>CM032230.1:85847500-87047500 GCA_019009955.1 Riptortus pedestris | reverse complement strand
TTTAACACCGGATTCTTGGAGGCCAATTCACTGGTCCAAAACGTGAAATTAGGCGGTCACCAAACGTGTCTTTCAATAAATCGATTGTGGCACGAGCTGTGTGACATGTTGCGCCGTATATGTATAATATTTAAAATGTAATGCCACAAGATTATCTTTCGAATAAAAAAAAATTCTTGTCAATCGAATAATCCATCGTTGTTTTATTGCAATTTAAAGTTCTATACCTCTAAAAAAACACCCTATATATAATTATGAACGAACCTCATTTTCGTCACCTCCTGGGTAGGATCGATGGACATTTGAGGAAATTTTTCAAAACTCCCGTCATGAGTACGACCTCAATAGCTGATTTCCCTTAAGGGAAATCTGCTAAAATTACGAGATCAAATGTAATAAGAAGAAGCTAAGAGCGAGCTTAATTCTATATCTTTAGAAGTCTTTTAATAACCTGGAGGATATTAGCGGAAAGTATTTAAGACTTTTCGATTTAGAAGTAATATTAATGCAGTACCCCATCCGAGAAGGCAGGTTACGAACTTCACAGCTATGCTTAATCATGAAGCACTGGCTTGTTGTTAGGTTTCCTGGAGTGTGAATCGAGCCAAAAGGAAACTGGCCACAAGGGATGGAAATATGTTTATGCATAACATAGATGGGGGAGTTCTCTGAATACCTAGTTAGGCTAGCATGGAGAAGGGTCAGCCTACGCCCTGGAGGCTCTCTCATTCCAGCCGAAACACTGGATCAATCATAGATTCCAGGAAGATATTGATGTTTTCAGGAAATGTTGCTTAGCCCCAATTAATCGGCCAGACAAAATAGTTTGGTTTGGTTCCAAGTATGCTATGATACGTACTTGGTTCTTAGAAATATGACTAGAACCAGACTTTTCCACTACGGTACAGTGACGGTAACAGCGTGGAGTAATACAGCTGATACAGCAAAACATCCAAACCTTTCGAAATCATAAGAACCCTGGATAGTCAAGACATGCAACATGGAAAGGCCGAGTTTTAAACTGGACAGACTTCACCCAAAATACCGTAAGGCTTTGCGTGTTTAGTATTCCTCCGAAAAATTGCAATTTGAAGAATTTGATATTTTATCTTCTGAGAAGTAGTTTTCATGCCGAATGCGTATGGAGTAGTAAACGTTCGTCACGCAGGGGCTGCGTAAACTAAGCAGATTTCCCACTTGAGGTTTTACAATAGAGAAATCTGCCTACTAATAACAGTAGTAGTAACGAGTCTCTAAACCAATTCACGAGGGCCGAAGAGTTACGAAAACGGCCGAACTAGCTTTCGGCGGAAAGCCCTGAATGGAACCGACTTCAGCCGATCTCATCTTGTCTGTTATGGCACTTAATAAAAATGCAAATATCTCCGTTAATATTCAAGATAGAGAATAAATGTATATAACAATATTTATAGTAAATGTAATTTGCAATAAGATTGGTTCTATACAATTTCTCGATCCGAGGTACAGTAACGGAGATATTTCGAATTTTTGAAAATCCCCCTAACCCCTCCTTACCCACCGCTCCGATTTCAGTCATTAATGAACCTGATCTTTCTTTTTACATAAAACGATTAAATATGGAGTTTGTTAACGATCAAACAAAAATTGCGACCGCTAGAACGTTAACACACACACACACACACACACACACACACACACACACATATATATATATATATATATATATATATATATATATATATAAAATTTTGTACGACCTCATTTTCTTCATCTCCTGGGTAGGATCGATGGACATTTTTCGAAAATCTCATCATGAGTACGACCTCATAGCTGATTCCCCCCTTATGATGAAGTTCAATCACGGGGTTGTACGATAAATCAAAAAATCTAAGTTATAACTATTTCCGCTCCTCTGCACCGGTATTATAAATATTTATTTTTACGGGAGCATCCACAACTAGGCGATTTGCCTCAGTTTATCAACATTAAATAAAAAAAAATGGAAAATAACTAAAAAAATTTAAACAACAAATAAAAAATTAAACACAATAAATAAACATTAAATACAAGTAATAAAGACAACAAATAATCATTAGAATAGTAATAAAGACAACAATTTAAAATCGTTTTAATAAAAAAATTCCTATATACTACTATATTTATATTAGTAACAATTGTTTAAATTATATTAAATATTTCACTAAATGGAAATAAAAAATGAGGGAAGTTAATTTTTTTAAAACAAATTCGTTCTTTTAAGGTGATTTTGTATATTGCGACATGTGGGCTGCTGTTTGTAAGACGTTCATACATGTTTTGTGGAGTCTCTAAGTATTAAATGTTCCTGCAGTTAGCCGAAATGTGATTAATGGTTAACTGCTCTTGGCATGTTCTGCACTGAGGTCTTTCTGTTGCGCCTTGAGTGCGTTAAATGTGAGTGTCCTATCCTAAGTTTTGTTATTACAACTTCTCGTCTATTGTCACGTCTGCTGGATGACCACTCGGTTATTCAAGGCGATGATGTCCTATGACAGCATTTTTGCCATTTATTAAATGTTGTCTGTAGTATTTGTAAATGTAAGTCTGGTAGAGGCAGTCGGTATTGTAGGGCGTGATTTATTGATTTCGCTGTAATAGGTAAACAAAAAAGATTTTACAAATATTTTATACATCACGTATACCAGCGGAGAAATTCACAATTTTGAGTTCCAGCTCCACCAAAATTCCCTTTCTTAACCGATTTTCTGATTAATTTGATATTTTGATTAATTGTATATATATATATATATATATATATATATATATACAATTAACCAGTCGATACCAGTCTAGTGGCCAAAATTGTGGTTTAATCGGTACCAAACTCGATATTTAAACGTTTTAAGTAAAATTAAAAATCTCGTTCGTTAATCACTGAGATTGGACCAGAGGGGGGGGGGGTTAATTTAAAGATTCTAAACATCTACATTATTATACGTCGTATCCAAAAATTGCATAGAACCAATCTTATTGCATAATTTATGTTCTTTAATTCTTCTTAATCGTATTCCTTTTTGTCTTTGTCTTCAATATTATCCGATGTATTGGCATTTTTTAGTTGAACATATTAAGCTAGGTACGCCAATAAAAGATATCTTACAATGTATTATACAAGCTTAAACAAGAGCAGTTGATACTTACTGGAGATAACCGAATCTCATTACTTCATTATTAATATTAAATGCTTAGAAAAAAAAAATGTATTCTCAGTGAACCCCTTAATATATTTCAGTATTACTATTTTTTTTTTTATTGTCGTATTTTGAAGGTTAGAATTACGGCAAATACTGTGGCAAGGCAAGCCTGTTCTCTTTCTGCGATTCATATATTTCTTCTTGATATGTTAATGATCATCATTACATTAGACATGCTGTCGGTCAGTTTTTCAGTGAATATTCGTATAATTTATATTTTTCAATTTGAGCATGGTCTAATAAACATAGAAATATATCTTAATTTGATCCAATTTTATTTATCTAAAAACGCCAAATCATTATTCTTGAGGAAACAGATGAATACCACAGAATACTGGTGATGTGTTATGATTTTAAACTAAAAACAGCTGTTCTATTCATGTTTCGGCTCTGTATGCCCTTTACCTATCCAAGAATGTTTGAATAAAAGTCCGTCAAGGGGTGCGTAAACTAAGCAGCTTCTATATATATAAAATTTTGAGCGGACCTAATTTACGACATCTCCTTGGTAGGATCGATGAGGATTTGTGGAATACGACATGAATACAATCTCAATAGCCAATTTTCCTTTAGAGAAATCTGCAAAAGTATGATTTTTAATTTATTATTTTGTAAGTAAAAATGAAATATGTAAAAATTTTATGAAGATAACTCAAGACAGCGAATTCGTGACCTCAGTGTTGATTTAAACAACACAGTGACGGAATAGCAGATGCTATGATTTATAAAATGCAATAAATAGTCGTGTGACTAGGTTTTCCTTTAACTGAGTTAATTCATATTTTTGATATCTCTGGAATATACTGTATAGTAGAGGAACCAATTGGTCAATAAAAAGGCCTTGTCCTCTCCTACTGTTGTGTTTACAGTCGTCCGGTGGTTGTTGTCCAGGCTACACTGCTATAATCAGGCACTGACGATGGAGCGGTGACTCTGAAAGTGCACTTTGCATAGAATTAAAAACAGGAGTAGAGGACAAGGCATTTATTTTGATCCTGATAATATTTTTGACTTGAAGCCATCACATCTGAAAAACGTACTCATGGTTTTTAATCACGGTGCCGGAACCTAACTTTTCAACAAGAATATGGTCTAGGTATTAAGGGATAGAGAACTCTGAATATAGTTGTGGGCAATTAATGACAATCTTATTAAATGGGTTAAATAACTTCGCGGAACAGAACGAAATATGGTGTCTGAAGGATACTCTGGATTTTGGGAAACTAACTTCATAGCTGATAACCTTTTCAATCCCTTATGCATAGAAAAAATAATTATTAACGAGAATACAAGGGAATTCCATTACATATGTTTTTTTTTTATTATTGTCCAGCAATGAGCCATATTTTCTACATATTTTAGTACATCATTGATGGTAATACATTCCTATCTGTGATACCCATTAATTTATCTAACCCGTTACGGGAAAAGTAAACATGATGGATTTACCTTTGATATTAAAGAAAATGCTCCTTGCAAACATTAGAAAAAGACACCAAAGGGAGGTTTGAAAATCTTTTTCGATAATTTCAACATATGTTTTTTCTTTTTAATATTAAATTTTAGCCAATAAGTAATACCTATAAATTGCCATGTTCTCTAGCTTCAGAAGGTATTAAGAAAATTATATGATATTTGTTAATTGTCAATTAAGAGTTCTGGTTCTGTATTAAATGCTATCGGAGGTACAATCAACAAGTATACTGAATTTCAAGCCGATTTGTTTTCCTCTGCACCTGTAGTCTAGGAACTGATTTAAAATAATCCGGCAGGTAGTTTGATAACATGATGATGGTCTTAATGATTTTCATTTCATTATTTAATTTTTAAAAATCATACAATTTAGGTTTAGCCCAGACTAAACATATTCCAGTGGAGCTTTATTTTAAGGGTTTAGACAGTTGGCCAATCTTCCGGTGGCCAAATGTAATTAATGAGAATATAATAACCGAAAGGATTGGGGGCGATATTTAAGACGGAGTATATAGCACGGGCAGGGGCGAGAGGTAAATAAAGATGTTTTCGGGAATGGTAGTCGTGGGAGGGTGAGAGGGCGTGGTCTGTGCCAAATCCTTGCTGATGCAGGACTGCTAGTAGCGGAGCCTAGCCTACCCCCTCCAGCCCCTGCCGGGGGGTAGTCATAGCAACGCGATCGATGCGCCCGATCGGAGCAGTCCCAACTAGTCAGTAGCCTCAGGTCGTCTGCACAGCCAACATCTGCTCTACACAATATCAGTCAGGTCAGTATTAAGTCGAAATTACGTCAGACAATATGTCTGCAAAATGGCAGTCACTAGCAACTTGCATCATGTATATAACCATAAGTGATAGCGCAACAAAGGCTAATAATAACAGAATTCTCTTAAATTAGCTTCATACTGATATTTAACAATAGTCATTTACACATTTGCAACATGAAAGTTGCATTCGTATATGAATTAGCCTAATTAAATCTTTAAGTGTTTTATTATTTTTTTCTGTTCCCTAAAAATCTGCATGAGAAATACATAAAACAGACATATGGCTGTTAGCTTATCATTTCATTCATAAGTAAGCCATTAACTGTCACTATATATAATACATTCATAGTTACCATTATAGATTTTAGAAGGTTATAAAGAATGTAAAAGTTAACACGACGTTTAAGCCTTGAATCACAAACATAAAATCTTGTTATACTTAAACACTATCTATAAGATCTGCTGGATTCAACGAACCAATGAACATATGTCGATAAATGTTTTCCTAAAACTTCAAAAGATCAATTTTTTCAAATTCTTTTAAAAGCTCTATTTGCCTTTATTTTTTTAAAAAAAATATAAATTTTATTAACTACGACACATGGCAAACGAGGTTATATTAAGATTTTTTAGAATTGACTTTTAGTATTCTCTTAAATTAAGTCAATATATATTCAAATATTCAAGAAATTTTTCTAAAATTTAAGAAAACTGTTTAAAGACACCTAATTATATTTAGATTTCTAATTTTATTTTTCAGCTGAAAACTGCTTTCATTTATTATAGTTTAACAAACAAAGTAATAGGAAAACACAGAAACGACATCAACCAAAATAACCGTGTTTAATATATATGAAATTGTTCCTGTCTTAACAATTAATGAAATAATGCATTTTATTGATGGATATAACGAACCTAATTAACTCCTAATTTTGATTAATTAAAAATACATTTTTCAGATTTGTATGTTTCAAGGCGAGTAAGTAAAGTGATTCTATTAATAACTAAGACGTTTGTTTTCTCGTTATGTTTGTAATATTTAATAGCTCATGTTTATTACATTTAGTACGTTTATTTCCTATTCACATAGTTATTTATTTACAAGATATTGTAGGGGTTTTTAACTATTACTACAGTACTCCAGCGATTTGTTATTATATTCATATTTATGTTTTTATTTATTAATTAAATAAATGACTGTAATATCTCTTTACGAACGATTCTTAAGTGTTAATTAATTACTTAAAAATGCATTTAACATAAAAACATATGGATAGAAATATTAATGTTTTATTATTTAACATTTCATGTTTGTAATTCTATTTGTAATATAACTCTCGTACTTGTAATTCTACAGGTGGTGCTCTTTTTCAAAAGATAATGATAAATGAATGATTTTGTGCGAGACAAGCAATTTAATTGTGACCAGAGGCTACTATCATTACCTCGTATAAATTTCATTCAATAAAACTAAATATCCATCAATGAAAACGTCCATTAATAAAACAGTAAGGTGAGAGGTAAGAAACCGCGCATGATTTATACAGGGATTTATCATGAAATACTCTCGATTTTCTGAAATATGAGAGCAATACGGTATATTATAAATTTTGGGAATTCCATATTTATTTAATCGGTTTACCTCATGTGATAAGGATCATGAGTTTGTCTGATTTTTTATTTAAATTCGGCGGAGAACGTTTTTTCACGTTTCAGACTATTCTAATGCAATGACATCAAAATTGAAAATGTTTTCTGTCCGTCCGTCCGTTTGTTACTCAATATCTCAAAAACGGCTAAAATGATTTTAATACTTGTGAGTCATCCTTAGAGAAACAAAGGCTAGGTGAAAATTAAATTTTTTTAGCAGAGGGGCTCAATAATTTTCTGGGGAGGGGCTTACTTTGACGTCAAAATATATATTCGTCAATAACATCTTTAATATTAGTTTTATCGAGGACATTTAATGAACGAATTATTTTTAGAATAACGATTTGGGCCGTAACCATTATTTTATTTGTTAATGTCAAAGTTTTGACTTCCGACTTCCGGGTCCCAATTAGACGATGTGTGTGTGTGTCACGGTATAGTATTGATCAATTTTTGCAATTATTTACGTTTGCTATTTTATACCTATCTAAAATCTTCAGAGGTGGGCGTATACTTCGACATCAAAACACGTATTCGTCAATATCTACTGAAATATTGATTTTATACAAAATTAATTCATTGTGTTAAATCTTAAATTGTCTGATTACAAAAAGTTTTAGATCCTAATGCGGAATCAATGATTTTAACGTTTTTACTCTCAACTTCCGGTCGCCAAGCATAATTTCTTAGCTTTGCTTCCGAGTGCTTCAATATATTCCGATTTTCTTTGTGTATTAATCAATTATACTAATAACGAGGGAAATTTTATACGTTTCTACCACAAGCGGTAGTGGTGGCTTACTTTGAGTCAATAACTTCGTTACTATTGGTTTTACCAAAAAAAAAAAAAATGTAAAGACAAATTCGGTTTATTAGGCATTTTTTAGTCTTAATAGGTTGCTTTAATCCAGAAATGAGAATACATTTTAATTTTTTTTTAAAATTATAATTCCACAAGGAAACCTTCCTATTTCACCACTCAACGACTGGTAACACAGTTAGCTAATTACTTTCGACTTCAGCCATCTTCTAATGCTCCCGTTTCTTTCGTATTTTTTCTCCTAATGCTAAGATGATGCAATCGTTATATTTTGTTGGAAAACTATTTGAACCCGATGTCTGTAAAGTTAAGATCTTTTCTGAAGGTAACAGCAAAGTAAATTCGTCTACTTGCCCCTATTTAACTCACGGATATAACAATGTACACGTTAGCCAGTAGGCTATTAGTGTTATGTGATAATTAGGACGGAATTGGAATTATTTAGGACTGAAGTATTTCCTCAATTGGTTAATCCAATATTTATATTCCCACGGGAAACCATTTATAATTCTATCCGTTAACGAAGGCTAACACTGTTAGTTTCATATAAAATAATTTATTAAAATTAAATTATTAATAAAAGAAGGAAAAATTAAAAAAAAACTTATTTTTCTAATGAAGAAAAAGGTATATTATATTATGTCGTGTTTTTGTACTTTATAGATGGTAGCGTTCTTATATCAAAATAGTGAAATGTATAATAAAAAGACATTCTCCGCCCGTATGGGATTAATTTAAATTGAATCACATCTTTAAGGATTTATACAACAATGTTAAGCCCAATAATTGAGACTGGAATGTAATGAAGTCAAATTGTCTAAAGAAATTTACTAAAGAAAAATGCATTTTCGTTTTTGCTAATAATTATTATAATAACGTTCAAGCAAAAGATTCAATCAAAATTTTTGAAGGAAAAAGCCTTGTATATAGAGCAGATTTTGTAAACACTTTCAGCACCTCTTCGCGTCATCTTCAGAGTTTGAAAGCTCTATTTTCAGGTAGTTGTGGTTGCCAAAAGTCACCTCTAAAAACGTTGAGTAGAATAAATATTAATACTAGGATTTATTTCTAGTCTCCTGCTATTGAGGTCCTTTATTCATAGCTCGATTCTACCCAACATGACTCATTTCTTACGTATATGTATGTACGATATATATATATATATATATATATATATATATATATATATATATATATATATATATATATATATATATATATATATATATATATATATATAGGCGTGGATACATACATCTACTACTGCCCTCGGTACGCTGAACATAAAAATGGCACAGTTTCGACCTACCCCGAGAATAAAGCTCTCCAGTCAACAACCAAAGTCCACTGGAATTAGAAAATTGAGAAATTATTTTCCTTTCCCCATTGATTCTGAGAGGTCAGAGCATCATGATGCATCATACTAGTATATATGAAATAAATGTAATGCAAGAGTCTATTGAGATAAAAATAAATAATTCTTTTGAATTTCTTTATTATGCCCTGAGTGCTTTCTTTGACATCCCTTCTTGGGTTTTTCATACGTATTGTCTAAAAAATTTTACTAGGATACATTGTTAAAACATTCGAATTATATAATTATATGTACAATAAATCTAATGTAGAAAAGCGACTATGTACTGAAAGCAGTACACACATTACGTGCTTCAGTGATTTATGGGTATCCGTCCAGTTTTCAGCATTTTTGCTGTGATAAAAAAATATCCTCACCCCCAAAATAAAGCCCGTCACGCAAGGGCTGCGTTAACTAAGCAGATTTCCCACGTGCGCCACTTATTTGCATTTAACTGAAAACTAAAAAGTTAATGAGAACAATATTTGGTATTTAAGCTTCAAATAAAATACTTCATAACTTAATAGAATATTGTTAATATGAGATGAGTAGGAGTGGGGCATTACTGAAGACCGAAAACTAAAAAAATCAAATATCTCAGTTAATAATCAAGATAAATGTACATAACAACATTTATAGAACTCTACATTTGCAATAAGATTGGTTCTATACAATCCGACGCATAATAACGGAGATATAAGGAATTTACAAAATGCTACCCCTCTAAACCCCCCCCTCCCATTGGTCCCATTTCAGCCGTTAACGAACTTGATCTTTCTTTTTGTATAAAACGAATATATATCAAGTCTGGTAACGATAAGACGAAAATTGCGACCGCTAGATCGGCAATAGCAAATGTATATATATATATATATATATATATATATATATATATATATATATATATATATAAATATAGAGTTTTGAACGGACCTCATTTTCGTCATATCCTGGGCAGGATCGAAGGACATTTGAAGAAAAATTTCGAAAATCGCGTCATGAGTACGACCTCAATAGCTGATTTCCTTTAGGGGATATCTGCTAAAAGCATTACCATATTTTATATTTTTGGAATTAGTCATACAGTCACTATATATTGATCTTAAACGAATGGTAAGAAAAAATAATTTTTCTTAGTCAAATTGATAGTACTCGGAGCTAGATATCCAAGAGTTTTCTGTTTAAATCTCAGTGAGTGCAGAGAAATTTCCTCTCATGTAATAACTTTGGAGGCTTAACCCAACTTGGTAAACCGATGGTTGTCAGTCAGTTTCTTACCTGGGAATAAGAATTTATATATCGAACGAAATAATTAAATAAAATCTTGAGTCCCATCCTAGCTAGAAAAGGGTTGTAACCTGTAGGAAACCCCTACAAATTAGCCATACAATCGCATAAGCTATGTTAATAAATAATTAAAAAAAAAAATTATTATTCGTCTAGTGTTTATTGAAGCATGTCAGATTTTTAGAAGTTTATTTTTTTATAATTTTATTTCGTGATAACTTAAGGATGCCACCCCAACGACTTTCGACTTTAAAGAATAATTTAAGAAACAAAGTGGTCCTGGTCAACAGTTGGATGAACGTTAAGTGTGCAAAACAATGTTCATTTCTAGACATAAAACATGGTATTAAATTCAACCTGTCTTTGCAATACTCACGCGAATATTCGCATGATCTATCTGTCTATATAGAATAAATTTATGATTCTACCTGGAAGGAGTTACATAGTTAAAATTTATTTGAGGTCTATATTTTATAATACATATATACTAATTTTCTAAACACTGTATCTTGCTTATGCCAAATCAAATGAAGAAGTTTTATATAGCAAAAGCTTTTTTCTAAAAGAAAGTATAAAAATGTTGAAGAAAAGTTATTCTAGTTTAAAAGAATCTTTCATAATATTTTTGCAACTAAGGCTAATTGGGACGGGTTATCTACAGGTTACCACCCATTTCTAGCCAGTGTGGGACTGAGGATTCTATTTAATGAATTCCCTACACACATTATTTATTTATTTATTTATTAACGTCCACTTTATGCTACTGGGGCTAATTGGGACGGGTTATCTACAGGTTACCACCCTGTTCTATCCAGGGTATGATTTTATTTAATGAATTCCGCCACTAAATAAATTCCCCTACACACATTAAACGATTAAAATTAAGTAAAATGTGCATCACTTCTGGTTGATTTTTTTTATTATTATTATTTATTAGCGTCCCCTTTTTGCTACAATAGCTAAGTGGGAGGGATTATATACAGTGTACCACTCTTACTCACTAAGGATTCTTTTTAATGGGTTAGTCACTAAATAATCCCAGGCGGGAATCGAAATCGCCACTCATGTGAGATTTATTAATATAATTTCCGCTTTTCTAGGTATTAAGCATTTTATACTAATCTAAATTTTACTGAATGACTCATGTACAAATTTTAATTCAACATTATAACTTTAACTCCCATGGCTAATCTAAGACCCGAATTTTATTACGGTTAACAAATTAAAGTAACTCTATAATCTTTTCCTTTAACCTCAAAGAAAATGAGAGGACTCGGAAAAATATATTTTAGATGTTAAATATTTCTGGAGAAAAACTTAGACTCGTTGTGAATTGGTTTATTACTTTTCAAACTAGGGCCCTGAAAAAGTTAGATATTTTTATTAGATATATACTATATGCATCTGATATTTTTATATTACATTGAGAAACTCAACTTACTAAATCTCATTATAGATGCCGAACATATGCCAGGGAAATAGAAATAAAAATTATGTGAGGCACAAAGTTTTAAATAAGATTTTAGAATGGGAAAAAAGCGAAACTTGAAAATTCAATTTTATATAAATATTAAATAGGCAGTGGAGTCAATTTTGTTTGAAATGTCGATTAGATATTTTCTTGTTTCTAATGCTCAACATCCTTTGTATATACATCAAGGTTTTTATTTTATGACAAATGTGTTTTAAGTAAAATATACTACTTTAATTTTTGCTAGTTATTAATCTTCCAGTTGGCCGTGGGTTATTAGTTGGCCGATGGCTGAGTTTCGGCTTATGAAATTTCACAGTTAATTATAAACAACCTGAATTTAAAGAATAAAATTATTCTGTTTATTGCAAATCCTAAGTTTGGCATTGACACTCAAACGGTATTCTATAGTTGTTATCGTTTCCTGACAAAAAGTTGAAAAATCTATTAATACTTTTGCTAGTATTGAAGAAGAAGGAAAATCTTTGGAACGGAATATATCGGAGATGCCGTCAGAGGAAAAGCGGAGACCTTTAAAATGCTTTCTTAGAGCAACCCCCGCAGGCCTTGAAGAGCTAAAATCTATAAATAATACTCAAAGTAGATAAAGATTTTGGCAGTATACCAGATATAGCGTTGCCTTTTGACGCAAACAGGGCTGAAAAACTGAACCTTTACTCCTTTTGAAAAACTTCTTATTTATCACTTTTTGATTTTTGGGTTTTAGTTATTTCTACAGTCCGTAGAAGAAAAAAGTCCTCTCCTAAATTACGATAGTCAAAAATAAATAATATTAGTTTAATTTTCTATTACATTTTTTTTTTTGCAAAGCACTTTTAAGTATAACGACAAATGTAAAAAAAAATAAAATCCTTTTCTACTTTTTGTCTTTCTATCCTGCACTTTTCTCCGATTCTTCCCAAGGGAAATTTGTTGAGCTAATGACATGATTTCCTAAATTTTCTTCAAATATCAGTATATATATATATATATTTTTTTTTTCTTTGGTAGTCGACTGATTTCAAGCTACAAATTTCAGTATTTTTAAGTTACTGTTTTTTTGTGGAAAAGAATAGGGCTATATTTTTTACTTGTTTATTTGGGTTTTAAATTCATTAAAAAAATAGAATAATAAACTACTAATAACTATAATACAACTCCTCTAACCTATAATATTTAAAATACACAATTAATAAGGGGGTCTCTAACCCCTTGGAAGTCCATGTAGGACATTATAAAAAAAGGTGTTAGCACCCAAGAAGGAGTTTTTAGCCTTAACCTAACACGTAGGACACTCACAAAACACAAAAAAAAAGAATGAAAAAAAAAAATAAAACAGAAGAGAACAAAAAAAACGCCCCATACATAATTGTCTAAAAATAATGCATCCTGACCATGAATATACCCATAAAAATAAAAAATAAAAAGAGAAGACATTCCTCCTAGGGATACAAACTACAAACATAAATATAAAATCTATAAAAACAGAAAAAGAATAGGGCTATATGATAACTTCTATAAATGCTTATTTTCTGAGTAGTCAAAAATAAAATTAATCCAATAATTGGTTGTCCTATTTTTTTGATTCTGTTTAAAATTAATTAATACTTAATATTATTATTTTTTTAATCGTACAATACACTGTGGCCAACTACAAGTAAGGGAGATAAAAATCGAATCTGTGCACCACATGGCTTCCTTATACTCCTTATTCAATGTAGTAAAATGTTTGGTCACACATTTAAAATTATTTCGTTTAGAAGTGATATGAGATATTTTCTTTCTAATGAAAATCGAAAAATGTTATATATAGCGTAATTTGTAAAAACGTAGAAATGTTGAATTTTTTTTTAATTTTGTCTCTTTTTAACTCCCCACTAACATTTAGTCGATTTCGGCCGAAAGGAGAGGCTCATAACCATATAACAATTTTAAATATGAAATTTTAACACTTAAGTGTTTGAGTGGTGAGTAACACCAAAACTAGTCAGAATGAGTTTAGACCTTAAAAGAAAATGGTAGTTCCGTTAAAATCTGAAACCCTAATATTTTCGCGATTCGAATCATACAAAAAAAAAGCAAGCCAAAATGGAGCATTTCTTATCGCCCGTTCAAATTTAGATTAACTTTATCATTGATAAGTTTGACTAATTTTGAAAAAAACAATTCACTCTACATAATTGCCATAGAAACAGCAAGTAATAGTCTATGTTAATATTTAATACCTCAGCAAGATGAAGGTAAATAATATCATGAATAGATATTTACTTACTTTGAAGTAATACTGTGTTTAGAATGATTCAATCTTTTTGGGAACCAAATAAATTTTGTTTATGCATTTCTTCATAAGAATAAAATTCAGTTAGAATTTTATTTATAGAAAACCATTTTTTTATTTTTTTCTCTTTTTCAATAATTCAGCCCTTGAGTCTGAGTAGTGAAATTCTTTGAAATATATCTTAATGAAATGCTTTCTATTCAGCAAAATATATAAAATGTAAATTTTATCTTTCTAACACAAGTACATGCTTAGTCCAGGTGGTGACTTCGCAGGTGGTGCGAAGTCAAGTAGTCTAGAATTCAATTCCAGCTACACAGGATTCAGCACTGTCCTTGTGCTGAAGATGTCCCGATGAATTTTTTTAATCTGAAGCATTTTACTAAGTCCCCTCCCCCCCCCGCCTCCTCACTTATCACATCAATTTTGGAGATTCCTCCTATTTGCTCCAAATATCTGAAGTATAATGTATTCAACTTTTATTATATCAAAGTTTTATAATAAAGATTATTTGTCCTCCACGAGATGGAAGTAAAAGCTATCCGACACAAGTGACTCAACGGATGTCCTAACCTCCTCCCCCTAAAAGAAAATTGGTAAAGTTTGGGCAAAAGAACGACACTACAAATACAACACGCTACTGTCCCTTTATTACTTCCTTCAAGAAATTTTTATAAGCTGCAGATACGTCTTTGTGTATTTTTATTGAGGAACTTTTAGTGCCCTTAGTTTAGACGTTAACGTATTGATTGTGGATAATTACTATTAAATTTATTTTTCGACTGTAACTGACGTACGTACTGAAAGCTGATAAATGCCATATAAGAAGTCAAATTAATATAATTGTGATTCGGTTTGAAGTAAAATGTATTATAATAGATTATTTTGATTCTTGCATGTTTCATTGTTTAAAAAACTCTATCATTTCTGGGAAAGTTAAGTAGATTTTAATAGAACACATGTAATGTCTTAGGGGCCAGTAAGCAGGTGTCAAAACTCCGAAATTTATAAAAGCCAATAACGTTTTACGACAGAAGTCTGTATTCTAAATACAATATGTTCTGTAATTGTTCTGGATAATAAAATGTGTTTTTACATCGCATTAAACCCTCCCTCGTAGTTACCAAATTAAAACTCTCATATAGCCTATGTTTTACGTTGGAATAGTTGACTCACAAAAATACCTGTCCATAGAAATCCTCCAAGCCATTTTTAATGATCGAGTAACAAACACACCCAAACATACTAGATTTTCAAGTTTAAATATATTGTCCTTTGATGATCTGAACCGTGAATAAAAATTGTTCCTCGCCAAATTTAAATAGAAAATCATACAAACATTAGAGTTTTATTTATATATATTACTAGTATGGCCTTTAAGGGATGGACATAAAACATCCAAAGCGATATAATTCCCTTGATTTTCTTCCCGCTGTGACCAAACACGCAACAGTCAGGATACTTTTTTAAGCTTATGAGCAGCCTATAGGTCTGCAAGGGTATCTTGATACAAAGATATAGTTTGTATTACTGAGTTATCTTTTAAACGTAGTGGCTTATTTATACAAATAAAAGATATCTTCAAAATATCTCAGACTTTTCCAATTTAAGCAAAATAAATTCAGAGGTTCATGGTAATATTTGAAAACCTTCTTTTAGGACCTTTTTGAATTATTTTTATTTGTTTATACAGGAGCACCCGCATCTTGGCGATTTGGCTCAAAGTTGCACAATGTAAAAAGAAAACAAAATTATAGAATAATAACAAAAACTGAAACAACAAATAGAAAATTAAATTCAACAAATAATCATTAAATACTAGTAATAAAGACAATTAATAAACATTAGAGAAGTAATAAAGACAACAATTTAAAATGGTCTTAATAAAAAAATTATGTTATTCCTATATACTAGTACATTTATATTATTTTTTTTTTATTTAGTTTTGTTCCCCAGCGATGGTGATTGGCATAATTAGTATGATATATTTACTCCTTCATGTCCTTACCTTTTTTGTAATTTTATATTATGGAAAATATTTCTTTAATATCTAATTCTTTCTCATTTCCGTGCTTTGTCTAAAGAATATAATAAAAGTCAACCCTTTTAAATCTTTTTAGGTATGGCAGAGAGTATTTTTTTTGAGTTAGAGGGTTAACTTTTTTTTTTTTTTTGTTTTTTAGGTATGTTGTAGACCTATTCCATTTTGTATTATATGTTTATGTAAATGTTGATGTGTTTTAAATATGTTAGTATTTGTGGAATATATTGGCTGCTGTCAGTTAATAGTTCTGTCATATCGTGGAGTATGTGAAGGTTTTTTCGTTGGATGCAGTCTGTCAGTATGTGTATTATCGTTAGGTGTTTGTTGCAGTATTTGCACATAGGGTTATCAGTCCTTGTCATTAAGTATCTGTGTGTCAGGTATGTGTGGCCGATCCTGAGTCTGGCAAGAACTACTTCCTCCCGTCTAGTACTCCTATGGCCACTCCTGAATTAACTGAGGTTCAGTAACCATTACTTAGCCGGAAGAGACTGAAAAAATAAATAAATGAGCCCATTTGTTTCTTTAAAATTCTCAATTCAGTTTTCTTCTGGGTGAGGTGAGTACATTATTATTTTGAGCAATATCTCTTATTGAGTTCTACGTGTGTAATTAAACGTGCAGTTATTGCTCTCTAAATATCAAACAAATAACACGGAAACAAGAATAAATATTCGACTTGCAGCTTGTAAATTCCGTAAAACAGCTGTACGTTTTGATCATAATTAATCAGAATCATTTTACACTTGTGAATTTAAAGTATAATTGAAAAATAAAATCTGTTATAAGATATTCCAAATGTGAAGTATAAATAAATAAAACTTTCCAAACTACATGTCAACGAAAACTATAACACCTATTGTAAAAATTCACCAGGCATTTTTCGTATTGCCTATATCGCCAAGGGCTTCCCACATAGTAATACTTTAAGGACTAGGGGTTCAATGGATTAGCGCGGCTTCTATATCTCGGGTAAAGGCTGATAGCAAAAAAGACTTGGGGTGGCTTTAAAGGAATAGATTAAAGAAAATGGATTACTCGAAAAAAGTCTGGTAAATGTTTACTATTAGGTGTTATAGTTTTAGTAGGCTAATAGTTTTGAATGTTTAATCGAAATTACATAATTAATTTATTTACCTAGTTCGTCACTAAATGAATCCCAATTGTCCAGGTGAGAATCGAACTCACGACTCTAGATTAACCAAATGAGATTCAATACCAATGCCTTAACTCCCACCTAACCTGAGCCCCCTACCTCAAAAAATAATAATAGACCATTAAAGCGATTTCCAAGATTTTCGTTTCATAAGAGAGCGGAGAGAGAGGCTCAGGCAATCAATTTTAGGAAGAAGCAGCCGCCATTGTTAAATTTAACAAACTCGCCAATTTGTTATTAAAATGTAGTTGATATTTATTTATTTTATTTATTTTTTTTTATTTTATATTCCAAAGAATTTATACTATGACATACTATATCATCAGTTATTTATTTAAATGAGTTCCGCGACCATGGCGATTTACTTAACAGGCAGTAGAATTTAAAAAAAGGAAACGAAAAAGGAAACAAATAAAGAGTCTCAAATCAGGAATATTCAAAAACTAGTGTATGAAAGCAATAGTGAAATTTAAATAATATTAGATAACGGAAATATTTAAAACAGAATAAAATATATAAAACAAAAATAAAATAAAAAACCAAAAGAACGAAAACAAGAAAAGCAAAAAAATAAAATAAAAATGTTACCCTCTGTTGAAGATATACCAAAATAAAGAATAGTGTGAAGAAACTGTACACTTTATAGTATGTTGTATATTTTAATATTTTATAGAAGCGAAAATGATTGTGTTTATTTAATTTCTGTTAGTCAATGTTCAGAAATTAATGTTAAAGAATCTCTTACCAGCTCTAAATGAATAAATATCCTAATAATTACAATTTTAAATAACACAATGCTGTGTAGGAAATTTAAAACACACACACATACATTAATACTTATTAAATAAAAACTAAGAGGCAGTATACATATAGTATTGATCCTTTAGGGACTAAAATAGAATTTTTAGAGCATATTTAGCTGTACGATTATCATGAATAATTGGCCAGCAGGGTTGCAAACATTTCCGCGATAGTGAGCAGTGTTCTCATCCAACAGACTATTCGAGTGGACAGAGTTGATAATACACTTTCAAACAGCCTAACCGAAGCAGGCAGTGAAGGGGTGAGACCTACCCCTCCCCGCAATGAATATTCATAGTCTTGGTCAAAAGATAGTTGGTAATCAAATATATTAAAGATGTTCACAATACATTTTATCCCAGTATATTAAGGTATAAGACTATCCCTTTTCTTTTAAAGTCTTTTTTTAGGTAGAAATTGGTAATATACAATTAATAGCTATAAAACATTATTGCCGACGGATCAGTTTACATTTTAATACATAATTTACTCCCTGGAATACTGAGAATAACATAATATATTAACTGAATCAATGTATCTCTACTGGAATATATGTGACTGGATTTAAATCAGTTTCAGTAATAAATTGAAAACAGCATTTATCTGGAAAGCATAGAACATGTATGTTATCCCTGTTTGAGAACTAACTACTACTTATTTGTTTGATACTAGTTTGATGATAACTGATTCAGCACTGATTCAATGAAACATACACACTCAGCATATATATATATATATATATATATATATATATATATATATATAATATATGATATTAATTTGTAGCCATACGAGATCAACCCAAAACTTTCTTCTCATTTATAACCCTTATTTATTTTCATCCCCAAAGCGTAACGAGCATTTTCAATGGGTTCACTAAAATTACAGTTTTTAAATTTAGTTAATTTTTAATACATTCTATTCCAATAATACCTATTACTACTATTATTTCCTTACCAAATTTTTATAATCCATATTTTTATGTACATTGTCAATTTTTGTTTAAACACTAACACGTATAAAAGGCTTCTAATTTCACTAAACTCACATCAATATTGGTCGTATTACAACAGGTCAATGGTCAAGAAGAGTTGGCTAGCAAATGCATATAATCTTTATATTATAATAAGAAGGTTACTACATAGACTTTTGCTAAAAACAAAATAACAAGGTTAAAAGGTGGAAGAAGAATCAACAATACTTTCTCATGTAGTTTTATATATATATATATATATTTATATATATATATATATATATATATATATTTATACATTCAAATTCATCAATAATGGCCAATCATAACGTTAAATTTAGAGGAAGTTGTTTAAAAACTTAAAGCAAATACTATGTAATATTTTGTTAAAAACGGTGTTAAGAAATAAATAAATATACATACATATACACGCAACTTCACACATTCACCGTCACACATACATTTTAACCATTCACAAATCAAACCCACGTAACGTAGACTTTCATTCACACACCCACAAATACACTACAGTCATTCCTTAAAAATATTCAGACTTCAGATTGACACTGTCTACCTTAATATTCTATGTATTATTTATATTAAACAATGAAAGACCTGATGTAGATAGTTCATGGCTTTTTTTACCAATACCCTTTGAGTCAACAATTTTTCTTTTGAACGATTTTTTTTTTGGTAGGGTTTCTATTTTACTTAAGTTAAAAGGTTGGTTGTTTTTCCTAATGTTTGGATATAGTTTGTTTTAATTGTATTATACTTTTGTAAATGGTAATTTGTACTATTTTAAATAAATATTTTAATAGTATTGAGTATTGTTATCACGTTTATTTTGTTTTTTATTAATGTACAATTTCTGCAACTAAGGCTAATTGGGATGAGCAATCAACAGGTTACCATCCTTTTCTAGCCAGAGTGAGACTAAGGATTTTATTTAATGAATTCCACCACTAAATATATTCCTATTACCCATGCGGGAATGGAACTCGGCATTCTAGGATTACCATGTGAGATTAAAGTTTAACTTAAGCTTTAACTCACCTTGGCTAACCTGAGCCCCGTTAAACACATTTAATTACTGTTTTACCACCCCATCATATCAGAAGAGTCTGCGAGAAACATATTTAAGTTACGAAATAGGCATTTGTGGCGGACACTTTTCTTATCTTGACATGTACCCTGTATAAATTAACATATCAAAATTATTCCTATTTTATTTTCAAGAGGAAACGTTTAAATGACCGTATATATATATTCTAAAGTATTTTTAAAAACAAAATGTTAAAACATTAACCTTTACTTCAGTCAGTTGGCTTAAAATATTTTCTGGAAGATGAGAAATGAAGACTTTTTATGAAACCATAAATGAGTAGAAGAATTTATAGCATGCAAAATAATCGTAAAATATTAGTGGAATATAAGGTAAAACTCTAGCTTCCCACATCGGGAGTTTTATGAACTAGATCGTGTTAGGCTCTGTCAGTAAAATTTTAATTTAGTCTGCACGTTAATTGTCATTTGAAAATATCCATCTCATAAAACGCTCTACTTGATTACTTCATACATAAGGTGGTTGCTTATAAAACCTTGGTTGTATAAAATAGGTTTGATACTATTATACAATGAAGATAATACTGGAAGTCCTATTAGAAAATTAATATAATTATGCTAAGTGCTGATTAGGGTTTTATTAATTTGTTCTTTATATTCTTAAAAAACTTATAAGAAATAATATTTTCATTCTGATTTCATAAATAATTAAAGTTGTTCTTTAGCGGCATTCTTTAGAAGAAGTACGTTACACAGGAGCTGCGTAACAGATTTCCTACGCGTTGGATAACACACTGTGATCTCATCTCAATATGTATAATCAATTTCTAAATGAAGGCTCAATAATTAGAAGAGAGGTTCTTCAAGGCTGTTAGCAAGAACGTACGAATAATTCCCTTAATATTTGAATGACGAAAAATGTGTAAAACATAAATTATAAAGCATTAATATCTTAAAAAGATTGCCATTTTAGCAGATTTCCCTTAAGGGAAATCAGCTATTGAGGTTGTACTCATGGCGGAATTTTCGAAATTTTTCTTCAAATGTCCATCGATCCTACCTAGTAGATGACGAAAATGAGGTCTGTTCAAAACTGTATATATATATATATATATATATATATATATATATATATATATATATATATATATTTGTCTGTTAGCGCTCTAGCGGTCGCAATTTTTGTTTGATCGTTACCAAACTCGATATTTAGTCGTTTTATGTAAAAAGAAAGATCAAGTTCGTTAACGGCTGAAATCGGACCAGTGGGAGGAGGGGGTTTAGAGGGGAGGATTTTCGAAAATTCGAAATATCTCCGTTACTATGCGTCAGATCGAAAAATTGTACAGAATCAATCTTATTGCAAATTAAATTTATATAAATATTGTTCTATACATTTATTCTCTATCTTGAATATTAACCGAGATATTTGCATTTTTATTAATTGTGGGCTGATAACGGATGACTAATTACCGGCCAAAAGCTTGTTTGGCCCTTTGCCGTAACTGCTCTCGTATGGAGATTTCTCTATTGTATCACTTCACGTGGGAAATCTGCTTAGTTTATGCAGCCCCTGCGTGACGGAATTTTTCGATCTGACTCATAATAACGGAGATGTTTCGATTTTTTTTAATTCCCCGTTCCACGAACCCTCCCCCTCCTCCCAATTCTTGGTCCTTCAGCCATTAATGAATATTACCATAAGTGGTGAATGAAACCTTTAAGTATCGAATATGGTATTGATCATGTAAACATTTTCGATTAAAGGGTGTAAAATCTGTATTCAACGTATTTAGGTGTATCTCAACTAGTTGCTACCTAGTTCGATTTCAGCCATTAAGGAATACGATTTTTAGTTTTCGAGAAAGCGTTTAAATATCGAGTTTGGTAACGATCTAGTGAAAAGTGCGACAACTACAATGTTAACAGGCATTGGGAAACACTCACATATATATTTATATTTTTACATTATAATTTTCGTCAAATCCTAGATAGGCTAAATGGATATATGAGGTAAAGCGATTTATCAGTGCAACCTCCAATAGCTATTCCTGTTAAGAAAATGAGTTAAAAGTAGCTATTGAGGTTGCCATGCGGGCACAATTGGCAAACATTTCTTCAAACATTCAATCAATCCTTTTTCTAAATGGGTGTCGCTCTCCAAATGATACAATGTACAATTTCCTGCAATGAAAGACGATGGTGTAAAAACTTCCAGAGTGCCCCGGTGGAGTTCGTGGATGCAAGGAGCAGGGAGAGTAGGAGGACATTTCTGGAGAGGTCGGTGGATTGACGTGGCCACCTGCCGAAAAAGGACTAGTAACTGGCACAATTTAACTATGAAAATAGATGTGTTAGGTCGGTTCCCAAGAGAATAGGTAAAATTCATGTCGCATTTTCAATACGTAAGGAAGAGATTATTAGACATGAATTCACGCTGTCTCAAAACGGGCAATGCCTTTGAAATGTGAGAAACCGAAATTTTAGGTGCCTATAATACTTCGTAAGAATAGTTATTTATTATACAAGTGACGAAAGTAGATCATTTTACAACTCGAGTGAAACGTTTACCCACTCGAGCGAAGCGAGTGTGGTAATTTCACGAGAGTTGTAAATTCTATTTTCGTCACGAGTGAAATATTAATTTTTTTCTGTAATCGTGTAATACATGATCAGATCTAACCAGAATATGAACAAAATTAGGATGTTGTGAAGATTATGGTATGTTGTTGGTAGGTTATAAGCATGGTTGTGAAAGGTTATAAGCATAGTTATAAAACAACTAGTGATGATTGTGAAGTAGTGCAGTTATAAACAAGT
This sequence comes from Riptortus pedestris, assembly GCA_019009955.1. Lineage (NCBI taxonomy): Eukaryota > Metazoa > Arthropoda > Insecta > Hemiptera > Alydidae > Riptortus > Riptortus pedestris. The sequence continues at coordinate 87,024,326 of CM032230.1, read as the reverse complement.
GCAGATTATAAACAAGAAAGGTAATTATTATTATATTTAAATTTTAAAATATATTGATTATTTCCACCAATAATTCATTCACATTTCAATTTATTTTGTTAAAATAAATTCTTACAATGTTAAGAAACATTTAAAAGCATTTAATTTCCAATTATTTTTTAATTTATACTTATTAATAATTAAGAAGGCAATTCACTTTCTTCACTCTATTGCAAAATGTTTCACTTTCTTCACTCATTTCAGTTTAGTAATGTTACCATTATTCAACGATTACAGAAAAAATTATTTTTTTTGGCAGCTAAAGCAGGATCACAAAGAAAATTAAAAATTTCAAAGCCGCTCCTTCCTCACTATCCAAAGGCTAAATGCTCTGAAACGTTGAATACAGTCCCGTCACGCAGAGGCTGCGTTAACTAAGTAGATTTCCCACATGCGTCACGTTTTTGTCTTTATCTCAAAACGTAAAGGTATTGTGAGAACAATATTTGGTATTTAAGCTTCAAATAATGAGTTTCATGATATAAAAGCTTATTTTTAATATAAAATGAGTAGGAGTGGGGGTTTACAGAATGCCAAGAATTAAAAAGGGCCAATATCTCGGTTATTAATCAAGATAATGAACGAATGTACATAAAAACATTCATAGAACATTAAGTTTGCAATAAGATTGGTTCTATAATTTTTGATCCGTTGCATAATAACGGAGATATTGCGAATTTTTGCAATTCCTCTTCTATCCCCTACCCCACCCCCTGTCCAATTTCAGTCGTTAAGGAACTTGGTCTTTATTTTTACATAGAACCTTGAAATATCGAGTTTGGTAATGATCAGACAAAACTTGTGACCGCTAGAGCCTATATACTAGCGGACCCGGCAGACGTTGTCCTGCATGATACCCGTATATCAAGCGATTAGGATATTAAATTTAATAATATTATGTTTAAAACAAAAGCAACTTTTAATAACACAAAAAACATTTGTTATGTGCACGTTTGCCTAAAAAGAAATAGAAAATAAAATATCGCAAAAACTGGGTATGCAAAATGAAAAGGAAAAATGAGAGAAGGAAAAGAAGACATTTTAGTTCTATGATTATCTGGAAGAATGCGCACTACACGTCTTTACAAAAATTCATTCAAATCGGTCCAGCCGTCAAGGAGGAGTTCAGTTACATACATACGTACGCTAGAATTATATATATAAAGATATATATATATATATATATATATATATATATATATATATTAGTATATAAAGTTTGGAGCAGACCTCATTTCCGTCATCTCCTAGTTAGGATTGATGGAAATTTGAGTAACTTTTTGGAAAATCGCTTCTAGAGTACGACCTCAATAGCTGATTCCCCTTAGGGGAAATCTGCTAAAAACTATTCGAAACGAAGCACGTTGAAACAGTGACATATGGTTCTTGAGCTCCCTTCTCCGAGCCCTCTGTTATCAGCCGAGAAATAGACTGAGAAATTCTTCAACTGGATTCCAGGTCTCCACTCTTTCGGGCCAGCAGCTGATTAATGATTTTGGCCTTCTTCTGGTCATTTATTTAAGCCCGCGCCCCTGAGATACGACAGCTCCTCTTGTCACTGGTGGCGTTGGGGCTGCGAGCAGAGCAGCCATCACTTTTAATAAATCGCTTTTCCACCTTTACCTTGTTGTACCTGGAAAATAATTTCCTCCGTCCGTTTATAGATGAACTTGGTTAATCATTAAATGGATTTTGAACTTCTCGGTTAAATCTTCATGTTTATTTAAGCATGTTTCGTTGAATAGTCAATTACCAATGTAACTAAATAAATGAAACACTAATTAGTAGAAAATATATATTTTAAGTATAAATAGAGGCATGGCTATTCACACAGCAATACACCTCATGACTAGACCATTATGTACACTGTGCAATACACAACTAACTATCAAACCCTTACTTACAGACTGCAGACTAATAACCGACAAGAACTTACCCACCAACCTATCAGAACTACTGCGCGGCAACAGCCCATACATTACAAAAATTATGAAACACCTCAAAGAAACACAGATTTACAACCAGATTTAAAACTAAATAATCGAACACTAGACTAGAATAATATCCACTGGAGAAAAAATAAATAACCGTACTTTTACCTACCTCAGTAGATTTTTTAACCTTTTTTTTGGGGGTTTTTATAAGGTGGCTTTACCTTTACTATTTTAGTAGTATAAGAGGAAAATGTGTGAATCGCTTAAATTCCGACACACCTAAATAAATAAATATTTTAAATACATAGTTATGTTTTGAAAAAATGTATATTACTTAAACTTATAACGTTTTGAATTTTATTCTAATACAGCTCGGTTTAGGTCCTGAAGTCTTTTCACATATTGCCGGCCCTTTTCAAAGAGTTGTGGAAAAACATTAAATAAAGAGATAGCATATATTCAGATTGAGGGCTTAAATAAAAGCGATTTTATTTGTACGTTTATTGGCTGACGAATAGGTACATAGTGAAAATGCCTACGGTATATAATTAGAACTATTATGCTATGTTATCAAAGAGTTATTCTCTCATCGAAATATTTTGCGAAAATTCATTATCTATATATCTTCTTTGTAGGATGGTTAGACTTGTGAAGAAATTTCTCAAAAGTCGCATCATGAGATAAATAGAGAATTTTCGAATTTGCATACCAACAACATTCGATATTTGCGACACAACAAACCTTGATTGACATGGGCATCTGCTACTAACATTTGAGAGGATTCCGGAGGGTTCCCAGTCCACAGGAAAGGGTACATCAAATGACCTATGATGCAAGACTCGACAGTTAACAAAGCCCCCGTACCTGGAAAACTAGCTGGTTGCAAAATGGAAACAAGTCCGAGAAATCGGAAACTAAAGCAAAATTTCGTGAAAAAATATCTTTCCACAACACATCACACATTTACAGTAGACATCGAGTAAAACAGCTAATTACACATTTATAAATTCTAATTTAATGCTTTTAATTTAACAATGTTGCGGCACGCATCTCCTGGCAAATATACTACGAGATAATGTATAGTAAGAATAGGCATGCTTAATTCTCTTTTAAACTCCTTAAAGAAAATTCACACACACACACACACACACACACACACACACACACTATAATATATATATATATATATATATATATATATATATACAAAAACAGCAAATCAACCTGTCGTCCTTCTGGTGGGTTCCCCCATTAGAGACAGACTCCTAATCCCACAAGTTGGCAAAATTAAAAAAATCTATTTAAAACGATCAAATTTTGAAATGGGCCATGTGGAAGAGCCAGGAACTTTATGTCATGCTTTTATTTGTATAAATGATGATTTATAGTTCTCGACGAATGTTTGATTACCACAGTAGATAAATGTAGGGGACCATTAAGGATAATCACAGCTCTTCTAAAACTTGGGCTGTTCTCTTGAAGCACCACTTGCCACCTATAATCAAATCTTCAACTCTCCATTTTTAGATATTTTTCTTTGAAGTATCTACAGGATGGTTCATAAATCCTCCTCTTTTCCTCTTGAAATATAAATATGGATTTAAACCATACTTTCTGCAATGGGAAAGTGACCCAACAATACTTCTAAATATTTCACTAGGATGTTCTTGAGAATGAAAACGCGAAACAGAATTGATTCTTAATAAACAGGAATAAAAGTATAAAGCTTTTTTTTTTAATTAAAAATAAATTTGACCCTTTGCCTTCTAGAATATAATTTATCATTTTACCTCAATTTAGTACTAATCTGTATATATAAATGGAATACGCAGGAATTGTGAGTGAATGATTTAGTATGAAAAGTCACCCCATTATGAGAAATTCTAGTGAAAATCTTCTGAAAACATTGATTCACACACTACAAAGTAATGTTAGATTAATAGTTAGGATAAATGTTTGCCTTAGAGTTTACAACAACATTGATATTTCAATCATCATATTGTGAGAGGATGTGAGGAAGAGCTTACATATATGGATGAGCTCTTTTTACAGTATAAATATTGAGATTTTAGCCACTCCTGAATTATTCCAGTACTTCAAAAGTAAATCTTTTGTAATATTTCTTTATTATGAGGTACCATTTTAAGACAATATCTTAGAGAATGAAATAATATATTCAATACAAAAATATGTATTTGTCAAGAAATAATACAAAAAATGGCTAAAACTGTAAATGTAAAAACTGCGTTTAAAAATCTTAAAATGTTAAAGGAAATTTTGAAATTGAGATCGTGAATACTCATTTAATTAAACATTAACACACATTTATTCCTTAGATAGATAGAACTTGAGTCCAGAATTGCCAATTAATAAGAAAACCTTTTTAGTAGAGAGGTTTTAGTTGTAGCAATAAAAAACTTCGTTTTTGAACTTTTTTCTTCCTTTATGAATTTGTCAAATAATTTGTTTTAATGAGGTCCTTATTTTTTCTTTTAACATTTTATTAACTTTCATTTTCAAAGAGGAAAAGAGAAAACAATTAATAATAAATTATGATGAATATTTAGGACATTCTTTTGAATTTGCATGAACACATTAATTGCCCTTTGTGATATAACTGAAGAAGAATATTTCTTAGAATACATAAAGGGGAGACCGTTATTTTCAGAAATGTCATTACAAGAAGAAATTAAGGTCAGTAAGTTTCGGAATTAAATGCATCTCTGGGATAACCAATTTAAGATCCTTTAGGTAGAAGTAGGCAGCCATTAAGCCTTAATTAACCTCATTATAACTAGAGCATTAGAGCCGAGGTTAGTTGAAAGGAAATTGGGAGTTGGCTAATTAAATTCGGCCTAAATTACATAAACTTAATGAAGCCATATACTCACTCTGTTCAAGGAGAGAAGCTTGTAATGAAGGCTCTACAGTAAATTTCAAGTAGATCATCAACAAAGATAACCTCTTGAACGAAATGCATTATATCATGTGTATGTATAGAGAAAAATACCGGGCACCCTAATATACCATTAAATCACCTGAGGGGATGGCAAAAAAAAAATAAAAATAAATAAATAAAAGTTCGTCACGCAGGGGCTGCATAAACTAAGCAGATTTCCCACGTGAAGTTTTACAATAGAGAAATCTGCCCAATAACAACAGTAGTTGTAAGGAACCTCTAAACCTATTCACGTGGGACGAACAGTTACGGAAATGGCCGCCCTAGCTCTCGGCGGAAAGTCCCGAACATTGCCGACTCCTGCCGACCACACGCACAATACAAATGCAAATATCTCGGTTAATATTCAAGATACAGAAACAATGTATAGAAGAATATTTACAGTAAATTTTACAATCAGATTGATTCTATACAATTTTTCGAACCGACGCTTAATAACGGAGATATTTCGAATTTTCAAAAATCCCCCCTCTAAACCCCCCCCACTGGTCCGATTTCAGCCATTAACGAACTTAATCTTTCTTTTTGCATAAAACGTTTAAATATCGAGTTTGGTAACGATCAAACAAAAATTGCGACCGCTAGAGCGTTATCAGACAAATATATATATACTAGCGGACCCGGCAGACGTTGTCCTGCATTATATATCAAGCGATTAGGATATTAAATTTAATAATATTATGTTTTAAAAAAATCTACTTTTAATAACGCAAAAAACAACATTTGTTATATGCACGTTTGCCTAAAAACAAATAGTAAATAAAATATCGCAAAAACTTGGTACACAAAAGGAAAAGGAAAAATGAGAGAAGGAAAAGAAGACGTTTTAGTTCTGAGATTATCTGGTAGAATGCGCACTACACGATCTTAAAAAACAAACAGTTGTAGACCAATTATTGAAATAAATAAAAACCCTCAACAATAATAACGCAAATACATAAATATAAATAAAGAAAAGAAAATAATTGCAACATTCAAATCAAATAAAAATAAATTTGGAAAATAAATAACAATGCCAGAAAGTAAAAACCTCTCGCAGCTGAAAACATCATTATATAGATGACATACTTAAATTCTAAGGACATACATTAGATAAACATATTATCATTTCATTACATATCCAATAACCTCGCCCTTCGCCCTTCGACCGGAGACCATCCGGGGCGTCGCCCGAACGCTTATTCAAAAAATTCAATCAAATCGGACCATCCCTCTAGGAGGAGTTCAGTGACATACACACGTACGCTCGAATTATATATATAAAGATAGAGGTGTATTAGCCTGTTAAAGCTCTAGCGGTCGCAATTTTCGCTCGATCGTTACCAAACTCCGTATTTAAACGTTTTACGTTAAAAGACGGATCATGTTCTTCAACAGCCGGAATCGGATAATTGGGAGGGGGGATTTAGAGGGGAGGATTTTCGAAAATTCGAAATATCTCCGTTAGTTTGGAAATGATCGAAATTTTGTATAGAACCAATCTTTTTTCAAATTAAAAGATCTATAAACGTTGTCATGCACCTTTTTTCACTGTCTTTAATATTAACCGAGATATCGGCGTTTTTTAGTTTTCGGCCTTCAGTAAACCCCCACTCTCGTTCGAACTTAACAAATTTAGTACAGCTTATAACCATGGTAGAACTAATGCTAATTCACATACCGAGTTTTGCTCAGTTCGGTTCAATCGTTGGTGCCCAATAAAATTGTTGGCCCCTCTTTACTGTTTTAGTGTATATCTCTTTTATACTTTAATATACGACAAAATTGAATATGACAAAATTTACTCCAAATAACAACATAAACAAGTCTTATCCAGTGCATATTTGCCGAAAAGCCAATAGGAAACGAAATACGGCTATTTTTAATTTGAGGCCTCCCTCACGACCCCCACTCCTGCTCCATCTGCCTGGCCGATCTGCGGCGCTAAACCATCCGGGGCGTCACCCGAACGCGTATTCAAAAATTCAATCAAATCGGACCATCCGTCTAGGAGGAGTTCAGTGACATACACACGTACGCTAGAATTATATATATAAAGATATATATATATATATATATATATATATATATATATATATATATATAATTTTGAACGGACCTCATTTTCGTCATCTCCTGGGTAGGAACGATGGACATTTGAGGAAATTTTTCGAAAATCGCTTCATGAGTACGACCTCAATAGCTGATTTCTCTTGAGGAAAATCTGCTAAAACAGAAAAAAGTACATACATTAAAAGTAAAAGTCGTTTAATTGTAATATTGACTAATTGTAGATGTAGATGAGATTATTCTCGGGGCGATCAACTGCATGGTTATTACGCCCATTGACTAATTATAATGACAGTTGAAAATATATAATTGTAAGGGAGAAATATATGCTTATGTAGCATAATATATAATGAAATAAGTGTATATACTATTATTATATAGGATAAGTAAGTATATTGCCAGTATTAACAAAATTTACAATAATTATTAATTATTGGCCAAATATAAAGGCAGTTAAAAATATTAAGCCATTAGTAAGAAGTGTAAATAGGTACAACGTAACTCGTGCTACTACAAAACATCTTTAATTAAATATAAATAAATAAAACTGTATGTATAGATTTAGTCAACAAATAATTGTATAGAAAATTAGTAAATTTATTACCCTTAGGATATGACAAGAGCGGTATTTACAATACATTAGTTGATATTATTTAAGACATAGAGTAAAACGGGGACTTGTAAACAGCATTATACTACTATAAAGGGCATAATAACATAGTTGTTGATTGCCCAAATCATATTAATCCTAATCCTAATCCTAGAGGGGATGGCTTCAAACGACAAAATTCCAATTTACTTAAAATTTTTTTACCCTATTGAATAATATTACACAGACGATTAAGAAGTTTTGCTTTAAGGGAAATCATCTTCTGAGGTTTTACTCATGAAGCGATTTTAGTAAAACCTGCTCAAATATACATCGATCTTACCTAGGAGATTTTGAAAATGATTTGCGTTCAAAAGTATATACACGCATGCCTGTAACCACTTGTTACAAAACTCGATACAAAGTGTTTCAGGGGAAACTAAGACGTCCGTTGCTGAAATCGGATAAAGGGAGAAGAGTTTAGGGGGGGGGTCAAAAATTCAGAATAGCTCAGTTATTATGAGCCAGGAAGGAAAATAGTATGTAAACAATATTATTGAAAACAAAATTCTTTATAAACTTTCCTCTTTTCCTTTATTTTTAATTTTCAGCTTTCAATACCCCCTACCTCTATTTTAACCAATCCGTCGTAACAAATAAGTACTTATATCATGAAACGTCTTATGTCAAACTTATATGCTAGATATTGTTAATAACGGACCTTTTCTGTAAAAGATGCATGAGAATATGTTGTGTGATGTCGTTATCAAATCAGATTTTATGATCTTCGCTCTAAAATGTTAATTTAATCAATGCGACATTTAACCTTTTTATTCAACACTTGTAAACCCGCACTTATAATCACCGGATTTTTACACAGAAATGAAAAAGTATTCAATTAGTTGAGATCACTAGCGAGTGATACAATCTCTAAGGAAATCTGCTTATTTTACCCATCCCCTGCACGACGGAAGTTATTGCTTCACACAATAAACGCTTTAAACCTCAGTCTCTGACAGATTAAATCCTTAAAGTCGTTGTATAACAATTACCGATCTTTAATTATAAGATATTTCTTGGATTTCCTACCTCATATGCTTCGTAAATCATACCGAAATCCTAATAAATAAGAAAGAATTTAAATCAATATGAAAAATAAAAATTGTAGGGATACATTGTTATTAAGTTACATTTCATTTTAAGACACAATGACAGCAGAATTGAAAATATTGTCTGCCTCCCAGCCGATTTGCTTCTAAATAACTCAGATTGTTTGGGGGATGTCAATAGATTATTATATTTTTGTGTCAAATATCCCAAAATAAATGGACTATATGAAAATTGGGATTTCAACAAGAAGTGGTGGCATCCTTTGACGTAAAAACATATATTCGTTGATACCTTCGTTAATATTAGAGTTATTAAAAAAGTATATTAAAGAAAACGTTGCGTTTAGAATAACGATTTTGGCCCTAAAACGTTTCTTATATATTTATACAGGAGCACCCACAGGTAGGGGGTTTGGCTAAAAATTTAACAATGTAAAATAAAAACAATTATTATAGAAAAATAACAGAAAACTGTATCAATAAAAAAAATTAAACACGATAACTAAACATTAAATATAAGTAACACATACTTATATATATATATATATATATATATATATATATATATCACATACTTATATATATATATATATATATATATATATATGTGTGTGTGTGTGTGTGTGTGTGTGTGTGTGTGTGTGTGTGTGTGTGTGTGTGTGTGTGTTATTCCCATATACTAGGACATTTATATTATCTGAATTCTTTCAAAACTATATTAAATTTCTGATTAAGTCAAAATCATTATGAAGAGAAGTTAAATTTTGTTAAACAAATCAATTTTTTAAAGTGATTTAGTGTATTGCTGATATGTGAGCTCCTGTCTGTAAGAGGTTCGTACATGTTATTTAGAGTCTCAAAGTATTTAATGTTCTTGCAGCTAATATTGGTTTAATGGTTAATGGTCCATAGCTTGTTCTGCATAGAGGTATTTCTGTTCTTGTCATGTGGTATGAGTGAGCTAAATGTGAGTGCCCTATCCTAAGTCTCGTTAGTACAACTTCGTCTCGTCTATTGTCACGTCGGTTGGTTGACCACTCTCTTATAGAAGGCTTTATTTCCAGCAGATGATTTTCTATGCCAACATTTTTGTAAATCATTTAGTGTTGTCTACATGTAGTATATGTAAATGTAAGTCTGGTTTGGGCACTAAGTTAAAGTCTGAAGCTCATCTCTCGGTTGCACGTTTGGCGAGTTTGTCCACGTAGTTTGTACGTCAAATTTTTCCGTGTCCTGGAAGCCACGTTATTGTCACTTTTGTCTTTAATTTTCATATTTGTTCTAGAATCTGAATAATTAATGAACAAGCATTGTATATGTTTCGAAGGAAAGTAAACAACTTTTAATGAATCAGAATACATTGTAATGTCATGTATGAGAGTCCAGCGAGTATGGCATGCAATTCAGTGGTTACTTAACGTTATTTACTTCAATTAATTTCGATGTATTGATTTCCAACGTTCAAGTATTTATTAAATTGCATTAAAGCCAACAATTCAAGCTAATCGATACTGGTTATCCATCCTCTTCTAAATGAGTTTGTTGCTAAATAAATTCTCTCTTCTCACATGTCCTTTGAACCTATATATTATTTCCCGTGGACACATTGCTAACAAAACCCTTCCCACTAATTTAATTTAATGGATTTTAAAATATATCTGATTTTCTTTCTATTATCTTAGTTGGAACATTCCTTTTTCCTTTGCGAATTATAAAATATGGAGATGTTTCTAACCTTTTTTTATAATACGTACTCTAAAAGAGAAAACACTAGATTCATTTCTCTGAATATGCCCTTGAAATATAGTTAATCTTAATGAAAAATATCATTTAAAAAATACTTTCAAGAAATTATCTAAAGTTTAATCTTCTTGCTTTAAGAATCATCTTTATTCATTTAAATACATTCCATCATATTTTGTTAGGTCATTTGTAATAACAGAAGCTAATATTCTATATCGATTTTTAGTATGCTGTAATTTGTTACAACTATTGTTGTTCTATTATTTCCTCAAAGCATTATTTATTTCTGCATAATTCTGGGGGAGAAAAAATTACGAGAAATAAAAATGAACAACCCCAAATGTGAGATGTATGCGTTCTATCTCGCAACAGAATGTCTGGTTTTTAAGTGGACATATTAATCTGTAAAGGTAAGGATCTGGGCAAAAACTATTAAATTTTAACATGATCCCATCTAAGTGATGGGGGAAAAAAGACTAAATGGTGGTACATACGTGACTGGTGTGTTGGCTTCCTGAATATGAGATCTGCTCCACAAAAAACTTTTGAAGTTCATATTCCAGGTTAACCAAAGCTAATATGTTCAGGTTTCCAAGATTGGGCCTTCTACAACTCAAATATCTCACTAGTGCAGGAGAATATTTCTATAGCTGACCCATTCAGCTTCAACTACAATATATGTAAGTCTTTAGTCCGGAGCGAGAAGGGTCATTTCGATAACCGAATCGATATCCACCATCAAATAATCGATTCTCCAATACGATTAAAAATTGTGGCCAAACGGGGGGGGGGGGGGGTGGTACAATCTTTAAAAATAAAATTAAATATTTAAATGGACTACTAAAAAACTTCAAAATAAATAATTTCCATATCTTTTCCTTTAGGATTTTATAGCACATAACCAAACGAATCTCTTGATTAACCATTAGATTAACATTTAAGACACTTTTTAGCTCTATCTTATGTATAGTCTTTACCATTGAGTGGTATTTTAATAACTGAACAAATATGATAAAGTATGATAACAATTAAATGAAAGAGGTTTTGAGCCAATCCTTTACAAACACTAGTGGGTAGACTATATTAGGAACATGCCGGAAGATTCTGCTATAATTTTAGCAGGCTCCGTAGTCAAACAAACCCGCACCTAAGTTCATTAGCTCTCTCTCTAAACCACTTCACGACTACATCTTAATTAAATTGCCTCACGTCAAATAAATTCAAATAAGACGAAGGATATAATTAAACCCATATGTTAACTGACGTCGGGTTATGTCAAACATTGGCGCAATGCACCATTTTAATTTAAAAGAACTTATCGATTAGAGTTAAACATTTTAATAGCCTGAACATTAAGTGGTTTGTTTTAATATGACATGCATTATTAAAGATGTTTATCAGTTTTTATGAGCTGCTTCCTTTTTTTAATGTTTTTATTATTGATTTCGAAAGTTATGTTCGTTATAATTTATGTAAAATGAGTTCAGCCAAGGATTTAACAAGTTGGAAATAATATTTTAAAAGTTCTGTTCTCTAAACGAAGAACTCAGTGGTTCGCCAATGATTTTGGAAGTTATCCTTCAACTACTACCATGTTTTAAATTTACGTAAGTAGTACCATGCGTCTCTTATGACCCAAACAATAAAAGTTTAACTTTTTTAAATAAACGTTTTTAATATAATTTTTTAATGGAATACATAACAAACGTGACACATTTTGAAATCCAAATAAAATAAAAATTACTTGTTTTTACACTTTCCAAAAAAACATATTTGAATTAGAAAACAAAGTGCAAAAAAAAATCCAAGTCTTCAAATAGTATAAAATTCAATTTGTAAAAATGAATTTTAAGAGGACCATCTTTCTTCTTATCATATTTAAGCTTGTTCTCCTCATTCTGAAACCGAAAGTAGTTCAATATCTGATATAATAAAGAAACTGTGAGGGGCTCTCTGCTACAGTAACAAATGAATTAAAATTTTATGTTCACATTTCCGACAGAGACATTTAGATTCAGAGTGATACCTACTTGTAAACCTGCGTTATTACATTTATAGCATATTGTTGAATGTTTCAGGTCAAACTTTTTACAAAATTCATCCTCATTTAGCTGTATTTCTGAATCTGTATCATGATCCGAACGAATGGACTGATTGTCACTGTAATTACTCATTAGATCCTCATTTTCATCAGACACAGGATTCTGATGTCCATCATCTTCGTTCATAAATGCCAACCAATCCTCATAATGTCTGCCATCCACAATAAAACCCTCATTAGTCATATCACTATGAATACTTTAAACAACGTTTTAATAACGTTATTACTACCACGGGTCAAAAATGACCTCAAAACGTTAATTAGTCAGGCACAGGTAATCACAGAAACAATACGAAGAGGTTAACTGTAACAGCTGTTACTAAGGGGAGAATACTTGGTACCTGGTGGCGCTGCCTAGCAACAAACCAGAGGAACCTTAATTTTTATTTTACGCTCGGGTCGTTTTTGGCCCATGGTAGTTATTAAAGGTTATTATTGATTGAAGCATGAATTGTGAAGTTTTGTTCCCTAGAAGCATTATTAATGATGGCAAAGATCGATGTGCAGATATGCAACTGCCCATGTACACCTATTACCCATTTGCCAATCAATACTTCAGATAATGAGGTCTTTGATAAGAATCACGGGCATACTAAACATTGCTTATATTCATCCAATTATAGAAAAAGTATTCTTATACTTAAGTGGTGGCCTCTTGCAGCTTCGAACACTAGCCATACCTTTTCTGGATGCCATGTACGGACCACGCATTTTCAGCTGTACCTTCCGTTCACAGCATACTGGTACTCCATAGATTTCCACATGTAGGTCTTTCTTTGGGGATTGATGATCCTGGACTGGAAATTATACATTTAAATCTACACATACACGCAGACTGGATAAAAGCCCATTCAGGAAATATTGGAAACAAACAAGCTGACACGTTAGCAAAGGAATCAACTCAAGATTCAAAAAATAATTCCAGAATTCTCTCTTTTACCACTCTCATACATTAAAAAAGACTCACGTACCGACACAATACAGAAGTGGAACACAGAATGGACGACCTGTAACAAATCTTACGGCTTACATCAATACATACCAAATATAACTCACAACAACTACAATACAATTAAGAGCCACCATAGCAAATGCACAATTTCTAACGGAACATGGACAGACAGGACATTATTTAAATACATTTAAAATTGAAGACAATGACAAATGTACTTGCGACTTACAGACAACACAAACGTATTCACATATACTTCATGACTGTTCAACATTTAATCAAAATAGATCAAATTTAATAATGAACTTAATTTTAAAAGGAGGTAATTGGCCAGAACCACCTCACATCATATTTAACAAATATAATAAAGAACTTATAAAGTTTATCAAAAGTATAGATATGGATGTAGCAAAAATACATTAGAAAGTAAAGTTGATTGTGAGGAATGGGAATTATAATTCAATATTTCGCCTTATATAGACTCGCAAATTAAGCATCGGTTAAGTTTAACTTTAATTAATTTGTTTTTGGTTTTTTATTGTTCTTATTTTATTTATTTTTTTCATTTCATTTATTAATTTTATATGTAATTATCTTACCTATTTTATTTTATTATTATTATTATTTTTTAATATTATATTTGAGTAGATAGTTAATTAGCGTGTGTATATTGTAAAATAAAAATGTATTTAAACATAATCATACATGTAATATGCCATGTGGCAATTGAACATGTATTCAAATAAATAACTCCTCATAGGGTTACTATGAGGAGAAGAAAAAAATGATCTACAGGCATTCTCATGATGTGACCCGGTTTTACTCTAGCTATTTATCTGCGAAAAATGTCCTGTGGGAAGATTTAGTCAGTAATTAGTTATTTAGGTACTAAGTTATTGAAAATTTATTTATGATTTCAATTATAGAATTATTATTGGGTGTTATTTAAAAGAAGAAAAAATGTTAGGCAGAAATAATCTGTGGAAAATGTATGTAGAAATTGTACTTTGCAGTTTTCCGTTAATATTGTATTAATAATCTGTCAAAAGGTGCAGTTTTTTTTTTTTAATTTTCGATATTCTATAAACAAGTGTAGGACACATATACATGTTCGGAAAAGATACATTCTAGAACATTCCCTCAGTTTTTTTTGGTGTTCATGTGAAATGTAGATTTCATTGGGTAACAAAAATAAGTTGATCATAACTCATAGTAATTTAGAATATTTATTCCTTGGATAACATTTCTTGTCAGATAGCGGAGAAGTTTTCCTTTCGGTGGTCAAATTATTATTAATTCATGGCGAAGAACGGCCAGTACAAAAGGATTCACGGATGAAATATGAGCTTCTTTCCGGGTGAAAAAAATTGTTGAAGATTTTGAAGAGTATGAGACGTGACGTCATTTGTATAGAAAGACGGGAAGATGATAGACGAGTATCAGTTCGCGTCTGTTCAACCCTTGAGCGATAGTATCAATATCCTCCAACAAAATAATTCCCCCTTGGAAAGCCTTATATATTTTTCTCTTTTTTATCTCAACTCACGAAGTAGCTAGGTAACAACAAATATTTTAATATCGTCATCTAAGAATTAAGGTAAGTTTTTAATGAAGATCCAGGTCATGGATTGATTCTCTACTTAAGTGTTTGTGGTTAATCAGAAATCCCTTATTCAAGTCCAAAAATTATATCATTTTTTCTCTAATGAGAAAACAATTGATCATTCTATTCTAAGTTAATGTTTGATTGCAGTTAGGAACGGTAATTAAGAGTTAGTTACTGGACCTTATATATTAAATTATCTGTTCCCTATATGAACAACAGTTTACTTTTTTTATGAATACAAAATGCGTTATTAGTAATGTATTGCAAATAATATTACCCTATGAAATAATTATCATAATGCACAATTCAGTCTTTTATAGCAATTCGTAGTAATCAAAAATAGACTGTGGTTGTATTATTAATTAAAAAAAAAACCTGCAAATTGGAATTATCAAATAGTTGTAATTTTTTTAAAAACAATATGGAATTTGATGTTTTAATGAATTTTCATTAAAGTTTAAAAGCTAACTGATGTTTTCATTATTATCACAGATCTTGTTGAGGTATTGGAAAAATTAAACCTTTATTTTTAAATATGCTAAAGCTCCGTTTATTAAATCCATTCTTTTCAGTATACAAAATAGAAAAAGGAAGTCTGCAACTTCCTAAAATCAAATTATCACAGTCCATTTTTAATTCCACGAAAAATCTTAACCATGCAATCAGTGGCATCTTTGCTATCGTGTTTTACAAAGAGCAAATGCTTAACAATTTCTTTCCAGTTACTCATTAATTGCATCCTCACTGTGCAAATTAGGAGCTGGGGAAATTAACAGGTTGTAGCTGGTGGTTTGACCGATTTTACATTACATTATCGAATCTCGCTTGACATTTTTCATATTTTTTCAATCATGATTTTTTTTTTAGGCACCAACAAGTTTTCGACCACAGCTGTCATTAAAAAAAATAGATATTGATTTGTTATATTTCGTTTATTTTATATGAGGATGTATGTGTGTGTGTGTATATATATATATATATATATATATATATATATATATATATACTTTATAATTTTGATAAAAAGAGCCTTACGCAGGGGCTGCGTATATAAGTAATTTTGGCACTTTCCTTAAGGGAAACAGTCTACAATGGAATTAAATGCATTTAGTTAATAGAAATGGGGATATTATGATTCATAGATGTTTTAGTGATCTTGAAAGCTCATTTGAATTATTGACAAATGCATACATATTATGGATTGTTAGCATTGGTCATTATGGAAATTTAATATCAGATTTAAAATGCATATCTCATTAATTCTATTTTAATAAATTATAGAAATCGTAGATTGTGATACTTTTCTTTTATAGGGTTGGACTAAGGACTTCATTGAATTTCTCCTTCGCTAAATAAATTCCTACTCCCCCGCGGGAATCAAATCCCCAGTTCAAGGCAATTATGTGCATTAAGTCCGATTCCTTAAATGTGGTTTACCTTGTCCTCATTGCCAATATTTACAATATTCAATAAAGTGGGGTTGCTGCAGCTGTCAAGACAGTTTGGTCCTAGTCATAAATTATCTGTTGTATAATTACTATGACTTCTGTTTTAGGTTCATATTTTTATCACTCTAGATACTATTCACAATGCGATTATGAACTGTGAAGTATTTTAATACACATTTACTTCCTTAAAGGTTTTATAAAATATTTTGTTTGAATATGTATTTTCATGAATATTATTTGTTATTATGTTGTTTCGTGATTCTTTATTATATTATTTATTTAGGTGTGTCGAAATTTAAGCGATTCACATATTTTCTTGTTATAATACTAGAATAGTTTAGGTAAAGCCACCTTATAAAATCCAAAAAAAAAGGTTAAAAAATTTACAGAGGTAGGTAAAAGTAAGGTTATTTATTTATTTTTGTTTTCTCCAGTGGATATTATTCTAGTCTAGTGTTTGATTATTTAATGTTAAATCTGGTTGTAAATGGGTATGTCTTTGAGGTGTTTCATGATTTTTGTAATGTATGGGCTGTTTTAGTCAAAAATAAGATAATACTCCATAAAGCTTTATATGATTGGAAAATATATTGAGGTAATAGGACCAATGTTTGATTCCTTGAAGAGTGACTTGAATATGTTTCAATAATAAGTGCAATGGTATTCCGTGTATTAGCGATTTATATATTATTTTTGTGCTTTGTCCTTGCTGAACCAGTAAATGTATTTAAGGCAATAAACAAAAATTGCCTAATGGTCTCTCTAAACCCTCTTTATTTTTTGAAAAGAACAAACGTTTCACCTTCCGTCCATTTATAGTGCAAAGTTTTATAATTATTCTGTGATAACATACATTACAGGAGAACAAAAAACGTATGATAAGCCTTAATCAATGGTTTATGACAACATTGGTTGAGTAGTGATACCTCTTATCTCAATGTTTAGCCAGTTCAAGGTATTGTTATCAAAATTTATAGGAAAAGTAGCTACATTAGAATAGTGTACCACGTAAGAGGGGACTAATCGAGTGTTGAATAAGTAGCGATTATAGTTGCAGCGTTTACAGTTATTCCCTGAAAAATGTCATTCTTCAAGACCCAAGGTATCATTTATTAACAGACGATAAGCTTTTTATTCTCCTCCTGGGTTTCAGATGTATAGAGACAGCAATATAATCTGTAAAACTCAGCATTGCCCAGGAGGGCGAAACTTTTGCTGTTTTAGAAAAATAAATAACATTCCCCTGACGATAAGACATATCCTGACAGAATGCTGAAAACGACAACCCCATGACCTCCACTATGACTTACAAGACCTTTTGACGGAATGCACCCCATACATTAACAACATATTCAACAAAATTCAAATATACGACAATATTTAAAACACAAATTAAGTCTGTGGTGTGCAACAAGATTTCAAATTATATGTATTGTATTAGATGCGTTTGTACACATGTATATGTTTACCCTGAAGGAGGAAATTACGACAATCATTAGCAAAAGTACCATTTTCAGCCATTCATTTCCTATTGATCATCCACCAACTATGCTCATCACCAAATTTTTTTCCTAATGTTCTCTTATAAAATGTTTATCTATTTCACTTGTGTTATTTGTCAGTGTTTTTTGGTATTTGTTATTGTTACTTGTTGTTATCTCTTATCTATTTTTCTTTTGTAATTTAATTTCTTTTGTTCAAAATTTGACTTTTTGAAGGTAAATTACCTTTAATGTGACATCCATAAATAAATTAATAAATAGAATAAAATAAAGTAAAGAGGATTTAAAGAGACCTGGAAATCTGTTGTATTGCCTTAATTTTTTTTTCTTAATTTTTCCACTACACATTATTATAATTGTCCCGAATATAGACATAGCATTAGTAATATTACTTAAATCATTTCACCGAGAAGCAATAAGGTTTTACAATCTCATTTGGTCGTCCAATAAACTCGATTCAAGGGAATGAAATGCCCCTGCATTCTATTGAATATGTAAACCCGCATGACTGGGCAGACCGGATGGTTTAGTGGTTCGGAAGCAACAGTACTGTATGCAATGCATAAGGTATAGTTGTGCAACTGGTGTAGTTTGTAAGTTATAGCTTCAAACCACTACCTGGTCAATATATATAAATTAAATCCCCTGCGTTCACGCTGTCTCGTAATGAACGGGGATGTTTCTCAGTTCAGCCTATTACGCTCTATACTTAAGAGTAATTCCCTCCCAAATATTTCTATAAAATATATTTTTTATTTCAGGACAAAAGAAAGGATCTTTAGGTCTCAAACAGTTTATTTATTCTCCTTATTTTAGAATCGCAGACGTTTCGCCCTCCTGGGCATTAAGAATGCTAAAAAATCTCCGTCACGCAGGAGCTACGTAAACTAAGCAGATTTCCCACGCGAAGGATTACAATAGATAAATATACATAGAGGTAACACAACCGTGAATGCTCAGTAAATGTACAATACTAGGCTGAATTGTAAACAAACAGGCAAGCCAACCTCGTAGCTCTGAGTAGATAGACAGGAAAGACAAAAAATTAATGAAATATATCTGAATATAACATATTAATTTTATTGAAAACTATTTACTAAATCAATTTTATTCAACCAAAAACAAAAGAAGGGGTGGGGGGGTGGTCAACAGAGCGTATTTGCACATATCTCACAAAGTAAAAGTTCAATGAAAACAATATTTGGTATTTAGGCTTCAATTAATATTTTTTATTATATAACAGAGCATTGTTTATGTAACACTAGTAGAAGTGGGGGCTGAGTACTGAAAGCTGAAAACTGAAAAATGCAAATATCTCGGTTAATATTCAAGATTGAGAATAAATGCATATAATATTATAGTGCATTTAATTTACAATAAGATTGATTCTATAAACGTTTTCAATCCTACTTATAGTAACGGAGATATTTCGAATTTTCAAAATTCTCCCCCTCTAAACCCCCCCCCTCCCCCTGGTTCGATTTCGACCGTTAACGAACTTGATCGTTCTTTTTATATAAAACGATATTGAGTTTGGTAACGATTAAACAAAAATTGCGACCGCTAGAGCGGTAACAGACAGATATATAGATAGAAATATATATATATATATATATATATATATACAGTTTTTAAAGGACCTCAATTTCGTCATTTCCTAGGTAGGATCGATGGACATTTAAAGAAACAATGCGAAAATTTCGTCATGAGTACAACCTCAATAGCTGATTTCCCTTAAGCTCTGCTAAAACATATATTTTAGTGGAGAAATGTAGTTATTATTCTAAAGTGGTTTAAATGTTTTGGCTGTGATAATTTTATATAACTATTAACCTTTTAATTTTTTAGTTTATGAATTTATAATTGCCTAATATAGTCTAGGATTTTATGATTCTTATATATGTATGAGCAAAGTTAATAATGGCATAGCACTAAATGAGGGTTATAGAACCTACCTTTTAAGAGATTAGATATTATCCGACTATTAGATATTGACAAATTACCTCTTGGTAAGGCTGAATTAAATTAAGGAGAGTTTTATTATGTGGACTTATTAGTGAGTGACTAAGAAGAAAAATTCTATAAGGTTTGTTACAACTCTTTGTATCTAAGAGAATTATGATTTGCCTTAATGGTTGTGAGATAAAAAAATGTTTGCCCTGTATGTTTTTAGCATTGTTAATGTCCAGGAGGGCGAAACGTCTGCGATTCTAAGCTATATATAAATATAGCTGTTTGAGACCTAAAGATCCTTTCATTTGTCCTGAAATACCTAAATTGCTCTCAGTAAGGATTAGATGCAATTATATTTTTCGTTGTATATTGGCGCTGGCCACCAATAAAAATTTAATTTAATAACATATTTCTTACTTACAGTTATGAAGTGCTCTTTTCCTCTTCAAACGGCCTTTGCGCACTTTTGAGGTAGATGGTGGAAAATTAATTTTCATTTTTCCTTAAACTCCACAGATTAGAAAAATTGATTAAATCCTGTTAACTATTTCACGATTTTGTATATTGCTAACGTTTTTACAAATTTCTATTTCAAGTAAGCATTAGTAAACCATGTCAAATGAAAAACAAGTAAAAAGTTACTATTCAGGGTGCCTTTTGTATGTATGTTGTAGAAGTAAACAGAAAATTAGGTTTTGTGTTGGCAATTCCCAAGTGAACTGATAATAAAGAACTACTTTGAAAGTAGCCAGCCATTTTAAAAACCTATTCACAAAGTTCTTGAATTAATTAACTATTTCCGGTGCTAATAAATATCGTTCTAAAAGTTTCTCACCGAAAACAGTTCATAAAAAAATTAAATAATAAAGATTAAAAATTAAAATTCTAATATACATATTCTCTCAGAAATTATTGGTAGTGTGGCTAGAGATTTTATTTTGTCACTCTATCCCCAAATAAATTTCCCTTGCCCACACGGAAATCGAACGTTAATATATTTTATATATGAGGAAAAGTATATGAATTTCTCGGAAATGTTTATTTTAATAAATTGCTTATTTTTGGCGTGGTTCCTGAAAATGAAATCTACACCTTCAAAATTCAGCGATCAGTCTTCAATTATCAGTGATGTACAGATTCAATGGATTTATTTATTCGGCGGTTTTGTTCTTATTTTTTGTAAACCTGTGAATTGAATACCTAAAATCACCACATCCCAAAGCCCCGAAAAAGCCATAACTCATGAACTCTTAAAACCAGAACCTTTATACATCGACTTGCTATTCATTTTTAATGAAATGTAGAATAGTTGCAGGAAATCCCCGTCTTCTCCAGCATAGGGGAATGATGCGATGGAGCAATTCGATGATCGTTTCGTTCCTAAACCCTACAAAAAGTACGTCAAGCAGGATAACTAAGTAACCATTAACGAACATGATTTTTAATTTTACATAAAATGTTTAAGTCTCGAGTTTGGTACCGATCAAAAGAAAATTGTGGCCTCTAAAGCGGATCGACGAGTGTATATATATATATATATATATATATATATGTATATATATAGATATATATGTGTGTATTTATGTATTACGCTCTAGAGGTCGCAATTTATGTTTGAACGTCACTAACTTGATATTTAATCGTTTTATGTAAAAAGAAATCGGTCAATTGCTGAAATCGGACTAGTGGGAGGTGGGTTTAGAGTGGGGAATCTCGGCCATTGGAAATATCTCCGTTACTATGTGAGGGATTAAAAATTTTTATAGAACCAATCGTATTGAAAATTGCATGATCTATACTGTTGTTACGCGTATTCCTTTGAGAAGTTGACATTATTTAGTTATCATATTTAGTTAGGTACGCCTATAGAAGATATCTTACAATGTGCTATGCAATATAAACAAGAGTAGTTGATTCTTGTTGTAAGTCACCCAACCTTATTTCTTCATTAAAAATATTATGTGCTTAGAAAAAAAAATGAATTCTCATTGAACCCCTTAATACTGTCTGACGTAAATGTATTTCAGTATTGTCATATATATTTTTTTTTACATTTTGGTATATCGTTGCGAGGCTGGCTGCGGTGAGACTCGTCTATTCTTTTTCTGCGATTTATATATTTCTTCTTGATTTGTTAACGATCATCACTAAATTGGACATGGGTGAGGGAGGGGTGGGGTAGATCTGGGTATATCCTTGTCTGTGACATATGTTCTTATGTATATATTTCCTCTAAAGGACACCAGTTAGGCCCCTAAATTGGTTTCTCATTAGAGAAAAATGACTGTAAGCTCACACGAGAGGCAGAGTGTAGAAGGAGTCGATAAAGTGTGTCTGTAAACTCGGGCGGGAGCTTTCTGACGAGGTAATATACTCAGAAGGGTTCTCAGGGTAAGAGGCCATTTCTCAGGGAAGATGGCTCCTGTTGAGGACTTAGATGGATCCACCAAGGGACTGATACTGCCTTCTTCTTGATTACCCTTGTCGGCTCTACTTCACTAAGTTCCTCTAATGGTTCCAGTCCCTTACCCTTCCCCTAACAACTTACTAGGACCGGAATATCCGATATTCGCTAAGGTTCGAGAATTAAGTTGACACTGGAAGGTAACCGGTAAGGACAAATGACTCAATTAGAAGTGAATATCCTTCAGAGCATTTTATTTGCAGTCTTTCCCAGTCTTTTGGTGGACTCCTACAACTTCAGAGCTACTATATCAGTTTCAGCTAGAAACGACAGTGAGAAACATCCTCACCTCACTGTTCTCATCGTCTCTATCACTAAAAACATAGAAGTAGCTTGTTCGTTATTTTTACAAATTAAAACACTTTTTAATTTGCATCCACAAGTAGCGTCGTATTTATGTAACACACAATCGAATGAATTCGAAACTGACATGCACACCCAGTCTGGCTTGGTATCGCAAACACACACAAAATGAAACTCCAGTTCTTCCAGGGTAAAGTACTTCGGATATCGGAATATGCTCCCTGGTTTGTAAGGAACGGCCAAATCCACAGGGAATTGGAGGTTGCTCCTATTTCAGTTCACCTTCAACAGCTTGTAAGAAAATATCATAACAGCCTTTTCATGTCAATTGAAGCCACCCATTATAATTTCTTTCCGTTTCAA
This sequence comes from Riptortus pedestris, assembly GCA_019009955.1. NCBI lineage: Eukaryota > Metazoa > Arthropoda > Insecta > Hemiptera > Alydidae > Riptortus > Riptortus pedestris. Next base: position 87,001,212 of record CM032230.1, on the reverse strand, counting down.
ATGGACTCCTTCTTGCGAGTCGTGTAATTTCAACATATGTTAAATGTTGCTTCGGGTTTATAAAATTCAATTTCCCACCGGGTTCATAACCTATATTCCGGCACATCTTCCGCACTCAATCGGTGGCCCACCTATTACACATTCTGAAACAGGCTTTCATCGGGAGAGGTTGCACCCCATTGTTACCTGTGGGTGTTCCTGCGTCCTGCTGCTCGTTTCGGCTGTTCAAAGAAACCATCTCTCGTTCTGGGCGAATCCATTCCCTAACGTCATAAGTTGTATCTGTGTTCCTCTGTAGGATAATAGTGAAGTAGGGTTAGTTTCCGTTCTTCCTGCATACCTTATGCCCCGACTCTTTCTTCTGCCCTATGGGAATTCGTCTTCCTGAGGTTACACAGGCTGCCTATCGTAGAAGAGTGGTGAGATATCAGATTCCTATTTGAATCTGTTTCATTGCCCTCATTTTCTGGCTCTCGCCTCTTTCATATTGTCTTTTCCCAGGTGTAATTGGTGCAGAGGTAAGACAATTTTATTGAAATTTTTTTTTTCGTTTAAATGTGTTTCCCTCTCCATTCTTTTTATTATCTGAGCTCACCAGAGCATCATTTTCATGCATTCTATCATTATTTATTGTCCAACATTATTTGTCGTTTACGTGACATTTATACCTCCGAGGATTTCATTATTTGTACTGGGTTTTAGGTATTTTTTCCAGTCATTTATGATATCCCCCTCCCACTTGCCCGATTTTAGCCGTTAACGAACTTGATCTTCTTTTTTACATAAAACGTTTAGTATTGGGTTTGGTATCAATCAGACAAAAACTGCGACCGTTAGGGCGTTGACAGACATATATATATATATATATATATATATATATATATGTGTGTGTGTGTATACAATTTTTTACGGACTTCATTTTCATCATCTCCTAGTTAGGATCGAAGGACATTTGAAGACATTTTTGAAAAACCCATCATGAGTTCAATCTCAATAGCTTATTTCTTTTAAGGGAAATCTGCTAAAAGTAATAACATATGTGGTGCAAAACCTACTATGTAGGCGGCAGAGCCACCATGTAGCTGTATAATAAAGGACACAATGAGAACCAGAAATGTAAATGAAGTGAGAAAAAGAAATTTTGCTCAGAAACTAATGTTTAGCAAATAATTTAATTTAATATATATTCTTTATAATGAGCTTGACATGACTGGAGCGGGGTCTCCTGAAAAGTGCCCCACAACTTCCTCACAAACTTGACAGATAAGTCGTTAAGCCGACATACTCAAATTCAGTGGGAACAAATCTACCCTATGAAGAGGAGACAAATAGTTGTCAAGGCTCAAAGAAGAACTAAGTGTAAACACTTTATTTTCATATATAAAAAGGACGGAATAAACAATCAGTCAATGTTACTAAATATTCCTACCATTTAACAGCAAGTTCTCGTAGATCATGAGTATATATATATATTTATATATATATATATATATATATATATATATATATATATATATATATATATTATATATTTGTATCCCAGACAAGAATTCATCGAATCAGCGAGGTCTAGAATTGGTCATCATGCCTATATAGGCCAATGCTTTAACATCAAAACCACAGAGCTGATTGACCTAATTCGATTAATTCACTAATGTAGGTTAAACCACCTGAAAATCAAGGCCTTGCTCCAGTGGATTGAAGAGGAGACAATTAACTGTCTAAATTTATGGCTTAAATAGGCCACCCCTATAAATACTTTAAACACTTTATTTTTATTTATAGGATGGACGAAATGGACTTATGGAAGAAATTATTCATATTTATCTACCGAAACTCGGTCACTCGGCAATGCAACATTAAGAAAGAACCCTCAGGCCACAAGCTTCTAGGAATTTTGTAAAATAATTTTCATAACTTTTGAAATTTAATCTTAAACTAAATAACTAATTTACTAATCAAAAACGCCACTAAAAGAGTAAAAAAAACTATCCTCTCAAGCATTTTCTCTCTAGCTCTACTTACAAGAGGCCAAAGTTATATGACAAAAAGAATATCCAACAGATTATTTAATTAGCAACCACAGTAATCTAGTCGAAAAAGGAAACGCTCCAGGTTTTTCATAAAAAATGTGGATCTGAGAAAAGTTTTTCAATCTAAGCCCTTCCATGATAGCGACGGATACAAGCCTTTGCGCGTGCTTCATAAATATTTTCTAAGCCCTAGTTTTTCCTCCATTTCTCCCAGCATCCCCCCTCATGGCCTTGTGAAACTTTTCTTGGCTTCCCTCCAGACTTGAAAGGCTCATACACCCACTCAATGCGGCAAAATCCATCTTACAACTTCAAAATTAATTCTATTAATTTTATCTGTGGAGTAGTGATAGAACCAAAAAAAAAAGTTTTCAAACAGAGAACGATCCGAATTTTAACTTGTCAGTATAAACTGAAATTGGAAGGAACAGTAATATTACATTTAAAGTTTGTTTTCACCTTTTTTTTAAACCAAAATTCTATGATTTTTAAAAATTACAAGATATTTCAGTTAAATCGGAAATCATGAAAAGTTCAGACTAGACGTACTGTTATTTTATTATTAATCAATGAATGAAACTGCAATGTAGTATAAAAATACATATTTCCCAAGATAAACAGAACTAAATAAAGTACGTAAAACAGAATAATACTGAAATGATTTTTATATAACAGTGGTTCTTATATTAAAATGTATTAGTCACTGCTTCATTTGGCAGTGGAACAGAAAAAGTGTTGAATGAAAGATTCTAACATGCACCATTGATTCTTTAATAGTTTTGGTGTGATTATAATTTACTGTTTTTGCTTATCTGTATTAAAATTACCTCTTTATAACCTCAAATAATGATTTCTCTTAAGATTGTAATTGTAGCCTAGTGACTTTTACGTTTATTTCCCCTACATTAATAGCATGCACCGGGCCCACTTCTAAGATGTCGAACAGATTTATTCGTAAAACACATCAATTAATATTTGACATCATCCGATATTGGAACGATTTGAAATATTTACTTGTCTAGAGTTGATGTTGATTTAAAACATTTTCTAAACTGCTCCCAGTCAGAGAAACTGGTCACTGAGCACGAAGACATTCCATGGATATAACACAGCTTTACAATCCGTCATGTACTTCTATATCTGTAACCCCAGTGAATAAGTGGTTAAGTCCACCAGTGAGTAAGGGGGACTTAACCACTTATTTACTGGTACAACAGATATATAAAAAACAAACATGTGCTACTTTTTATATTTCTAAAATTTAATAAACTTAAATTGATCTGGCATCATATTGTAGCATCGACTATAATACTAAGAATAATATTCGTATGTGAGACAGAGAAAATATCAGTATTCGACAAAGTATTTTCTCGGTTGTTACGAGCAAGCCTATTTTCGCTCACGAACTTCCAATTTTCCGAGGATTACCTGAGCTCCTTGAAAATCCCTGATTCCTATATAGATACTCTTCCAGCACTAGACCATTGTGCAGGTTCAGTTCACCCAGGCAAAGAACTGTAGCAATAACATTTTCATGGAATATGGAAGGAGTAAAAACTACTCTTGTTTTGATTTCCAAATTACTGAAATTCATTAAAATCATAGTCCTCAAAATTGTATTTTCACAGAATGTTGACATTTATAAAAGGGAAAGACATTTCAAAATTATTTTCTTGATTGATCACTTCGCTCTTTGTATAATTTTACCTACGCAGGGCCCCCGTAAGGGCTAATTGGCGCCTCTGTGCAAAAAAGGATTTTGGCGCCTCTTATCGCCATAGGAATCGACAGTAACTGTATGGTATACTAATAAAATTTCGTGAGCACTTATACCTAATCATATTTAATTTCTCAACTTTTATTATAATTTTTTTTTTTTTTTTGGGCCCTTGGTTTTGGCGCATTGCACACTTTGCACATTGGTAGTGGGGCCCTGTACCTACTCGTACGTGTCCTAAGGTGGACATGTTTCTAATGATAAATAGATCAAATCTATCTCTTCGTTTAACTAGAATAAACGTTACTGGTAACCTCCGTGTGGTTAATTATCTCTGAAGTAATAGACAAAAACTGACAATCTTTGTAATATTTTCTTTGTTTCATTTAACAATAGATATTTTCTATTTATTATAATTTAAATTCCATGAAAAAAATCTTAATCATTTTTATGAAAGAGAAATAATCCTAAAAACCATACATCGATTCTCTCGAAGCTCACACAACATATTCAGTTTGGAAAAGGGTAGCTTCTTAATTGAATCAGTAAGTGGTCTGTAACGCTACCACAATACAAGAGTAAGGGCGAGCACAATTGCCACCGAAACAGTGTTATCAGTTAACTAGTTATCACCCTGAATGGGCACTTGGCTTGATTTCAAACTCCTACAATATAATCAGAGTACTTCTATTTGATTCGATGATCCAATGGAATTTATTCTGAAAATTAATTTGTTTTCATTGCACACTTCGAAACATTGTACTTGTGTTCATAACATATCTAAACTAATGTTCACTAAACCAAAAAAAAAAAAACATGCCGAAACCGCTACAAAGAAATTAAATAAATGAAATTAAAACGACAAATGCTACGTGGACCTCATGATACGTACAATAAAATATTGAAATTCTAGTCTCTTTAAGACTTACCGTTTCAACTTGACCAATCAAAAGAGACAACTTTTCTAAATGCTGAAGGCTAAACTAAACTCAAAACTCAAAACTAAATCGGAAAATTGTATACCAATAGCACTTACAAATTGCTTGACAAAACTAGTTGAGAAAGAAATTAGTGAACTTATGAAACCCATTTGAAGTGTTGCTTTAATTGTGCCCATTTTAGCCCTAGATCATATTCTAACTTTTAAAAATAAGAGATCACATATATTCAAAAACAAGGAATCCCAAGTTGAAGTATCGTTTGACATATCAAAAGAAAATCATACAATATCACCTAAGTATTCCTCTATTCCAGGTCATTAAATGTAAGGTAGAAGACGATTTAGTCATTCAAACAGTAGTAATTTGAGAAAATAATATCACATTGTCACTGCTCAATTAAATACCCCATTCAGGTCGTTCATTTTAATGACACCCATGATAGTTGCTAATTTTTACAAAAGAAAAATAATTTTTCTTTTAATCGAACCTCTACTTAAGGATCACTGAGAAATGCTAATTGTAGTCCATATGCATAATTTTCAATCAATGGCGTTGCACCCATGCCTTTTAATGAGCTAAATAAGTTTTATAACTGGTTCTTCCTCAATTCCTGGCAATATAGAGAAAGAAGGACTTCATCGGCATCTGCCTATTTTATACCCAACTATTTTGGTCCACATCCGGGGTCGTTCAATTTAGAACTAATAGCCAGCGAAAGTCCTCCCACTGGCCATCCAACCACCCCGCCTAGCCCTGCGCATGTATTCCTACCGAACTGGAACATTTAGCAATCTGTAATTCTTTATAGCAAAGAAACATATCATCAGCATAGCATACAAATCAATCAAGAAAATTCACCTTTTCTTTCTCTATTCCTGAGCGACGAAGCTCTCCTGTTTCCTTAGTGGGAGTCCACGATTCACGGCCCAATGTAATTGGTGGTCGGAAGCCACTTTGATATATATATATATATATATATATATATATATATATATATATATGAAGGAGGTGAGGTGAGTCACTTATGTTATACAACAGCAGAACTGTTAAGTTCAAATATAATTTTCTACAATCTTTTTAATTATGTCTTTTCTCCATAAATCAAGTGTTAACCGAGGTATTTGTACTTTTTTATCTTAGACAACCAGTACTCGTATTCGTGTAATTTCCACTAAAAGCAACAGAATAAACATGTCCTGCTTTTATTTCATCTGGTGTACATGAGTAACTTGCTACAAGAAAAATAGAGTAGACAATTAAGGAAGACATCTTAAGCAAGGCTTTGCAGGATGTAAGAAATCTGTTTAGTGTACGCAGCACTTGAATGCTAGATATTTTTCATGTGCATTACACAAGTATACACATAAATTTGTACATATCTATAAGAAGAGAATTATTAATACCCATTTTTTATCAAAAGAAAGAACCTGCATCAAATAAGGAAGTAATTCTCAATGATTATATGAAATCATTGAGAATTACTTCCTTATTTGATGCAGGTTCTTTTTTTCATAAAAAAGGGTATTAATGATGAATGGGTATAACATTGTGTGTGTGTGTGTGTGTGTGTGTATATACATATATATATATATATACACACACACACACACACACACAAAAATATATCCATCGACGATTACTAAGGGGTGTAATTTCTCCTAAGCAATAAAATAAATAATAACACTGATAGGAATGGAAGGAGGGTATCGAGTTGAGATGCTGTGAGATCGATACTGTTGAAATAAGAACTGTTTATTTCAAATCTCATTTCCCCCCTCACTCCCCATCTCCGCCAGAATTCTCATCTCCTCTCTTCTTCATTTCTTTTCTATTTTCTACACTTAACCCATTTCTTTCCGGAGGTGAACGTAATATACACTACACGCTCTATCGTAAGCTTTCACTTCAGTTCTTCATCAAAAAAGTGAATCGAACACTGCCGTATAAAATTACATATTTCCCATATAAATTAAACTGAAATTAGAATAGAATTTGTTTTAAGTTACTAACTTAACTTAAAATATAATTGTTAAAAATGTTACTGTTTTTCTAGAGCAACCAAAGTTGCAAATTCAGCCTTAATAGAATGATACCATTGAAACGATACACGTATTATACACGAAATGGAAAAAAAATTGCTTTAACAACCACGCAGAATAAGACGCCATACTGAAAAATCTAGAAAAAATTATATACAAAATACATACGTGGCGTACACACAGACAACTAAACTGAAAATCTAAAAACTAATAATCCATTCAGTATGTCAGAGCAGCTACTATTCTGCGGCTTACACATATTAACACATATTAATAGTGAACATACACAAACAAATAACATTCCATACATAACTTTTAAATAACATTCTGGGAACCTTGGAAATTAATTGACAGAAAGGTCTGCTGTGTCTACTTCAAGAGACGTTTTTACAATAGAATGTATGTCAAAAGTTCAGAAAAAATATTTGATAAAGACGAATCCAATTTAAATGTGACAGCGACGAACGACTGTCACTTAATAATAGGAAAAAAGACCTTTTCACAAATATATTTCTCATAGAAGAGCATTTTATAGAGAAAATTAAAATTGAGACACAGTTCACTACACTATATTTGCTATTGATTGAGTTTAAAAGATACAGCACATCATATGACATTTAGTAAATGATTGTTCATTTTATCATTTAGGAAAAACTCTAATGTGTTTATCGTTATCTGACAATAATATTGCCTCTCATGGTGCACTCAAATCCAGTATTGCTGCATGTGACATGCCGACTTGATTTTTTTTTTTAAGAGTTTATATATATATATATATATATATATATATATATATATATATTATTTTAAGCAAGTTTATAAAAATGGAGACAACTAACGATGGCACGAGACTTGCATTAGACATAAAATGACGGATAGACAATTTACTCACTCAGCTATTTCAAAATAGAATAATGCATTAAAAATATTGGCCGGTCTCACTTAGAGTGCACTTGAAGGATTAATATGTATAACAGCAATTCTGTTATTGATTATGCATATTTAATGAAGGTTTAATTTAATAACTTTAGTTAATGAACTGTCTCATAAATATACAACCTATCATATAACTTTAATTCATATTATGTAATAGGCTTATACTGCATAGTGCATTCATTCAAGAAAACAAATTTTCTGTGTAATTACTATCGGACGGAAAAATCTTATAAATATCCTTTTCAAAAATATCTTATTTATTAATAATAATCGTAATAGGCAATCTCATTGGAATCGATTATTCAAATGGCTGTATATAATTATATTCTTTTGTCTGTGTACTGTACCTTCTTAATTATTGGAACAAGTAATTGTATTTACAAGTGTGGTAAATTGTTAAAAATGTCGTTTTTGAAATATGAAATTGTTGAAAATTGGATGAATGAAATAATAATAAAAAAAAAAAAGAGGAGAACATTTCTCGCGGTTTATACTGCAATATTGCAAGGAAAGTGTACAATCGAAAATGTGTGGAATGCTAGTAAGAGCAGGGAATTCCAGTTCAGTTGCATTCCAATGGAAAATCAAGCCCGCCAAGGGATATCTCGAATACTCGAGATTGAAATAGTTATTCTGCTGAAGGATGGGATAATATATTCATGTGTGTGTCTACATATATATTATATTGTATATATAAATGCACCAACACACACCCACCGCCCCTCACCACCAACACACATACAAGAGTGAGCATGTGTATGCGTGTGTGTGTGTGTGTGTGTGTGTGTGTGTGTGTGTGTTATAAGGTCACCTTCTATAGCTAGTTTAGTGAAAATGTAAAATTAACTAAGGTTTGTCTGATTTTCTATTTCAATTCTGTGGGGATCCATTTTTATTTATTATTTTTTTATTTATTTTTTTACATTTAGGACATTCTAAGAAGAATGTTGATTTATCTCTCTTACTGACAGTTGTCCGCCCGTTTGTTACTCAGTAACTCACAAACTCCTAGGAGTATATCTTTGAATTTTTGTATTCGTAAGTCTACCATCACAAGGCACAACATAGACTCCATCTGAGTTCGAATTTTCCCCTAGGAGGGGGTGGGGATTATTTTAACGTGAAAATACATGTTCATCAATATCAGAGAGCTAGCATGAGCTCTCTAAAAAAGAGTCAGGATTGTGTTTAGAATAACTATATTGATCCTAAATCGTTTTTTACATTTATGAATTTTGATTTCCACCTTCCGTGTGCCAGACTTTATACGTTCTTCAGGAAAATGCCTGAATAGAATTGGGAAATTGTTTGCATATGTATTAAGGCAGTGAGTATTCTTAATGTGAGCGATGTGAAACATTACTCCTCCCACTTGGACACTTTACAGCTCAAACATTCTTCTATAGTATTAAAATAGAACACCTTAGGAAATGTTTAACACATGCTTTCTACGGATGCTATGGTAATGCAATCGTTTTACTTTGACAGGAATCTAGATTTATTTGACCCCAAGAACGCTAATAATTCCGTTAATGACGAGTAACTCGGTTAGTAATATTTAAAAGTAACAATTTTTTAAATATTAAGAAAACAATGCCATATGAGAAATTCAATTTTTCTAAATTTAGAGCTCCTTGCCTAGCGTATAACCATCCATATCTTTATCTTGACTAGGGAGATAATTTGATCTATTTAACACATTTATTCATTAACCCTCCACTCCTCCTTTTCAGTATCAACTATTCAGGAGTTCAACTTTTAATGTTTACTCGAAACAATTAAATATCCAGTGACGTATCGGTTAAATAGAAACGCATAGATACATAGTAGTACATTAGTTACTTAACATCATAAATTTATCCATATTTATGACATAGTAAAGGGCAGGTGAAAATAACACGACTGATTTAATCTTGAATTAATCTGTATGATAAATGTGCTTAGTGTTAACATTACGTGAGTAGGGACGTTGGTTAAATGAAGGCCGGTAAAAAGTAATTATATTTCTGTTAATATTCGTGATATAAACAACAACTGCAGAACATTGAAGTTGCTACGAAGTTGGTTATATGTTATTTATACCTGTCCAATATCAGCAAGATATAAACTTGGTATTTAATTTTACGAAACTCTCTCAAATATCGAGTAAGGCTTTATTGTCCTGGGCTTTTTAGGGGGAGGGTCATTTTAGTTAGTTAATAAATATTACTTATAACGTGTATTTTGCCTGAAAACATTAAAAGTTAGCAACTCATGTTGACTTACTACACACACATCACATTACAGTACACTATTCGTGAACGGCTGTCAAGTAATGAGAGCACCTGAAGAGAAGAAATAGTACTTACTCGTTCGAGGCACAGCCGTTCACGGATAACACACGGACACCTGATGACAAGGACTGAACCACCGTTATGTACACTGTGCAATACACAACTAACTATCAAACACTTACTTACAGACTGCAGGCTAACAACCGAGAAGACCTTACCAACCAACCTTACAGAACTACTACACAACAGTCCATACATTGTGACAATCATGAATCACCCACATCAGACTACTTTACAACCAGATTTAACGTTAAAAAAATTAAACTTTAGACTTAAAGATTTCGATTTCTGCTTTTAATAATATCCACTGGAGAAAAAGCAACCGTGCTTTTACCTACGACTGCAGATATTTTAACATATTTTTTATAATAAGGTGGCTTTACCTAAACTATTTTAGTGTCATCATAAGAAAAATTGTGAGTCACTTGAATTGTAACACACCTAAATAAATGTGATTAAAACTAATATTATTATTATTATTTATTAACGCCAAATAGAATAGAAAAATAGAGTTTCTTGCAAAACTTATTGAAATTAACTTGAATCACTGGATGTCCTTTCTTAGAGTTTATGCTCTTTCTTATGTACGTTATCGGAAGCAAAATGTTTCAAAGAAATAAAAAGTACTACAGCAGACATATTAATATATATACACATACATTAGCAGATTTCCCTTAAGGGAAATCAGCTATTGAGGTCATACTCATGACGCGATTTTCGAAAAATTTTCTTCAAATGTCCATCTATCCTACCCAGGAAGTGACGAAAATGAGGTCCGTTCAAAATTATATATACATATTTGTCTGTTAACGCTCTAGCGGTCGCAACATTGTTTGATCGTTACCAAACTCGATATTTAAACGTTTTATACAAAAAGACAGATCAATTTCGTTATCGGCTGAAATCGGATCAGTGGGGGGGGGGGGGGTTAGAGGGAGGATTTTCGAAAATTCGAAATCTCCGTTAGCATACGTCGTATGTAAATTGTATAGAACCAATCTTATTGAAAATTAAATTTACTATATATTTATAGAACAATATTTGAACAATATTTTGTTCTATACATTTATTCTCTATCTTGAATATTAACCGAGATATTTGCATTTTTATTAATTGTAACGGACGAAATGCGATCGGCGAAGTTCGGGTCTAGTCGTGAGTTTCCGTCAAGAGCTAGTTCGGCCGTTTCCGTAACTGTTCGACACTCGTGAAATGTCTCTATTGTAAAACTTCAAATGGGAAACCTGCTTAGTTTACGCAGCCCCTGAGTAACGGACTTATAGCAGATTTTTCGGTAAGTCCTAGGTAGGATCAAGGAAAAGGGTATTGAATAATCCGTTATGAACACGCCCACAAAAGCTGGATAAAGAATGGCTTTTAACAGTGGAAAGTAATTTATGGCTAATACCTTACACCATTCGTAACGTTTTAATACAATAGTAACTATTCTTATTAACTGAGTATTTGTTAATGCCTTGTTTTAAACTGAAAAAATTAAACATTTTGGCGGCGGGAGAGTATCCAGTGATTATTTTTATCAAGAGAATAGATAAGGGGAGCTCACAAAATAAGAGGGGCTGATAAGCTGCTTGTTAAGAGAAGGATTTAATTCCCTGAAGATCCTTTGGAGTCTCTAGGGTCCTTCTTATCCCCATTATTGCTCTCTCTTCCTTAGCAACATCTCATCCCAAGCTATCAATTAAATGCTTCCTATTATATATAGCTGTTCAACCAAAGTAATTTATTTAATGAAGTGCTTTATAAATCATAAATAATAAAATATACTTTATGCACACTGAATTTATGAATGGTATTAAAGGTATTTACTTCGTTTTACAAAAGTATATGGGGATCTAGGAGAATTAATATACCCCTATTCTGCGTGAGGTGTGAATAAAAAAAAATAGCACAATTAATTATTGTAAAAAGCAAAACTTTTTTCAATTACTTCAACAGTACGTAAATAAGCGGTTACCGTTTATTACATGAGCGCACAGCCATAATCTAAGGCACTTTCTTGGCATTGCTGAGATCATAGAGTAGATGGAACCTTCATCACTTTCTGACTAATAACAAAATTAACATATTATTTTCGAGTATTGTGTTTTTTGTAATTGGTAAAAATGCACGGCTATATTAAATTCTGGTAATTCAAATAAAGGGTTAGAACCGCCAGTATATATGATACTGTTGTCATACCTGTTGGTGTAGACCGTCGTCACTGGCTGATGATGGAGTACAGCTGGGATTGTGCTTTCGATGCTATGGCACTTGAAGATGGTGCCAAAAGTTAGTTCAATTTTTGACAGGCTTGAAGATAGGTGTCATTGCACCGATAGCACAATCCCAGCTGTACTCGACCATCAGCCAGTCACGACGGTCTCTACCGACAAGTATGAGAACAATATTAAATTCTATTCATGATTATTATTTATGGTACACAATGTTTTGAATATTTTTAGAGATTTAAGAGAAACGGATTTTGGGTCATTCTTCCAGGGCTATTGAAAGTACAAAATTTCAACACAGTTTTTAGATAACCACAAAGGCAAAAAATTAAAGCACATAGACAGAAAATAATGGATATTCCCAATAAATAACGATTATTCTAACTCTAGAGATCAGAGTTTTGTTCCACTCTTCTTTTTTTTTTTCCTGTTTTCCACGCAGAGCATCCCTCTAATGTTGGAGTTTACGTTTTGTGTGCTCCGTCCTGTGGATACTGCACACATTTCAATAACTAAACAATAATACACAGTATAGAGTAATTATAAAAACAATAAAAAAACCTTAAGTAAACATTACATATGTTTATGAACAGTAGGTGTAGATCTACAAAATGGGCTTGTATGAATGCATTAAATCTCTTGTTGCAAACGAGTAAAAGTTTCGGTTTGTCCGTCGGCCAATTTCCGTTTTGTAAGGTGATGTACTTGATGAGTTTTGTTCTTGGTCTGTGAAGTACAGTGCAGTCATACAAGGTGGTCATATCTCTGTTCAGTCTCTTTAGGAGTGTTCGTCCATTTTTCATCCCAATGTTTTTAAGATTCGTATAACAAAAGAGTTGTAATGGTCGGTTTAGTGAGTTTAGAGTTTTTAATATTACTGAGTCGTCTCTTGAATCTGTATTCGCAAGTTGGTTTGCTGTGTCATTTCCTAAATTTCCCGAGTGTCCCTTTATCCAAGCTATGGCCCTAACACATTTTTCTGTCTACATACTATGATTAGTCTTCTGGTCTGTTCAGTTTGGTCGTTATGATTTTCGTTATTATAAATACGGTCTATGTTAATTTTGCTCTCCGTGTAGATTATACTAGCCCCTCTGTCACTTGACATGTCATGCAGTGTTTTGAGTGCCTCAGTAATTGCAAGGTTTTCTGTTTGATTTTTTGTACAGTGGTGATAGTTTTGTTGCATTGTGGAATTTAATCGAAAACCGAAAATTGTTGCTACTATTTCATACAAGAGAGTAAATGTGATTTAGTTCCCTTATTCGTGTCAAATAGTTGGAAAGGTTACTGTTATAGAACTTAAATTCTATTATTTTGTAACAGTGGTGTACATATAGAAAAATAATTGTTTGGCCTTTGTTAATGTTGTTTTCTTGCGTACACATACAAACATATTATTTCTACCATTAGTATAGGATGTCGATGACTCAGAGTATCAAGGTGATAAAAAAAAAAAAAAAATTCCAAATGGAATTCTTTTTCTAACCAAGCCAATTTTTTTACTTTGAAATGCCACACAATATTCTACGCTTTTGTTACAAGTATACAACTTCAACCAATTACTCCTTTTTTTTCAACCCACGACTCCATATCACAAATAACACAGAGGGATGGTTGTCACACTGACAGGTGGGATGTATATTATAAAAAAAGAGGGGTTGGTTATGGCTGAAAGCGTGAATGGTGAGAGCAGCGTTGAAATTGCGCACTCTGGCGAGAGTAGTCTGACATGGAGTGAACCCACACACATGGAGTGGGATTCGATTTCAAGTCCCATTCAGTTTCGAGAGCAGCCATCGACTATTGTTACAATCATTACAATAGTCCTTCTAGCTCATCCATATATCTATATACTTCTCAATATGAGGCTTCCTTTTGTCTCCTGTTAATAATTATAATTTTTTAATTGTTTGAGATATCCTCCTAAATGATAATTAGTGTAATTAGTACCTGTACGACTATTGTAATAAGAAATAAAAAAAATACCTTGATAGGGGATGAAGAGGTTGAAGGGATGCGAAATGTAATAAAGAAAGAATATTTAAATATAGTATTAAAAGGATTTAATTAAAAAAAAAAAAACCCATATCATGAATGCCATTATGGAACGAAAAGGAAAAAAGTAAATTAAATAATATAATTCAGGTCACACAAAAAGGTCTTTAGGTCTCACCAAAACTCTTTATTAATTAGATTCTTAGCAAGTTACTATAACCTATTGGTTAAGGCTGAATCATAAATTTTTAATTTCATGGAAATTATTATAATGACAGGTAATTTTAACTTTATCATTGTGAATGCCTAGAAAGTAGAAATGTTTGCTCTAAAATAACTATGAGTTGTGTTGACATAAAATACTTTTATTGATTTCAGTAAGAATAAGGTTCAAAAATATAATTTAATATATAACTAAAATATGGATGCCAGAACTGTTCTAATCCAAAGGAATCATAATGTGAATAATTAATATAAATTTAAATACCATAATATTTAATCCACAGCAGTGTTGTTGGGTGTGAAGAATAATTTTACTTGGAGAGAGAAAAAGACGTCCAATTTTTGAAGAATTTGACGTCATTTTCTCTCTCCAAATAATATTTAATATTTCAAATCTAAAGAAATACAAAAGAATACAGCATTATTGTTATTAATTATCAAATTTTAGCTCATCTGAAAGCTAGGATTATACTCGTGTGTTAACAATGAAAAAAAAAAGACATTGTATGAAATAAATATTTTTTTTCTTTTAAATATTAAATTTGGTTGATTATTACATATTAAATTATCACATTATTATACTTTTAAAAGTCAGTAGATTTTATTTCTTAAATTAAATTCGAACATATTATACGTATTTCATTACTGTACTTAAAACTTCATAGAATATGCAATTTCGTAAAACAATTATTCTATTTTGTTCGCAATAACAGAAAGATTTATATCGGTTGTCACCATCACATCACCCTGTCAGCTCATCCCCGTGTCTTAGAATGTTTAATGGTTTTTAGGCGTTATCATTAAAAAGTACTGGCATGCAGTCAGTCAGTCAAATTTGTTATGAAAAAATAACTATTTCAATAAGTATCTAAGAATATATATATATATAAAATGAATGTGTATATATCAACAAGTGTCCATTGGTAGGGCTAGAGGAATCTTTCTGACACGTCTAAGGTTGCTTGTGAAAGAAGATAGAGATGTGTAGAGGGCTTATGAGGTCTCATTAACGGACTCTATATGGTGAAATTGCTTTGCCCCGGCCCTCGCATCTGTTGTGTTGATCACAATGGTCCAGAAGACAACATAACATTTATCTCTTTGTATGATAGGCCTTCTTCTATATCTAGATCCCAACCAGCTCTGAGTAATCCTCAAATTCTTCAGCCTCTATAATCCCCATCTCATATCAACTACACTTGAAGTTTATACTTTATATTGACAAACTACTTATCCAACTGTTTCCATATACAATATAGTTTGTTTCATATACAACTGGTACGCCAATGAACCGTATCAAAAATCACCATATTTCACTCTTTTTCCGTTTCTTTCTATTTTTATTTTTTTGCTATTCAATTTTTCGTGCAGAATGGAATTATGAGTAAATCGCCGGTGTTGCGGAACTCATTTAAATAAATAAAAAAAAGTACTTATCTAACTCAAGATCATGATAAGCCAGTGACCCAACAACTCTAACCTAGTATCACTCTTAGGCACAAGAGAAATGCAATTCTCCTTAATTCACTTGTAGCAGATTTCCTAAAAAATTAGCTATTTAGGTTGTACTCATGACGCGATTTTTGAAAAATTTCTTCAAACTCCCACCGATCCTACATCGAAAATGACGAAAATGAGGTCCGTTCAAAACTTTATATATATATATATATATATATATATATATATATATATATATATATATATAAGAAAGAAAAGAGTTTGTTAATGGCTGAAATCCGACTAGTGGGAGGGAGAAGGGTTGAGACGGGAGGAATTTCGGAAATTCTTAACATCTGAGTTATTATGTGTATATTAGAAAACGTATATAGAGCCAACAATCTTTTGCTCATGTAATGTTCTATACATGTTGGTATGTGCCTCTTTGCACTATCTCTTTCATTAACCGAGATACTTGCATTTATTGGCTCTCGGCCTTCAGTAAACCAATCACATTATTTAAAGAATAAATACCTGATATTTTTTTCTTATTGAACTTTTAATTTTTGAGATAAATCCTAAAAATTCCGTCACGCAGGGGCTGCGTAAACTAAGCAGATTTCCCACGTGAAGTTATACAATAGAGAAATCTCCATACGAGAGCCGAACAGTTACGGAAACGGCCGAACTAGCTTTTGGCGGGAAACTCACTCGTCCGTTATTGGCCCACTTTTAATAAAAATGCAAATATCTCGCTTAATATTCAAGATAGAGAATAAATGTATAGAACAATATTTATAATAAATTTAATTTGCAATAAGATTGGTTCTATACAATTTTTTAATGCGACCTATGGTAACGGAGATATTTCGTAAATCCCCCCCTCTAAACCCCCCCCCCTCCCACTGGTCAGATTTTGGCCATTAACGAAATAGATCTGTCTTTTTGCATAAAATGTTTAAATATCTACTTTGGTAACGATCAAACAAAAATTGCGACCGCTAGAGCGTTAACAGACAAAAAAAGTCCGTCACGCAGGGGCTGCGTAAACTAAGCAGATTTCCCTCGGGAAGTTTAGTAATAGATAAATATAGATACTCCTAACACAACAACACCGTGAATAAATGATATAATAATACAAACGGAAATAAGAAATTTTTCATCCAATTTCTATAACCTGCCGACAGGAAGCGTTAGGTTAGAAATGTAAACAAACGGGTCAGCCCGGCTCACACCGGAAAGAAAACAATTACTGAAATATATCAGAATATAACACATTATTTTATTGAGAACTATTTACTATATCTAGTACTGTAATTAATAATGAGTCAGAATAATTGTTATCTCAATCAATAAAATTTTAGTAGTCCAAAACTTTAAGATGGGGGGGGGGTCACCAGGGCATATTTGCATGTATCTCGTATAATAAAGGTCTCTTGAATACAATTTTTGGTATTTAAACTTCCAATAACGTGATTTATTATGTAGCAGAGTATTGTTTACGTAACATGAGTAGAAGTGGCGGTTTGCTGAAAACTGAAAAATGCAAATATCTCGGTTAATATTCAAGATAGAGAAGAAACGCATATAACAATATTTATTGTAAATTTTATTTGCAATAAGATTGGTTATATACAATTTTTCGATCCGACGCATAATAACGGAGATATTTGGAATTTTCGAAATTCCCCCCCTTTAAACCCCCCTCCCTCTTGCCCGATTTCAGCCATTAACGAACTTGATCTGTCTTTTTACATGAAACGGTTAAATATCGAGTTTCGTAACGATTAAACAAAAATTGCGACCGCTAGAGCGGTAACATACAAATATATATATATATATATATATATATATATATATATATATATATATATATATATATATATAAATGTATATAGTTTGAACGGACCTCATTTTCGTCATCTGCTACGTAGGATCGATGGAAATTTGAAGAAAATTTTCGAAAATAGCGTCATAACTACGACCTCAATAGCTGATTCTCTTTAAGGGAAATCTGCTAAAAGTGACACACGTGGGAATTCTGATGAATCAGTCTTTTTTCTGATTTCCCATAAGGAAAATCAGGTATTGAAGTCGTACTCATGACGGGAGTTTCGAAAAAGTTCTTCAAATGTTCATCGATCCTACCCAGGAGATGACGAAAATGAGGTCCGTTCAAAATTATATACACATATATATATATATATTTATATATATATATATATATATATATATATATATATATATATATATATATATATAGATATAGATTTGTCTGTTAACGCTCCGGCGGTCGCCATTTTTGTTTGGTAGTTACCAAACTCAGAATTTCATCGTTTTATGTAAAAAGGAAGATCAAGTTCGTTAATGGCTGAAATCAGATCAGTGGGAAGGGGAGGGTTAGAGGGGGGGATTTTTGAATACCAAATACCTCCGTTATTATACGTCGGATCGAAAAATAGAATCAATCTTATTGCAAATTACATTTACTATAAATATTGCTCTATACATTTCTTCTGTATCTTGAATATTAACCGAGATATTTGCATTTGTATTGTGTAAGTGGTTGGCAGAAGTCGGCCATATTCGGGACTTTCCGCTGAGAGCTAGGTCGGCCGTTTCCGTAACTCTTCGTCCCTCGTGAATTGGTTTAGAGATTCTTTACTACTACTGTTATTGGTAGGCAGATTTCTCTACTGTAAAACCACGAGGGAAATCTGCTTAGCCCCTGCGTGACGGACTTTTTACAGACTGTACATGTTCCGCGTTCTTTACTTCTTAGATTATAGTATAATCTTTACCCCTGGAACCAAAGCCACCTCATGGCCTAGGGAAACATCTTTTCTCTACACTGGCTTCGTTCTCTAGGAAGACACAACCTGGTGTCAAGTGCCATCATCCATACATCGTTACATTCTATATTGCTATATCTATGCTATACCTTTACAATCGATATTAGTATTAAACCAACTTCCCTGATGAAGGAGCGTCAATATTTTTATCAAACTTGGTAATGTATAAAAATATAAAAACATTAAAACTTATTATTTGATTACTCGGGGAAGTTGGTTTAATACTAATATCGATTGTAATGGTATAGGAATGTCGATTGTTACCACTTATAGATTTATGGTAGTATTTGGTACCAGGTTATGTCAGTATAAAAACCAGATCATTATCACTATTATTATAGACTGATAATTGAAACCAGCCTACTCTCGAAGAACTCTCAATCTTCAGGACTCACACCAAAATTACCGGAAACACAGCACAAAAAGTTTTACAATCCCCCATAAATTATTTCCACCTTAGAAGTACCAAAATCATTTTTGAAACCCAATATCCCCGTGGCATTATAAATGCACATATAAAAATTATCAAACGAAAATCCCATATTTCACAACCAAAGCTGCTCGCTCATTTTTGATATACAAAAACACATTACTGATACAAATCAACAAAAATATAAAAACTATCATTCGCCTATCTATATTCAGAACTAAAAACCAGAGATTCAAATCACTATTCACAAAACTCAAAGAACCTCCGACTCATGACCTAATCATATTTTATATCTTGAGTGATCAACTCGTTAACCATGGAGAGAGGACCTCTTATTTGTTGTAGTAGGATCTGTAGCTAGCTCACGCTGTCAGCCAGCTTACGAAAGGGGTCTAAGTCATAGACATTAGTCTTCATAGAATAATGTGTGAGATATTGTCATTTTATTGTCATTTCTGGCTGAACCTTAGTTTCAGGTTTTAAACTAGCCTTGATAAGGAATGGAATAGTATTATTGACTCAGTTAACTATAAAGTTACAAGCCAGTCTTTAATGGTTCCTTCTTTAATGTGGTTTTATTAAAGAACTTTCCATCTGGCTATTGCTGTGAGCAATAATTAAAAGTGGTTTAGCCTGAGGTCCAGTGCAGATGAAGTCTGAGGCAGATTGCAGGTTTTAAAAAGACCTTTATAGAGTAGACCCTCTGCTTTATGACGGACTGAGTTAAAAGACAATCCCTGAGAACTTTGTTAAAATGAAATTTATAGCGCCATGATGAGATGGCGGAACAAACTGCTCTAAAGGTTATACAAAGTGCTCCGAGCCAGTGCCCATGAGACCATAAAGTGGCAAAACTCGCTTTAAGTTTTCACTACTGTGCTGTGGGGGTTGCTACGGCAGTGGGGGGAATAGAGGCTTCTCTGCCAGCAGTTTATCATCCTATG
The DNA here is from genome assembly GCA_019009955.1 of Riptortus pedestris. Lineage (NCBI taxonomy): Eukaryota > Metazoa > Arthropoda > Insecta > Hemiptera > Alydidae > Riptortus > Riptortus pedestris. Next base: position 86,981,102 of record CM032230.1, on the reverse strand, counting down.
CGGACTTCCACTCGGCTTTGGGTCATCAAACCGACTCTGAATTGGTCATTAAATCTTCCCAGGAACGTTTGTTGTAAAAACACCCATCTCGAACCTCTCGGAATACTCAAAAGTGTTAAATAAGCTGTATTTTACTGATGGTCATACAGGCATTTATTTATTTAAATGATTTCCCCAACGCTGGCGATTTACTCATTATTCAGCTGTGCTCAAAAAAGCAAACAGGAAAAAAAACCGGAAAAAAGTGAAAAAGAAACGGTTCATTAGCATACCAGCCTCATATGTAGCTAAAGATATTGTATATGGAAACATCAGGGTGATGAAAATAATATAAATGAACATATAAGTGTAGTATGGAGAAAAAAAGAAAAGGGAAAACCAAAAAATAAAATAATGAATAAATAAAATTAAAGTGTATACACACTGCTTATGTAGGAGAGAAGTGAATAGTAAGTGTGTAAAAACTGTAGACTGTAGTGTGTTGTATATATTAATGTTTTTTAGATGTTTAAAGACGGAGTCTACGTAATTACAGTTATCGGTCAAAAGTTCCTGTAAGTCATCTGGAATATCTAAATTGTCCCTTCGTCTACAGTCAGTCAATATATGATGTACAATTAAAGATTCGTTGCAGAGTCTACAAGTCTGCAATACAGACATATTTTACTTCCAAAGTAAATTCGATTTTCATTTTCTGAGTACTAGTGGCAATACTCGTTGAATTATATTAACAAAGTAATACTTTGAACAAAGCATTTGACATATTATAATTAAAGTATTTGACATATTGTAATATACTTAATAATGCAAATGGATTTCGATATAAGTCCAGTATTTGTTTACTAACTTACAATGATCACTACACTAAATGGTTTCCAAGATTACACTAGTATCTGGTTTCTTGGTGCTTCCAAAGTATCATATAAACGCTCTTGGAAATGACGAATTAGTAAAAATTTGCACCAATACCTTGTCCTACTGACACTGATATGTTGTATTCATTTTCGATCCAACAAACTTGGCAAAATTAATAATAATTCAAACATGATTATTAAAAAAATACATTCTAAGGCCACTTAACGTATGTTATGAGGAACCATTTGAATTCTTGGTAATCTTAATTTTCCACTGGTGACAATAACAATGTATAAAATTATTATTAAATTACGAAGTATTAAGCGATAAGTAATATTTATTGGTCCGCGAAACTTCTAACAACAAATATAAAACTATAAAAAGAAATAAAAAACTACCTTGTATAATTTAAAATATGCTAATAGGTTTACTCAAGGATTTTTATTGTACTTAAAAATTAATTCGGATTAAATAGTTTTTGGTTTTGTACAATTATTATTTTGTTACAATTAATTGCGAAGGAAATTTCTTAGAAGTGATTTATGTGGTAAGAAATTGATATTTATTTCTTCTTCTGAAGGAGTAAGTTTGGTTTTCTAAATATGCTCAATTCAACTTTCAATCTTGCTAGTTTTATAGGACAGTTTTATGTCAAAATATTGTTGAAGGAAGAGGTAGGATAGAGGAAAATGAAGATAATCATCAATGAGTATTATCGTGTTTGAGAGAGTGACATTGTGGTTGGGTGTGAGTGAGAGAGAAATCGTGAAAAAGAAGAGAGGAGAGGGGGGGAGGGCGAGAGAGACAGAGAGAGAGAGGGAGAGAGAGAGAGAGAGAGAGAGAGAGAGAGAGAGAGAGAGAGAGAGAGAGAGAGAGAGAGAGAGAGAGAGAGAGAGAGAGAGAGAGAGAGAGAGAGAGAGAGAGAGAGAGAGAGTGATAAGAGAGAGAAAGAGAGAGAGAGAGAGAGAGAGAGAGAGAGAGAGAGAGTGTTCAGAGAGAGAGAGAGAGAGAGAGAGAGAGAGAGAGAGAGACAGACAGACAGACAGACAGAGACAGAGCGAGAGAGAGACACAGAGAGAGAGAGAGAGACAGAGAGAGAGAGAGAGAGAGAGAGAGAGAGGGGGAGAGAGAGAGAGAGAGAGAGAGAGAGAGAGAGAGAGAAAACGAATGAAAGAGAGAAAGAGAAGAGAGAGAGAGAGAGAGAGAGAGAGAGAGAGAGAGAGAGAGTGAAAGAAGAGAGTGTGATAGAGAGGGGTGAGAGAACGAGAGAGACATAAGCCACTCATACGAAAGGGTTAATCGATACTAGGTAGGGAGGTTTAGGGCTGCAGCCCAGCGGAATATTACCCGCCCGCTGTCTTCTCCCTTATCACAGATTCTCACTCACCATCACAGCCTCTCTCTGTCTCTCTCTCTCTCTCTCTCTCTCTCTCTCTCTCTCTCTCTCTCTCTCTCTCTCTCTCTCTCTCTCACTCTCTCTCTCTTACCAACTTTCTCTCTGCCTTCCTTATCACCGTCCAAAGGTTTTTCTCCACAGCGTCTCTTTCTTCCACTATCTCTCAGTTTTGAATTTCTTTTTCCCTCGCTTTTCCACATCTAAAACGACCAACTATATCACACTTCCAACAATTTTTTCTTCTTTTTTTTCAAACCCTCATTTTATTTTGTCCTCAGTCTCCATTTCTTCTACATTCAAACTTCATTTTTATTTCTTATTTTTTACACACTGGCTCTATTTTAATTATACATTATATTACTTCTCTCTCTCTATTATACAATAACCTCAGACCTATTATATTATACCCTCTATTATACAATACTTTCTTCCACCCCTTTCTTTTTAAATTATCTTCCGTCTATTATCAATGATTATAAACTTTTGTTTAACTTCCTTCATCTCACACTTTAGGTTTTTAATTAAACGTCTACCTATTACTCCTTTTATTTTGGATGCCCTTACGGTTTTTAGATACATTCATTTTACTCTCCAACCACTGTTCCTTAATATTTACAAATTATAACAAACTCACCTTCTTTTAATTATGCGTTTTGATGACAACATTCTCCGATCCCCCTAATTAACAATTCTCATTCCATCTCTTTTTATATTTCACACACCACATTCCCACATTGCATTTCTCATTCTCCAAACACCGTCCTTACCTTGCCCACATCTTTATCAAATAATCACACTCTCCGTTTCTCCTTATACTTCCTATCGTAATCACCACAACTCACTCCACGGCTTATTACTAATCCTCAAAATATCTTGATCTTATTTTACATTTATTTCAATTACCATCGACTTCACTCTCCAAAATCACTGTCGCGTTATTTTTATTATACTCAGTATCATATTCTCATACATCAAATCTTTTAAACAGATTCTGACGCATTCGACCCTCACACATCCCTTATTAATTAACTTATTAGTCGTTATAACGTTTCCTCGTTCTTATTCGCCATTTCGTCTTCATTGCCTCGACTACCCTCCCCCCCAAGTTCCTCACATTCTTTCCTTTATTACTAATCCCCTCTGTAGTCCTTTTTCATTCTCCAGTTCTCCCTCAATCCCTCTACAAACTCTCCATATTCAGCCCCTTATTACTAATCCCCTCGGTGGTACGCCATAATGCTACATTTCGTCTTCACTACACCACCGTACCCCCACATTCCTGCGTTTATTACTAATCCCTAGATAGTACGTTCGCATTTCCCATTTCTTCGTCAATTCCTCTCAAAAACTCCCCTCATTCTTCTTCATATTACTAACCCCCTCGGAACTGCGTTCTCATTCCCTATTTCTTCCTCAATCTCACTCCAAACCTCCCAACATTGCTCCCCTTATTAGTACTCCCCTCGGTGGTAAGTCCTAATTAACCATTCCTTCTTCACTCTCCCGCCAAACTACCCACATTCCTCCGTTTATTACTAATCCCTTCTTAGTACGTTCTCATTCTCTATTTCTTCCTCTATCCCTCACCAAACTCCCCACATTTCTCCCTTTATTACTAATCTCACAGTGGTACGTTCTCATTCTACATTTCTTTCTCAATCATTCACCAAACTCCCAACAATCTTCTCCTTCTGACTGATTACTTCTGGACAACGTTCTCATGCTCCATTCCTACCCTTATTACTAATCCCTCCGTAGTACAATTTCATTATGTAGTTCGTCCTCTATCCCTATTCAAACCTCCCCACAATTTTCTCTTTATTACTAATCCCCTTAGCATTCTCCATTTCTTACTAAGTTCCTCACCAAATTTCCCACATTCTTTTCCGTATTCCTATTCTCCTCGGTAATACGTTCTCATGGTCCGTTTCTTCCTCAATCCCACTCCTAAACTCCCCAAATTCTTTCCCGTATTCCTTTTCTCCTCGATTGCGTTCTCATAGTCCGTTTCTTCCTCAATCCCACTCCTAACCCCCCACATTCTTCCCCGTATTCCTATTCTCCTCGTTAGTACGTTCTCATTCTCCATTTCTCCCACAATTCCACTTCAAACTCCCCACATTCTTCCCCGTATTCCTATTCTCCTCAGTAGTACGTTCTCATTCTCCATTTCTCCCTCAATCCCTCAACAAACTCTCCACATTCTTCCCCTTATTACTAAACCCCTCGGTAGTACGTTCTCATTCTCCATTTCTCCCTCAATACCTCAACAAACTCCACACATCCTTCCTCTTATTACTATTCCCCTTGGTAGTCTGTTTTCATACTCCAATTCTCCCTCAATCCCTCTACAAGCACTCCACATTCTTCCCCTTATTACTAAACCCCTCGGTAGTACGTTCTCATTCTCCATTTCTCCCTCAATACCTCAACAAACACTCCACATTCTTCCCCTTATTACTAAACCCCTCGGTAGTACGTTCTCATTCTCCATTTCTCCCTCAATACCTCAACAAACACTCCACATTCTTCCCCTTATTACTAAACCCCTCGGTAGTACGTTCTCATTCTCCATTTCTCCCTCAATCCCTCAACAAACTCTCCACATTCTTCCCCTTATTACTAAACCCCTCGGTAGTACGTTCTCATTCTCCATTTCTCCCTCAATCCCTCAACAAAAACTCCACATTCTTCCCCTTATTACTAAACCCCTCGGTAGTACGTTCTCATTCTCCATTTCTCCCTCAATACCTCAACAAACACTCCACATTCTTCCCCTTATTTTACTAAACCCCTCGGTAGTACGTTCTCATTCTCTATTACTCGCTGTATCAAGTTTCCACTACTATCCAAATCTACATTCTTCTCCCGATCGTACTCTCCAAACTCCCCTTTTTTCCCATAAGTAATTTTCATTAACTCTGTTCTCACTCACATATATTTTCTCTACTTTATACGAAAAAAAGTCCGTCACGCAGGGGCTGCGTAAACTAAGCAGATTTCCCACGTGAAGTTTTACAATAGAGAAATTTCAGAATAGAGTGTCAAACAGTTGCGGGAACGGCCCTAACTAGCTATTGACGGAAACTCACGACTAAACCCGAAGTTAGCCGATCTCATCTCAGAAGCTGAAAACAGAAAAATGCATATATCTCGGTTAATATTCAAGATAGAGAATAAATGTATATAACATTATTTATAGTAAATTTAATTTGCAATAAGATTGAGTCTATATAATTTTTCGATCCGACGTATAGTAACGGAGATATTTCGAATTTTCAAAAATTCTCCCCTCTAAACCCCCTCTCCCACTCGTCCGATTTCAGCCATTAACGACCTTGATCTTTATTTTTGCATAACCCGTTTAAATGTCGAGTTTGGTAACCATCAAACGAACAGCGCGACCGCTAGAGCGATAACACACAAATATATATATATATATATATATATATATATATATATTTATATATATACTATATATATATATATTTATAGTTATAAGGTCCGGGACAAAAAGATAGCCCACCCTATATTTTTTCTCTTAATCAATAGGGGTTAAGGATTAAAGGATTAAGGATTCATTAAGAATTAAGGTTTCATTAAGGATTAAGGATCCATTAAGGATTAAGGAGGTAGGAAAAACAGCTTGTGAGAATTAATATTATTACTTGATTTGGGGTAAGACAAAAAGATAGCACACCTATTGTTTCTTTACAAAGAAAACCAAATCCCTCTGAGTAGACAAGGCTAATCCAGTTCTGTTTATTCTTTTAAGTTGTTAACATTATTTTAGTGAGATGGGACGAGCAAAATCATTATCACCAGGTGAAAAAAAGCTATGGGACGAAGAAATCTCCTGGAAGGCCGCCGGCTTTAACAACACGGCAAAAACGAGCAATTTTAAGGGTTGCATCCAACTCATCATTAACGGCCCGTCAAATTGCGGCTAGAGCTGGTGTAGTGACGAATTTGAAAAACGTCCAGAGGATCATTCGTGCAGCTCCTCACATCAAAAGAAAGAAAATGAAAGGTATGCCACCTCTAAGCATGGCGCATAAAGAAAGGCGTAAGGAGTTTGCCCGTGAACATGTCCAATGGAAAGACAGAGTGGAAAGAAATCTTGTTCACCGACGAAAAAAAATTCAACCTCGACGGTCCTGATGGCTGGGCTCACTATTACCATGATCTACGGAAAGAAGAAAAAATGTTTTCCAAGAGGCAAATGGGAGGAGGCAGCGTCATGATATGGGGAGGCATTGGCTATGATCACAAAACTGATATCGTGTTTATTTCTGGTAGAATGAACAGTCAGCAATATGTTAATTTGTTAGAAAACCAACTACAAAAATATTTTGAACTTGTTCCTAAAGAGAACGTAATTTTTCAACAAGATAATGCTCCAGTTCATACGGCGAAAGTTGCAAAAGAATTTTTTAGAAAAGGAAGGATCAGAATTATAGATTGGCCGGCTCGTTCCCCGGACTTTAATATCATCGAAAATGTATGGGGACATCTTGCTAGAAGTGTTTACAATGGGAGCCGACAATTTGAGTGCGTTGAAGAATTAAAAAAAACAATTCAGGAGGAGTGGACCAAACTACCTCAAGAGTTGATTCGTCGCCATTTTAACTCACTTTCAAATCGTATGATTGCTGCATTAGAAAAAGGTGGTGCGTATACAGGATATTGAATTTTCATTTGTATTCTTTTAATGTATTTTTAATAAAGGATTTTATTATTATTGTTCACTGTGCTATCTTTTTGTCTTACCCCAAATCAAGTATTATTTATTAATTCTTACAAATTATTTTTTTCCGACTCCTATTAGATTGATCATCGGTTCAAATTTGAGCAGAATACACTACATATTAATAAATACAAATTATATCAATAGTTAAAAATGATTAAGAGAAAAAATATAGGGTGGGCTATCTTTTTGTCCCGGACCTTTTTTATATATATATATATATATATATATATATATAATTTTGAACGGACCTCATTTTCGTCATCTCCTGGGTAGGATCGATGGACATTTGAAGAAATTTTTCGAAACTCGAAATGAGGTCATGAGTACGACCTCAATAGCTGATTTCCCTTAAGGGAAATCAGCTAAAAGAAGGAAAACAAGACGTTACATTTTATAGAGCAAGGGGTTTGGCTGATTTTCTCAACATGATCAGGACCTAGGGTCTCAGGTTATACCGGATGGTGAAAGTGAGCATCTCACATTTATATCTTTTCATACTCGCCTAAAAACCGAAACAGATTGCCAAATAAAAACTTCTACAAGAAGATAGCATTTCATTTATGTTTCTTTTATTGCATTGGATCCTTTAGCATCGCCAGTGCGACCTTATCCCTTTTTTGGGGGTTCTTATTGTATCACTTGGCCTGCCTCCGTGGAATCGATTTTAGTCTATTACATTTATTTCTTCTTCTGAGTTTGCTCTCTGTTCCTCTGTCGCATTTTTTTCTTATCTTTTTCACTCCTCTTTGTATAAGAGTATCCGGTTTCTTATATCATCTCTTATTTTTGTATGCCTTACTTCCAGGTGTATACATATACTTTCAAGAATAGTAGTACTAAAATAAACTTCTGCAATCACATACAGACTTGACAATACGATCTTAAAAGTGTATTTCAGGTATTACAAGATAACTTTAAACATTCCTATGGAAATATATATCCATAGGAATGTTTAAAGTCACTGGTGAATTAGTGTTACTACTACAGTTCTGAATATGAAATACTGAATTTGGACACTTTTTATCAAACAAATGTTTAATCTTATCTTAATAATTAATATTCTTATGTTACTTTTATATACCCCACTGCAATACTATTAAAAATATTTAATAACCAAGTTGTATAAATTATCCTTTACAATATCATTAATTTTCTAATAGTTTTTATTTATTCCAGGTGCGTTTAATCTCACAGAACTAAGGATATAAAAATTATACATGTAAGTAGAAGGCTAATGTATTCACAAATATTACAATCATGAAGCATTTTTCCCTCAATTTCTCTCTCGTTTCCTTTCCTTATCAATTCCTATTAAAATAAAAATATGAGAGTGAAATTAACTAAAAGAAATATGTCCACCTATCCTGGAAAATGCAAATTATAAGTTTCGGCTGCTTATACATAGACAAGTCAAAGAATATTTCATAATACTACATAATGGAGATGCATGCTCGGTGAACATACAAGACAGGTACTGTTAATACTAGACCCGAAGCCTCATTAAATGGTATTTTTTTGTAAAGATAAGCAGACTGTATTGCCGAAGTCTGTGAAGAGACAGCAATTGCAGAAGGAAAGGTTAGGTACTGGCATACAACACCAACATTTATTCAAAATAACATGAACGTAAAATAAAAATAGAAAGCCACTAGTAGAATAGAAATAAAAAAAAAGAAGAAGAATACAACAATAAACAACAAGATACAAAAAAAATATAACAAAAAACACAAGAAAAGAAACCAACAATTTTTTTTTTATCTTTTAGAACACCTGTTCTAACTCCTGCGATTTTAAAAATAAACTATTATGTTAATTAACTCCTTATACCCAGGGACTTAAAGTTCAAGTTTCTAGTTTCCATATGGCAATTGCTTCAAGGGAAATAAAGGCTTGTACGTCCAAATAAAGTCATGTGTCTTCTAGTATACTCAGCTCTGGCGAGACATAATAAAAGTCGAGTCTAATTGTAGTGGTAGTTGGCTGTTAACGAATTCCTGCTTTCTGCTAGTGGATTCTTCATATGTTTTTTTTTTTGCTGTAATGAATTCCATTATACGGTTGTTGTACTTTTCAAAAAACGCGTTGTATTTTTTGTAACAATATTCCTGGAATTGGCTCGTAAAATTAGTCAAGCATTTCGCTCTGCCCTTTATAAGTTGGAAATTGAAGAAAACAAACCAAAAAAAAACTCCTATTGAGGTCAATCGCTCCGGTTATATTTTAAATATTGGATTGGAACAGGCGAAATGTCAGATTTATTTGTTTTTATTTGATCAATAAAGTAAGTGCCAATTTTTTTATTTATAAACAATCGGTATTAAATTGATTTGCAGACATTTATTTTTTTTCTATTAATAGAATCAAGAGAACGTAAAGTATATATTTTTATATGAATTTAAATTTGGCTGTGAGTGGTTTCAATATGGCTTTTCCCAGTCGTACAGTGAATAGAAAACCTGAGTAATAGTCATTTTAAACTACCTATCAACACAAATTTAGAAAATGAATCTTTTGACCAAAAGCAAATTAACCATTTCCATAATGAACCTTTGTTTCATTAGCAGCCAATCGTTATCAGATAGCAGGGAACCTCGAAAATACTTAAACACCAGACAGGCTTCTGCTTTAAGACCCATGATCATTTTATATGGGAAACCAAAAGTCTGCCACGAATAGATTGCGGAAACTAAGCAGATTTCCCACTTGACAGAATAATAATATAAACAAAAATTTTATAGTAACATGAACATAGGATGTTCAGTGATATGTCTAATTAGCGTTAATTGAAAATCGCATGATGAAAAATGGCATCTGCATAAAGAAAAATTCAAACATCAGTTAATATTTGAGTTAGAGAAAAACGAATAGAACAATAATCGAAAGACCATAAATACCGTTAATTGTCTATCAAATGAATAATAAAGTAGACGTTCACACATTTGCATTTTATCCGTTCTATAATAAACGACTACTCGTTACTACTAGTTTTACAAGAAACATTTAAAGTTGAGAAAGTTTATACATATATTATTTATAAAGTAGAAATAAATAATCTATAACAAACAATCCAAAGTTCTTTCATAGCTTAATGTAAATAATTTATAGAATTTCCAGTGTAACTTAATTTGGAACATTCTTAAGGAATGAATGTAGTATAATATTCTTGTAGTGAAAATGTGCGAGTGTGTGAATTTCTGTAGGTGTATATAACCTTTTAATAAAAAATTATTTATACATCTAAATTACACCGTTGATAGAAACAATGTAATATAGCATTTTAACTTAAAATTTACACTAAATCAGCTTAATTTAAATTTATATTTATGATAGGCCTTTAAAAGAATAAGTTATTAATGTATATAGGTTTATATATGGATCTAAAATTGTTTAACAGTTTAAGAAGCGGGCCATCCCCAGTTAAGAATGTTATATTCCAGTTATGTCATTGCAATTACACTAAAAACAATATGAATAACTCTTTTTTTTTTTTTTTTTTTTTTTTTTTAATTTTACTTAACAAAATACGTTGACACCTTAAAAAGTAGTTGATAAAGTAAACCATGTCCTGACCACCAGTGCCAGTCTAATTCATCGGTTTTTTTATTGTTGTATTAATAAACCAGTGAGAGGCATATATAAATTGGCAGAAAAGCATGTATCTGTTTTATTAAAAACGTTTTCCGGTTTAATATATAGTTTAAGTAAATTCAATATATTCTAATAAAATAATTCATCATCCAATGTATTCTGGCTCTTCGCTCCAACAGTCTCATCTTCCATTTATATATATATATATATATATATATATATATATATATATATATATATACCTCTGTCTATTAGTCTGTTTCTTACCTTTTCCCGCCTAAATTACTTAACCGAATATTGTGAAACTTGCTACATATATTTCTACTAACTCAACTTGGACTATATGCTATATTAATATTCTATCTAACTGTTCCATTTTAATACTGGGAGGATTTGATGTGAGTGGAAATTATACGACTCGCAATTTATAAACAGGTTTTTATCAACCGCAATGTGGTGGAAATGCTCAAATAAAGTTATAATCACTTCTGTCTCACCCCTCCTGACGCCACATTGGTTTATGCCCACATGTGATTTGATACTTATACTTTTAATGTAGTGTTTTGCTTAGAAATTTGAATTTATTTAATTCGTATTAGCAAATAATTAACAATGATGAACGCCGGAGGAGGTGAAATCTCAGGGGAGAAGTACCCAGTTACTTCTAGTTTTTATTGAAATACTTTACTGAACATACTATGTAGCATTATATATTCTTCACATTTTATGGCAAGGGTCTCCGATAAAAAACATTTATTTCGACGCAAACTTTATTGCAACTGCCCTATATGTTTCGTGGCTTATTTTCCACCTCTTCAGAGGCTATCCCTTTTAAAAAAATATATAAAAGCTTTATTAATAACATAAATTTAACATATCCCTTAATAATTCTTATGATATAGGTAAATTGTATTAGTAGGTGCCTATATCTATGGTATATTTATTAAATCTAATTATATATTGCTACTTACATTTCTGAAGTGCTCGTTTACCTTTTACATTACGTTGCGAATTTCCTCACAGAGGAGGTAAATGATACTGAGAGTTTCCATAGGTAGTTTAAGTCAGCTGACTAAAAATCGATTATTTACAAGTCAATCCTGAACTCGATTATTTCGCGTCATAAATTAAAATCGATTAATTTAAGATAAAAAGCTATAGAATTTATGTAGCATTATTAATATAATGTTTAATTTTACCGACATTTAAAAGATTATTGTGTAATAAAGGTTATTATGAACATAATATAACTCTCTCGTTGTGATTTGGGCCGCTTTTGGGCGTAGGAGCTTTTATTATTATTATTATTTCTTAACGTCCACTTTTTGCAACTTAGACTAATCGGGACGGGTTATCTACAGGAGGAGCTTTTATTCAACCATGGTTTGCATTAGAGAATTGGATTCATTATTATTGAATCACATGGCCCATGATGTTTTGATAAAAGTTACATTCATAGAAGACGTGGAATATAAAAATATTGTGGATAGTGAAGCCTCACGTAGCGAATACCTTTATTATTATACCGAGCTACGCCGGGTACCTTAGCTTATAAATATACTTATATAATATTCTTGACTCGCCTTGAAGATAGAATGGATACGTATTTGAACTCCTTTCCACAACCGAATGAACTAAGATTGAGGAAGTATGCCAGAGGCCAAGATAGCATCAATAAGCGAGACGTCACCAGCTCAAGAAAGGGCTCTGATCGAGGGAAAAGTGACTGAGTTAACTATAAAAGAGGAAAAATAGGTCGGTGAGCGGAAGGGGGGGGGGAGAGATGAAGGGAGGAGATTGCTCCAGGGCTGGGAGATGACGTCGTTTCCTGGGGAGGAGAAGAAAACCTGGGAAATAGATTTCCAGAATGGAACCGACGATGAATCAAATAGACTCGGAACCAACCCTAGATTGGCTATGGAAGAGAGAAGCAAGTGGCTGTCACTTACAGTCTCTCTCATACCGTTCAATTGAAAACATGCCGGTGAAGGCTTATAACAGACCTGTCAAATTTAACAGAAACCTAACCCAAACTAGCACAAAAAGTGTTGTAAACTAACACATAAAGTGGAAAACAAAAACGCTGGTACTTTATGAGACTCTTCTGATACATAAGCTACTTAAACACTTACATGCATAGTCTATATACGGGGCTTCCCAAGTTTTCTTCGCAGCCCTTTAAAATATGCAATTGTATTAATAAAAGTCTGAGACTTGTCCAATAATTGGGACCCCTGAAGAATGCTTTCAGTCCACATTAAACCACGTAACGTTATCCAGTACTTTTCCAGCGACAATAACTTTGGAATTTCCAATGGAATGCCATGCCTTTTACGTGGATTCTTGTAGACAATCAAATTGTAAAACGAGTTTACATAGATGAATTTTTCAATTTTAGGCATCCTTTAGACGTAAAATGGACATACCTCGATTTCAGGAACTGACCATTTTATTGAAAAATGCTGCGACATAAAAATTGTAGTAAACAAAATTATCTTTGAAACAACTCTGCAGGAAAAGGATGGATTCTGAAATAAAAAATAGTATTTAAAATTAATTAACGCAAAACTATTCTTTGTATTCACTGTTCGGCCAACAATAAAAGAAGTGTTTCCCCAACGCAGCTTGTGCATTTTAGTGGCCACTCAGGTCATCCAATCTGACAGAAATGGATTACTTTCTATGGGGTGGGTCAAAGGCCTCTCCTACTGGAAAATATCCCAGAATATTGAAGACATAAAAATTAAAATCAGATTGGCGATAAATGCAATTTCAGTAACAGAAATATGTAGTGCCAAAACTGGATTTCAGGTACCGTCTTTTGAAGTACATAAATGAGGAAGGACGCGTTTTTGAAATTTGTAAATACTAACTGTAAGAATTGTAGTGCAAAAAAAAATTGGTTTCTGTTTTTTTACATGAATCTATGCAGGTGTAAAAATGTATGACTTTAAAAATGATTACTAAGTAACTAATTTAAACTAAGTTAATTCTAAGAACGATTTTTGTTAAATGGACGATTTTGAGGTAAACATATTTTGGATTCGTTCAAGAATACTTTTGCGTTATTTAGTTATAAATACTTTTTTGGACTCCAGAATCCATTCCTTTTTCCGTAGACTTCATTTAAAGATAATTAAAGATAATTTTGTTGTCTCAGGTAAGAATATAAATGCCTCGTTCCTTCACATTAGTTTATTCTGTGTGACAGATTGCTTAGAGCATACGCTCCGTCATCAGTCACCTCTGCACAAAGATGCACACACACACACAAGGGTCACATGGTTCTTGTAACATCTTTGTGAAGAGGGCACTGATGATGGAGCGTGTGCACTGAAAGCAATGTGGCACATAGAATAAACTACTGTGAAGGAACGAATGTAATATAGAATTCCTTCACCATCCAGCACCTCAAAAATGGAATTTTGTTGGGTACATCTTTTATATCGCAACACTCTTTAATAAAATATGCCGTTTTTGAAATAATGATTTGTTTTATTAATACAACTGCAGATTTTGAGGGGGATGGAACAGGACACCTTGTATATAGGCTATGTATGTAGGTGTCTAAGTAGCTTATGTATCGGAAACCCATCAATCATGGTACATTTGAGAAATCCTACAATTGAAGAAGAAAACCTTTTGAGACTAAACACGTGGCAGTGCTTTCTAAAATTTCTTTGACGAACTTTCCATAAAGTATGGGTAATGAAAGCTGGCTGAAATGGCATATATTGACTCAAAGAACTGAACAAAGTGTTGAGAAAAAGTAAATGAAAGGAATAGACATTCGTTTTAATTACTCTACTGTATCCAATTTATTCTGCGACCCTGAGGCACTTTATGCGTGTACATCTTAATAATACTTATTTATAATTTTATTCGTTTCCGTAATACTGGCTGGGATTCGAATGCCAAATGCGAAAAATGTAATGTACTAGGCATTATTCAATTATAAAGTGATAATGAAACAATTCATCTTTAATAAAATTACGTAATTTAACATAATACATAGTGGTAAGAATGAACATGAAACATTTATATTTGGTCTTAAGATTGAATCCTAACCATTGAATTTTGTTAAGATCAAAAATATTAGGGGTATGTGAAAAAATGGTGATCTGCTTATAAATGTAGACTAACGTTTCGTTAAATTTTCTTTACATGTAATTCATATTTCGATATGAACTTTATCAACAATGGAATAATCAATAACAATTCATGAGTTCGTAGAACCCGGTGACTTTGCTAATCAGGCACGTGTCTGCCCTGTGACCTTTTGACTTTGGTGACAAATTCAAGCCCGTTCAAGATTACACTAAGCTCTTCCTTGATTCGCTTCAATCAAATGTACATATCAAAATATCTGTTTTGCGCACCACATTATTTCCTTGTATTCCTACTATACTATAAACCAACAAGTTTTGTTGTATTTCATTTAAAATTTGAAATGATATATAATACACAATTGTTTTATCTCCATTACAACCCATAGGACCAAAAAATATCATAAAACAAAATTTATGTATTTTATTGTTGTAAGCCAAATAGGAATGATGTACAAATTTTCTGTATCACTAATACCTTACGCAGAAATTTGATTTTTTTAACCATCATATAAACCAGCTCTCCCCTCGTAGATTTCAATCAGAACAGGAGGTGCAAAACTAGACGTTAAATCGGTCCTGTATAAGAAATTACAACATTCTAAGGCTATACGTTTTTGAGTTATGCACAAACGTCTCGCAGAAACTAGTCAAAATGGGCTCAGGGAAGGCAAAAGCTGCTAATGTCGTTAAAATTATGAAAACCGAAAGTTCTCATGATTAAGAGGAGTATGATACAATCCCCAGTGAATTAGAATCCATTTTCTCCTCAAATATAAGAAAATTGTTAACAAGAAAATATTAAAATGGTTAATGCCGAGAGATAAACCAAAACTAAGCTACGAAACTGATTTCTTTAGCCAGATTCTAATAGAAATAATATAATTTCCAATATTATTTAATTTTTTTAAAGAATAAAATGATACTGGTTCCTTAATTTAAAAAGGTCCATAGAATATATTAAATTAAATGGCTGTATTTGCCGTCGGCCTCTAATAAAAGGGGCATTGGGTAGAGGGAAGGGTGTTAAACTTTATATGCTCAAATCCGTGCATATTTTTTCGTCCCATTTCTTCGTCCTTGTAACAGCCCGCATTCATTATTTTTCTTGATTATTTAATTTTAATGTATTTTTTTTTACATACAATCTATTTTTCACTTTGTCCATGTCCTTTAATGTGAACTCTCAAAAAAAGCCATGCAACAAATAGTAATCATAATGACAATTCACTACCTGTCCATTAATCTGAAATATGAAATTAACATAAGGTCAATGCTTTTACAAGGTATTAGTGTCATTTTTTTCTTTGTAGCAGTTATTTTTGTGTTTCCGAAAAAGAGTTCTGTGTTTGAGAGAGAGAGAGAGAGAGAGAGAGAGAGAGAGAGAGAGAGAGAGAGAGAGAGAGAGAGAGAGAGAGAGAGAGTGAGAGAGAGAGAGAGGAGCGAGAGAGAGAGAGCGAGCGAAAGAGAGAGAGAGAGAGAAGAGAGAGAGAAGAGAGAGAGGAGAGAGAGAGAGAGAGAGAGAGAGAAAGAGAGAGAGAGAGAAGAGAGAGAGGAGGAGAAGAGAGAGAGAGAGAGGAGAGAGAGAGAGAGAGAGAGAGAGAGAGAGTGAAAGAAGAGTGTGATAGAGAGGGGTGAGAGCGAGAGAGAGAGAGAGCGAGAGAGAGAGGGAGAGAAGAGAGAGAGAGAGAGAGAGATAGCGAGAGAGAGAGAGAGAGAGAGAGAGAGAGAGAGCGAGAGAGAGAGTGAGAGAGAGAGCGAGAGAGAGAGAGAGAGAGAGAGAGAGAGAGAGAGAGAGAGAGAGAGAGAGAGAGAGAGAGAGAGAGAGAGAGAGAGAGAGAGAGAGAGAGAGAGAGAGAGAGAGAGCGAGAGAGAGAGCGAGAGAGAGAGAGAGAGAGAGAGAGAGAGAGAGAGAGAGAGAGAGAGAGAGAGAGAGAGACAGAGAGAGAGAGCTAATAGGCCCCCAACTGGGAATCGTCTCTCCATAAGGAGCTCTACTGGTCTTCAGGGTGGGGATACGTCGTTTTTTGAAGAGTAGTTGATAATAAATATTCACCATTAAAGAATTAAGTTGTCATATTCGTGATTAAGTCACATATGCATTTGAGAATTGGTGCACTAATAGAGATACATTTAATTCCAAAACCTGTGCTAAATATACATATTTAAATTAATAGTAATTATTTCCAACGCTCATTCAGCGAAATAAAAATCAATTCTTAGTAACCACTAAAAGTGCGTATGAGAGAAAATTATGGTGTGCGTTAACAGAAGTGAGAAAGGAGCTGCATTACAATAGACCCGGGTGTACTGGGGCGGAGCTTCAAAACACTTTGACATCAAAGCAATGCACAAGCACCCTCTGGCGTGCTTTCATTGAAGCACTTGATGTAACTTTCTCACTTGTAATACTCCTTTGACATAAGACACTGAAGACAATTCCCTAACACGCTTCGGTTTCCCAGCTCAAGTGGAAAAGCTGGATTGTGAAGAGTCAGGGGTTCCAGTTTTCAGAAGACTTCTTCTACGAGCTTTATGCCAGACAACTGTGTGTACTTGGAATTTTATTGTTTACTACCAAGGCCTATGGCTTTTCGTAACTGCAAAGAGAGAATGTATCCTAGTTTGTTCTTCTGGCGCCAGTTCGTCATCTCGAAATCGTGAAGATCAGATATTTTTAATTTCTATTATTAAAGCTGATGCCAATTCCTGATTACTGAGTTACAATTAAGGATTATATTTAGTGAGTCCCCCCCCCATCAATTAAAAACATAATCTATTAATAATTCCTACAACTAATCCATTTTTATTTTTCGATGGTGGTGAGGGTGATGAACCAGATTAATCAGACACACTTTTCTGTGGCCCTCACAATTTATTTCTTAAAAACGCTTAGCGCTTTCGGGAATTAAATTCTCATCCTCAGAGCTGATAGGCAGGGCAGAGACAATATTTTATTGAGATAAATCTCGAGAAAGCCAGCAATAAAGTAAATGTAAATGTGCAGACGGACACAAACGCTTCTCTCATTCCCAGACTTGTCTCTGCCCCCTCCCTAGCGGCTTGGACGGATCCGCTCGGCCTTAGTGCATCGGCAGGGTTTAGCCCAGTAGCAACTCTATTGGCTTGCCCTACGCTCTGACGGGTTATGTAATTTTAATGGTTAAATAGGAAATAAGACATTATTAATTTACTATATTTTAATTATAACTATGTTGTTAAATGTATGTGTTATTGTTATAAATTTTATAGTGTTATTGACTGTTTAGTTATATGACCATTTATGTGCATTTTTTAAAAATTGTTTTTAGACTCTTTAATTATGATGTTTTATTGTTTGTAGCTCTGAGGATTGGAATTTAATTCCAGAAAGCGCTAAGCGTTTTTAAGAAATAAATTGTGAGGAGCCACAAAAAAGTGTTTCTGGTTAACCTCCTACAAGTAAATTTGGCATTAGTTACAAAAAGATACTCAAATATGATAAGACATTTTTTCATAGAATTTAGGTTTTACTTGGTTCAAATCTCTATTCGAATACTACTAATATTTTAATGTATTTGTAGAGTTCACAACTTATATTATCCATAGACGAAATATACACCTGTCTTTAAACGCCCCAACATTAGAGTCGACGCCTTATAAAACTTGGCGTTGGATTACTTATGACTTTCAGATTCCATTTAAATTTTAAATTACTCACATTACCAGTCAGTCATTGCCCATTCTCTATGATGACATACTTCATGGATTTATATTTAAGAAAAAAAATGTAAAAAAAAACGAATAAATAGGAACTAATAATATCATGTACAATGGTTACAATAAATCTCTATTTATACTTACAAATGTGTAATAATAAATTCACTCAGATCTAAGATGGATTAGCTTAAACATAACACAATGCCTCATAGTTACGTTACTAGTGGTATCTTCAAAACGATATGGAGCTGTCAAAAGATTCAATTTTTAAAAAATATCATTTTATTTTCTTGCACTCGGGAACAAGTGCAAAAACTCTAATTACTAAGTATGATACACATATATTTTCAGAAAAATGAAATGAATCAGTTAATGATTTGATAATTATATGTATCGGGGAAACAATATACAATAACAGATTGAACGTCAGTTTCTTTATTATTATAAACTCATTAGGCTGCCAATAATAATAAATAATAACAAAGGGAGTATGGAATAAATTAATATGCCACGGTATTTCATAATATAATATTACCAAGTAAAATATTCATTGAGTCTGATGGCTTTTCAAAAAGTCTTTGTACGCTCTTTCAAATTAAAATTGCATGATTATTTAAATTACTCGTATCAGTTTGAATATTCCAGAACGACCAAAATATTTATTAGCAATTAAGTTTAATTATCTTAATAACTGTTACTTCAATAATTATTATCCAGCACTCTATGCCACTCTGTTATTTAATTTGACATTTATTTCATTGCCTTATTTTTTATACATTAAATTTTATTCATGAGACATGTATTACACTAAATTAATCATAGAATTCCTTAATCTAGACATTTTAAAAATAAATACTGATTAAGGAGCCTACAATAATTCTAACTTATTAATTTAATAGAGGAATTAACATTTTAATTAATTAGATTATTATTATTTATTAACATCCACTTTTTGCAACTAAGGCTAATTGGGACTGGATATCTACAGGTTACCACCCTCTTCTATCCAGGGTGGGACTTAGGATGTTATTTAATGAATTCCGTCACTAAATAATTTCCTTTGCCCAGGCGAGAATCGAACTCGCCACTCCAGGTTTACCATGTGAGATTAAAGGCAACGCTGCCTTTATAATTAGATTATAAATATTTGGTATTCCGATAAAGAAAATATAAATATGTGCCATGAAAGTATCCATCACTGATATTTTTCATGGCTTCATAACTGAAACAATTGTTTCGGGCATACCCGAAGATGTCTCATGAAAGCATTGTTATCATTCCTCACTTATTATTTGATTTTCAAAAGTATGTAAATACGAATGTCTTTCTTAAGTAATAACCAATAAACTTTTACAAGGTTTGGTTGGCTAGGGAGTATTAGGGAATTTTAAACTCTAAAATAAATTTAAGGGCTGAGAATTGCTAGAGTCTTTTTTCAACTACAAATCAAATACTACAGATCTCTAATGAAAGGGTGGATGTCAAAGATTCCATACATATATATATATCTGAGCCAAATATCCAAGGACACTACTGCCTATCTCTAGAAAGTGTAAAGATATGAACATCTATAGAATATATTTTTCAAGTAAAAAATTTTTTTACGTGCAAGATTAATAATTTATATTTCCGTTGTGGGATAGTCAAATTGTACTCTTAGTTGTGGTATTATTTGACATAATAGTTAAACAGAATTGAAAATTATTTGGTGTATCAAAAAATGAAAAAGTCTGTCATGTAGGGGCTGCGTTCGCTTAGCAGATTTCCAGCGTGCGTTACCTATTTAAATTTATCTCAAAAAGTAAAATTTCAATGAGAATAATATTTTATGTTTTATATTTTTTTTTATTTATTAACGTCCAATAACTACAGATTTTAACTAGGATTAAAATTTCTTGTAAAAATAAAGAAAGAGTTCCTTCAGAAGTATTTAATTTTAAGGTGCCAGAAAACATTCAGAACACTCGCCACATCATCAGTCACAGAATCCATAGTTCAAGCAAGTTGTCTGTGAAAGCAAAGCGCTAATGATTGTTTGAGTGTTCTGCCGCTACAAGTAAATACTTGTGAAGAAGAAATACATTTTAAAAGCTTTAGTTTGTATTTAAAAAGTTTTGGTTAAATTTGAGAATTTTTTGTTTGAATTTATAGCTTTTATTTGAATTTAAAAAGTTTTTGTTTGTATTTAAAAACGTTTTTATTTGAATTTAAAACGTTGAATAATTGAAAAGAAGGGAAATTTGTCACATTTAGTGCTTCAGATAATCCATTACATATTTTGATGAAAACTAATTTTCCTTAGAACTGCCAAGACGGATAACCTAACAAATTACCAAATTTATTTTTTTTTAATATGCAGCCCATGAATGACAGATCAACACAGTTACAATTTCTGTAAAGTTCCTTGTCAAGTTTTGTTAATTTTGAAACTAACACATAAATGTTGATTTGTCTTTAAACCATGGAACTCAAATGTGTAAAACTTGCCAAATATACAGAAACGTTCCAAATGGAGTTTCAAATGACCACAGTACACTATAAAGCCAGCATTTGATGAAAAGTTAATAGGGAAGAAAGTCAAAGTCAAATAATCCCTTTGATGGAGTAGTCTTTGATGTCAAAGGGACTGTACTGCGAACTCAACACGCGTTACGCAGCCATCACAGACACTCATCTAAATGTAGCCTATTTAGCCAGCCAGTGTCGCAAAGAGTCCTTCTCCAAGCTGAGAAAGATATTCAAGCATTTAGTAATGTGGAAATATATCTTCCGTATTCCGAACCAAATACAGTAATACATTCAGACGTTTGAACGCCTTAGCAAATGGAGTTCACTGCCTTCCCCCCTCCGATTTGAACGAAAATGTTTAAGTGTTCAGTACCTAATGAAAAACAAATTCTGTTAGGCAATAAATTTTTAGCGTGTTCCATATATTCAAAGAGAATTCTAATGCTTTCTATCAAAAATGTAATTGGTATAAGGAAATATTCAATATTATACAAGAAATATATTATTAATTGAAAACATAAGTATGTAACAATTATCAATAATAGCGCAGGAATTTTAATAATATTTGTATGCCGTTCAATTTAACTTTACCAATTTATTTGACAATATTTTATTTTACAATTAATAAAGAAATTTAGATTTTTTTTATCAGTGACATAAAAATATTGTTTTAGCTCAGTAATATTCTTTTATACTTTAGGCGTTTTTCATTGTGCTTGGCCTTGATACAATTTATAACTTGATGATCGACATATACGTCAGTGATTCAAGGCCAAGGATAATGAAAATATAGCTCTTACGTATAAAACTGTTGGAGAATATTTTTATGTCTAGAGCTAGAAAATTTTGAATATCTTTATTAAATGTAAAATAAAATAATATCAAATAAATTGGTAAAGTTAACTAAAACCGCTTAAAAATATTATTAAAATATCTGCGTTATTATTTTTATATACTTATGTTTTCAATTAATAATATATTTCTTGTATAATGTTAAATATTTCCTTGGGGCTCAGGTTGGCCGTGAGAGTTAATGCGTTGGTCTTAAGCTCGCGTGGTAGACCTAGGGTGGCGGGTTCGAATCCTTCCCTGGGCAGTAGAAATTTATTTAGTGACGAACTCATTAAATAAACTCCTTAATCCCACCCTGGCTAGAAAAGGGTGGTAACCTGTAGATAACCCGTCCCGATTTGCCATAGTAGCATAAAGTGGACGTAAATTAAAGAAAAAAATATTTCCTTAAGCCAATTACATTTTTGACAGATAGCATTCGAATTTTCTTTAATATATGGAAGAGGCTAAACATTAAATGTCAATAGTTAAAAAAAAAACTCTTTATTTATTTATTAATATTAAATAAACGCCCTAGAAGCAAAAAATGAAAAAAAAAAAATAGTAGCTCCTGGCGAGATTCGATCTCTAAATTTCCGGAGATCCTTGTGGGAAAGGCCATGCACTCCCCTTGTAAG
Organism: Riptortus pedestris; assembly: GCA_019009955.1. Lineage (NCBI taxonomy): Eukaryota > Metazoa > Arthropoda > Insecta > Hemiptera > Alydidae > Riptortus > Riptortus pedestris. The sequence continues at coordinate 86,958,731 of CM032230.1, read as the reverse complement.
TGGCGAATCTATGATGTTCCCGTGTTTTGGTTTGGATCCTGTAGAAATTTTTTTGGAACCTCAAATTCCTGCTCCATGACAGTCTCAGTACTGTTATGTATATATATATATATATATATATATATATATATATATATATATATATATATATTAGTCGTCATAAATTAGACCTGTTTTGTAGCAGCCTTTGTAGGAATCTATACCTATCTAATGTTAGACCTAAGTGCTTTATTTGGAATTTCTGGTTAATTGGAAAGTTATTGAATGTAATTGGCGGGCAAGTGGAACGACAGAGACTAAAAGTTACGTAGCTAGATATATATTAATACATTATACGTGCATTCAGTCAAGTCTATTTGAAACCTATTCTGTTTTTAGAACATTGTAATTTCATTAGCAGGTTTACATAAGGGATGAATCGTTCTGTTATTGTGCAATCATGTTATGCTATTTAACTTTAATATGCAATTTCGTATGTAACCATACTGGAATAGCAACACACCTAATTCATCCATGGCTCCGGTACATCCCTAAGGCCCGGTAGGTGGAGTTACCTAAAAATAATAATTATAATTATGAATAAATGTTGACAAATTTTCAAACCAAGGTTGATAACCTGGTCTTTACAAGCACACGCACACACACACACACACACACACACACACACACACACACACACACATACACACACTTACACGCATATATATACATATATAATACTAGCTCAGATACCCGGCTTCGCCCGGGAATTCATTTGAGTCTGTATGGTGATGGTATTTTTTAGCAGGCTTTACATTGCACAATATTTTGACATTTACCCGTCCCAGTGTTTAGGATTGATACCCGTCGTTGCCGGTGATTTGCTAATAATAGAATTATTTGTTCAATAATTCTTCACAGTCTTCGATATTTCCCGTTTCTTATACATGTAAATATGGTGAATTTTTATTTCAGGCCTCCCTTATAACTCCCCTCCCGTTCGAACCTAAACATTTTAATATAACTTATAATCATGGAAGAATTAATGCTAATTGACATACCGAGTTTTGTTAAGTTCGGTTCAGCCGTTAGTGCCCGCTAAAGTTTTAACGTATAACTCATTTATACTTAGGTATACGACAAAAGTGTATATAACAAAAGTTACTCCAAATAACAAAATAAACAACTTTTGTTATGTTTATATTTGCGGAAAAACCAATAGGAAACGAAATATCGCTATTTTTAATTTCAGGCTTCCCTTATAACCCCCCCCCCTCCTGCCCGTCCATAGAAATGTTGGTATGGCCTATTATAATGAAGGCCTCACTGCTAATACACATACCGAGTTTTATTTAGTTCGGTTGAGTCTTTTTTGGCAATTAATATTGTTGACGCCCGCTACTAAAATAATTTTTAGCGTATAACGCATTAAAACTTCGGTATACGACCACAGTGTATATAACAAAAGTTACTCTAAATAACAATATAAACATCTTCTGTTAAGTGCAAATTTACCGAAAAACCAATAGAAAACGAAATATCGCTATTTTTAATTTCAGGCTTTCCTTATAACCCACACTCCTGTTCGTCTCAGAGAAAATTAATATAGCCTAAAGTCTAAGTTGGGTTAGTAGTAATATACATACCAAGTTTCATAAAATTCGGTTCAGCCGTTTATGCGTGAAAAGGTAACAAACAAACAAACATACACGAAAGAAACAAAATGCAGATATGGTGTCTATGACATGTGAAACGAAAAGTTATCGTGAAATTTCGCGAAAAAAATCAATGTACAGACAGAGGTTACAATTTTATATATAGGTATATATATATATACATATATATATATATATATATATATATATATATATAATATTTAATAAAAGCCTGGATGGTAGCTGGAATATGAGTAATTGCTATGAGTCTAGTGTGTCTCAAATCAACAACTATATTACTCCTGGATTCTTAAATTTCAATTTGTTGCGAAATTGCATCCTTCGAATCATATTCCAAAGGTGTTTGTCAAAAAAAATAATCCAAAAATGGGGATGTGTAAGATAACTTCGGCCTATTGCTTTCGCCATCTACAGAGGTGTATGTACAAACAAAAAATAGAATCAATTACTCTTCCCTGTTTGTATTATTTGTAATTGTATATTTGTCTGTTGCAGTTTAATATAATATCTTCGTGTTATTAATGAAGATGTTTATCAATTTTAAGATTTTATATATTTAGAAAATCGATTATGATTGATTTAGGGTTTTCAGGCTTTATTTCGTTGTTTAAATGAAGAATCAGTTTTTTATGTCATGTTCATATTATTTATAATTATTATAAGCTTAAAGTTAGCGAAGTAAGGAGACGAGGAAAACCAAGGGGGTTCGATTCCCATGCAGGTTTAAATTTGTATTCAGCGTTGAACCCACTAAATAAAAACCTTGGCTCCTCCCTTGCTAGAAAAGGGTGGTTAAACATAGTTAGCCGTTCTCGATCAGCCTTAGTATAAAACCAATAAATAACGATTTACATGTATACATATGTAAAAAATATTGATATTGTTTAATTGTAGGGGGGCTCGGGTTAACCAGTGAGTCAAAGCGTTGACCTTAATCTCATATGTTAACACTAGAGTGGCGAGTTCCATTCCCGCCTGGGCAATAGGAATTTATTTAGTGACGGTATTAATTAAATAAAATCTCTAATCCCACTCTGCCCAGAAAAGGGTGGTAGCCTGTAGATAACCCTTCCTAATTAGCCTTAGTTGCAAAAAGTAGTCGGAAGTAACGGCCCAACCTCAAGGCCCAGTAACCACACTGATAAATACAACCTAGACAGCCATTCCCGACTTTGACCCAATCACCTCTAGGGGCGGCCACCACTGACCTCATGAATTTAATTAATTCCTCTAGAAATATTCAGACCTTTCTGGCTAAGGATTAGGAAGATCTATAAAGTAATAACCCAATCAAAAAATTGGTGCCGGAAATCACGAATTACGGCAAATCTGGTGAATCTGTGGAAAACCTTGCTAGAGGAGCAGAGACTCCACCTACCAAGAAAAAAAAACTTTTATATTGCGGAATGTATTTTAGATTACGCTGTGGGAGCACTATATTTATTTCTAAAATTACAGAGTAGAGAAAAAATTGGGGCAAATATGCGGGAAATGCCGGAGATAGAGCACGAAAGAATAAGAGAGTAAGCAGAGAGTAAAAGAGAGAGATAGGGAATGAGAGAGAGAGAAAGAGAGAGTGAGAGAGAGAGAGCGTGTTATTGTGATGGCACAAGGGAGGGAATCTAAAATCAATATCCCTCTTCTTTATCTTCTTCAGACGTTTTACTGTTCTCTCTCCTCCCTTTCTCTCTGTCTCTCTCCCTCTCTCTTTTTTTCTTCCCTCTCTTCTCTCTCTCACTTTATATATATATATATATATATATATCCCTCATTCACTCCCGTCCTCCCTCTCTCACTCGTCTCTATTCCACGCTTCCTTTACCCCCCCCCCCTCTTGCCATCTCTATCACATCTCATTCTGATTCTTCTTTACCTCTCGTCCTTACTTCCCACCTCATTTTTCACCAGCCACTTTTGTTTCCCTATTTACTTTTCACCCTCTCTCTTCCATTCCATTGGTGTTCCTCCTCCTCATATTGATATCGCCTATTTTTCTTTAATCTTTTCCTTTTTCCCAAAATAGACTAAATGTCACGGAGATAAATCTGGGAAATGAAGCCACAACGTGAAACAGGGGTAACCTTCCTGAGAAAATATAGGATCCGTCCAACATCCCTTTTCTATCTGCTTGACATGTATCTTGAATTCTTCACCATCTTTGCCAATACATCCCTTCTTAAAGGGCACCCTTCTCCCACTCTTGATGTCTATGGCTTTCTTTATGGAGACTCCACAATGTTGAAGCCTAAATACGGGTATAGTGATAGAATAGGCTCTTTCTAAGGTAAAATTAAAGTAAAAAAACAGATAGCCAAGTGGTAAATTACACATTTTTCATCACAACATCTCAGTAAATCTGTCGTTAACCGTCAATACTACTCCTTCATCGAAGTGTTCTGGAGGAACTTTCAGGAATAAAGCGGAACACATTTTTGGACACGATAGAGTTCACAAAATCGATTACACATCAATGTGACGATCTTAACTAATTTCTTCTTCTTCTTAGGAATGAAAGGTGTGTGAGTGAGAAAGAGTGGCAGACGGCTATAAACTTGTGTCTGGTGTACCATAGAATATATATACGTCTTAAGATATTATAGCATATAAAAGCTTTGTTATAAAAATAAAATTGCATTATGGCATTATTATCACGGTCTTATGAGTAAGATGCAAAGTGTATAATTCATGTTACCCAATCATCCATGATGAATGAGAGGTGTAGACAGTAACACACTAGGCCAGACACTGATGTCAAATTGGCGACATAAGCTCAGTTCTACTGAAATTAGCACATCATGCTTAAACATTTAGCAACCCACTCCACCCATTTGTTAAAGTCTTAGTCACTTTTATGCCCTTGTGCCCAAAATTGTAGAAAGTGATCTTATTTTGACGTATGTATTAAATCTTTTAATAATAATACTAGTAATTGTCATCTTGCGAGAATGTCACTTGTAACCGAAATGCATAGACATCATTCTAATGCATAGACAATATTTCAGTGCTTTCTCTGATAATCCATGCGCTTAGTTAAAATTGATTATATTTCTAAAAACCTTGATGTCCTAAACGAAGAAAAGCTAGCAACTTAATCGCAGGGGAAAAGTTTCAAATGGGCGATACTCAAATTAATTTATGCTTACCACACATTGATTGATCAGTCTTCTTTGTCCCAATAAATACACTATCATGAATGGGCTTCTGTGATGCAGGTTTCAGCCTCGGGAATCACATTCTAAAATTTATTTCCTGGCGCTTTGGGGTTGGACTTCTATCTGACATCACGGGGAACTGCTGAGTGTTCACGTGAAGAAATCGAATATATACTGATATCATGGAGTAGAGTCTTTTGGTCTGTTCTGCTGGAAAAGCATATGGATTAACCTCCCACCAACGGTGTATGGTAAACATTGGACTGTTGATGGGTTGTTGGTGCAACTTTTTTTTTTATCTTGCCAATAAGGTTTGTTCAGTGTCATCTTCTACAAAGACATAACAATTAGTTTGATCTATCTATTATTTCCTATAAAGAGAAATAAAGTTCAGAGCCGAAAATAATTTTATTTTTATTTCAAAACAGTTTCACTGAACCTCTTAATTTTTATATTCAAGTCAAGAAAGAAAAATGTCATCAAAATCGTTGTTTCAGTACTTTTCTTTAAAAAAATCTCATCATTTTTATTTTTTTTTAATATTACAACAAACACGTTGTAATAAATATTTTAACAAAACTTTTTTTTTTAATTTATCGACATGAAAATATCCACATTTTAACTCTTTTTATTTAAAGAAGTCTATCTTGCGTATTTATTAACGAGACTATTTATATTTATGCCAAGATAAAAACCATGCACATTAACAAAAATATTGGTCAAATTAAAAATCAAAAAGGGTATATTACAACAAAACATTATTTAAAAAAACTAACAAAGTTTTATTTTTTGGTTCAAAATTAACTACTAAAACTACATTTAAATTTTTTCAAATATCAATATTTGATTCCACATTCTCAATATTATCTATTTATTATTCTTTACATAATATTTTCCAAAACTTTGTACTTTATAATCAGATTTGTATCAGGTGTTTATAATACTAAAAAGTATTTCAAAAATTTGCCAAAATAATGTTTTCTGTAATCGTTGAATAATGATAACTATTTTAGCACTCAACGAGTTTTTCTTGAGTCAAGTGTTGCAAATGCAGTCATCTAATGCGAACTGAATTGTGAATAGTTCGGAAGAACTATTGATCGGATGGTATATTGTCGGTCTGTATATATTAATACTACTCACACAAATGTCACAAATAAAATGACAGCTACGCTGACCTGTAAATCCATCATCTGTCAAAGACGGGTATGCTATACATAGATATACCAATCATTGCAAAGGCAGGCAAACCTGCAAATGTTGACTGGCATTACGTTTATTAGGATCTGGGATACAAAATGGAAATAAACATGTGCCTGGAAATTTAAATTCTCTGAATTTCAATAAAACATATGTCATATGTGGGTATCCTACGACCTCAACACCAAAATGGATGGAAACAGAACATTCTTTGTAAAATTGGTAAAATGGCTGAAAGTCATTAAGTAATGAGTGCTATATTCCATTTTATTAACGAAATTCCACTCGTAGCTATAGAAATATAATATACTCCTAATTGCACAACATATTTGGTGTCATTAGACTCCTTCCAGGTAGTTCAAAGGGAGACTAACAAGAACGGAAGAGGGCTTCTGAGGCAACACCTCATTCCTAAAACAGCTGATTTCCATATCAGTAGGAGAATATTCCTCTACCGTAAATCTACCAAACACTATCTCGGATGTGAGAAGTTCGTGATTTCCATTTTAAATTTGGCCAACGAAAAAGTCATTCGGGCATTCGAGAATATCTAGAATAAATTGGACTGACTAAACGTCAACGATTCTTTCAAATCTAAAATGAATTTATAGAAAATCGAGTCAGCACTTGACTTCATTAATGAAGCAGCATTAGGCTTGGAAACACAAAATCCAGACATTAAACAAAAATAATAACTATGGGATGTTTATATCACTTCAAAGAAAGAGTTTTAATATATATATATATATATATATATATATATATGCTGAGGTTCTAGTGCCCATTATTAGCCGACCACTATTAGCTATTGATGTTGTATTCATGCCACGATTTTCCTACTAAAGATATAACGAAACGAGATCTGTTCAAACTTACATACATGTACTGGCTAAATATGTATGTATGGCTTCGCACGGGAAATCATTAGAGGCCGAATGATGACGGTTTTTTAGCAGATTTCCCTTAAGGGAAATCAGCTATTGAGGTTGTACTCATGACGGAATTCTCGACATTTTTCTTCAAATGTCCATCAATCCTACCTAGTAGATGACGAAAATGAGGTCCGTTCAAAACTGTATATATATATATATATATATATATATATATATATATATATATATATATAAACATAAATATATATATATATATATATATATATATATATATATATATATATATATACATATATATACATATATATATATATATATATATATATATATATATATATATACATACATATATATATATATATATATACATATATATATATATATATACATATATATATATATATATATATATATATATACATATATATATATATATATATATATATATATATATATATATATATATATATATATATATATATATATTTGTCTGTTACCGCTCTAGCGGTCGCAATTTTTGTTTGATCTTTACCAAACTGGATATTTAAACGTTTCTTGTAAAAAGAAATATCAAGTTCGTTAATGGATAAAATCCGACAAGTGGGAGGGGGGGGGGGGTTAAAGGGGGATTTCCGAAAATTCGTGATATCTCCGTTACTATACGTCGGATCGAAAGATTGTATAGAACCAATCTTATTGCAAATTAAAATTTACTATAAATATTGTCCTATAAATTAATTATCTATCTTGAATATTAACCGAGATATTTGCATTTGTATTCTGCGATTGGTCACCAATAGATATGTTCGGAGTTTCCGACGAGAGCTCTGGCGGCCGTTTCCATAACTATCGTCCCTCGTGAATAGCTTTAGAGGTTAGGTTAACTGTTTTTTGGGCTAGAAACTACTGGGTTATTACGCCCTAAATAATGTTTTTTAGGTTTAGAGGTTTCTTACTACTACAGTTGTTATTAGGCAGATTTCTCTATTGTAAAACTTCACGTGGGAAATCTGCTTAGTTTACGCAGCCCCTGCGTGACGGACTTTTTTTGTTCCGGCAAGGATACAATATATTTTTATATAACTCCCTCTCCGTGTTTACGGCATATATCTCAATATTCAGCCACTTAAGGGAACTTATAGAATATTATACCCTGAAGAATAAAAAAAAAAAATATTTCCTCATCAGCCCGTATGTAACGCACTAGAGCTCTTAATTTCCATAGTTTAGCCACTAATATTCCGATATTTATTGTTTTCGAGTGTAACTAAAGACCTAGTTTGTTTATGGCAGAAATGGGAGCTGGAGGATTCCTGGTTTAGAGAAGGGATGAAATATGAAACTGAAATCAAATCAGATATTACACACGGCAACGAAACAAGATATATGCACAAACTTGTTGATAAAGTTATATCCTAAAATTGATATTCTATAAGTTTTGTTCTGCAGGAATACTAATTTATTATTACTTATTTATTTGTAAATAAGCCTTTAATAGCCCCATCGAATGTTTCCCACTCATACAACTAATATAACTAGCGCCGCTTAAATGGAGATTTTAAAAGCGAGGAATAAATAATTAAATGAAGTGATCACCGTGTCATTCTATCGCCTAAGAAATCTGCTTAGTTTATGTAGAACCTGCGTGACGAATTCTTTACTATATAGTTATTGAATGAATGAAATTTAAGCCATCAACGTACTGCCTTGAGTCATTTCAAATCCATATCAACACTGGCTGTAACTTATTCTTTTAAATGTGATATCTGTTCAGTCGTATCTCCCGCGCTTTCTTGGTTCACTAACCGGCCGTACATCCTGGCAGGGTCGCCGTAGGCGGTGACCAGGAGCGGAAACTGCAGCTCTAGCGTACAGGACGTACCGTTCGCTTTATGGCTGGCAGCCATTGTTCATTCTGATTTCAAGTTAAGAACACCTGCTTGAGTAGTTGGCTCCGCAAAAAAGGTGAATAATGTTCATCTCCTTCAACTCTAGTGTCAAAAAAGGATCGCCGCATCGAAGTTAAAGGTCTCCGTGACCAGTTTTCATCAGAAGACAGAATCTCATTGGGAACGCGAAATAACACAGGAAGAAAAACCCACTTCATGGAAAGTATATGTTTCTCGTAGCTACCTATTTCTTTATTATAATGCTAGCATTATCTACGTAAACAATTAAACGAGTACTCATAATATTGTACCGTTCGATCATTATTTCGTGTATATACATATATTATTGGCTTGCTTAGTTTACAGAAGAGTAAATACTTCGGTATAATCAAGGTGAGGAAATTATCTCTTTTAATTATTTTATTTCAGTCTAATGCTTTCTACCATAAAAGCTAACCAACCGCCCTAACAATATCCACTTCTGGGACAACTTATGTTACTTTCATACCTTACATTTCTAGATTTTTTACAATTTATTTTTTAAGTTGGCATTTCAGATTTATTTTCTACAGTGGCATAGAGATTTTAAATGAGCCCAAGGAGAATTTGTGATTAGAGGGGTTACGTTGTGGATGTTTTTTTATTTATATGGTTTGTGATTCACAGCGACGGTGATTGGCATAATGTATTTACTCCTTCATGCACTAAACTTTGTTGTACTTTATTTTTATATTATGGAAAATATTTCTTTAATATCTGATTGTTTCTCATATCCGTGCTTTGTCTAAAGAATATAATAAAAGTTAACCCTTTTAAGTCTTTATACGTATGTACCTATTGTATTTTGTACTATATGTTTTTGTAAATCTTAGTTCTGTCAGCACGTTATGTAATGTTTAACGTAAAAACCCGTTAAACTAAGACGGAACGTGTCGCCTGAAGTAAGGTGTTCGGCTTGATTACATACAAGGGAGGGGCAATACTAGACTCACCATTGGCCAACTAGACGAGATCAAGGATAGTCTAAGTCCATTATCATACTGACGGGCCATATTATTGATTTACTCACTAGACTACTGCCAATCCACTAGCTCACTCAGGTAGCAAACAAATGTACCTACTATCTCCTACTAACCTTGTCCCATGTTGTACATATGTGTATATGCTGTTGCAAAATTCATTGGTCTACTTGAGGGATTTTGTTACTACTTGAAATTTATATATGTATATTTAATCACGTATTAAAAGAAGTACAGACAAAATGTGAGTGTCCCTGCAAAACAATTGGTGTAGACGGAGCCAGGGCGGGAGTCTAGAACCTTCTAGACGACAAAGCCGTCTCCAACCAATGAGGGGGTAAGTTGACACCTCAAATCAAGTAGAGCCGACACCAGGCATACAAAGTCGGCCCTGCCCGCTCGTCTGACAGTGCAGTTTTAGTGAACATCAATGATTTGACCTGTGATCTGAGTGACTTGTGAGTTATTGTGCTGTGTAATAAGATTGTGCTGAGTAATAAGATCGTCAAGTTATATAGTGGTTAGTTGTGAAAAATAATTTACCAAGAGTGTAAAAGGTTGTATTCTGTCACGAAATAAATAGTGAAGTGATAAAAACTTTAAAGTTTGTATATATATATAATTTTGCAATCCAAAAGAACTCTAATAATCAATTTTTGTTATTTTTGTAATAAACGTAAAAATTTATATTATTGAAGTGTAATCTGATGCTCATTAAGTTATCATTAAAATGACAAACATCGGTCTCTTGCCATTTGCAACTGGCCCAGTTTCAGGACTCCGTTACCATTATTCTCATAGAAGGCCCTTTCCTTAGTCAAAAAATTTCAATAGTACCTTCCTTACGGCTCTCTTTTTAACTATTCTATAAGTCGAAATTCTTTTTCCGGTCATATAATATTTCCTCAGCGATATAATAACTGAGATGTTTTCTTGGTCTACCAATCTACTGCTTCCATTTTTCCAGGTTTGTCTTACTTAGTCTATACTTTCTTTTACCTGGCTTATTCGTGTCAATTTACATTGGCCAATTGTCTCAGAACCAGGAATGCCTAATTTCGTTTCGCGCATTATCATTTCGTATCCTATCCAGGTAGATTTCCCAAATTTGAAATATGTGACTACGGTCAGGTTATTCATTGAAAGAGTCATAGAGAGACAGTCCAGGAGGAAGATAGTCACCATGTAAATATTGTATGAACTGTTCTGTTTCTAATTATAAGCTCCTGAAAAGGCACCGTGTGAAATATGGGGAGTATTTAAAATTAACGCATTGGACATAGGAGAGTTAATGTCGATTACCTTTTGAACAAAGTGAAGATGGATTCGACAGACCCGTATCTTAAAGTAAGACTTTCACTTTGTGAAGTTTTCCCTGGTGATACGAAGTATGAACATTTTCTCCCACTGTAGGATTTGTGGTTATAATTTATTTTTCTTTGTTTTTAGCTGATTTCCCTTAAGGGGAATCAACAATTGAGGTCGTACACATGAGGCGAATATTAAAATCTTTCTTCAAATGTCCATAGATGTATGTACCTGGGAGATGACAAAAATGAGGTCCGTTCAAAACTATATATATATATATATATATATATATATATATATATATGTGTGTGTGTGTGTGTGTGTGTGTGTGTGTGTGTGTGTCTGTCTGTTTACGCTCTAGCGGTCGTAAAACTAAAGATCAAGTTCGTTAACGGCTGAAATCTGACCAGTGAGAGGGGGGGTTTAGAGGGAGAATTTCGAAAAATCTTATTGTCTCCGTTATTGATATAACCAATCTTATTGCAAATGTAATGTGCTATATATGTTGTTGTGTGCGTTTTTCACTATCTTGATTATTAACGAAGATATTCACATTTTTCTGTTTTCGGCTTTCAGTAAACCCCCACTCCTACTTATGTCATATTAACAATTATCTGTTATATTATGAAGCACTTTATTTGAAGCCTAAATACCAAATATTGGTCTCATTGAACATTTACGTTTTGAGATAAATGCAAATACTTGACGCACGTGGGAAATCTGCAAATTTAACGATGCCCCTAAGCGACGGACTTTTTGTCGGTCATAGAAAAACGGGCGTGGAGGAAAGTTGTTAGGATGTAAATATTGTAGAAACTGTTCTGGTTTAGTTATAAAGACCTGAAGAGTCAACGCGAACCATGAAGCGTACATACGAGTGTAAATGGATTCTAGATCACCGAATGGTAACATGAAGTTTTACCTGGTGATTCGAAGTATCAACATTTTCTGACACTGTGGAATTTGTGAAATCTAATGTCTTTTTCTTTGTTGCTTAGGTGTTCAGGTACACATCGATCTACTTTTATATCAATAGTATTTTTCTCAAAGCCCTAGATGAGGTAGAATCAGTGAATCACTGGAGTTGTTAAATACCGGTCATCTGTTGCAACTTTCTAATAATTACATTTATTAAGGATATTTGAAACCAATAGAATAACACAAGTATTGCTCAATATTCTTATTATTCGTAGCAATGAACATGTAAATTCCGAAGATGTGCCCGGCTTATTTGAATTTGGATTCTAAGGGTTGATATTGGAGGAACGGAAGGGGCAATTTAGACAGGGACGCGTACAAGCTGACGGCAATTCTAGAAGGCAGTGCCACCGGACACCATATACTGAATACTAATGACGTCATTAGTTGGGGGTCGAAGGGGCCTTCCTATCTAGATCGCATTCCGTGGGTAGTTGCTGTTACGTCAGAGGGAACAAGAGCACAGATCTTGGAGATTACATCTAATAAGAAAATGTGTCATTGAATAAATTATTTTAAAAAAAAGATTCTTCAAATAAGTACCTTAAGAGGAGTCCGTAATCCAAGTCTTCATAATGATTTAGCCACAATATGCTAATGATCTTTCTAATATAACATATAACACTAGCGGACCTGGCAGACGTTGTCCTGCATGATATATCAAGCGATTAGGGTATTAAATATATAATATTATGTTTAAAAAAAATATTTTTTTAATAACGCAAAAAACAACAATTGTTATGTGCACGTTTGCCTAAAAACAAATAGTAAAAAATATATTCCGAAAACTTGGTACGCAAAAAGAAAAGGAAAAATGAGAGAAGGAAAAGAAGACGTTTTAGTTCTATGATTATCTGGTAGAATGTGCACTAAACGTCCTTAAAAACAAAAATTTGTAGACCAATAATTGAAATAAATCAAAACCCTCAACAAAAATAATGAACATACATAAATATAAATAAAGAAAATAAAATAATTGAAACATTCAAATCAAATTAAAATAAATTTGGACAATAAATAACAATGTCTGAAAGTGAAAACCGCTCGCAGCTGAAAACATCTTTATTTAGATGACATACTTAAACTCTAAGGACATAATTTAGATAAACATATTAACATTTCATTACATTTCCAATAACCTCGCCCTTCGACCGGAGACCTGCTCCATCTGCCGGGCCGATCTGCGGTGCTAAACCATCCGGGGCGTCACCCGAATGCGTATTTAAAAATTAAATCATATCGGTCCAGCCGTCTAGGAGGAGTTCAGTGACATAAACACGTACGCTAGAATTATATATATAAAGATTAGTTAAATACTGCACTTTCCTAATTGCATTAAAGTCCACTATTAATTAAATCTTGTTAAATGCTTATGGCAAACATGCAAATTTTGTTTTGTAGAATATTTATCTTTGAATAAATTTGCAGAAAAAAAAACCCAATACGCAGTGGCTGCGCTAACTCAACGCTAAGCTAAAAACGTAAAAGTTTAATGGGAACAATATCTGGTATTTAGGCTTCAAATAAAGTGCTTCATATAATAACAGCTTCTTTGTTAATATGACATATGTAGGTGGGGGGGGGGGGGGTTACTGAAGGCCGAAAAGTGAAAAAAGCAAATATCTCGGTTATTAATCAAGATAATAAAAATAGGTACATAACAACATTTATTGAACATTACATTTCCAATAATATTGATTATATACAAATGTTCCATCCGAAGATTAATAACGGAGATATTTCCAATTTCGAAATTCCCCCCTCTACCCCCCACTCCCTCCCAATTGGGCCCGATTTCAGCCATTAATGAACATCATCTTCATTTTTACATAAAACGTTTAAATCGAGTTTGGCATAGATCAGAAATAAATTGCGACCACTAGAGCGTTAACACACACACACACACACATATAATTTTGAACGGACCTCATATTTGTCATCTTTTAGTTAGGATCGATGGACATTTGAAGATATTTTTTGAAACTCGCGTCATGAGTACGACCTCAATAGTTGCTTTCCCTTACGGTAAATCTGCTAATATACTAAAATTCCACTAAGAACTGAAAATTCATATTAAATTTGGTTTAATTAAGTCACCTAGCTCTCAATATTATAAAATGTTTGTTAAGCTTTTAATTGTCTTTTCATCCAGAGATATTTTTAATTTCGTACAATCTTTTATTTCCCTTTAGCTCTTATTAGTAATGAATTTAATAAGTTTAATGGTAGTAAAATTGTTAGAAACGGCAGCATTGTACCTTTTTGTCCCTCCAAAATATTTAACTTTTTCCTAAATTTCAAAGGAATAAAACACCTTTATTTCAATTAGACTCTGAGTTAATATTTGGAAATTCGTCCTTTATCCAACTTTACTCAGTCTTAAAGGAAATCTCATTTAAAATAATTGCTTTATATGGCTACTTATTTAGATAATATTTATTTATTCCGTTATTGCTTCTGAGATATTACTTCTCTTAGTAAGGGTCGGCTAGTATTAAACATTTTTTAATTAATGTAACTGGGAAAACTATTTCAACTTCATTAAGTAGCAAAATCAAAATACAAAAATATTTAAACATAATATATAAGAATGCATTACATAAACAGTCTCTTCTAACGAACAAACTAGTTAACAATTAGCGTATTTCATAGATCAATTCCTCAACTAAACAAAACAAAAATAAATAAATAAGTGTATTCCTATTTGTAGGAATATTATTAGTCACTACATAGTTTTCCTGAACTATTATGAATAAGATATAAATAACAACAAAAGAACATGCGAAGTCAAATAGGATCTTATCAATGAATATCGAATTCCTAAAAGTATTCACATATAGAAAAATAAATAACAAGAGGAAATAATAAAGTAATTACGAAAAAAATAGTTATGTAATTAATCAATAAGAATGTAAAGAATTATGTATTAATTCTTAAGAATAAAACATCTAATTTTCAATTCATCTAATGCCAAAAAAAGTAGTTAATTTAATGGAATCAAAATTTGAGAAGAATGGTTCATACCACATGTGAAGAGTTTGTGTAATTTTCTAAATATTTCCGTGTATCTGGAGCTGAAGCTGAACACGAGATAAAGCAATGCAATTGTGTGCCTTAGCCGTCTTTGATTGTGGACAAGCGTTTCACTTAGTACCAGATGCTACGGTGCTTATTAGCAGATTTACCTTAAGGGTAATCAGTGTACTCATGAGGCGATTTTCAAAAAATGTCTTCAAATTTCCATCGATCCTATCTAGGAGATGACGAAAATAAAGCCCCTTCAACATTTATGTGTATATCTAGTGTTCGCAATTTATTTCTGATCAATACAAAACTCGATATTTGTTTATGTAAAAGTGATGATCAAGTTCGATAATGGCTAAAATCGGACCAGTGGGAGGAGGGATTGGAAATATCTCCGTCATTGTGCATCGGATCGAAAGCTTATATAGAATCAATCTTATTGAAAATGTGATGTTCTATAAATGTTGTTATGTGCGTATTTTCATTATCTTTAATTTTAACCGAGATATTTGTATTTTTTAGTTTTCGGTCTTAAACCTCACTCCTACTCATGTCATATTAACAATACGTTGTTGTGTTTTGAAGCCCGTTATATAAATCCTAAATACCAAATATTGTTCTCATTGAACGTATACGTTTCGAGATAAATGCAAATACGTGATGCCCATGGGGAATCTGGTTAGTTAACGCAGCTCCTGCCTGACTGACTTTAAGATTGTGTAAGACATTCTGCGGTCAGAATGTTCGACCTTCCCAATTCCAACCTTTTTGTGGCCCCCACAAGAAATGCCTAAGGCCATTCAGTTCTGGCTGATTCCGAATTCTTCATCTCGCACCACCCAACTCAATTCTTCAGGAGTAAGATTTTAAGAATAAAGCCAGAGTAAATCTCGCTCTTGATTGGCTGTTCATTTATTACTGAGTTCTCTCTAATTAGGGGTGCCAATTCCTATTGCAGTTCCCTAAATTCCTTTTTACATATGAGCATCGCTATCGTCAATGAGAAAATTAGTAAGAGAATTTGTATTATAACCTGAACTCATCATCAAAGCAGTCATAAGTTTTAAAGCCCCATTTGGAATTGAGGCCAGTTCTTGACTAAAGCTTATTTCGAAAGTTGGGAATAATGGGGACTAAAAACGGCAAAATTGTTCCAGAGAAAATCATGGTCTAAAATTTCAAAGCCGCCTAAACTCTAGTGCAGAGATAACTTTTGCTGAGAGGCTGAAGGAACTTCAGAAAATCACATTAGTCCGGGAGATGAAAGCAGAGTGGAACTTCCTTTGTGCTTCTGAAGCTCTTTCCTTCAAACTTCACCTTGACCTTAATTCTGAAACACCTCCACTCTCAACACCTCTAACTATATACCTACTCCTCGCTTTCCCTTAACTTTTATACTTTCCTCACAATATATAGAAGATAAAATAAATCTAGTGCCGTTTTGCTTGAAATGAAGCTAATTACCGATAGAAAACACCAACAAGAACAACTGCAGACCCGAGCATTTACAACCTAATATTGGAAATAAGGGACGCAAAGAAAAGGTAACCTTCTGGACTTTAAAACTCTCGTTGTTCACTATAAGGAATCCTCAGGACTTCGGGTAGGTTTTATTAGTTTAACCCTCAACACGGTATCTTCTTCAGAAAACTACATAGGATAGCAAGGTTTTCCAATAACATTTGGCCAACGCCTCATGATCGGTTGCACAGACCGATTACAATGATGTTACCAATTCGTTAATGAATTTCAACTTTTTTTTTGTTTTTTTTACAAACAACTAATTCGTTTTTGACAAGTATCAAAAATATGTGTTGTATTCTTGGTCAATTTACTATGAGTTCAATAGAATTATGATTCAAACACCAATATTACTCTCCATTGTCTCGACTTCACTCAATTTTTCATTTTTGTACTTCTTCTGACTCTTTTGTTCTTCGAAATGTGAGGCATGAATTGTTTGATAAATTCAATGGTACACACTTTTGCGACAGGCCAATGGGACTGAAAGTTAAATTTGTAACCTGAGCGTTAAAGGGATAAGCATTTGATATTTTGTTAAAAATGGTACAGAATAAGTATTAATCGATTGAAGGTGATTTCCTTATTTAAAAAACCTAAACTCGGAAGGCATATTCACCCGTTGTTAATGGAAAGTTACAGATAAAACTTTATTGTATATAACAGAGTAATAACCCCAGTTGCAATAAATTGAGAAGACATCATGATATCAGTGATATACATATCAGTTAGTCATACCTACGAAGATAGTTGCAACTTTTGGCAGGTAATGAGGACATTGGGCGAGTTTTACGAAATGCAAGAGTGAGGGCAATAGGGAGGGGGTTGTAAGAACGGTACGGGTCACAATGAAGTAATGTTTCCAAACTTATTAATCCTCAGGCCATTATGAATAGTGTAAGTAAATAGTGATGAAGATAAATATAATAATAAGTAAATAAACGTACTACAGAGGGTTTTAATGTTCTCCGTAAGTATAACAGTGAAGTGTTGGAGATTTACGAATGACGAAGAAGTATTAAAAAGTCCGTCACGCAGGGGCTGCATAAACTAAGCAGATTTCCCAAGTGAAGTTTTACAATAGAGAAATTTCGGAATAGAGAGTCAAACATTTACGGGAACGGCCCGAACTAGCTCTTGACGGAATCTCACGACTAGACCCGAAGTTAGCCAATCTCATCTCAGAAGCTGAAAACAGAAAAATGCAAATATCTCGGTTAATATTCAAGATACAGAATAAATGTATATATCATTATTTATAGTAAATTTAATTTACAATAAGATTGGTTCTATATAATTTTCCGATCCGACGTATAGTAACGGAGATATTTCGAATTTTCGAAAATCCTCCCCTCTAACCCCCCCCCCTTCCACTGGTCCGATTTCAGCCATTAACGAACTTGATCTGTCTTTTTGCATAAAACGTTTAAATATCGAGTTTGGTAACGATCAAACAAAAATTGCGACCGCTAGATCGTTAACAGACAAATATATATATAATTTTGAACGGACCTCATTTTCGTCATCTCCTGGGTAGGATCGATGGACATTTGAAGAAATTTTTCGAAACTCGCGTCATGAGTACGACCTCAATAGCTGATTTCCCTTAAGGGAAATCTGCTAAAAAAATGCTTAAAAATTGCTATAGCTATTGCTGCAGGCAGCAAATAAGGTGCTAACATGGAAAATAGTAAGATACTGTAGTGTGTAAAATATAGGTTATAACATTCCATTGTAATCGCTGGATCAAAATCAAAGTTGGCCAATCTACCTTTCGACCTAGATTGGATTATTATTATTATTGTTACTTTCTGACAGGAAACCTTTTTGATTAATACTGGAAGATGAAGAGGGACACAGTAAGAGAAACGTTGGAAAACACTTAACTGCGCAACACCCTTCAACATTTGTATTTTATTCAACTGAGTTCTTTAAAATCTACAGTATATTTTAGGCGTCTGTTTTATGATTGGCCGACGCCAATCATATAAACGCTACCAAACAACTAACAGAAAATCCAGTCACAATTGAGAAACCCGAAGAGAGGTCCTGTATGCTTTTCTGGTAGAATAGTCTTATGCATAATACAACAGGAACCACACATCTGTATATGTGTTAATTTATTCCTACCGCTCCCTTGAAAATTAAGATGATCTTTCCAGAAAACTGTTAGATTTCGTCTGTAGATACGGCAGAAAATTTCAAAGATTTTATGTCAACAAGAGAAGAGAATTGCTGGATAAATGTCCGTTTCTGCGTGAGTTATTGGTCGGAGAGGACTGCTTTTTGGGAGAAGAGCGCCACCAGCGGACAGTATAAAAGTACAATTTATATCCCTCCCGGGCCTTTATTAGTGAGACTTTATTTACACGGACTCATTAAGGACTTAATTGGTTCCTGTGGTAAATGAACAATAATAAACGCTACAAGGGACCGCTAGAGTGCGCTGCGTACAAAGCCAAATACAATTAATTAAAAGCCACTTCGTAAATGCTCCAAAAATAATAACTTCGGAGAAACATTAGTTGTTTTTATTATGTGTTTTAAGGGCTATCGGTCACCCTGCTAGATGGTCGGTTTATTTCAATTTATTTTCCGATTTAGTCAATTCTTTTCTGGTGGTTGTTCATAGAGGCTGTGCATAAGAATGTTTATAGAAAGTTATTTATTATACAAGTGACGAAAGTAGATCATTTTACAACTCGAGTGAAACGTTTACCCACATGAGCGAAGCGAGTGTGGTAATTTCACGAGAGTTGTAAATTCTACTTTCGTCACGAGTGTAATATTAATTTTTTTTCTGTAATCGTGTAATACATGATCAGATCTAACCAGAATATGAACAAAATTAGGATGTTGTTGGTAGGTTATAAGCATGGTTGTGAAAGGTTATAAGCATAGTTATAAAACAACTAGTGATGATTGTGAAGTAGTGCAGTTATAAACAAGTGCAGGTTATAAACAAGGAAGGTAATTATTATTATATTTAAATTTTAAAATATATTGATTATTTCCACCAATAATTCATTCACATTTCAATTTATTTTGTTAAAATCAATTCTTACAATGTTAAGAAACATTTAAAAGCATTTAATTTCCAACTTCAAATTATTTTTTAATTTATACTTATTACTAATTAAGAAGGCAATTCACTTTCTTCACTCTATTGCAAAATGTTTCACTTTCTTCGCTCATTTCAGTTTAGTAATGTTACCATTATTCAACAATTACAGGAAAAACTATATTGTTATTTATTAAAGTCCACTTTTTGCTACTATGGCTAATTAGGAAGGTTTATCTACAGGTTATCACCTTCTTCTAGACTAAGGATTATAACTAATGAGTTCTTCATTTAATAAATTACTCTACACTCTAGGTATACGTACCATGTAAAATTAAGAACTTTAACTCCCATGGCTAAACTAATGCAAAAATAAAACTACAATTTTCGGTAATAAAGAACAAAAGAGACATAATACACACAGTCACTCACGCGGGTCAGGATAGGTTTATGAGATAAGCCGTTGTTCTTAATAAACTTGGTTAATCTAGAGCAGTGGTTTTGATCAACTCACTAAATAAAATCCTTAGCCCCACCCATATTAGAAAAGGGTGGTAACCTGAAGATAACTCATCAATCATCATAATCAAATATCAGTTACTGCAATTATCTTTGGTATACTTACTTTATTTGCTGCACACACATTCCATTAGAATCAATTGTATTTAAATTCATTAAGCTTAACTAATTTTTTGTTCCTTTTTCAGTGAAAGGCAACTATCCTCTTGTATACCCACATTAGTGTTATTATTTCAATATTGACCAAAGATAAATCATTTTCAGTGAAGTGACCTGTTACAAATAATGTTGAAAACATTCAGAGGAATTTAATAATACTGTCCATTATACGTGTATAACATTGTACATATTAAATACATTAATGCCATATATTAGATGTAGAATTTGGTTGAACGGATGATAGATCGGCATGTAATAGGCATTAATTACAAATTCACAGTAAAACCTCGAAAGAGAATCCATTACATCCATAGCCCATATACTTCAAATGTAATCTAATTTTAAAAAAAAAAGAAATAAATATATGAATAGCATGTCATTTGATAGACAAACACCCACTTCTTTTCTTCGTCAAATTTATTAGTAGAGGTATTTTAGATAGTGACAAGAAATGTTTTATGACAACATTATTCTCATTAATTATTTTTAATTTTGTGACACAACGTGACACTTCTAGAGTGGTAACACACACACACACTCACACACATCAATATATATAATTTTGAACGGACCTCACTTTCGTCATTTACTAGGTAGGATCGACGGACGTTTGCGGAAAGTTTTCGAAAATCGCGACACGAGTACAACCCCAAAAGCGTCCCTAAGGGAAATCCGCTAAAATCATGTATGTGACCGGCTGAAATTGGACCTGGGGTAGTGGTCGAGGTTTAGAGAGGGGTACTATCGAAAATAATTTCGTGATTATGTATCAGATCTAAATATTAATTCAAATTTAATGTTCTACAAATTGTTGTTGTGTACGTATTTTTGCTATCAAGGGAATGGTATCTGAGATATTCGAATTTTGTGTTTTTAGCCACTCCTTTCCCATTCATTACCCCCCCCCCACATCCACCGTTCAAAAGCTCACTCCCGCTCATTAACAATAACATTTTATACCATGAATCACTTTATTCAACGATTAAATAACAAATATTGTTTTCATTGAACTTTCACTGTGTGAGGTACATGCAAATACATTGTGTGATAACGTCATCACTTAAGATTATAAGTTCTCGATATTTTACTATTTTATTCAATTCTAAAGAACATATTATTTAATGGTGGAAACAGGACGAGGACTTGGGGGGAAGGGGTATCTCCGTTTTTATGAGTAGTATCAAAAAATATTATAGATAGTTAATCTATTGATGCTCTATAAATGCTTTCACAGCTCAAATGTTGATTTACTCGTACTTTAATGTTTTGAACCATCATATAATCCGTAATCCCCACCTCAAGTCATTGGAATTTTAGTTAGAAATATAAATGGGTGGTTGAGGTCTGAAGTGATCAATTGTCTGCCATACGTCTGTTTAGTTTATCCAGTTCTTACTTGACGAACCTTTTTTTTTTCTCTTAGCAGTCGAACAATACAATTTGTTCATGAGAATAGACTTTCATTGAATCTACTCTACAAACCTAACATGACAATAGTGTATAGAGGTTTATATTCGCAAAGTCAATCGCGTATCAACGAAGCTAGAATTTTCAATAACTGTCAATAAGGAAGGGAAGAAAGTTACAATCTTGGGCTGATTGTTGGAGAGGGGAGGGTGGGAATCAAACAGGGAGCCAACTGCCACATAACTTGTACTGGAATCGGAACGGGCGATCCTGCCTGCAACTCCGTAATCAAGTTCTAGCCGCAAACTAACTCTGTTTGTTCCGGAGTTAAGCCTCCTCTATTTGGTCTTGTTATTTATGGGATCTGTATCTATGGTCTTGCTCTACTGGCCCTACCCCTACCCTCTGACCCTCCAAACTAGGGGAACAATGCTCGTTTCAGGGTTGAGACACTCCCCTTACTCCTGTCATCAAATGACCTTCAATATACATACTTCTAGCTTCGAAGAAACACTATTATTCATGTATAATTATTACTAACACTAATAAGGGCATCAAAAGATTTAGATCTTTAGTCACGAAATTATTCTGTTCTTTTAAAAAAGAGTCACGTAGTTGCCGCGGAAACTACGCAGATTTCCCATTGTATTGGTACGATATACAACTGATCTCATTTCCACACATATGCTTTATTCCAAAATAAAAATCCGACGAGTAGAAGTGGGGGTTTACTGAAAACGAAAAACAAGAATGTACGAATAACTTGCTTAATATTTGTCTTATATAGTAATGTATAGTGCAACAATTGTAGAACATCAATAGTTGAGTATGTTAGGTTGCATATTTGAAAGGCAAATAAAATAAATTGCAAATATCTCGGTTATTATCCGTTAGAAAAAAAAAAGTTCGTCACGCAGGGGCTGCGTAAACTAAGCAGATTCCCCACGCGAATGTTTACAATAGATAAATCTACATACTGGTAACACCACCGTGAATATTAAGTGAATAAATACAAACGGTAATGAGAAATCTTTCAGTTACAAGTTAATAACTCTACAACGGAAAGCTTCTGAATTGTAAAAAACCTAGCCAACCTAAATTCTAGACCTGAAAGAAAAACCTCTAATGTATATATATCCGAATATAACACATTAATTTTATTAAAAACTATTTACTATAACTAATGTTGTAATTTGTAATGAATCAAAATAATTTAAATCTCAATTACTTAAATTTTAGTAATCCAAGAACAAAGGAAGGGGGGGGGATCAACAGAACGTATTTGCATATATTTCACAAAGTAAAAGTTCAATGAAAGCAATATTCCTTATTTAACCTTGTAATGAAGTGGTTCATGAAATTATAGATTATTATTAATATAACATGAGTAGGAGTGGAGGTTTACTGAAAGCGGAAACTATAAAATCCAAATAAATCGCAGAAAATATGTAGATAGAGAAAATATGTATAGAACTATATATATAGATCATTTAATTTGCAATAAGATTGGTTCTTACAGTATTTCGATACGTCGTATAGTAACGGAGATAATTTGAATTTCGAATTTTCAAAATTCCCCTCCTCTAACCCTCCCCTCACTCCCCCCATTTATCATTAAACGATTAAATATCAAGTTTGGTGCGATCAAACAAAAATTGCGACTGCTAGACCGTTAACCGACATATATATATATATATATACAGTTTTGAATGGACCTCATTTTCGTCATCTACTAGGTACGATCGATGGACATTTGAAGAAAAATTTCGAACTACGACCCCAATAGCTGATTTCCCCTAAGGTAATCTGCTAAAATTCGATGAGTTCAAGTGGTGGTTTATGGAAGACTGATAACAAGAAAGTACGAATAACTTGCTTAATATTGTCTTGCTAAACTTATAAATTAATGTTCAGTGCAACAATTGTACAACATCAATAGTTGAGTATGTTAGGTTGTAAAACGCTATTTGAAAGGCAAATAAAATAAGTTGCTAACATCTCGGTTAATATCCGTTAGAAAAAAACGAATAGACGAACAATTGTAGAGGATAGGTTACAATTGCAAGAGTATTGGTAATAAAACATTTTACAACCCGGTCAAATAAACGAAGATACTTTAAATTATTCATCTTACTCCTCCTATCTCATTTTCTACCTCTTCCCTCCCCCTTTTATTGACTGATAAAAGCAATAGGACTTATTGAACCTTGAAATGACGCATGACGTTTTGTGAAATGGATGCGAATAAGGGTTTAAAACTGAAAAATGAAAATATCTCCTTTAGTATTAGACAGCAAGCGTACCCATAGAGCAGCAATTAGAAAATGCCTTATCATATATGCTTGGCAAACCAATTCTACCAACACAAGTACTCAAAATAGAACAACATACAAAGTCCATAAGGCAGGGGCTGCGTTAACTGAGCAGATTTCCCACTTGTCTCCCACCTCAAAATGTACTTTTACCTCAAAAAATAAAAGTACAGTGAGAACAATATTTGGCATTTAGGCTTCAAATAAAGTGCACCATAATATAACAGCTTATTTTTAATACGTAATGAGTAGGAGTGGGGGTTTACTGAAGGCCGAAAACTAAAAAATGCAAATATCTCAATTAATATTCAAGATAGAGAATAAATGTATATAACAATATTTATAGTCAATTTAATTTTCAATAAGATTGGTTCTATACAATTTTTAGATCCGGCTTATAGTAACGGAGATATTTTGAATTTTCGAAATGCCCCCCTCTAAACCACCCTCCCCCTGTTCTGATTTCAGCCTATAACGAACTTGATCTTTCTTTTTACATAAAAAAGTCCGTCACGCAGTGGCTGCGTAAACTTAGCAGATTTCTCTCGTGAAGTTTAGTAATAGATAAAACTACATGCTGCTAACACAACACCACCGTGAATATTAAGTGAATATAGACAAACAGAAAAAGGAAATGTTTCAATCAATGCCAATAACCTGTCGACAGGAAGCGTTTGGAATGTAAACAAACAGCCTCACGCCGGAAAGAAAAACAATTACTGAAATTTATCAGAATATAACATTTAATTTTATCAAGAACTATTTGTTACATATAGTAATTAATAATGAGTCCCAATTAATCAAATTTTAGTAATCCAAGACCTTAAGAAGGGGGGGGGGGCGGTCACCATGACATTTTTGCATGTATCCCGTATAATAAAGGTATCTTGTCTACAATATATGATATTTAGGCTTCGAATAATGTGATTTATTATATAATAGAGTATTGTGTATGTAACATAAGTAACAGTGGGGGTGTGCTGAAGGCTGAAAAGTAATAGATGCAAATGTCTTGGATAGTATTCAAGATAGAGAATAAATGTTTAAAGTTATATTTATAGTCAATTTAATTTTCAATAAGATTTATTTTATGCACTTCTTCGATCCCACGTATAGTAACGGAGATATTTCGATTTTTCGAAAATCCTCCCCTTTAAACCCCCCCCTCTTTCTGGTCGGATTTCAGGCGTTAACGTACTTGATCTTTCGGTCTTTCTTTTTCCATAAAACGATTAAATATCGAGTTTCATAACGATTAAACAATAATTGCGACCGCTAGATCAGAAACAGATATATATATATATATATATATATATATATATATATATATATATATATATATAATTTTCGTACAGTTTTGAAGGGACCTCATTTTCGTTATCTTCTGGGTAGGATCGATGGACATTTGAAGAAATTTTCTGAAAATCGTGTCATGAGTACGACCTCAATAGCTGATTTCCCTCAAGGGAAACCTGCTACTTATTAAACACTATTTCTTTGCGGCCATCAAGTTTCATAAACTATTCCACACGGACATCATTTCTATCACTGGTAGAACTTTTCGAAAATTACTGAACTTTTCGAAAAACTCGTTACTGCTTCAATAATTTATTCTCCCAAAGAGACCCTTGAGTCTAGAAATACATATTGTATATACTTTTACGAGGATTGTATTTCTGTAAAAGGCCCTTTAATGCTATATAAAAATATTCTTTACACGGCCGGATACATGAAGTGGAAACAAAACAGCGGTATAATAATATCTTAGACTATTGTTAGGAAGGTTCTTTATGCCCAGTTCTCTCTTTGTAGGATCATTCTTGCATTCATAAATACATAGCTTTGTTTGCTCTTAAGCTAACCAGCGATTCGTTTCACCGCTCTTCACCTTCCCAACTCCATTGTCTTCATGCGTTTTATGCTCTAGTTTAACTTCACTACATAGCTGCAATTCAACAATACATTAACTCATTCACCTTAAGTATTCAACATTCATACTGTTCGTGAGAAATAATTTTCATGGTGTATAAACAAGTCAAGTATTACTTATTTTACAGCATGCATTGCAAAATTGGTTAACTAACATATGTCTGCAGACCCCTCACCAAGTTCACATGAATTATTGTTCAGAGTTTCTCGTTGAACTTGAATGTAACGGTGTAAATTGTTTTGTTAAATTCTCGTCAGGTTTTAATTATGCATATATATTTGCCTCTAAATGCTCTAGTGGTCACAATTTTTGTCTCATGTTGTTACCAAACATGATATTTAAACGTTTTATGTGGAAATGAAGATCAAATTCGTTAATGCCTAAAATCTAAACAGTGGGAGGGAATTTCGAAATATCTCTGTTATAAGTTGGATAGAAAAAGTAGTATAGAAGCAATATTTCTTACAATTTAATGGCCTACAAAGTTTTTATATACGTATTTTCGCTATCATGAAAATTAACCTAGATATTTGAATTTACTAGTTTTAATCCATTAGTAAACCCCCACTCCTACCCATGTTATATTAACAATAGGCTGTTATATCGTGAACCAAATTATTCTAAGCTTAAATACTAAATATTGTTTTCAAGTGACTTTTTATATGCGACATTAGTTTAGTAGTTTTATGTACCACAATCGATATTTCACCGTTTTTGTCAACACTAAAGCTCATATTTGTTGTAGACTGAAATTAGACTTGGAATAGACAGGGGGAAATTGAAAATATCTCGTTTATTGTGAGTCAGATTGTAATAATTTAGAGAATCAATCATACTACACTATGGATGTCTAAAATTGTTGTTATTCAAACTTTCGTGTTTTCAGCAGACTTTGTCGTAATAAAAGCATTGCGTAGGATATCAGGGCTACTTTGTAAGTCCAGATTGCTTACTGTAATTAAAAATAAATTTATTTCTGTAATCGTTGAATAATGGTAACATTACTATACTGAAATGAGTGAAGAAAGTGAAACATTTTGCAATAGAGTGAAGAAAGTAATCACTTTCTTCACAAGTGAAGAAAGTGAATTGCCTTCTTAATTAGTAATAAGTATAAATTAAAAAATAATTTGAAGTTGGAAATTAAATGCTTTTAAATGTTTCTTAACATTGTAAGAATTTATTTTAACAAAATAAATTGAAATGTGAATGAATTATTGGTGGAAATAATCAATATATTTTCAAGTTTAAATATAATAATAATTACCTTCCTTTTTTATAACCTGTACTTGTTTATAACTGCACTACTGCACAATCATCACTAGTTGTTTTATAACTATGCTTATAACCTTTCACAACCATGCTTGTAACCTACCAACAACATACCATAATTTTTACAACATCCTAATTTTGTTCATATTCTGGTTAGATCTGATCATGTATTACACGATTACAGAAAAAAATTAATATTACACTCGTGACGAAAGTAGAATTTACAACTCTCGTGAAATTACCAGACTCGCTTCGCTCGTGTGGGTAAACGTTTCACTCGAGGAGTAAAATGATCTACTTTCGTCACTTGTATAATAAATAACTATTGTAAGCTTTTCTTGCTCTAAGAGTGCAAACTCCTCATACAATACATTCCAATAAAAATACCTATAGATGACATCAGCACTCTAAAAAAACACAATACATATACATAACCAAAAAAAAATACTTTGTATACCTGTGTAATTGAAGTTTCCGTTGCAATTTTCATTAGTTAAAATAGCGCACAGGTTTAGATTTATGTTTTTGTAACTGTAAGAAATTACATTCAGATTTTGCCTTCTATTCAGTAAACTGACATCTTCCCTGCTGTGCACAGGGTACAATGCACAATATCCCAGAAACATGAAGCTTCGCTATAGGAAAAAATAATGAATATAACTTCAATTACTATTAGCCAATACCAGACTTATGCTCGCGGCCTCCAACTGCTATGACTTACATGACTTGGTCCACCCTCTAACAAGGTATTTACAAGAACTGTATTGGGCAGTTGAATTGAGACTCGTTAGTGGAATACCTGTTTGGTAATTTCATCCGTTGCTAGGCTTCACCACATCCTCTCGATCGATAGGGTTTCCCCCTCCCCCCCCCCTACTAATGTCATATATACGACACCCACGTCACTGTACACATCTCATTGTCAGAGGTTTTGTTTACGGATTTTAGAATCTCAAATTTTGGCTTTGTAGCTGCATCCTTGCTCCTGAATAATTAGTTTTACATGTTTAAGAATATTATAATTCGGGTATTGACGGTGTCTTCATGTTTCTGGCTGACATTTTGCTAGAAATACTGTTAGCTTCACCAGGGCTCTCTCTTTTCTGAGACGGAAAGTCTCGTTATAATGTCGTCTTTACATAGACAAAGACCGTGAAAGTCTGCGAGTATATGGCAAAGAATTTATTAAGTTTATCAAAAGAACTTATAAAGTTTATCAAAAGTATAGATATTGATGTAACAAAAATACATTAGAATGTAAAGTCGATTCTTAGGAATGGGAATTATAATTCAATATATTTAACTTACATAGACTCGCAAATTAAACATCGGTTGATTATAACTTTAATTGATTTGTTTTTTTTTTTCATTTTATTTATCAATTTTAGTTGTAATTATCTTACTTATTTAATTTTTTATTATTATTATTATTTTTTTTATATTATATTTGATTAGATTGTTGAGTAATGTGCATATATTTTAAAATAAAAATGTATTTAAACATAATCATACATGTAATATGCCACGTGGCATTGGCACGTGTATTCAAATAATAACTCCTCATAGGGTAGGAGACAAAGTACTTACGCATGTCTCATCGGTAAAATTAGAGTTTGGCAATTTTAGTAATTGGCTGACAAGTAAATACATTTTTTCCCTAAAATGATACTCGGGTTTCTCCTTTTTTATTGGTTTAGGGAAGCACATTCCTTTTTACATTGATAACTACACCATACTTCTTTGAATGTTTTCATGTTGCCTATCGACTAGCTCTACAAATTATTTTATGGTGAAAGCCTCTACTTTACACCAAGTGTTCACGGCTTTGTAACCTTGTCGGTCCAAATTTGCCTATCATCGCTGCATACGTCTTGCCACTCTATACCGTGAATGTCTCCTTGCAGAAAGTTTAAATATATTAAGAAGATCAACAGTTAAATGTGGCAGTAGAACAAAGTCAAGTCAGATACCATCTGTGTTATAAATGGCAAATTACACTGGTTAGGGCAGGTCTGGAAAATAAAACATTTTGAACATTTAATAGGAAAGCAAAAGTGTTTCTTAAATATCCTTACGGATTTTTAAAATCCTGAAGACATTAAATATTCATATTATATTAAAGCTCTCGCAAGTTTTGTAGAAAATAGTCTCTATCGTGTCCAGTACTTTATATATATATATATATATATATATATATATATAAATGTGTGTGTGTATCAAAATGGGATATGGAAAAACTGTAGACCCACATAAATAACTGGATAAAATAGATGGGACAAAACTACAGAATACATTGAGTATAAAAAGTTCCCCCTTCCCGAAATATACGTTATATATTCCGCTCACAGACATAGCTCTTCCACTTGAAAGAATCTACTCTAATTCATTTTTCAACGGATCACTCTCAGAAAATAGAAATAATTTTATCGAATTTATCTATCAATTGGGCTTGGATAACTGTTCTTTCTGATACCCCTACTACATACATTTATGAGAAAGTACGGGCGTCGTATCTGTAAAACGGAAATTATATTATCCATAAAAGATTCAATATAAATTCTTTGAACTAAATTAGTTAGTTCGTAAATCAGAGTGATATCCAAAAAATGCCTTCAAGTAGCTCTCTATCACACCAAGGAGATGATGCATATCAGCGCAGCCCCCAGTAGAAGAATCTTTTCCGAGCTATACATTTGAGATATACTACATCTTAAGGTCTCCCATTTTTAAGATTGTTAAATATTGTTTGTTGAGCTAGTGTTTGGAAGAACCCCCAACATAATTTATGTCGCTTTCCCCATCAAGACCTACAGAACATGTTTATAACGACACAACTATTCAAAGTTCTTCAATAATTGGCAAATCACTGACTAGTTGGTAATATATCCAATCCCTGTTTAACATCGAAATTCACCGCATAGTAGTATTTTAATTTAATGTTCAAACTACATTATTATTTTTTATATTAATTACAATATATCAAGAAGTTATAAAAGTGTAAATTCCCTCATTGTTAGTAATCCTTGGAGTGGGCGTGTGTAAGGATGGTAAGCAATTGTAATTGATGTAAAATTTCTGTTCTTTAGTTAAAGCAATAAAAAGACACTAACTATAATGTTTTTGTTTTAACATTTAATGAAAATGTAAAACATTTTGCTTACAAATTAAAATTTTCCTTCTAATATAAAAGGAGTTATTCGCGCTTTTCTTTTTTATCAGCATTTGAAACTGTCGTTCTTGTAAAAAAGATTTTATGTCGTCTATAAACTGTATTTCTATTGCAGTACTCCTTCAAGATGTTTAATTTCCGAGTTTTCATTTATATGAGATACACTTTTAGAAGTAGAGCGAATTTCCTTTTGAGTATACTAGATAAGAGGGTGGGGTTGAGATGGTACAGTAGGTAAAACAATCAGATATAGGTTGGTAGAATCAGCGACCAGTGGTAGAATCACTATGAGGAGGCAGTGCTTAATTGGGATGTTGCTATCACCCCTAAACCCCTCTCACTAGCCCAATCACACCCCATGTTCCCCATCTACGTCTCTCTCTCCTTCTCTCTCTCTCTCTCTCTCTCTCTCTCTCTCTCTCTCTCTCTCTCTCTCTCTCTCTCTCTCTCTCTCTCTCTCTCTCTCTCTCTCTCTCTCTCTCTCTCTCTCTCTCTCTCTCTCTCTCTCTTCCCTCTCTCTCTCTCTCTCTCTCTCTCTCTCTCTCTCTCTCTCTCTCTCTCTCTCTCCCCCTCTCTCTCTCTCTCTCTCTCTCTCTCTCTCTCCCCCTCTCTCTCTCTCTCTCTCTCTCTCTCTCTCTCTCTCTCTCTCTCTCTCTCTCTCTCTCTCTCTCTCTCTCTGTCTCTCTCTCTCTCTCTCTCTCTCTCTCTCTCTCTCTCTTCCCCCCTCTCTCCCTCTACCTCCTCCCTACAATTAATCCTTTTGACTAAGACTCCAAAATTTATAACCTGCAGTATCTCAGATTTTTCCGAACATGCTTACTTCAGCAGGATCTGGTCAGAAATGTAGAAAATTATGCTATAAAAAGGCCTTGAAAATGGTCCTTCTGAAAGGTGTAATAAAATGGAACTTTTCTCCAGTGGTGGGGATAAAATGTGTGTTGGTTTTTTGTATTTCATTTAGTATCATATTCGTTGTTCCAATCGAGCATTAAATCATTTTAACAATGAAACAATTTTAACTAAAATAAAAAATATATTTTATTGATTGTTAGAACAAAAATAATTAATAATATAAGGCAGTATACAATTAATAATTAAATTATAATCTTTTGTACGAAAACCGTTTTCTCTCCAATAAAAAAAATGAGGCGTTAATAAACAATATTGAAGTAAAAAGTGGAATGGTTTGGTAATTTTATTTAATATGTATAACCAAGAATTAATTGTTGATGAATTTGAGCATGGCAGACTATTTCGAGAAAGGATCATCCAGATACAATAATGAGGGCTACATGAGGCAGCGAGAAAAGGCTTGTGGTGGTTAAGAGGAACCCTTCCTAAGGGCGGAACAAAACCTGCCTCATCCTACCAGTAACACGCTACATTGAATTTCAATGTTTCCCTTCATGCTTTATCCTTTCATCTTTTCCCTGATCAGCCCCCCATCTGAAGGGCTCGTTTCCCTCAATAACCCTGGGGCAAAATAAAATTTCAACCCCCACCCCCCTCGCAATACTGAGTTTCCCGGGTGGAGGGGAGTGGGTGGATCTCGGAAATAGCCACTCTAGCACCCAACGCCCCAGGAACCAGGAGACGGGTTAATATTCACGAAATTGCCCACTAAACTCCCCATAATGACTCACGAAAGCCGTTATCTTTCATTACCTGGCAAGGGTTTATCTATTTCCGAGAGATAAACGTGGATAAGTAATTGAAAAGGTGAATATTTTTTAATATTCATTAAACGTAAGCCTTGTATTAGCACAATGTTTTTAAGAAAATCCTAGCCACTGCGATAACAATGTTAATACTGCTGTTGATAGTGAAGAAGAAAGAAAAAAAGATCTCCAGTCTTAATCTTGTACAAAAGGTTATTTTCTCGACGAAACGCTTTCAGTAATCATTAGTGCCCTTCTGACAAATACAAACAATGTCTGAGATCTATAAAGCAAAAATGTCAAACCAAAATAGTCAAATTAAAAATTAATAATTACAATTGAATGAATAATTAATACATTTAGAAGTCTATATTCCTTTTTCAATAACATGTATAAAAGGGTATCACCAATAATTCCATTTTATTTATTTATTTTGTTAAAATGTCTATTTTATAGCCATTTATATGTTTTACTGTAGACAAGTGGATATCGTAAAAAAAATATGTCAAATAAGTGGTGCTGTAACGAGCTCAAGAGTGAGTGTTTATTTACAATCATATATCATATTAAAACAAATAATAAAATAACTCCATCATGTCCTGTTTGAAACATGTAAAATTCCTTCAAGCTTAAATGAGATAGGTACTGAACGAACGATGTGCAGACAGAAACAGTTCTGTTTAAAAATCAAATAAGTATAGTAAGGCATACGGAAGGCGGAATAAATAAAGATTCGAGTTACATTATGCTCACACAGCCAGTTGTATCATCACTTAGGTTGAATGGATGGGAGATTAGAAATACTTTTCATACGTTTAAAAAACTTACTCGTATGTGGATGAAATGCTTCCACAGTAAATTTTATTTCTACAAAGTCACTCCCCAAAATTAAAATTTAGCAATGGAGAAAGCCAAAAGAGATTTATGATTTAATGGCTGTCCATGATAATTTAGAAAATCGGGAATTACAACCAACCAAAGACAGTGAATGTGATATTACGTAGCTTTATATAAAAACTAAAAATGAAGTTTATTAATGCAAATCTGGTCCCGAAGGACTGAGGATCCAAAGGACCTCAAAAAAAAAGTTTCTTTATTGCGAGTCGGATATGAGAATGTTATATAACGAATCTTATCCTAACTTTTTCTCCATACATTTTTATCAAACTCCAATATTGACAGACTTATTTATATTTTTTGTTTTCATCCTTCATTAAACCCCACTTCTTCTCTAACGACTATTTCATTAAGGTAATACAAGATATTTCACGACCAGCGTAAATTTTTTAGTTAATAATGATTTACTGAATGTATGTTTTTTTTCTGTGGAAAGATAGAAAAATTGAAGAACTGCTTACAAGTATCTACCAACTTTGGAGAACTTTTGGCCATCAAAAACACATTCTGAATGTCTTAGATAAAGAAGCTACATATCAAATGCAGGGTTTCATACAAGATTAGGGCCTAACCAAACAAAAATTGAAATTTGATGATCCTCACATGTAATATAATGTACCAGCCCCAAGGTGGAGCACAAGAAACATTTTTCGCATATTAAAATTCAGTGCAAAAACTGTTCAAACCCAGCAAAAGTAGTCCATGCAATCAATAATGCAATGATTTGTGGAAAGATAAGACCATTATTTTTATAGAGAACTGTTGGTGAGTTTAATGGGTTGGTGCCTGCCTCTAATCAATGAAATCTACATTTATAAATTCAAAGAACCTTTCTGCCACCTGTGCATAATTTATTGTTGGGGTGCGTAGGCCGGGACAGGGAAGGGGTTCAGAGGCCGCCTTTATGGCTATTTCAACCCCAATATAGAACCACAAAAAAATAAATTCTTATTTATGCCACCGAAACAAACTTCTGGTTGAATTTCTTTTAAGAAGTGCATTTCATTCCAAAAGTTATAATGTTTTATAACTTCAACTTATACTATTATTGCCAAAAACCCATTTATCATTTCCTAACACTATTGCTCTCTTTTTAGGTAACCTTCTTGAAGAAATAAAAAACCACCTTGTCTTAAATAATAAGCTTCACCGAATTAGATTTTATTCAATACAAGAGAATCATAACCCATAGGCCTATGACTATTGTCCGTGGTTTTAAAGGCATTTAAACTATTTAAATACTAAACTTCTCACACCAAACTATTCTAAAAGTGAAATATCTCAACCTCCAGAATATCTATCTAGACAAATGTCTGAAAACAGATATTGGAGCATTACCTACTCCTACAACCAAAATATAACCAACCATTTTTTTTTGAAATGTGCGACATTTTATTTATCTTTCCTTACAGAAAAATTAAAGTTAACATTCATTGGTGACTCAAGTAACGGACAGAATATTCAGTTAACAAATTTAAAAAAGGGGTGGAATGATCGAATTCCATGATAATTCAAAAATCTCCTAAGATCTCCTTACATTCAAAACTCTCGATTAAAATGTAACATAATTTTGGAAAAAAAAATAAGAATACTGAAAAATACCCTTGTACCATAAAGAAATTATAGGTATTCTTAAATAAAGAGCCGTCTCAAAATTTAAAAATTGTCTAATTGTGATTAAGCCCTAGCACATCTATAAAGGAAGGATACATAATAGTTTAGGCATATCTACAGCTGGCTAGATTCAAGCAGACACGCCTATGACTGGTCTATACCTTGAAATTCCTGGTGCTAATAAGTATTTCGCGGTCGATTGGCTTTTTATATATAGTATATAAAAAGTCTAACCCTCTACTCTCGGCCAATTAAATAATAAAAGTCTTTATTAATAATAATTTCTGTAGTGAAAATTAGTATTGACTATCTACTGTTAAATTTTCCTTAAAAAATCGCGTTGGCTTTAAGTTTGAAGGCATTGATTTCAATTATCTTGAAGAACTTTGAGTCGTGGGTTCGATTCCTCCTGATCCATATATATTTAATCCATTGACAAACTCACCAAGAGACTTCCAAGTCCAACCATGGCTGCTTAGAAGCTATTTCGATTACCCTTAATAGTGTAAAATTGTAGTAAATTAAAATGTTTAAAAAAACAAACAAACCTCCATCTACACAGAAATGGAGAAAAAGATTCAACGCTTATAATCTCCATTTTACAAATTAAACATTTCTCATTGCCTTATTTCATTTGAACTCCTTTGATTTCCATTTATCATTTAATTTTAAAAGTTTCCCCTCTTTTACTTAAGACCTTGAAAAATAATTCTGAGCATGGAACCAATTACTTTTTAACATAATAACTCAATGTTTATTTTTCTTTATGGTTGTTTTCTTTCTGCATTATCACATAACACACTATGTAGTTTTTTATTTTATTTTCCTGACCTATATGGAAGGGCAAAGTTCAAATGGATCTAATGAAAGTCTGATGTATTCGTCTGCTTTCATGGCAGATATTAGTGTTTGAAGATCAAACGGTGCCCTTTCGAGGTACACAGCCTGTCAGTGTATCGATTCATAGTCTGCTATATCCTCCCACAGTTACTCATCTCGGTTACTTCATTCCTGGAGACAAAATTATTTTAATTTTTTTTTCACTACTCACTTTATTGGCGATTAGTATTTTTCGTTATACGCTAGTGATGATGTGTATTAGTAGCTAGTAATTAATAAAAATTAAAAGGTTGAAAATGATGTAGATATTATTACTGATATGTGAAAGTGTAAGTGATTACCTAGTGTCATGGAGTATATAGATAAAGGTTATGTAGGTACTATATTGAATAAACGAATAAATGTGGAAATAGGTGAAGTCAAAACTAAGGTGAATTTGTGATATGTCATAACGCCCTCCTTATTAAGATTATACACTGTTAACTCCCCTTCTGTAAGCACTTATTCTCTTAAGTCACAGGGCAGGCGCTAAGCGCTTTCGAAGGCTAATGTCTCCATCTTAAGAGCAACACATGAAAAACAATGACATCAATAAAATCTCTATACATTAACAGGATCATTCATAATATTGATAACAATAAATAAAAACACAAAATAAATATCTAACAGAAATGAACATAATAAAAGTACTTAAGTCAAATCCTAAAATAAAATACGGAGTGAGAGATCTATTGAGGTATGGCTAAAAAATTTATTACTGACCTACTTGCATGCGCTTATTGGGATAGGCAGCAAGTGACTGACTGGCGCGCGGACCATTGCAGACTTATAGCAATCGGTCTTCTTGTTCAAAGAGCGACTACCAATAAGCTTCTTGTTCAACGCAATCTCCAGACCCTCCA
The DNA here is from genome assembly GCA_019009955.1 of Riptortus pedestris. Classification (NCBI taxonomy): domain Eukaryota; kingdom Metazoa; phylum Arthropoda; class Insecta; order Hemiptera; family Alydidae; genus Riptortus; species Riptortus pedestris. The sequence goes on along the minus strand of CM032230.1, from coordinate 86,922,352 downwards.
ATGCACTTAGTTTTTTACCTTTCTTGGCCTCATGTAATAAACACACTTCATGGGCTCCTTCGCTATGGCCCTCTTGTTCTTGATGACAGAAGAATTCTTCTTAATAGTTCGTTGTTTATTGTCAGTTCTTGTGTTACTCCAGTTGGTTTCCCACACAAGATAGATAAAAATACCTTCTCTATAAGTACGCCTATTGGTTCATACTCAAAACTTGTTTTTTTTTTTGCCTTAATAAGTCGAGTCTCATTCAGTCCTATGTTTTCGTGTCCTGGAATGCAATGTGTTTATCTATACTGATAAGCGCTTGTTTTTTTTTTTGGCCTATTCGGTGATTTGTGTTAATATTTTGGAGTGTTTGAAGGGAGACTAAAGAATCCGTGTAAATAATAATGTTTGTTTTATGATGTGTGGGTATTGCTGAGGGCCAATAGAATACCTTGGAGTTCGGCTTCTAGAATGCTGTAACAAGAAGACAGTTTCTGTGAAATTACCTTTCCCTTTGTTACTGCAGCTGAGTGGACTCCCTGATTGCTATATTGCTATACTACACAGTGTGTTCCTGTTTCCCATGTAGAAATTCGTTGAAGAGTGTCCGGTATTGGATTTTGGAAAGTGTAACCGATTTTTTTTAATTTTGTGATAAGTATGCCGAATAAGCCAAGACGATTTTATAGTTGCCTTTTAAGGATAAACAGCAAAGTTAGAGAAGTTTAAGTTAATAAACATATTATACTTATTTTGATGGAAAAATTAATAATAACAATGAATCGTATTGCCTTTGACGATAAAGCAAATATTTCAATCTATTCTTAGAACTATATTAATTTCGGTAATGGAGACTAAATATTAAGAAGTATTTTATTAGGCAATGTTATGTCCATAGTGTTTATCAGTTTGATTTGATCAATGGTTCACAACGGGGGTAACCAATAAAAGACCTCAATACCTATTTATTTTCTTTATAAAATTATTTTAAAAAACGATGAAATTATGTAGTCTGTGTGAATACATTCCTCAGTAACTATCAACTTACATCGGTCTTACAAGGTTTACTAATGGCTTGTGAGTATCAAAACATCTCATGACTAGCTTAAATTTCAATTACTGTTATATATATATATATATATATATCAGTCAGTATATATATATATATATATATATATATATATATATATATATATCTGTCAGTATATATATAATTGCAGACTAAATGTAATGTAGCTGGTGAGATTTGACCACCATCATATCATTGAACCACGAGGGAAATCTTAGTTTGTGTGTACACTGCGTAACCGATGTAAAAAAAAAAAAAAAAAAATTCACTGTAATTTTAATAACCGTGAGAACAGAAATACCTAAGCAAGTCAAAACAAATTTTCAACTCTGTGTTTAGCAAGTATCATTTGGATTTTTCTAAAAAAAAATCATTGCACTCTAAGGATCCTTTCAGTAACTTTATTGTACATTCCATAAGACAATATTTGATTTATTTTATATTGGGTTAAGCAACTGTGGCTATTTTCATCCAATGCATTGTTTTTATAAAAAACGACCGGAATAAATAAAACAATAAGGAAGTTGGGTTGGACAAATTAAAGCCACAAGGGAAATTAAACCACGAACCCTAATAATTTCGCTTCGCCCTTTTAACCACAGATCCCACTGCTCGATCCCAAATGAACTCAAATTAATTTTAAATGGCACTTTCATCCCGATTTCAACCAAAGATAATTTGTATTTGGGATTAATGCAAGCGCGCACACCCACACACATATAGAACTGGGACCTGTGTCTGTACATTGATTTTTTTCTCGACATTTCCCCATATTTTTTCGTTCCGCCTGCCATTAACGTGATATCGGCAGTTTTTGGCTTTGGTATCTGTAGGTTTGTTACCTTTTCGTGCCGAAACTACAGAACCGAATGTTATGAGACTTGGTACATATATTACTACTAGCCCAACTTAGGTTTTTAGTTCTCAGAGACGAACAGGAGAGGGGGTTATAAGGGAGATCAGAAATGAATTCGTTTCCTATTGGTTTTTCGGCAAACATGTACCTACCACGAAGTTGTTTATTTTGTTATTTAAACTAACTTTTGTTTTATACAAATATACTTAATGCAGTTTCATTTAAAATATATCCTAATACTATCAAATGACGTTTTCCTGTCTCTTTAGACCATTGTTATTGTAAGTTTTTTCCCCAATTTACTTAATATTTTTTTTTAGTAGCTGTACTTGAAACTATAGTGTGCTATTGTATCTCCTTCAATGTATACTGTCAATACAGCTCTCAACATAATTACAGGGTTTTGGTTATATTTAATATTCTGATAGACGTCTCTACAGAAATTAAAAATATTTTATATATATATATATATATATTTCATATATTTTATATGTTTATTTGATTTTTAAATACATTAAAAAATTGAATAATAAAATACTTAGAACAATAATACAATTCCTCTAACCTATAATATTTATTATTATTATTTATTAACGCCCACTTTTTGCAACTAAGGCTAATTGGGACGGCTTGTCTATAGGTTACCACCCTTTTCTAGCCAGGGTGGGACTTAAGGTTTTTTTTAATGAATTTTGTCACTAAATAAATTCCCTTGCCCGGGCGGGAATCGAACTCGCCACTCCAGGATTACCAAGTGAGATTAAAGGCAACGCTTTAACTCGCATGGCTAACCTGAGCCCCTATAATATTTAAAAGACACAATTTATAAGGGGGTCCCTAACCTCTTGGATGTCCTTAAAGGACATAATAAAAAAAGGTGCTAGCACCCAAAAAGGAGTTCTTAGGCTTAACCTAACACTTGGCACTCACAAAACACAAAGAACAAAAAAAATAATAACAATAAAAAAACAGAAGATAACAACTAAAACAAACAAAATGTCTCATACTTTGTTGTCCTTCAATGTATACTTGCCAATACAGCTCTCAACATAATTATAGGGTTTTGGTTTTATTAAATATTCTGCTAGACGTCAAAATCTCAAGAAAGTCATGTTATATTTCAAGATAGTCCCGGATTTTTTTTATGCTTTAATACGATTTCAATGCTGAAACTAAAGTATATTTCAGAAATTTTTGACAGTCCAGAAAAACTGCAAATGACTGAGCTCTTGCAATTGACTGAAGTTCGGCGTCCAACCACTAAACTTTCCTTGCCACCATATGAATTCATGTATCACAAATATTGAATTACTGTTTATCATAGCTATCGTATTTAGGAGATCTTACCTTAAATACACCTATAAAGCTCGGCTAATAGACTACAGCTGATTACCTTGCTGAAGATAGGCCGCATTGTATGAATAAGTGTTGTATTTGAGTGGAAAGGCGGGCACTTACGAGGCTACAAATTGTGAGAATATCGATTCAAGCAGGTCGATAGCACTTGTGAATACCGCAGCTGTCAGTATTCACATATCTCTTTTATTGAAAAGCCCCACATAGTATCTCAAATTACAAGGCTAGTCCCCCCCCCCCCCTTCTTCCTCTGCTTCTATTTATCAATATGTCAAAATATAGACGGATCAGCCAGCTACGACGGGAAACTAATTTTAGCGCGTTTCGTACACCCCTCCATCGCCAAAGACCATTTTTCAAAGTTCACAAGTTTACTAGCAATTTCCCCCCAAATTTTTCTCAGATAATTAAATGATAACATTATCGACATAAAACAAATCGCATTATTCTTACAAAAAGTATATCTTCCCCTATACCCTCGTGGAAAGCACCCCCCCCCCTCCCAGAAGATACTTGTAATATGCAGATTTCTAACGTTCTGGAAAGATAAGCTGATGTTTTATCAAATTCTATCCTCCATAAATTTCTCCGGGTAAGGGTAGGAGCAGGGTTTCATCACAACAACTAGAACGTTTTAAGTAATTACATAGTATCTATAAATGCTGGTTGTACAATAATTATTTTTATACCTCCCTTGAATAATCAAAACTAAATTTATTTAGTCTATTTTTTTTTTTTTTTTTTTTTACAATATACCGCATATATTATTGTCATTAGCGGTAGATGGATCTATAATTTTTTGAACAAAATAATTTCAGTCAAGAATGCAAAAAGTCTTAAAATGTCTTCTTCATTGTCTCTATGGAGTTCTTTTAAGTTGTATTTAACGTTCAAAGCTCTTCTTGGATGATCGTATTTTTTACAATTAAGGAGAAGATGTGAGACAGTAACATTGACAATAATCGCAGGTTGGTGGGAATAAGTCCTTCAATAAATAACTATGTGTTAATTTTGTGTGCCCAATTCGGACACGGGCAAGAACAACCTCCACTTTTCGGATTTTTCTACTTGCAGTATTACAACGCTCAGTAATTTCTTTTATTTGTCGCAGTTTACTGTCATCTATTTTCCACCAGTCTGACTTCCACCGTTGAAATATGAGCTTTTGAAACTCTCGTTTCCAATCATCTGGGAAGATGAAGGTTACTGTTGTTTCACCTTCTCGAGCACTACTAGCTTCCAAATCCGCCATTTCATTACTCTCCAAACCAACATGTGAGGGAACCCAAACAAGTGATATGTTTTTTCTGAGCTTTGTATTTGACTTTTTACGAGGTCTGTGAGGTAGCATCGTAACTTGGGGTTGGAAAGATTTTGGAGTGAGCTGTATGAGTCCGTAGAAATGAGGAATGATTCTTGTTACAGTTGTTCTATATCGTTTATTGCTTGGCTTATAGCCATCAACTCAGCGGTAAAAATTGAGTTTACAGAGCTTATACTGCACTTCACTGCCATGCTCCCAATAATCTGCGAGCATAGTCTCCGTTTATTCTTCCAGAAGAATGGTCCCATCCTTGCTGTTTGTCCCATTGTCCTGGAGTTTCGCCTTGCAGTATTTGCTGAAATCAGACTCAGCAGGGATCATTTAATAGCCATCCTGAACGGAGGAGATTACATTAACTCGTTCAAATAACCTAAGAGCGCTAGAAGATATCGCAGGCTCCTTTGTTTTGAGATTAATGTATGGATTCACTTGTATTTTTATGACCTTATATAACGGAAACACTTCTACTGTTATTATTTTTTTTTCATTTCAACATCAATATTATGTAATATCATAACAAATTTTTATTATAATTTTATTTAAATACTTATAATGAAGCTTGTCTTATGAATTTATTATGAAGTGGATCATTCGTCACTCATGCTATCGGTTTATACGAAGAACTATGTTAATTATTATGTATTTCTGAAATAACTGTAATGTAATTTACTGGAAAATAAATTTACTTTACTACTACTACTATTACGATTACAATGGCTAATATTGGCTATGGTAGTTTCAGAGAACCATTGCAGAAATTCGGGAATTTCTGCTATGATCTACCCCACACATACTATTTGATAAACTTCTTAGAGACATTTAAATGAAACCTCAAGGAATTAATTGAATACAAATTGAGCTTGAAGGACAAATTTAAATGGGTCTCAGGCAATCATTTAATTCTTAGAAAACTATTTTGAGCGATTCCGCAGCCTTAGTTCAAAGGGACCCGGAATCCAAATCCAGGATTAGGTTAGAATCCGTGGGAAGGCTGGAGTTCGATCGTCTTCCATAGAGTAAGGCTGAGTCCCTCGGGATCCTCCTTGCATCTCTTATAGAGAACAATGCAGTGCTCCCTGGCGGCCTCTATTGTACTTAGTTGAAGGGGAGTTGAATTCAAGGACTTTCCTAAGCTATCTCAAGCCAGTCTCCTACAGGCTCACTGAACCCTGTCTTTTCAATAGCCACTCCTTATTATCAAGGTAGCTGGCACAAGTTCTGATTCCAACTCCGGGACAATATGGATCTCCGAATTAAACCTACCTACAATTGAATTCGAAGGGAAACGCCTGACGCGTGTATTCCTCACGCTTGTATGTAGAATATAATCACAGGTATTAAAATTATAACTGATATTCCCCTTTCGGATCACCGCCATAATCACCCTCATTCATCATCATCATTATTTGTGATTACTTGTTTTATGGAAACTATATTAATAAACCAATAAGATAGTTTATTAATTATTTTATCGTTAACTATATATGTTTTTACGTTTATTACAGAAATAATGTATGTTGATAATTAGGGTTCTTTTGGGTAACAAAATTAAACTCATAAACTTCAGCGTTTTTATCAATGTACAAGTTATTAGACGATGCACTGCACAATTTTTCAGACATGGTAAATTACTCTTCACTACTAATCAACCCACTGATAACTTCACTTCTTAGGTACAGTACAATAACTCACGATTACGCGAATTGCTGAAGTTCACAAAACACGACACTGCATTGATCTTCACAAATAAAAGACATTGCATTGGAACTAAAAAGCACTGTTCACTAATGCTGCACTGTTAAGAAAACTGATAACTAACTAATGGTCGGGCGAGCTGGGCGGCTTTATAGACGAGCACTGGTCTAGAACTGTCTAGACAGGCCATCGCACAGTGCATCGACCATTGGACAAAAATCAAAAATTGTACTATTTTCTAACAGGAATATTATTATTTAAAATCTATTAATAAACCTTCGAACACAATCTGATAAGATTATATCGTTTACTTTTTTTTTAAAGTCAATAAAAGGGGCGAAGTGCAGCTATTATTCCTTTTGCAATAAACACCTTGTTAGTATCAATTTATGTTTCTTATTGGAAGTACCTAACTTTTTCTTAAAATTACACCTCCAAGCATAGAATTCACACGCCTAGGTATGTATATAAAAATGCCATATTGCAATTGCGAAAATTAAATCGTTAGATAATTTTGCACACCTGCCTTTAATTTGACTGAATTTTGTTAACATTAAAACTTTAAATACGTTTTTAAAAAAATCATTAAATATCATTTCGTACTTTTTGCATATTCTTGAAGCATTGAGTGTGCACTTTTATTTTCATTATAGTTTATGTGCTTCTGAGTGACCCTTTAGTTGTAGTATTATTTTTTTCAATAGATCGAGTCATCATAAATCACGCCCAGCCGGCAGAAATATGTTTTAAGCACAAAAAAGCTGACCGTATAACTAAGGTCATGGAAGAACTATGTTCATTAATGAATGTTGAAGACCCGAGTGACGAGTTTAAAAAAGAAATAGCAAAGATAAGTAGGCTTTTTTGTCTTAATTTTCAAAATAAACTAAAAGAATCCCGAAGGGATCGCAAAAAATTTTATTTGGGAAATGCTTCTTGGCTTCATCAAGAGGTTCAAAAATTATCCTTGCTAAGACCAAGACATAGTTTTTTTAGGCAGCATGGACCAAGTACTTCACGGGGAAGGCCACGGACTCCCTTCGAAGAATCATCATTAAAAACAAAAAAGAGGAGGGTAAAAGAGCTCTTAGAAAATAAGACATCTGCTGAGCTAGCATTTGCCGCCGATATTGCTAAAAAATCGTGTAATCGTAATCCGAAGTCTTCGTTAAGCTGTCATCAAACATTAGCTCTATATTTAGATTTAGATTTATCTGAAAGAAAATATAAATTATTAAGATCTGTTGTAAATAGTGTGCAAAAAGATTGTTTTCCCTCCTTGTATTAAATTTATATAAAAATACTCGCACCAGTAGGCTTATTCGATTCAGCTAATCATTCTCTTCAATTTGTGTTCTATTCATTTTTTCGATTGGAGGCTTTCTTTTTGAGTTATTAATTTTGTCCGCTTTGCCCATATACTCAATGCACTGTGCATCGCCTAGAACATTCCTGGCAACACCGCTACTTTATTAATCAGGTAGATAAATTATTTAAATGATATTTTACATCAATAATTTAAGAAAAACAATGGTGATAGCGCGCATGCTGGAGCGGAAGGGGACCGGTTAATTTAGTTAACTTATTTCCTGTGAAATGCTGGCATTACTGGAAGTGATTTCCACTGAGAGTTACTATTACGAATATAATCTAATGTCCAAAACTATGCTTAAACTATATGTGCCCAGAATGGTTTTTGACAGGAAATTAGTTTCATTACAGATGATATTTAATTGTAATAAATGCTATATCCATGATTCTGGTTTTAAGTATTCAAAAAGGTGAATCAAAATGTGGAGAGGGATAGATTAGGAACACATTTTTATTTATTCTTCAAAACTAAAATTTTTATTCTACTACTCTCCAAAAGATACCCTTTTGACTTGACTATTTCTGGAAAAACAATTCTTCCTGGAGGGAAGTATAATTGTACACTTCAAGTCTTGATATAAAAATACCATTACTTGTCAGTCAACAATGATTTCCCGGGCATTGCCGGGTACCTTAGCTAGTTTTATATATATACACATATATATATATATATATCATAGAAACAGGTTTTCTGAACTATCAGCCATTGTATTTGGGTTATTTAGCAAATATAAGTGTGTTCACTCTACTCGTATATATATTTCATTTCCACCAAAGTCATTGATATTTAAAAAGTAGTACTCCACAAACATAGGTTGGCCATTACTTGGAATTCCACACACGGAGCTCATTACACATTCAGAGAAAGTTAACGTACAAATTAGGGGGAACAATTTGATACGCTACGGTTACCTCACGCGGTAAACCTCAGTCCTAACTTGAAGAAATTCGATTTAGGGCTCGAAACTGGAAGAGAGCGGGGAAAGGAGAGGCTCGTTAGGGAAAACTTAAATTTATTTAAATTCAATGAACCCTCCCTTGCTCATCAAGGATACGTAAAAAATAAATTTCGAAGTTACCTGCTTTCGCATTTACTCGCTCCTAAACTCCTCGTATGCGTTTCCTCATTATATTACAAAGCATATTTTTTAGTAGTTTGGTATTTTTTATGTTATTTTGAGAAAAGTTAATTATTAAAATGCGTTGTTTGACAAATGATGTTAGGTTGCGTGAGACAAATATATTTATAAACGCCCACTCTTTTTCTATGGCTGGGTTATCTACATGATACCACCTTTTATACCACCTATTAAAGTCGTACTCATGGCGCGATTTTTGAAAAATTTCCTCAAATGTCCATAGATCTTACCCAAGAGATTACGAAAACGAGGTCCGTAGCAATATATATATATATATATATGCATGTGTGTGTGTGTGTGTGTGTGTGTGTATTTCTCCGTTAACGCTCTATCGATCGCAATTTTGTTTTAATCGTTACCAAAATCGATATTTAAACGGTTTACACAAAATTAAAGATCAAATTCGTTAATGGCTGAAATCTGACCAGTAGGAGGGGGGGGGTTAGAGGCGAAAATTCTTAATATTTCCACAATTATTCGTCGGATCGTAAAACTGTATATAACCAATCTTATCGCAAATGTATTGTTTTGTACATATTGTACGTTATTTTCATTATCTTGATTATTAATCAAGATATTTGCTTTTTTAGCAGATTTTTAAGTGGTCAGTCTTCATTAAACCCTCACTCCTCTTCGTTTCATATTACCAATAAGCTGTTACATTATGAAACACTTTAAGTGAAGCCGAAATACTAAATATTGTTCCCATTGAACTTTTACATTTAGATGTAAATGCAAATACGTGAAGCGCGTGGGAAATCTGCTAAGTGAACGCAACCCATGCGTGACGGACTTTTTCTAGCAAGTCCACCCTTCTTGTAATGATTTTATTTAATTCGTTTGCCACTAAATAAATTCCTATTTCCCATGTGGGAATCACACTCTAAGTATATATCTACAGGTTACCACCCTTTCCTAGCCAGGATGGGACGAAGGATTTTATTTCTTCAGATTGTCGCTAAATAATTTCTTATTGCCCAGGTGGTTATCGAAATCACCACTCTAGATTTACAAACTGAGATTAAGACCAATGAAATACATTATATATGAGGCGCTCAGTATTATCGTGGCCCAACCCTCAAATTTTGAGTTACCATAGCATCTGTTACTGAATAATGTGTTCTATGAAATATTAGTGGCCTAAGCCACCTTCTAAGTTTTTTCACTAGATAGCAGCAGCAGTTTGTTTTTTTCCTAACAGTTTTGGCGGTCTTCGAAAAATATATAGTGGCCTAACCAACTTGGTTTTACACAAATCTTACTTTTTGGGGTTAGGTCACTATTATTCTGATCGCCTGATATATAGAAAAAAAATCACAGATGGTTTGCTATAAGGGATGCCAGCTTATCACACAAGCAGAGAACGGAGCAGCCACTATACTAGACGAATCGCAGATTGGGAAATTAACTCAGTATAATTGGACCTTGGGTCCAATGAAACTTATGGTATTTATAGATACAGATGCCGGAAATGTGATAGGAGAATAGTGCATACAAAAGAAGACATGTTATCAAGGATTGGATTGGGGCAAGTGTCTAGTGATTTATTTGATTGAAGGGAAGCATTCAATACGGGCTACACTAGGATCAATCCACACCCCCTAGGAACATGTCCCGTCCAATCAAACTCCTCCAACAATCCCTTAGCCTTTCAATTTTCCCTCCTGACAAAAGACCTTGTTTGTCTCCTCACCAGTTACCTGGTCACGTAGCAGACTCTTTACTCTTGATTTGGCTAATTTTCAAACTGTTCAACTATCGAATACGTCTTATGAGGGCGGGGGAGGCTTGCTTGGCAACAGGAATAATGTTCATTATCGAGTTGAAATAAACTATAAGTGCAGAGCCACATTCCAACTACCCCTAAAAATTACAGTTTCAAATATCATTCAAAAGAAATGAGGTTTGTTTTGAGAAATTTCGGAAATACTATTATAGTAAGTCCTATACTGTTTTGAGTCATAATTAGCAGATTTCCCTTAAGGGAAATCAGCTATTGAGGTCGCACTAATTATGCGAGTTTCGAAATATATATTAAAATGTCAATCGATCCCACCCCCGAGATGCATAAAAAGATGTCAGATCAAAATTATATATATATATATATATATATATATATATATATATATATATATATATATATATATATATATTTCTAGCGGTCGCAATTTTTGTTTGATCGTTACCAAACTCGGAATTTAATGGTTTTACGTAAAAATAGAGATGAAGTTCGTTAATTGCTGAAATCGGACAATTGGGCGGGTGGGTTTAGAGGGGGTGATGTTTGAAAATTTCAAAATATCTCCGTTATTATGCGTCGGATCGAAAACTTGTATAGAATAAATCTTATTGCAAATTCAATTTACTATAAATATTGTTCTATACATTTATTCTGTATCTTGAATATTAACCGAGATATTTGCATTTGTATTCTGCGAGTGGTCGCCAGTAGGCTATGTTCGGACTTTCCAGCGAGAGCTCTAGCGGCCGTTTCCATAACTATTCGTCCCTCGTGAATAGGTTTAGAGATTAGGTTAACTGTTTTTTGGGGCTAGAAACTACTGGGTTATTACGCCCTAAATAATGTTTTAGGTTTAGAGGTTTCTTACTACTACAGTTGTTATTAGGCAGATTTCTCTATCGTAAAACTTCACGTGGGAAATCTGCTTAGTTTACGCAGCCCCTGCGTGACGGACTTGTAAGAATGGAAGCGAAGCTATGAATCCTAAAGCATTTACCACAGATTGATAGTTCATGTAGTTTTAAGACTTAATTTTAAGTCCATCAAGAATTTTTGTTTCTATCGTAGGTCACATTACTAAAAAAAGTCCGTCTCACAGGGGCTGCGTCAACTAAGCGAATTTCCATGTGTGTCACGTACTTGCATTTATCTCAAAACATAAATGTTCAAAGAGAACAATATTAGGTATTGGATAGTGGATTGAATCAAGTGAGTAGGAGGGGGGGGGGTTTGCTGAAGACCGAAAACTAAAAAAACATGCTAATATCTCCTTTATTATTAAAGATAGAGAATTAATGAGCATAGCAATATTTATTGGAAATAGTATTTGTAATAAGATTAGTTCTATACAGTTCTTCGATTCGACACATAATAACGGAGATATTTGGAAGTTTCGAAATTCTCCCCTCTAAACCCTATTCTACTCAATTAAGTATTTTTTATTGGTAATTAATTATTTAGAATCTTGTTAAGTCGAATGTTTTGATTTTATGTTTGTTCTATTTGTTCTTTTTTTTTATTTACGTAAATATGAAATAATCTATAATTACCCCGGTATTAAGCTTTTATAAATATTTCATACTTTATTCTGTATAGTTTGGTACTTAATAAATATCCATGAATAAATTAAAAAAATTAATTACGTTCTTGCCTTTCTATCATTTTACCAAAATACTGCTTATTTAATTGTAACGTTGTGTCTTTGCACATTACACATAAAGAATAACATTAATGGACAGTGTTGACCACCCCCCCCCCCTCAGCACCTCACCACGAATTGTGAATCTCAATAAATGGAAGAAAGACATCCTCACTGGCAGTAAAACACGTAGGCAGAAACCGTTCAACCGAGGAAAGATAATAAAATTTATGTCGCCAAGATGAAGAAACTGCCTCAGCTAGAAAATCAAATTCATCGGACATTTTTACGTTCACTTTTTATTGTTTGGAAATGGTTGGCCTTCAATATTTAAAGGCTGAATAGTTTTCCTAGGGATATACAATACATAATTCATGGCAGTAAGGCGTATCGGATTCAACTTGCCACCAGAGCTTCTACAACAGATTTCCCTCCATAGAAGCAGAAATACGTCCAGTCTCCAATTATTAGCAGATTTCCCTCAAGGGAAATCAGCTAATGAGGTCGTACTCATGTCGTGATTTTTGAAATATCCTCAAATGTCCATCGATCTTACCTAGTGACGAAAATGAGGTCCGGCCTCATTTTCAAAGAACTACTCTTCTTCTTCTTCGAGTTCTTCTTGGTATTCAGATATTTTTTTGTCAATGGCATGAAAACCTACATAATATCGTCGGTCTGGATCAGATGTTTAAATGAACCCGGAGGCAAGTATCTGCTAGACGAAGTCTTGCTCTGGAGTAGAACGGACACTCAAAAATGATGTGCCTCACCAACGATCACTACGGTCAGAATTATGATCAACTAGAAAGATACTATTACAGTGATGGTAGGTGAGCACTAAAGCTATAGCTAGCTAATAATGCAGAAAGGTTCTGGAGTGTTATTATTTGTTGAATATAATGAGAAAAGAAAGATTTTTCATATCAAGAACTCAGGAGTATACAGCCAGGTAATACGCCTCTGACTGCACTAATGACGAGGTAAACTCTTTCAAAGTGCTATGCGTTATTAATATTTATTGAGTGGTAAACTTATTATATAAGATACTAAAATGTCTCTAAACTCTATTCTTAGTATAGGAAATTTAACAACGCTTGAATAGCAAAAGCTAGCCCATGATATTCGAAAACATGTCGCCTCAAAAACAAGACCGTCATGTTTTGAAGCCCCATCTCGTATATACTACGTTTAAGAATTATTCAGGAGACTGTCAGGTGAAACCAGGGAGCAAGGCCCAACTAGGTGTGGTTTTTGGGAAGAGCGTAGGACATGTCATGTCAGACGTAGTGAATCACATGGAGGAAATCACTGTACATGGAGTTGAGACACGTGTTCTTCTCACCCCTTGCATTATGGATTTACTGCCTTGAAATAGAGTCTGTCTCTAGTATATTAGTATTTCTAATTTGGAATTTCATTCCAGTCATCCAATCTTTTGTTTAGCTTCGCCCCAATTTTTGCACTAAGAGAGTATAAAGAACAACAACAGAAGAAGGTCCATTATCAACGAACTAAAGAACTCATCTTTATTTTAAAAGATCACTTAAGTACAGAGCTTCATATCGATCAAACAGAAGTTTCACCAGGCAGAGCTAGAGCTAGGTAATAGGTTCCAAGGAAAAATTTTGAAAATCGCGTCAAAGTACAATCTCACTAGCTATGAGGTTATGAGTAGTTATGAGGTCTTCAGAGTTCAAATGTATCAGAGAGAAATCGTGACTACCACTCAGAAGGACTATAGAAGGATTGGTAGTGCACGCCAGAGAGGCTATACATTTGTGCAAAAAGGTCCACTCCACAGAAAAAGCTAACGACAATTGACTGAATTTTTTGAATTGAACGAAATTTTGAATTTTCGAAATTTTCCTCCTCCCACAGATTGGATTTCATACATTGACGAATTTGATATTTAATTTTACGTTTATATATTACGTTGTGTAACGATTAAATAAAAAGTCCGTCACGCAGGGTCTGCGTTAACTAAGCAGATTCCCCACGTGCGCAACCTATCTGCCTTTACTGCCTATTGCATTTATCTCAAAACTTAAAAGTTCAATGAGTACAATATTTGGTATTTAAGCTTCAAATAAAGTTCTTCAGAACATAATAGAATATTGTTAATATGAGATAAGTAGGAATGGCGCTTTACTGAAGACAAAAACTAAAAAATGGAAATACTTCAGTTAATAATCAAGAGAGTGAAAAAATGTACATAACAACAGTTATAGAACATTACATTTGCAATAAGATTAAGTCTGTACATTTTTTCGATCCATAATAACGGAGAAATTAAGGATTTTTGAAATTCTCCCCCTCTAAACCCCCCCTTCCCCTTGTCAGATTTCAGCCGTTAACAAACTTGATCTTTCTTTTTGTATAAAAAGATTATATATCTAGGTTGGTAACGATAAAACAAAAATTGCGACCTCTAGAGCAGTAACAGACAAATATATATATATATATATACTAGCTCAGATACCCGGCTTCGCCCGGAAATTCATATGAGGCTGAATGGTGATGTTATTTTTTTCTCAAGGCTTTACTTTGCACAATATTTTGACATTTTCCCGTCCCAGTGTTATACGGGTTAATACCCGTCGTTTCTGTGGATTTGTTAATAATAAAATTAATTTTTTATGTAAGACTTCACTGTCCTCCATATTGTCATATTTCCCGTTTCCTGTGCATTGTGCTTAGATTTGAATTATTATGGAAAAAATATTAACATACATTAAAATTAAGTTTATTAATTTTTCCAGGTGCTGTACCTGGTAGTTCAGTCATAATTCGGTTGGGTCTTTTGTCCCAAATAAAATTGTTCACTTCCGCTATAGGTTTTAGCGTATATCTCGTTTATAATTCGGTATACGACAAAAGTGAATATAATAAAAGTTACTCCAAATAACAAAATAAACAACTTTTGTTATGTGCATAATTGCCTAAAATTCTATAGGAAACGAAATATTGCTATTTTTAATGTCATGCCTCCCCTACAACCCCCACTCCTGCTCGTCTCTAGAAATAATGGTACAGCTTATTATCATGAAGGAGTTAGTGTTAATTCACATACGGAATTTTATTTAATTCGGTTGGGTCGGTTGTCCCAAATAAAATTGTTCACTTCCGCTATAGGTTTTAGAGTATATCTCGTTTATAATTCGGTGTACGAAAAAAAGGTATATAACAAAAGTTACTCTAAACAACAAAATAAACAACTTTTGATATGTGCATAATTGCCGAAAAACCAATAGGAAACGAAATATAGCTATTTTTAATTTCAGGCTTCCCTTATAACCCCCACTCCTGTTCGTCTCAGAGGATATTAATATAGCGTAAAGTCTAAGTTGGGTTAGGAGTAATATACATGCCAAGTTTCATAAAATTCGGTTAAGCCGTTTATGCGTGAACAGGTAACAAACAAACAAACAAACAAACAAACGAACAAACAAACAAACAAACAAACAAACATACACGACAGAAACAAAATGCAGATCTGGTGTCTATGTCATGTGAAACGAAAAGTTTCGTGAAATTTCGCGAAAAAAATCAATGTACAGACAGAGGTTACAATTATATATATATATATATATATATATATATATATATATATATATATATATATATATATATATATATACAGTTTTAAACGGACCTCATTTTCGTCATCTCCTGGGTAAGATCGATGGACATTTGAAGAAAAATTTCGAAAATTGCGTCATGAGTACGACTCCCTTAAGTGAAATCTGCCTAGAGTGTTAACAGACATTTATATATATATATATATATATATATATATATATATATATATATATATATATGTATATGTGTGTGTGTGTGTGTGTGTGTGTGTGTGTGGTTTTGAACAGACTTCATTTTCGTCATAACTAAAATGAGAAGGGTTAAATCAATGAATGTTTGAAGAAATTAGTCGAAAATCGCTTCATAAATACGACCTCAATAGTCGTTTTCCATTAAAGAAAATCTGCTAAAACGGCTAGCTTTATAAAGTTGGAAAGTCATATGTAGACCTGCTACACCGTCTAGATGCATATCTACACTTTAGATCAAAATCAACTAAGGGGGTGGGGATGAAAATAAAAATTTACCGATTTCTCGGTATATATCAGAAATACAAAAGATTTGATTATCATGCAAAGGTCGTTAAATTATGTTCGATGACATTATTCGATTTTATGCGTTGGCACGGTGATATCGTAAATATCGTTCGAATAAAATTCTTTTAAATGCACTACATCGAAAAATTTCTTTATTTACTGTAATAATAACATGAGGGAGTCCTGTTATGCCACATCGGAGTTTCTCAATAACCTCCTCGGACGGTTACATATTGATCAGACGACATTGCGAAATACCACATTCTTGTATAGGGAGCATTGCTGGTCATAAGAATTATGAATGGGCCCATCAGGAGAGAGCACCGACAAGACCACCAACGACAGCGGGTGAATCCCAGGATCTGAGCAAGGTTGCAATGTCAGGCTGCATAATGAACGGAATACACGAAGGCGTGCTTTTCAGGCCTTCAAATATTGATGCTCTATCGTGAAATAGGCTCTGTATCTAGCCTATCTCTATCTCCAGCTACATTTCAAACCTGCCAATAAGCTTCATCTATGTATAGGTATACACATTTCCTATATACATAGATGATTTTTTTTTTACTAAATATATGCAAAAAGAGCCACTTATATTATTCAAAATAATATGAACTTCAAAAAAAGTCCGTCACTCAGGTGCTGCAAAAACTAAGCAGATTTCCCACGTGTTGGTGTAACACACTTTTGATCTCATATCAAAATATATTCCTTATTACTATATATAAAAACATCTTCTACAAAAGATGAGTAGAATCGAAATACATTATTTATGGTTCAATAACTATAATATTACGAACATTTCATTAAAAAAAATTACGAAAATGTAAAAATGATAACTATTGGTTAAGTTTAAATGTGCAGCAACAATTTTAGAAGATGCATTGGTTTTCATGATACCCAGGACTATTTTTAATATGTTTCCTGCAATTATTCTAAATGGATATCGCTATCCCAATGGGTATAATTATCAAGTTGTATTTGCGAAAGTAGGATATCCTTTTTCCCATTAGTTTACCGTTAAATATCTAAAGATATTTCCTCTAGGAAATATTCTCTTTAGGTCGTATAATTAAAAAAAAGTGCACAAAAATTGCATTGGTTCAGAGCAAGTCATTCTTAATGATTGAAAAATAAATTCATTCAAGACTGGACACATTATAAATTTTATAATTATTTTATGGAAAACTTCAGATGCCCTCAGCTTATAAAAAGTATAGTTTATAAGGACAATAGAGAAAATTATCAATAAAATATTGTGTGTGACATTATATCCAACAGGTTTCTTAAGCTGTCACCTTGGAAGTTAAATTATAGAGGAGCGCTATCGGTTTTACGTATTTAATGTTATCATATTTCTGAAGGGATGCGATTGAATGAGGGTATCCTCCGACATGTGGACGCCTTCAGTACGTAAATAAACTTGGCAATTTTCTGAGGGAACTAGGGGAAAAATAAATTTGTCTGCATAGATAAAAAACAGCAAGTATCTAACACTTGTAATGTCTGAGAAACTTGTTCTAACTGATAACAGTGGACTGGTAACTCCTAACTCTGTTAAGAACATTATTAACTCACAAAATAACCAATAAAACCACTGAGATAAGAAGTAACAACCAATAACCAAAATTCACAATATTTATTCAGCCCTTACTGCTTTGGCCAAATTCCGTATCTCGTGACCATTAAACTACTGGTTGATATTAGCCAAGGGACTCCATTTGCGGAGGAATTTTAGTAAAATCCAGTAACAAATCATTAAAATAATAAAATTTAACTTAAGGGAAGCTTTGTCATATCCCTTTCTTGGAACTCATGTAGAAATGTTTTAAGAATTGTTCGATCTAGAGATAAAAGAACATATGCAGTATTTATACTGGGAAGAAAGAGTGGCGTAGAGACAATTGGCCTGAATATACTGCTCTGAACAAACTCACTCCTGGATCCTTTTGTAAATATTTGAACAGGACAGAGATGTGGTTTTTTGTGGAAAGAAAAGTGGAACAACTAGAGTGCTTTTTCTTGTATATATATCCACTTTTGTGAGAAAGTTAGGGTGTAGTTTGAGAATGATCTCAGTATATAGCCCAGTGCTGGTGCCAAAATTTGTTAACTAACAGATTTAAATTATCAAATTATTTCCTGGCATGTACTAACTAAATCATAAAAAATTGATTTTTGAAATATTCAATGGGGTTCTATAATTAAAAAAAAGTGTAAGCCACATTATACTATGTTTAAGTACCAAATATGGTATTCCAAAGACCTTTATTATGAGATATTTTGTACGGACCTCATTTTCAGCATATCCTAGGTAGCATCGATGGACATTTGTAGAAATATTTCAAAAATTATGAGTACAACCTCAATAGCAGATTTCCCTGATGGGAAATCAGCTAAAAGGCTATACTTGTATAAATAAAGGTGAAAATTCTCTCTTTCACTCTATAATCAATGAAAATGAATGCCGATTTCAAACGGAACTTATACAACTAATGGAATTGAAAGAGCTAAATGAATAGTGGACATAGCTTGATATAGATGGATATATATATATATATATATATATATATATATATATATATATATCTTTTACAATTTCAAGTAGCAAGATGTCTCTAGTCAGCATCTGTAATGATTTTCTCCAGAATACCTAATTTTAAATATTACATTTCATAAATCTCACGGCAAACAAATATGTTATTTAATGGAATATGGAATAATAATTTTAACTTAACTGTTTTTGCAGGTAAGATTGCGGATCAATTACAGTGGTGTCCATCAAAATAAAGAAATGAAGGTAAAGTAAACAATTCAATATTTTTCAATCTATCTAATAATTACCAAGTCCTGCGAAAATAAAAAGAGCACCAAATGGGATAAGAACAATTATTTAGAAAAAAAAAACACATTAAAAACAAGACATTCCTAATATATTTGGTTATGAGTTCATAGGAACTACCAGTTTCTGAATAATTTATAATAATTTTTGGAAATTTAGAATAAAGTATTTGTAAAAAATAGAAGAATTAACAATTAAAAGGGGGGACAAATTTTAGATTTATGTGAGTTAAAGTTAAACGCACAATTCTGCTGGTAATTTCCTGTTACCTGAACAACAAAAAAAATTAAACAAAATATAAATGCAATGAATATAAATACAAAATAAACAAAATCCCCGACGCTTAAGAAATATTGTTCATTGAAGTATGGTTGGTAAGCACCGAAGACTAATACCATCTAATAATAAATAAATAACTAATCTATCAATAAATAAAATACCAAAAATTTAAAAATAAGCCAAAATTGTTTATTTCTTAAATTAGTCCTCTTTTACATTGGATATATTAGTGCTAAATATAACTGAGTTATTGGACGAGAGATGTGTACCTGTTAAGGATTGAGTTCTGAATACCAATTTGTAATTTATTAACTCGTTAAAAATATATTTTTAATGGTTGTGACCTTTTTATGAATATAACTTCTAACAAAGATTTCAAGAGTGTTTTCATTTGTAGTGGCCTTTTTAAATCGCTTATAAATGGCAAACCTTGGCTAGTTTACAGAAACAGAAATGGAGCTTACTAAAAAGAACAAAATACATATCAATGGAACAAACAATGGTAAAATTCAAAACTACGTACAAAACTGGAAATAGAAACATTGAGTCGCGTTGGTCAATAGAGATATCATTCATAACATATTTAAATAATCAAACAATAAATAAATAGATAAATAAATAAATCAATAATTAAAATAAAATAGGTATCTAAAATGAGTAAGAGAAATTTAAAATAATTTAGGTTCGGATAAAATATATGCTCTTATTGGAGACTATTTACATAAACCTCTATACCTACCTAATACACACTGGAGTGATTGAACACACTCTCTCTCTCTCTCTCTCTCTCTCTCTCTCTCTCTCTCTCTCTCTCACACACACAAACACACACACACACACACACACACACACACACACACACACATATACCCTTTCAAATAAAATAATAGTCAAAAGAAATGGTCACTGATATGTTAAAGTACACTGAGAATTTGTTTGACAAAATTTACATACGTGGCTTCAAGAATTCTTTCACAATGGCTATTTTCTGGACGCTAAATTTTAAAAGAGTATATATAATAGCTCAAACTATATTTTTAGTTCTGAATAATTTCTAGCAAGTCAGTTTTAAAGAGTATTTTCATTCACAAAAATATGCAAGTGTTCCCCTAAACTAATTCGGTTTTTCAGTCTTATCTATCCGGTCAGCTGCACATCAAAAAAATAATGACCTCGTATTTTGTCTTCATCATCTTGAAAATCGTTTGAGATTTTTTTCAAGATCATGCAAGTATCACATAAAACTGAACTGTAAAGTTACAGTAATAAATAGCCACCATATTAAAAGGAAGTGAATTTTTTGCAGGAAGTTAGTTATTAAATTTACACAATTAAGCTGTTTAATTAATAAGTAGATAAGGTGTAATTTTCTTTAATATTTATAAATTCATTGGACCATTAGACTAAAAGCCAAAGGGTCTAGTAAAAAATAAACTTGCTTAACTCAAAAACATTGGCGAAATGTATTTAAATAAAATTATTCATGTTGCAGGACTAGAGAGTTGAATCATACTTGTTTTGAAACATTTTATCAGCGTTCTGTTTTAAAATATGATATTTCCTCTTGGATTCCACTTGGTTTCCAGTTCTAATGCCTCCTAATCCTTTTCTTCACCAGAATAAACACAGTAAATCTTCTCAAGTGAAACGGTGTTCACAGAAGGAGGGGGGGGGGCGTTTCCCGGTTCTTAATGGTGTCTGGAATATTCATGTAGAATGTAGCTTAACGTTCTGTTAGTTCTAAGGATTTCCGAATTTCGAACAGTGCCTGCAATAATTCTTCCGTGACGAAAATATTATCAACTTACAAAGGCCGAGTGTTGAAATTCTCTGAGAATTGCCTGGCATTTATACGTTAAAAGAAATAACTTTAACATCTCATCCTCATTTTTTATTGGCTTATGTTTACAACATGTTGCCAGACTTTATTGAAACTGCCCTACATGTTTTGCTTACTTGCCACCTCTTCAGGAGCTATCCCTTTTCAAAAAAAATATAAAAAGTTAATAACCTTTAATTTAACAAAACCCTTAAAATTCTTTGATAGATATTGTATTACTTTACTAGGTTCCTTCATCAATGACATATTTATTAAATCTAATTATAGATTGCTACTTACATTTCTGAAGTGCTCGTGTCCCTCTTATATTCGTTGCGACTGTACTCATTGAGAAGGTAATTGATACTGAGGTTCCCGAGGTAGGTTAAGTCAGCTGACTACAACTCGATTATCTAAATGTCAATCTTGAACTCGATTAATTCCCATCATAATTTAAAATTGATTAATTAAAGATAAAATGTTATTAAATATATGATTGAGGTATTTCATTTCGGTTTTTTTGTTTGTGTTTTTCTATTTTTTATTATGTGAATAGTCTCATCGCATTGGTTTTTTGCGTAGCCATTTCATTTCACATAGTAAACCTAGAGAGGCGCGTTCGATTCTCGCCTGGACAATAGGAATTTATTTAGTGACGAACTCATTAAATAAAATCCTTAGTCCCGCCATGGCTAGAAAAGGGTGGTAACCTGTAGATAACCAATCCCAATTAGCCATAGTAGCAAAAGTGGTCGTTAATAAATAAATAACTAATGATGGCTGTAGTTGAGCTTATTACTAATGATGACTGTAGTAAACGTTAGTAATGGTTATGATTGTGTGTTAAATTAGTACTAATGATAACTAGCAGGACACAGTGATAACAAAACTTAGCCTCCTGAAGTTATCAGTAGGCCTTAGCTTAGTAGAAATCAAGAACTTGAAATTTACGTTAGAAAATCATATAATTAATGGTTGATATATTTAAAGTGGTGAGTTCGATTCTCGCTTGGGCAATAGGAATTTATTTAGAGACGAACTCTTTTAATAAATTCGTCCCACCCCTGGTAGAAAAGGATAACCTAGATAATCGGTTACAATTAGCCATAGTAGCAAACGTTGGACGTTAATAAATAAAAATATTAATATATTTCAATTGCTGAAATCCTTCGGTTCCACGTTCCAGGAATGTATTATGTTCATCCTCTGCAGGACAAAACTCTGGAGAACGGGAAGTCCAGCTCGGTGTAATCCTCTTATGTTCCAATTCCAGGAGCTTAGTGTCTCGTAG
Source organism: Riptortus pedestris (assembly GCA_019009955.1). NCBI lineage: Eukaryota > Metazoa > Arthropoda > Insecta > Hemiptera > Alydidae > Riptortus > Riptortus pedestris. The sequence goes on along the minus strand of CM032230.1, from coordinate 86,899,828 downwards.
TAATTGGCAATGACTCTCTTGCAGCTCCAATTAATAGTACAATAGGAGAATGGCACAGATAACTCTGGTGGTATTTAGTAATAATGACTGTTAAGGCTAGACTGAACATCTGTTGGGTTTCTTGAAGGAAAGGGAAAGAGTTCGACTAGCAATTCCGTCACGTGGGGCCTGTGTAAACTAAGAGTTTTCCAGTGCTTGAAAGGTACATTGATGATATCGTGTATACACGATATGAAACTTAATCTAGTCAAGAGATGTTTATAATTTCAGTTTATCTAAATGAAAATCACATGAGTAGGTGTATTCTGTAAAAAAATACAAATATCATTCTTAATATATAGAAGGCAGAGTAATACACAAACAGCCTTTGTAAAAAATAAAATTTCCCACATAATTGGCTAAGCAAATTTTCTCTCCAACACATATTAACACAGATATTTCTTTTATTTTTATTTTACCCCTTTCTAACCCCCCCCCATCCTAGTCAGGATTCTGTCATTATCGAACAGGTTGTAAGTTTAACATGAAACCTGAGGTCGGTAACTGTCAACCAGAAAGTGGGGCAGCTAGATCTCTCTCTCTCTCTCTCTCTCTCTCTCTCTCTCTCTCTATATATATATATATATATATATATATAGACACACACACCCTCATTTTTCTAGTTAGTATCAAAGGATATAGGAGGTCATTTTTGAAAATCACATGACTGCGACCTCACTTCCTGGTTTTCCTTGAAGGAAATTTGCTAAAACGCAAAGAGTGAATAATAAATTATTTAGACATACTCACTAAATAAAACCCTGTGTCACACCCTGGCGAAAAAAAAAGGATGGTAACCAGTAAATTACCCTTGCCGATTGGCCTCAATAGCTCAATGTAGTAGGCATTAATAAATAATATTGGAATTGGTTAAAAATTGGTCAGCCAGAAAACGAACGAAGATAATAACAAAGACGATACGAGGTGATAATAATCGATTGTGACTTGCGATACTAATAATCGAGCTGTGTAGTTCATCATTGTATATAATATATTATGTAATATTGAAAACGTTTATTATATCGACGTTACGGGTCGATATAAAATCTGTTTTCCTGGATTCTTAGGGTTAAGATAAGTAAGTTGCCTCAATGAAAGATAGAAATACTAAAAAAAATAAATGGAAACAATATCGAAAAAATATAACAGAAAATTAAAATTGTTATGCCGTTCATTGACAATGAGAGTCAGCTTACTGAGCAAAGTAATCTTATACCTGGGGTTTAGCTATTTCTAAATTATGATAATTGGGCAAGTATAGATAATGATTATCTGACAAGGTGTAGATAGCGATGAGTAAGGTATAGTTTACTAGTAAAGTTGTAAATAGCCCATAGGATAGTTCACATCAAGTATGCAGTAACTGGGTGTGCTAATCCTGGCCTACATAATTCATGAATTTGGATTTAGGATCTTCCAGATGCTAACTTATGAGTCCTCAAACCAACCAGGATAGTGCCTGATAATAGTTGATAATCACTATAGGGCTCTAAGGTATTGAGAATTCAGTAAAACACAATTGCAGATAAGTCTGGTGTACTACTAGAGAGAAAAGGCAAAAGGAAACAATGGCGATGATTTGCAGAAGAATATTAAGAAAAACACCTGTTGAAACTTAAATGAATATAATTCCAAATGCCAATACTTACCAGATACACAAACAGGAGCGTGATGTCAATAGGCTAATCTCCAATTATAACGACTACTAAATGCGATATCCAATCTTCATTACTGGTATCGGGCTAACCGTGTGAGAAAGCGGTGACTTTAATCTCAAATGGTAAACCTAGAGCAGCGAGTTCGATTCTTGCCTGGGATAGGAATTTATTTAGTAACGAACACATTGAATAAAATCCTTAGTTTCACCCTGGCTTGAAAAAGGGTGCTAACTTATAGTTAGCCCGTCCCAATTTGCCATAGTACCAAAAAGTGGACGTTTATAAATAATAATAAACAATCTGTAATAATTTGTTTATTAATTTGAAGAGCTCCTCAACTAGGCGATGTCGCTCAGTATCATTTATTTGAATTCACTAAATTAAAATTTTAAAATAAAGAAAAATGTTTTCAAAATTACTAAAACTTAGTATAAAATATAACGAAATAAAATTTAGGAAATGTTAAAATAAAGCTATGTGAAACTTTAAATTTTGAGACAAATCCTGACATGAGTGTGATGGAAGTCTTAGACACAAGTTTAAAAATGTATTATACAGAGATATAAAACGTAGAGAAATGAGTGGGGTAGGTGAGGTTTAAAGTTTATTGCAATCTGTATAATAATAGAGTATTAAAGAGACAAAACGTCTCTGTAATTAGGTCAATTAATTATGAATGGAAACCGACTCTATATCCCACCAATAAGTCATGTATGAACATTGATGTCAGCGGTATACAAATATAGCTATTATAATAACTAATATTAATGCTAAAATTCTAGCGCTTTTTCTATCAAATTTTCGTTAGCTCACCGGTTGTCAACTCCCAGGCTGTAGCCATTATTGCAGGTTATTTTGAAGTTACTCACCAGATACTCAATGTCTGCTTTTTTCAGCACTTCAGCTGGTGCTCAATTTCTCTCTACTTACTTAGTCACACTATTTACGATTGAACTTGGATGCCATCTGTTCTACTGATACTGCACTTGTCATGTATGAGCCATCTCCCCTTGCCATTTACACCATCAGGTTGTGCCAGTAGATAAGAAGACCTCACGAAAATTAGCACTTTAATTTAGAAAGAAGAAACGGTGGGGCGGTTAGCCGGAGCAGTGATATTTGGATAAGTCTTTCAGAGGACGTGATATGTGTCCAAGTTCAGGTGCCCCTTTTGTAATTAAAGACATGTTGCCCGGTAGCTCTTCTCTCTTTTCCTCTTTTTTCAAAGGTTTACAAAATATGGAGAATCCATCCTCCTCATTCAATGTCCCTGGCCTTTTGTAAATTTCCTTAACTCAATATCTACTTCCTTACAGGAGATCCATTTTCTGACATTTCCGCCGTTTTAGTGGTACTCCACTTGCCACCGCTGAACTTGCCACATGGGGTTTCAAAACAGTCACAAGCTGGTAGTGCTGTGAGGTCACCTTTTTTGTCGGATTGTCGTATGTAAGTACCGGAATTGTATGGTTTAAAAATATACTGGGCACCATTTTCACAAAGGCACATTAGGAGCCTCTTGAACCTTCGATTCCTATTATCTAGTTAAATACCAGTTTCAATCCCACTTCTCATAGAAGTATGCTCAATTTTACCATACTTCTTTCGCGTACGTTGTGTATTTGTCACATTATTTACGTAATTTCTTCAATACTCTTTTATTTCGGATTTCAAAGGTTTTCGTTGTTTCCTTCCCTTCTTGAGAAATTATTGATAACCTCTACCCCCTGACTCATCCGTGATGAAACCTTGAATTCATACATCCATCCCAGGCTATGAACCATTTTCTCGTCTCATTTAGAAAAAAAAAACAACAACTAAAGTTTAGAATTTCAATTCCACCTCTCTTGTGGAGGAATTGTTTTAAAGTAGGCAAACAAATCCCACAGCACGTCCGTAACAAATTTCCAAATGCAGTAGTCACTATGTTCTATTGTGCCGTGCTCTAAAAATATAAATGGTGCCCCTCTAACGAGAACAAATGTTGCTAAAGATATATACTTCTAAAACAACTGAATAAAAATAAAAATTGTTTAGTTGATGAATAATAGTATCTGTGGTGAAGCATATTCATGAAGAGTATTTTAATGAAGAGAGTTACAATGTTATGGTTTACTAAATTTGTAAATATTAGAGAGCTTTGCAGAGATCAAGTGTACGATGACTCGTTGAGCAAATCCTCTGTAAAGCGATTTACGAAATAATAATCAAACCCTTCCAGTTGCTGGAAGTATGAGCAGAAATGTTTGGGTTCCATGTTGGCCGTCGGGCCTGAATGATTTATGCCCATCCTGGGAGGGTCGAACTCCAGAGAATGGGAAGTCCAGCCCGGAGTAATCCTCTTGTCTTCCAGTTCCAGGGGCTTAGTGCCTGATGGCTCGCTAAGCTCTTCCAACACGTCGAAATACAGCTTATACCCGACTCACAACCTCGCTTTATATATATCCTCTCTACCTCCATGAATGAATTTCCAGCACAGTGCTCCCACCACTAATCGCCCTACTTAGCACGAAAATTCCCCATTTCATCCGATATAATTAGCCCCGTATTGTGATTAGAGAATATGTTGAAAAAGCTTATTAATTTCTGGTCAGTAAACAAATCATTTTATTCCCATTTATTCCAACAGGTTCTTCTCTATTTTGTTAACAACGTATTTAACCCACGGTGTGTATTGTGTTGAGAGGCACATACAAAAATTCGTCTAACTCATTTGGCACCACTGCTTACATCAGTGAGGCCGACGTGCTAGTTTCTCCTTAATAACTCCTTAACCTCATTTGACCTTCATTTGTATTTTAGATCTGTGTACGTGCAAGCGTAAGTAACTTTAAGTGATAACATCGCGTCTGTTAGGCACAGTACATCCCGTCACTCGTTCCTGCTTTGTGCCTGACAAGCACACTATACCCAGTGGACGGGCAAGAAATGCATTTCTGCTGTCAAGGGATATTCCTCGGTTCTTTCTGTATATCCAAACATACAAAAGGGCTTCTGAATCCTAACAGATGATTCAGATATAACTTAGATAATTCATAATTTCCTTTATGTAGCCTCATGCGCCCATCATAAAGAAGGAAATATCGAGTTAGATTATGAGGTTAGGGGTCACACTTCTACACACCTCAATCGAAGATGAAAAGAAGATCAGCTTTCTATAGAATCTGATAAGGAGGAGGATAGTGGACGTAATTCACATCAATATAATGCATTAGCATAGCTGGGACAAGTCAATGACATAAAAGGTTTCATTGGATTCCTTTTACTAACTATGATTTATAAATCAAATCGAAAAAAAAATTGAGAAGAAATTATACATCCAAATTCTTAGGACGGCCTATATAATATACTTGCAATATTGTCCAAAAGAAGGTTAGAAAACCTGCTTCAATGTGTACGATGATCTCAGTACTAGTGAGCAAAGGAACTTAACAGACGATTCTGACAACTTGACTGACTGCTAAATGGAAGATATCACTTGTCTACCAAAAAAAAAACTAAAAATATACAAGTATATGGATATATGGAATAGAAGTGTGGGGATCAGACTCATCCAGACACTCCAATCGAAACTCCTGCGCACCATAGTAGATGCTCCATATTATATCACCAACCGCACTCAAAAAAGTTCTTAATATCCCATTTGTAAAGGACCTAATTTCCCTAAGATTCAAAAAATGCAACAGCAGGCTATCCAATCATCCTAATCCAGAAGTCCTAGCCCTTTCCAGTACCACTCATCCACATTGGCTTCCACTACGCTACAAGAGGCAATGCCCCAGAGATCTCCTATAGTAAAGTAAAGTGATAGCAGTGGCTATTTTCTTATCAAGTCCTACCTTAGCTCTTGACTTCCTTGCCTGGCATGGAGAGGCTGCTTCTCTCATTGTGGTGAATAGGTGTAGCTTCTGTCGACAGTGATGGAGGACGATATTATTGTACATATCACTTTACAAAATGCATTTAAATGCAAACTGTAATATTCTTAATAAAATAAAATAATCTAATAAACCAAAGTGAGCAATGAAGAGGAAATGATAAACTATCCCTTATTTCTGATTTTTTTTTCTTCATTTAGAGCACACCAAAGTTCAATGGATTGTTTAAACTTTTCTTTTGGATTGAATTTTCTTACACCCGTTAACGAATTTATGTTATTCTCCCTTTCAACATAAAACGCTTAACTTTTAACTTTTGTAACGATAATTATGATAATTATTACCGTTCAAGGAACCCGCAAGTCATCGTATTAGCCAAGTTTGTTAATGTCTTTGTTTGCGAGTAAATATAAATTACTTTTTAGCCTATACAGTTAATAACTTGTTGTTACTACTTTTGTTGCTGAATAATTTTTTTTCAGGTGAAGTATATCTGATTTATTTGCATGGTTTCGTTTATACCCTACTCCTAATCTGTTATTTTTCTCAATAACCAATGTATTGCCAAGCACCTTCAATGTTCAAACCTTGTTTAATTAAAGTTCTTACCTAGAGAGAGAAAAATTTGAGTTTACGTCATTTGAGGGACATTCTAGCATGTGGAGTTTTTTTTTAGATTGAGTGGCCGGCTATGCAATATCAAAAGATCAAAATGAAAATCTGGACACTAAGGCAATTGTTTACTTCTCCTGAGTTCAAATTCGCTCAAACTAAACAAAACGTTGTATTGATCTGCTTCAATCATTCCCAATCTCCGAGGAGCAGTTGCCGATGGATTTATTGGAAGGCAGAAGGTATTACTGAGAAGAGAGTCAGTACTTCTACATCAAATATTGAATCAGTTGAAATTCTGAGGGCTATGTTTGGCCTCAGCAAACCCTTCTTGTGTACTCGTCCAACTGTGCATTTCGGTCTTGCTGAATTACTCTTCGCTAGTCCCTCAAACGGTTTTACCAAGATATGCCTGACTGTGCTACCAACTTCAGAACGGAATATTAATAGTCGCTATAATATTCACCAAGTTTTCAGTCCAGTGCGTAACATCGAAAGCCATACATTTGTTTAAAAACGTAAAGTCAAAATCGTTGTCCTATGTTTGAAGTAAACTGTCTAAGCGGCCAGGAAAGTATGTAATTCTAGAACTTCTTCGTTGTGACAATACCTCACTTGAAAAGCCTTCAGTTTTCATTTCGAAAGACAAAATTAAATCTCCATAATAACTGAAACAAAAAAATAAAAACCAGTAAACTGAGGTAATGAGTTATCGATATTAATACATCCCAATCTTAAACATATGTTTTATTGTGCCCAAGTCATTCATTGTGGATGTCCTTTTATCGTTTACTAATGCAAACCTATGCTAAGAGAGCATAGGACAACATTTAGAAAATAATTATTTCAAAAATAGTTCTTCAGGAAAAATGGGTAAACTATTACAAAATACTCATATCCTGACGTAGACGATTAAAACTTATTACTCTACTTAATACCGAGTTTATATTAAAATAAACACATTTTTTTTTTCGGCATTCTTTAATTTACCCTCCAACACTCTTGGAGGTAAAACATGTGAATGCTAAGTTATATTTGTAGACATTAAACCGTCAAGGAGGTATTTACAATTAAGATATAGCATCACAATACTGTGTGATTCCATTTAGAAATTTCATCCACACACATGCACAGTGTATATAAAAAAAACGGACCTCAATTTTGCTGGTAGAACTCGTAAAGTTCATAAAAACTCAAAGATGCGTCGTGAACTATGCAAATTTGCGCCGTGGAATGACGTCATTTGGATTATTTTCACCAAGTAACCAGTAACGAAATTAAGCACGATTGAAGTGTTTAGGCGCTTCAAATAAAACTGGCCTGAATACTTAATGGATGTTTACGTGAAAACACACAAAACACAAATAATTCCACTGATAACAAGCAAGTGACGTCACAGTTTAAATGGGATTTTAATTGTAACCACATAGTAATCTTGTGGGCGTCAACTAATTTTATCATTGGGCCTCGTTTTAAAGGAAATGTTTAAATTAACGATACGAATAAATATGAAGTTTGATAATGATCTATTAATGTTCTATAACTGGTTACTAGTAAGAGGATTTAGACGAACTGTAAAAAAACATATCTACGCTACTGCAGCATGACATGATTTATTCCCACTTCTTTCCTACTGAATTTTAGCAGATTTTCTTTCAGGATTCCATTGAGGTTGTACTCATGACGCGATTTTCGAAAAATTTCTTCAAATGTCCATCGATCCTATCTTGTATATGACGAAAACGAGGTCGTTCAAAATCACATATACCTCTCTCTCTCTCTCTCTCTCTCTCTCTATATATATATATATATATATATATATATATATATATATATATATATATAGACAGTTGGACAAAAAAATCTCACCACCGACATATATAAAAAGATAACCACTATATTTTAATTTTAACACTAAAAAAAATTTATATAGATAAAATTAGTCATTTAAAAACAAAATTTTATTTTACATTCAGAAAATATGGTACACATTTTAAAAGAAAAAAAAAGAAGAAAAATATTCTTCCAAAAATGAAAATTAAAACTCACTTTTTCGTAAAGTCAATAACGGGTATTGCCACCCCTGGCAGGAATAACATCCCTTAAACGCCTTTCCATTGATTTAAAAAGAGTCACTATCAAGTCCTGAGGAATGTTGTCCCATTCTTCGAGAACAGCTGTTTCCGCAAGGGTGCAAGGACTCGGATTCAGACTTCGTACCCGTTTCTTAAGGTGGTCCCAGACATGTTCGATCGGGTTTAAGTCAGGACTCCGCGGTGGCCACACCATGCGCTCAATCCCAACCTCTCTCAGGTAATCATCCACCATTTGTGATCTGTGTGGTCTGGCATTGTCGTCCATAAACAGGAATCCCTCTCCAATGTACGGTGCAAATGGCACAACTTGCTCTTCAATTATGTCGTACAAGTACCTCTGTGACCTTCCTCGCACCACAACCAACTCTGTACGCGCATCGAACGAAATGCCTCCCCAGAACATAAGTGAGCCACCACGAAATGCCACCTGGGGAGCCATGCAGCATGGGGCGTACCTTTCTCCTGGGCGTCTCCATGTGTATACACGACCATCTGAAGATTTGAGACCTACTCTCACTTCATCTGAGAAGAGAACTCTCTTCCAATCTTCCGAAGTCCAATTCACATGGTCTTGAGCGAAACGAAGTCTGGCCATTTTGTGAGCTGTGGTAAGCAGAGGGACACGGGCAGGATGTCGAGCCCTCAGGTTACCTTCATTGAGCCTTCTCCTAACAGTCCTGCTGGAGATCGTCAAATTTCGGGTTTGCCTAATGAGATTTCCAATTTCATTTCCAGTAATACTGCGGTTTCGCAGAGCCTGTAGCCTGATGTACCTATCGTCTATTGCTTCTGTGCACCTAGGCCGACCCTGGCCTTCTCTTCTAGCATGTTGTCCAGTTTCTCTAAAACGCTTTAGAGCTCTTCCGATTGTTGTATGATGAACTCCCAGCCTTCTTGCAACTTCACGCTGGCAGTATCCTTCCTCTATCAATGTCACTGCCCTAACACAGTCAAACTCACTTAAATGACTTACTCCGGCCATTAAGAGGGGAAAAAAGTGAGTAGCAACCTAGGTTGTTGAGAAAGAACTAACGAGAACAAGTTTATGAAGGGAAGATATTATCAGTCTAAACCTACTGTCTGTAGAAATCAGGATTAAAATAATCCTCAAGAGTAAACAAAGCATTATTTATGGTTTATATTCACTCTGTAATCCCCTGTATACCAATAGATAAAGAAAACAGAAGCTGGACACAACCAGTTTCATTATAACTTCAAATATTTTAGTTGTGCGTTAATTTTGTCCATCAGTGTATATATATATATATATATATATATATATATATATATATATATATATATATATTACCGCTCTAGCAGTCGCAATTTATTTGTTATCGTTACGAAACTTGATTTATAATCCTTTTATTTAAAAAGGAATATTAAGTTCGTTAACGGCTGTAATTGAACCAAGGCGTGAGGTGGTTTAGGGGGGTTTGAATAGTCGAAATACCTCCGTTATTATACGTCTGGTTGAAAAATTATATGAAACCAATCTTATTGTAAATAATAATGGATTATAAATGTTGGTATAAACATATTTTCTCTATCAAGAATATTATATGGTATATTTGGAATTTTTAGTTTTCGACCCTCAGTAAATCCCCAGTCCTACTAACCTCATATTAAAAATAAGTTGTTATAACATGGACCACCTTATTCTAAGGTTAAATATCAAATATTGTTTTCGTGAGACCTTTAATATGGGAGATATATACGAATTGGTTGAGCGATGACGCCATCAATTAAGATCTTACCTTCTTGCCTGGAAAATGCTTATTTGATCTATATCATACTCGCTATTTAACTGTTCCAGTCAACGTTAAAGATCATATCAGTTGCCATGTTGGCTAATCGAGAATAACCACGACTGGTTAGCACAAAACATATATTTATAAAATAAATACATATAAGCGAACTTCTCTACTAACCTATACTTACGTTATATATATACTAAGACTTACAACATACGTTAAGACTTAACACTAATTACATTACAACACACATACCGCTGGTGGCCAAGGCAAGCAGGCAGGCTAGCAATACAATGCGCTCCCATTTCCAGTAGCGCATTATCAGCAGTCTGCTTGCCTTTCCCCCGCTCGCTCGCTCTCAGCACCAGGAATAAAGGGGGTTTAGAGGAGCTAATTCAAAAATTCAAAATATCTCCGTTATTAAGAGTTGAATCGAAAAATGTTATAGAGTCAATCTTGATAACATTCTGATGCTCTATAATTACTGTTTAATACATTTTTTCGTAACTCAAAATTTAAGCGAGCAATTAGTAATTTCTGGTTTTCAGGTAGGTGGTGAGCTATTACTAGTGTGTTATACCAGCACGTGGGAAATCTGTTTAGTTTACGCAGCCCCTGCGTAACGGACTTTTAACAATTCGTCCTGAGATAAAATCCCACAAAGTGAGCTCTTTCGAAGTGCGAGTCCCAGCGTAATTGGATATTCCCTTAATTATAAACAAGGAATGGAGGGGACGAACCGGACAATTCTTCCTATTAAACTGAGTGCAGCCTCGCAATACTGAAAGGATTTTTTTAAGTCGAGAGGGAGAGATGGCGCTCCCAGTCGGTTATCCTCAAAAGAGTCCGGAATAATCCTGGTGAGAAAAGCTGCGTGTAGACTAAGTGGGTTGAAGAGATTAAGGCGGCTTGAGTCCATTACTGGTACAAAGGCAGTGTTATCGGGTACGACCCCCCACTCCACCTTGCAATTCAATTAGACTACCCCCACTCTTACCAAAGACTCCGCTATCAGCTGGTCGCTAATAGTATATCACTGCAAGGGTTTACTTACACTTGAGCCCAGCAGCTGTCTTCGCCATTCTGATTGTTATCGGTCCTTAAGCTGCCTCCAGGATCCAGCCCCTTGTTTTATTGATAAGGTCATTGTAGAGCCCCATCCCCAAACTCGAAGAAAAATTCCTACACTTATAAATGATTTGGAAAAATAATTAAGAACTTCTAAAGCATATTTTGCAATAAAGCTTTTTTCAGGCAAAATGACACAAGTATCAAAAATTGATTTTTTTTTAATTACAGAGAAACCCCTAAAATCTGAACGTATTTTAGAGCTACAATAAAAAATTTGTGATCTCTGTAACTAGCGAATTGATATATTTCTTTAAAATTCAATTAGCCATCACCTTACCATGCAAGTGCCAAACTCATTAATTTTGTGTTCCTCCTGTCCCATCTTGACTGCTTTCAGACATGATCTAGCATCGTTTTAAATTTCTGTCCATACAGAAGTAGTAGTTGTATCAAATCCAAATAACCTGTCAAACGCAATACTACTCGGTGCAAAAATAACAAATTTGCTGCTTAAAATAGTTATTTATTATACAAGTGACGAAAGTAGATCATTTTACAACTCGAGTGAAACGTTTACCCACACGAGCGAAGCGAGTGTGGTAATTTCACGAGAGTTGTAAATTCTACTTTCGTCTCGAGTGTAATATTAAATTTTTTCTGTAATCGTGTAATACATGATCAGATCTAACCAGAATATGAACAAAATTAGGATGTTGTGAAGATTATGGTATGTTGTTGGTAGGTTATAAGCATGGTTGTGAAAGGTTATAAGCATAGTTATAAAACAACTTGTGATGATTGTGAAGTAGTGCAGTTATAAACAAGTGCAGGTTATAAACAAGAAAGTTAATTATTATTATATTTAAATTTTAAAATATATTGATTATTTCCACCAATAATTCATTCACATTTCAATTTATTTTGTTAAAATAAATTCTTACAATGTTAAGAAACATTTAAAAGCATTTAATTTCCAACTTCAAATTATTTTTTAATTTATACTTATTACTAATTAAGAAGGCAATTCACTTTCTTCAGTCTATTGCAAAATGTTTCACTTTCTTCACTCATTTCAGTTTAGTAATGTTACCATTATTCAACGATTACAGAAAAAAGAATTAGTAACTCTTAATCTAGTAAAAACATTGTGACATCTGTTTTGGGTACATCCCCCTAAGCAACGTAATAGGTAAAAATTCCACTTGCGATTCCTGAAAATCTGAAGTTTTCTTAAACATAGCATTAACAAACTTCTGTAACAAAATTTATAGAACATGAAATTTACTATAAGATGGGTTATACACGATTTTTCCGTCAACATGTATTGACGGAGGTAATACAAATTTTCTAATTTCCCCCTCCTAAGTCTCTGCTTCCTAATGGCCAGATTTCGGACATTAATGAACTAAATCTTCAGTTTTACATAAATCTTAAATATCATATAACGAAAAAAATAGTTGTACCCCCAGAGCGCTATCTAATATACCGCCAATATGTATATTATATATATATATATATATATATATATATATATATAATATATATATATGACTCCTACTTCTCAGTACGGGTGGTCCCCACGGGAAGTTAGACCATTACCCCCTCGAGGGAAGGCCTTCAGGTTAAAACACCTATAAAAAGGACTTAGAATATATATATATATATATATATATATATATATATATATATATATATATATATATATATATATATATATAGTTTTGAAGGAACATCATTTTCGTCATCCTCTTGGAAGGTTCGATGTACAATTGAAGTAATCTCGGCATTATAAATATTAAGTGAAATCTTCCAAAACTTGGGATACATAACTGTTCTTATTTTCAATATATACATTTATATCTTTAAAAATATTGTCACATTTAATTTTATTTATCCACATTTTTAATTTTAATATTTATAACTCTTTTTGTAATAGTAATTTATGTTATAACCAACGCTTTGAGACTCATTTATGAAATGTATAGCACTAGATTTTGTGGAAAACTCACGTGAAATTCCGAATAAAACTCAGGTGTAAGAAGTATAGCAGCCTGCAGAAAACTGGTCGCACCTAGCCAAGGTAATTTAAACATTAAAGAATACAGTTTATTTCTAGTTATTTTAATAAATGAAAAAAAAATGTCAATGTAGGTGAGGAAAAATATACAAATGCCTCAAACCGTCTGCCATTTTTTAACATAGTATTATTTAGCAAATGACCTAGGTTGGCCCACCTGAAAAAGTCATTCCCACCTTCCTTATTCTCTTTCTCCTTGGATAGAAATTACATTTGAAATTCTGAAAGGCTTGGTTTATTCATTATATCTTGGGACTTATAAAGATTGTTCCTTTCCACTCACTCACCTCCCTCATTACTGCTGGCTCGTTACAACGGAAGACTGTCTTCATTTCCGAAGTAGTTCTCATTTCTTCATTTTGTTATAACAATTTCAATTTTTTTTACTTTCAGCATTTATTAAAATGAATTTGAACTCGTTTTACACTCTTCGGTATTACCGAAAAAACGTACACCATAAGGGAGGTTTGCAGCCAGAACATTGTAAAAATAGTGGCTAGAAACTTTAGCTTTTGCAGTAATAATAGAAAATGTCGGCACCAAAATGTTTTGGCGGGAAGCTTTTTAAAGGCGAGAATAAGAGAGAGCATTAGACTGAACCATTTTTCTATTTCTATTGGAAAGATGAGGGGAAATAACACAAATAACCATTTGAGTTCTCCTATGAATCAAGTATATTGAATTGATTAAAACTACACATAATACACGTTATAAATAGAGGTTGAACAAGAAGCAGAAAGAACTTAACTTTATAAACTAATACTAATTTACTAATTTAGCGGCAATATATATATTTATATATATATATATATACATAGAATGAACGATAGGTCCTATATTGTGAGTACTCATTTGATAATTGCGCAAATAATGCTAGCATTATTAAAATAGGCACCTGCGGGAAACGAAAACGTTCCTAGAAGTGGAGTCCTCCTTCGTTGGTATGTTCTGTGTTCCGTAGAAGATCCGATTTCCAGCCGGTTACGGTTATCTGCACAGGATGGCAGCTTTGCGGGAGATGAAACAACTGACTGACTCTATCACGGGTGAATTCCAACTGCGGTTGTCTATGAAGCGGTTATCTATGAAGCGGTTATCTGTAGCGGAGGAAGAGGGGCGAAGCCCCACTGGCCGTAGAAACGACCCCCAGCGAGCGTCCAAGTCCAACTGACTGTATCCTTCTTGCTAGCTGATGCCTTCTTAAACTGCATGTGTTTTTCCGCTGTAGCCACAGCCTTGGCGATATGCATGTGTGTGTGGCGGGTCTATGAACCCAGCGAGCGCGGGAAATTTAAATTCAAACTGACGACTGAACAGTTGTAATAAATGTTATGGAGGAGTATGTATAGATATGTTATTCCCCACGCTAACAAAACTATACTATTGCAATATAGTAATTAAAAATACTATAAATAAGCAACTCAAAAATGAATATGAATAAGATCGTTTAACATGTGTGCAAACTCAGGGTGATACCTTATGAGTTTTTTGAAGTACTCAGTACCTGATATGATATCACTACACATGTGATGTTTAAGAAATTCAGGTGAAAAGCTTCAATGCCTATTTTCGATTATGGATATATCGGGGAAATGCCATGGAAGTATTTACATCGTCATACGGGATAGAATGTTATTATATGTTTTTATGTTGCATTCTAATGAATAAGAAAACCATTTAAAGACAGGCACCATTTTCTCAACATCAACAACCAGCAAAGTATAAACCGAAAATTAACTAAGAATCAATAAAAAAATATGGAAATTATTTATTTATTTAATTGGAGCTTCGCAACTGTGGCGATGTTCCTCAGAAAAAAAAAACTGAATAAAATTAAAAAACCTAAAAAAAATTAATTAAAATTAAAACGAAAATAAAACAACATAACAAAAATTGACACGAAAAACAAATATGCAACACAAAACAGAAATAGAACACGAAGAACAAAATTGCAACATAAAACAGAAATGGAAACCAAAACACAAATGGAACACAAAACAGAAATAGAAAACAAAAATGGAACAAAAACCGAAATGAAACAAGAAACATAAAATATAAAAATTTAAATGACCTTTAAACAATTTTTTAGAAGTATAGAGTCATAAAAAGTAAAACAATTAAAATAGAAAAGGAATAGACAAAATATATTTAATACATAATACAGTCAAATACTAATAACATATCCTCTGTCAGCTATACGGATAGATAATTAGATGGTGAAACACATTTCAACTCGATGGGATCATAATATCAATCGCTATCGATTTATGGGCAGATAGATCAATAATATTCACTTGCTGCAAGGATGAGTTACTTTTATGTGCAATTTCCAAAATGTTCATTTTAATTAATTCATATATCAAATGTCCTTAACAAATATTAATTATAAATATTAATCAATTAGTTGGGAGTAACTCATAGTTACAATTATATTTAAATAATGGACTTTTTATAGTTTATTCATCTCCTTTGTTCGGATCCCACCATTTATTTATCAACTCATTAGATTAAGTAAACGCTATTTTAATTAGAATGCCTTCTCTCAGTTTACTTCATCCTCTTTGATCACAAATATTGAGCCAAAACTGCAAAATTTATGATCACTCGATATTCCACTCAAACTTTAGGCCGGCTTTTCTATTCTTATCCAATTAGCTTCTCTGGCACAAGAAAGTTTTTTGATTGATTATGCCCTTCAAGTAATCCAGATTAGGGTTCTGTGAGGGCGGAACGAATTTGCTAATACTCCGGGATAAAAGTGAGTTAAGAAAGGATCAATGTTAGTTAAAGAACATTTCAGGATTGTGAGTGAAGGGTGTAATTTGTGTTGAATTTAGTGCGCTGCAAGAACTCCTTTATGGGGGCTTAAACTCCGATGAAGTCCATCCAAAGTTTTTGATTTATATTTGAGTAATTAGAGAGACATTAGAAAGTTCCACCCTCCAATTTCTGGATAATTATGCAACGACTCTACGGCCTTAATGATCAACCATGAATTAGTTAAACTTTTTTCCGAAAATTTAAGCCGATTGAAAAAGCATTTCGTATTCTGAAATCTAGAAACTGGCCTAGAACAAATGTCGTTAAGTGTTCTCGTATTAACCAAAACGAAATAAAATGTCCGTAAAAAGAAAACAAAAATAATACACACGGGGGCTGTGTTAATATGGGGCCATGCCTTGGACGTGAAAAGAAATGACAAAAAATTAGAAAGAGTGGAAAGGGCAATTGCGATAAAAATTGCTAAAGGAAATTGTACTTTATCAAGTGAGGCTCCATGTGTATTACCAGACACTATGCCAATTTACATCAAAGCTGAGCAAATGATAAGGCAACATATGTTATTGAAATTGAATGAAATCCCACAAGACTTTACATTACAAAATATTACATCAAACGAAATAGAAAAAGACGTGAGACATACTTACTGGTTACACCCAAAGGACTACATTTGACCATTAGACAACTTAGACATAACGTGGACATATCAAATATACACTGACAGAAGTAAAACAAGGATGGCGTTGGGTGTGCTTACATTATTTTAAAAGACGGCAATATTATACAGAGAGGACAATACAGACTATCACCACTATGTACAAACAATCAAGCAGAAAACCTTGCAATTACTGAGGCACTCAAAACACTACACGACATTTCAAGTGACAGAGAGACAAGTATAATCTATACGGACAGCAAAATTAAAATAGACCGCATTTATAATAACGAAAACCATTACGAACAGACTGAACAGATCAGAAGACTAATTACACTATGTAGACAGAAAAATTTAATAGTGGCAATAACATGGATAAAAGGACACTCGGGAAATTTAGGAAATGACACAGCAGACCAACTTGCAAATACAGCTTCAAGAGACGAAACGATACCTATTACATACTCTAAACTGACTAAACAGACCATTAAAACTATTTTGATAGACGAATCTTATAAAAAATGGGACGAAAGATGGACAAACACTACTAAAGGACGACAATTACATAAGTACATACCAACTGTATACCAGAGACAAAAAATAACACTTAGCAATTCTAAACAAATACAATTTATATTAGGACATGGACCTACGAAGAATTACTTGTACAAATTTAAACTAACAAACACAAATACACGTAAATGTGACAATGAGAATGAACAGACATATGACCACCTCTTATATGACTGTACATAACTTGACGGACCAAGAACAAAACTCATCAAGTACATTACTTTACAAAAGGGAACTTAAGGGGACATAACACAACGGAGGGATTTAATACATTTATTCAAGATTTGGACACCATTTTGTAGATATACACCTATTGTTGTACACATATGTAATGTTTACATATGTTTTATTTTATTTCTTTTTTTTTGTTTTTATTTAATTAATTTATTGTTCTATAATGTTTATAATTATTATATAAGAAATATTATAATGTAATGCTGAAATGTGTGTAGTATCCAAAGGATGGAGCACACAACATTTAAATAAATTCCCACGTTAGAGGGATACTCTGCGTGGAAAACAGGAACAGGGGGCTGTGTTGACTAATCTGATTACTAATGTGCAGGGATGACGCACATATGACGTCAATTTATTTACTATTCATTCAGGCGATGTAAATGTAGCTATGTATAGGCCGAACATGACATGTTTAGTGATACTACTGCAGGAATGTAAGAGTGATACAGTTCAGCTGTAGGCTGTAAAAGCTCAATTAAAAAGCACTCAATATTAAATAACTGTTAAAGGAGTATAAGTAGAGTAAAGGCTACAGAAAATTGAAATGTCCATAACAATAGTTATCTAGATATTTGGGTTCCTTCCTTAATAACAGAAATAAAAAGGATTTTACCATTCGTTTGTTATAGAACCCCCACTCCATGTCCGTTTTCAATCATTGATTAACCAAGAAAAGATTCCGTCAAGCTGAGCCTGTATAAAACAAGCAGATTACCAATATCGAGAAATAACACACCTCACAATCTGCTTTTAGCAGATTTCCCTTTAGGAAGTCAGCTGTTGAGGATGTACTCACGACCTTATTTTAGAAAAATTTCGTCAATTGCTCATCGATCCTGTCTAGTAGATGACGAAAATAAGGTGCGTTAAAAATTGTATATGTATATATATATATATATATATATATATATATATATGTATATATATATCTGTTACCGCTCTAGCGGTCGCAATTTCGGTTTAATCGTTACCAAACTCGATATTTAATCATTTTATGTAAAAAGAAAGATCAAGTGTGATAATGCCCAAAATCCGAATGAGGGGAGGCTAAAGGGGAGGAATTTCGGAAATTGTTAATATCTCCATTATAATGAGTTGGATCGAAAAGTTGTATAGAATCAATCTTATTGCAAATGTAATGTTCTATAAATGCTGTTATATACAATTATTCTCTAACTTCAATATTAACTGAGAATTTGCATTTTTTAGTTTTCAGCCGTCATTCCCACTCCTACTCATGTCACATAATCAATACTGTACTATTTGGAAAGTAAATAATATTATTCATCATCATATATTGTGCTCATTGTACTTTTATTTTTTATGATAAATACAAGTGGGGAAATCTGCTTAGTACCTGTGAGACGGAGTTTCTATTACTCTCTCAGTAAGGGCTCTGTTTATTCTTACATTCTTAAGTTGTTAATTTCGTGCGCAAATCCCAATCAAACGCCGACTGTAAAATGGTGCGATTTGTGAGTGCTGAATAGTACCATCGTATTTGAAAGTTAATATTCATAATTATATTAAAAAGAATAGAAAAAAAAAAGCTTGGCCCTGAAACATTGAGCTCTATCTATTCCTATTGTTATAAAAGTTCTACCGATTGAATTTTGAGGGAAAGAAATACCCTGGATAAAGTTATAGGACGAGCCAGAGTTTCAGAGGGAGTCTAAGAAGATTACGATGAAATCCCCGGCCCCTGGAGGTAAGGCTTGTAGCAACTATGCCTTCAGATATTGGATCTGACAAAAAAGACCAACCGGAAGATTTGACTTGTTTCTCCTTCAAGTCCGTTCCGATTTTTATCTGTCAAAGGAATTTCCTACTGCCGTGACATGTGCGAAGAACTCATTTTTTACTTTCGGCTCGGAAATCGTACATCTGCCATGGACAAATCACACACACAAACACACACAGCACAAACATACAGCACACACACACACACACACACACACACACACACACACACAAACACACATGTAAAATGGAATTTAGGGAATATGAATGTTTAATTCATTCTCTCTGTAATTAGATTAAAGGCCTTGAAGGATTCTCTATTTCTGCTTCCTATTACAAGACTAACCTTTTAGCAGATTTCTTTCAAGGGAAATCAGCTATTGAGGTCGTACTCATGACGCGAGTTTTGAAAAATTTTCTCAAATGTCCATCGATCCTACGCAGTAGACGACGAAATTGAGGTCCGTTCAAAATTATATATATATATATATATATATATATATATTTATGTGTGTGTGTGTGTGTGTGTTTGTCTGTGTGTGTGTGTCTGTTAACGCTCTAGCGGTCGAAATTTTTGTTTAATCGTTACCAAACTCCATATTTAAGCGTTTTATATAAAAAGAAAGATCAAGTTCGTTAATGGCTGAAATTGGACCAATGGGAGGGGGGGGTTTAGAGGGGATTTTTGAAAATTTGAAATATCTCCGTTATTATGCGTCGGATCAAAAAATTGTATTGAATCAATCTTATTGCAAATTAAATTTACTATAAATATTGTTCTATACATTTATTCTCTATCTTCAATATTAACAGAGCATTTGCATTTGTATTGTGTGTGTGGTCGGCAGGAGTCGGCTGTTTGGAGCTTTCCGCCGATAGCTACTGCGGCCGTTTCCGTAACTATTCTTCCCTCGTGAATAGGTTTAGGATTTCTAACTACTACTGTTATTATTAGGCAGATTTCTCTATAGTAAAACTTCACGTGGGAAATCTGCTTAGGTTACGGAGCCCCTGCGTGACGGACTTTTTACTAATCTTAAAACCATTTTGCATGCATGCCTTCCATTACTTTGAAGGGGTTATTTTACAGTTCAATTAGCTGATATGTTGGGTACAATTAAAAAAAAAAATGTAGCTTTAAGCGGAAGAGCAATTTGGAAAAGCCACAAAGCCCTGAAACATATCACGAATGAATAATATATATTCTACGTCTGTGGTGGAGTGCAGGAGTGCAGGCACCACAGCCTGGGGTAGGATATATAAATTACAAAAAAATAGCCAGCGGGATCCAGGAAGGGCATTAGGCTAACTGTGCTGTAATTAAGGCTGGGTGAGGGGTGGGGGGTTGTGAAACAGGGTGGGCGGGGCAATTATAGCCAGGCTGGCCAACAGTTAATATATCAGGGCTACCAACCTCTCAGACCTAACCTGCAAGGCACACTTAACTGTAGTAATACTGGTAGTAGTCGCTACGCAACCGAAACAATATAATTCTATTAGTAGGTAACCCAATTATCAATTCCGTGATATCAAAAGCAATGAGTCTAAATCAACATAACATGTATTTCTTATCAGCTACTCCAACCAACAAATGATAAGGAGCAACAGCGGAAACTCATTATAAGGCCAACGTCTAAGTAGAGATGTTCATCAGTAAGTTCCTCTCCACCGAAGGGCACTAAGTGTCCCGCCTTATACTTAGGTACTTATAAAATGGCTCCTATCTCAGTTATCAAACTTAATAACTTGGCATCTACCCACTTTTCAGCATTGCCATTAAGGCTCTTATCTTTTTTCCACATTTCTTATTTAAATCTTTGAATTAACACTTTTCAAATTAATTTTCTTCTTAGCTGTCACAAGTCGTTACTGCCGACTAAATGAACTCGTGAGTCCATAGCTGTCTCTATTCCTGTCAAATAAAAATTATTAATAGGTATACTATAACAAAATAAATATAACACATCAAAACTTAAACGTTTAGATTATTGTTTTACCAGCTCTTTTTCCTATTGATTTTCCTCACCGTGCTCTAAATACTTTTACTGAATCTTAATAGAACCTGTACCAAGAAATGAGCTCGAAAGAAATCAGCTATTGGCACTGTTCTTAAGACGTGATATGCCAAACGGTTCTTTAATTCATTATTGATCCAACCCAGGATATTGCTGGTAACATTGTGGAAACGAGGTCAGAATTTTGCTTGATCGTTAAGAACTTCGATATCTAAATATTTCGATTAAACTAAAACAGCCCGTCACGCAGGAGCTTCATTAAGTAAGCAAATTTCCCACGTACTTGCATTTATCTCGAATAGTAAAAGTTCAATGAGAAGAATATTTCGTATTTAGGCTTCAAATAATGGGCTTCATAATATACCACCTTACTGTCAATATGACATGAGTAGAAGTGGGAGTTAACTGAAGACCGAAAACTAGCAAATGCAAATATCTCGATTAATAATACCAATACGAGAGCAAAAACATACTTAACAACATTTATCGAGCATTGCATTTGCAATAGGATTGGCTATTTACAATGTTTCGATCTGACGTATGGTAACGGAGATATTTCGAATTTTCAAAATCCCCCCCCCTCTAAATCCCCTCTCCCACTGGTCTGATTTCAGCCATTAATTGATCTTTCTTTTTACATAAAACGATTAAATACCGAGTTTGGTGTCGATTAAACAAAAATTGCGACCGCTAGAGACAGACATTTAATATATATATATAGTTATACAGTTTTGACCTCAACCTTAATGGCCTCAATAGCTAAAAAAATAAACATGTAACGCACTACAATTGTTATTCTATACATTTTTCTCTTATTTGAATATTAACGAAGTTATTTTTATTTTCCTTAGCTTCACTAAACACCCATCCCCACAAATGTTAGATTCACTTTAAGCCACTACATTACGTTATATACCTCAAATTTCACGACTTCTTTGTATACGGTAATCGGAAAGAGTGAAATAGAAATTAAAATGAGCAAATGACTTCCACTGTAGTGACACTAAGACATAGTGCCATTTTTCCAAGAATTTTCTTAGTTTCATCTGGCTTTAACGCTAAATCAAAACCTCGGCAGTGACCCTTAATGGAAATCTGCTAAAAAAAGTTTGCTGTTTGATTTGATTCATTTATTTTAGGAGTCAAAATTTGAGGAGTATACATATAAAATATACTCCAAATAACAACAAATTACTTTATTTTATAATAAACGTTGTAATAGCCACAAAAGAACCAATATTGATCAATATCCAATAATTTGGGGTAATGTAAAATGGAATAAATTGCTACATAAAATCAATGAAAATCATATATACCTTATGGTAATATGACAAATATTTCACTTCATTATAAATAATTTAATACTGGAGAAATTTAGAAAAAAATATTATCTCTATTCAATAGTGAGAAATGTAAAAAAAGAAAACAATAGACTCCTGCTGAACAAAGGAACAGCATTTGTTATTGTTTGAGAGTAGTATATCGACTGTCACAAATACATTTCATGTTTATCTATACTGTGTAGCTACATTTATTTTTCCAAAGCAAAATAAAACTAATTACCTTTTTTTTTGAAAAATACTCCAATGGGCAGCTATCTTAGCTCTACAAAATTGGCATTTATTATGTCTCTTTAAAATAGGTTACATTTAAAATTCGTCCTGAAGCTGTTAAGGTGTACATCAAACTTTTTAATTTAATGGTCACTATTAACGTCACTTCCTTACAGGTAAAGCCGAGTAGAGCCCAGATATCAGCCGTCTAGCTCCACTGAAGATGAGATTATTGCCTCGAAAACGCCAGGTGCTAAAAAATGTTTTGTGAGGGATTGGCTGATTATAGATTTAAAGAGATTTTAGACACCATGATGCCAAACCATCGCAACCTGGCCAACTCATTATAGTGATGAGGATAGTCTAATGGTAGTTTTAGTCAGGAATATTAATTTATGTACTTCAACCACCATAATTCGCGTCAGTGACAATGAATGACGTGTATAACAAATGAGTGACTTGTCAGTTTCAGTCCATGATACAGGACATATGATCTACAAGCTGAAAACGGATATCGTACTTTATCTTATGAGGCTTCATGTGTATTAGCAGACACTATGCCAATTTACATCAAAGCTGAGCAAATGATAAGGCAACATATGTTATTGAAATTGAATGAAATCCCACAAGACTTTACATTACAAAATATTACATCAAACGAAATAGAAAAAGACGTGAGACATACTTACTGGTTACACCCAAAGGACTACATTAGACCATTAGACAACTTAGACATAACGTAGACATATCATATAAACACTGACGGAAGTAAAAACAAGGATGGCGTTGGGTGTGCGTACATTATTTTAAAAGACGGCATTATTATACAGAGAGGACAATACAGACTATCACCACTATGTACAAACAATCAAGCAGAAAATCTTGCAATTACTGAGGCACTCAAAACACTACACGACATTTCAAGTGACAGAGAGACTAGCATAATCTATACGGACAGCAAAATTAACATAGACCGCATTTACAATAACGTAAACCATAACGAACAGACTGAACAGATCAGACGACTAATCACACTGTGTAGACAGAAAAATGTAATAGTGGCAATAACATGGATAAAGGGACACTCCGGAAATTTAGGAAATGACACAGCAGACCAACTTGCAAATACAGCTTCAAGAGACGAAACGATACCTATTACATACTCTAAACTGACTAAACAGACCATTAAAACTATTTTGATAAACGAATCTTATAAAAAATGGGACGAAAGATGGACAAACACTACTAAAGGACGACAATTACATAAGTACATACCAACTGTATACCAGAGACAAAAAATAACACTTAGCAATTCTAAACAAATACAATTTATATCAGGACATGGACCTACGAAGAGTTACTTGTACAAATTTAAACTAACAAACACAAATACATGTAAATGTGACAATGAGACTGAACAGACATATGACCACCTCTTATATGACTGTACATTACTTGACGGACCAAGAACAAAACTCATCAAGTATATTACTTTACAAAACGGAACTTGGCCGACGGACAAACCGAAACTTTTACTCAAATTCAACAGGGGATTTAATGTATTTATTCAAGATTTGGACACCATTTTGTAGATATACACCTATTGTTGTACACATATGTAATATTACATATGTTTTATTTTATTTTTTATTTATTTTTTTTTTACTTTATTTTTGTTTTTATTTAATTAATTTATTGTTGTATAATGTTTACAATTATTATATAAGAAATATTATAATGTGCTGAAATGTGTGTAGTATCCAAAGGATGGAGCACACAACATTTAAATAAATTCCCACGTTAGAGGAATACTCTGCGTGGAAAACAGGAAAAACAGGAAAGCTGAAAACGAAGGAAATGTCTAGTGCTCAAATTAATCAAATCTATATATTTCCACGGAAATTCGTATATAATTAGCACCACCAGGAAAAAAGTCCGTCACGCAGGGGCTGCGTAAACTAAGCAGATTTCCCACTAGAAGTTTTACAATAGAGAAATCTGCCTAATAATAACAGTAGTAGTAAGAAATCTCTAGACCTATTCACGAGGGACGAACAGTTAGGAAAACGGCCGCACTAGCTCTCGGCGGAAAGTCCCGAACAAAGACGACTCCTGCCGACCACACACACAATCCAAATGCAAATATCTCGGTTAATATTCAAGATACAGTATAAACGTATAAAACAACATTTATAGTAAATTTAATTTGCAATAAGATTAATGTTATACATCTTTTCGATCCGACGCATAATAATGGAGATATTTAGAATTTTCAAAAATCCCCCTCTAAACCCCCCCCCCTCCCACTTGTCCGATTTCAGCCATTAACGAACTTGATCTTTATTTTTGCATAAAACGATTAAATTTCGAATTTGGTAACGATCAAACAAATTGCGACCGCTAGAGCGTTAACAGACAAATATATATATATATATATATATATATATATATATATATATATATATATTAATTAAGTTAAATCTGCAAAAAGGAAAAAGACCGTTACAAAGAATTGATCGATTTAACTTCATTAAACATTTAACTTAGTAAGTTGATATAAGAGGAGCAATTTAAAAAAAAAAAAAAAAAAAAAAAATTATGCGTTGAGGGACAACAAAAAAAAAGGATATAAACATATTTGGACGGGTGTCATTTTAGATATCTCCTAGGCAGTATCAATGAACATTTTAATAAGTTATTCGAATAACGCGTTATAAGTATAATCAGAATAGCTGAATACCTATAAGAACAATCTGCTAAAAAACATTTTTCGAAGAAAAAGAAAAAAAGCATTAGCTTGTAATATAAAAGGGAAACAAAATAAATACAATTTATATAAATGTAAACATAAATTTAATATGAAGAAGTGTGAAATTTTCATAATATTGAATGATTTTAGTAGGCCTGAGTTCTGGGTAATTTTATTTGCTGAACGGCTCAATCGTGTTGGCTGTGAATGGTTCATTACTGAGTGTCGAATAAACAGAGCAACCCTCGCAAACAGCCTTCATTAAAGCTCCTCGTCTGAATTTCGTCGTTCGGAAATATGCCCATATCCAGTACACACGTTTTATAAACAACAATTTTCTGACCTCATCTAATCAAATACCAGTCCGGCTTCGTGAAATGATAATAAGCGATTATCGTTTACACTTCGATTTAGGCGATTACATGCTAACAACTTTTGGAAAAGATCTCTTTATTATTTTCTCCCTCTCTTCGGCGTTTATTATCACTGTGAATAGAAATATATACATTAGAGTACAATCCTCATATCATAATTGTCTCTACAATACTAATGCATACTGGAGATGTAATAGGCAAAGTCCGTCACGCAGGTAAACCAAGCAGAATTACTACCAGTGGGGCAAGCTATACCATATATTCGCCATTTTAGCTGATTTCTCTTAAAAGGGAACTAAAGATCAATTTCGTTAACGGCAAAAATTTGACCCGTGGAATGGGGGTTTAAAGAAAGGAAGGAAAATTCGAAATATCATTATTATTATAAGTAGTATCAAAAAATTGTCTAAATCCAATCATATTGGAAATTTAATTTCGTACTCATGACGCGATTTTCGAAAAATTTCGAAATGTTTAAATGTTTAATGAAGTTAAATCGATCAATTCTTTGTAACGGTCTTTTTCCTTTTAGCAGATTTCCCTTAAGGGAAATCAGCTATTGAGGTCGTACTCATGACGTGATTTTCGAAATATTTCTTCAAATGTCCATCAATCCTACCCAGGAGATGACGAAAATGAGGTCCGTTCAAAATTATATATATATATATATATATATATATATATATATTTGTCTGTTAACGCTCTAGCGGTCGCAATTTTTGTTTGATCGTTACGAAACTCGATATTTAACCGTTTTATGTAAAAAGACAGATCAAGTTCGTTAATGGCTGAAATCGGACCAGAGGGAGGGGGGGGGTTTAGAGGGAGGATTTTCGAAAATTCGAAATATCTCCGTTATTATGCATCGGATCGAAAAATTGTATAGAACCAATCTTATTGCAAATTAAATTTACTATTAATTTTGTTATACACATTTATTCTTTATCTTGAATATTAACCGAGATATTTACATTTTTATGAAGTCTGTGGTCGAGTATAGTTCGGATTAGGTCGGCCGTTTCCGTAACTGCTCGGCTCAGGTGGAAGCTCCTTCTAACCTTACCTATCGTTTCTAACCTTACCTTACCTTTGTTACTTTGTGAGATTTATACAAATAGGTTCTTTTCATCCGACCCCCCCCCCTTCTTTAGTTCTTGGACTACTAAAATTTGAGTTATTAAAATATAAATTATTCTTACAATTCAGAAGCCGTTTCAGTTGGGAATTTATTTTAATTAACTGAAAGATTTCTCATTAGTGTTTGTATTTAATCACGGTGGCGTTGTGTTACCAGTATGCAGTGCCACATGGGAAATCTGCTTAGTTTACGTAGCCCCTGCGTATCCGACTTTTTTTACTATCAAGAATATTAACCAAGATATTTGGATTTTTCAGTTTTTAGCCTTCATTAAACCCCATTCCGACTCATGTCACATTAACAATATACTGTTATATCATTAACCTCTTTATTTTAACTGTAGTACCAAATAATCTTTTCAAAGAAACCTTTATTATGGGAGATAGATGCAAATACGTTGTGTGTTTGCTTTAATCAGAAGGATTTCAAATTTATGTCGAACATCTTACTTTTAGTGTCTCAGATCTCGATGAGAAAATCGCATTAGAAGGAATAGTGGTTTATATATGCAAAAATGTCGGTTAGTAAACAATTAAGTGAATAATATATTATTAAATGGTGTATTTGTTTGTAATATTTCTCTATCGTTCATAATAGCGGTCATATTGTATTTTTTATTTTTAATTTAACCCCTCTCCTACAGGTCCGATGAAAAAATAGGCCGTATTTATGCTTGAAATAATTGGTTTCGAATATACTGGCTTATCGCTAAAGAAAAAAACTATATGACCGCTAGAGTAGGAACGAAGCTCACTTAAGGGATCAACTTAGTGAATGTTATGAAATTCTGCCTAAAACAATTCCTAATCATATTTAAATCAATAAAACAATTCCCCAAACATGATTACCTACAGACGCTTCAACGAAGTATTTTTACTGGAATTTTACAAAGGTATTTCATGAATTTCTCCTGTAATATTAATTTCAGAAACGTTATTAAAAATGTCTCCGGAGCACCCATCCATACTTCAGCAGACTCCCAAAGTTCTCCGCATACTTTGACAATAATAAAGTCTTTGATACAAGAATTAGATTGAACATTGCGAAGAGTTTCTCTCTAAGAACATAAACGGAATGATTGGCTGGTATTTTTAATATCATTTATAATTGTATTCACTAGATATTTAATGAGCGCCATCATCAATTCTGGCTGATTCAATTGGTAAGGCTTCAATTATTGATGTTTTTTTTTTCGTAATTTCTTCAAATTGGTTATAATTACACGTTTAATGAATATAAGTAAACAATTTAAAAATATTCCTCGAAAATGGGCTATGCTTATTGCAATAAGTTTAAATGACATCATTATGCTTTTTTTTTCTGCCACCATTTAGAATTTAATTGACGCAAAAGAAGGAAAAGCTCCGTTTTTCATGCTTCGACAGTTTTCCTCAAGGCAACTTGTAAACTTTCTTTATTGTTATTTCTATTTTAAAGGACGGTATATATCGTCAGATCGTTTGACAATTTTTAAACTGAAAACGAATTTTATATTTTTAAGGAAATATTTCGTAAATATAGGACTAAGTAGAATTGAAATAATTTGCTGAAATACGATGATAAATTTTATATAATATTCTATAGCACTGATATAGACTATATCTTGGTATTTACACGTTAAAAGTAAATTTATTCAAACAGAGTAAATATTGTAGGGTGAGAAGTACATGATTCGTATGGGACACTTTTATGTGTTTTTTTTCAATTCTAAATTTACCTTAGAACACACACACATATGTATGTATATATATATATATATATATATATATATATATATATATATATGTGTGTGTGTGTGTGTGTGTGTGTGTGTGTTTGTCTGCTAACGCTCTAGCGGTCGTAATTATTGCTTGGTCGTTACCAAACTCGTGTGTGTATGTGTGTGTGTGTGTGTGTGTGTGTGTGTGTGTGTGTGTGTGTGTGTGTGTGTGTGTGTGTCTGAACAAACCTCATTTTCTTTATTTCCAAGATTGGTTGATGAGCCTCCATAGCTGATATCTCTTATGACAAATGTGTAAATATTTTAGTAGTGGGTCCGATATTGAACTGAAGGAACGCACTCAAGTAATTGCTTGCCATTCTAAAATAATTTTATATTATCAACTTCTACATTCTGTTTTAGGTTAAATGAGCAAGAGCAAAAACGTTCATGAGCAATGCCTCTTATTCCGGAATGCTTTACCTTATTCTGTAGCTTTCATGCTCTACTAAGTCAAAGCCTTAGTTGAATCAGCGAAAGTGTTCCTTTTACACTCATATTTCTATCCAGAGAATGAACTATATCCTACAGAAAGTCATATTTTACCAACCTAATGGACATTTAATGGCATTTCTCGGGAACCATGACTTTTTCCAAGGAAGAATTAGTAGCAGAAGAGGGATTATGTTTTAAGACCCAGCGTAATATATTTCATCTAAAATAGTGTAATTTATAAACATCAGGGGGCTTTTTAACAAAAATCCAAAACATAAATGCTCGGGTTGACTCCTGTGTCGTTCTGAAATGTTATGACTATAGTATGAAACTCAACTTCACTCAAAAGGCTGATTTAAATCAAACTTTAAATTTTTACCCATATTGGAAAAAGAGTATTTGATTTTTATTATCAATTACTATAATAATAAGTGTCATGATTAACAAGATACAAACACCACTATTATAGAATTTTACACCTCACGCAGTTGTTGCTTGTTTTTAATTTCTATATTTCCTGTTTTCCATGCAGAGTATTCCACTAACATGGGAATTTATTTAAATTTTGTGTGCTCCATCCTTTGGATACTACACACATTTCAAAAATTGCATTATAGTATTTTCTATACAATAATTATAAACATTGTAAAAACAATTAAAAAAAAATATATGTAAACATATATATACAGTAGGTGCAGATCCAATTCTTGTATAAATGCATTAAATCCCTTGTTGAATTTGAGTAAAAGTTTTGGTTTGTTCGTCGGCCAAGTTCCGTTTTGTAAGGTAATGTACTTGATGAGTTTTGTTCTTGGTCCGTCAAGTAATGTACAGTCATATATGAGATGGTCACATGTCTGTTCTGTCTCATTGTCACATTTGCATGTATTTGTTAGTTTAAATTTGTACAAGTAACTTTTTGTAGGTCCATGTCCTGATATAAATTGTATTTGTTTAGAATTGCATTTGTTTGAAAAGTGCTATTTTTTGTCTCTAGTATATAGTTGCTATGTACTTATGTAAATGTCGTTCTTTTGGAGTATTTGTCCATCTTTCGTCGCATTTTTAATAAGATTCGTCTATCAAAATAGTTTTAATGGTCTGTTTAGTCAGTTTAGAGTATGTAATAGGTATCGTTTCGTCTCTTGAAGCTGTATTTGCAAGTTGGTCTGCTGTGTCGTTTCCTAAATTTCCCGAGTGTCCCTTTATCCATGCTATTGCCACTATTACATTTTTCTGTTTACATAGTGTAATTAGTCTTCTGATCTGTTCAGTCTGTTCGTTACGGTTTTCGTTATTTTAAATGAGGTCTAAGTGAATTTCTATATTTATCGCCATATATTTTAAGAGTTTTGAATCTATAATTAAGAAATTTTGGCTTTTAATTTTGTATGAATATTTATATAATGGGTTTTAAAAGTATTTTGAAATGATTAGCACAAGTAGTGTTATGCTGTTTTTTTAAAAACATTATATAATTTGTACATAATTGACAGGGTACTGACGATGTAGCACTTGGTCTGGAAACGCTCCGTACCTTTAAAATAAACAGTGTGTGGAAGGATGACCTGCAATATCCGTCATATCTCCCTTTCATTCAACAGGACTTCTTAGAAAAATACCCCAATTTATATAATTAATTCTTGAATATTCATTCTGGAGTGCATATACTCCTGATTGAAGAAAATAATATTGAAGTGAATTTTTATATGTATATGATTTTAAAAAAAAGTTTGTATATATTTTAAAATTAGATTTCTTTTTTATAGGTGAGTCACGAGGCAAGTTATTTCAGAAAGACGTTTAAAATCGTATGTATCTATTTTACTTAGCAATTTTATTATCTAAACTTGCTAAGTTCTTAACTTTCAGGTATGCTTTAACTTTAGCCTACACTCTATACATTACTTAAACAACAGTCGGTATAAGAGATTCACTTTGGAATGAATATGGTTTTTATACGCTGTTTCAGTAGTGTGTTTAATTTAAGCATGAATTTAGGATTAAATGTCTAATTCCAAGTTTCTCCGTGATTCAACCATAACCAAATAAGCATGATAATGTGGAATTTAAAAAGAGGAGGGCATAGTATAATAAAATCTGACGTTCTTCTAGGCAGCGTTCAAAATTCAAGCAACAATGTAACCCTTGTAGCGTCTGAAAATGGTTGGTTTTTGTGACGGTGTTATTACTGGGTTATGTAAAAATATCCATGAGAGTAGACAAGTCTGATGGCATTTTAACTGATAGTGGAAAAAATATTAATACATTTGCATTTAAGTGTTTTTTAATCCGTTTCAGATTTGGGCTAAACCTCTTACACAGTGTTGTTCAACGGGTAAATGTTTTGCTTATCGCCACGGGGAAAGGTTTTCTTTGACTAGAAGGTAATCAAAACTAGATAATACAGATAGGCAAAGCCTGCGGGAAAGCCAACAAGAAACAAGGAAGGCATACGGTTCAGTCTGCCGAGAATTTATGAGTTTTTTAAGGTCGGTGTGGGGGGGGGCGGTTTCCTCCCCCACCCCAACCTACATCCCTATCTCTCTGCCTCCCTCCCCCATCATTTGTCAGGCTCTTTCTTCTCTACCAGACCGCTCGTTTCACATACAGTCATTGTTCCTACATCGATCTGTTTTCCTCCTAACTATGTTTCTGTAAACTCGCTGTACTTTCGAATTACTCTACCAGAAAATGGGAACTCTTTTTAAATACTTTAAAGCACTCATTAATTTTACATTAATAAAAATTGACAGACTATAGTATTTTTATGGAACTAACGTAAGTTTGCAAATGAAGTACAACAGTTATTATTTGGAAAATAGGTCTTAATAACAGGAAGTTTTCCCACAAATTTCTTTATTAAAGCACAAGGCCTTTCGGGACTAACGTGCCATCATCAACTACTAACGATAAACAAAAAGTTCGTCACGCAGGGGCTGCGTAAACTAAGCAGATTTCTCATGGGAAGGTTTACAATAGATAAATATACGAGTACATACTCGTAACACAACCGTGAATGCTCAGTAAATGTATAATACACGGCAGAATTGTAAACAAACAGGCAAGCCAACCTCGTAGCGCTGCATAGATAGACAGGAAAGACAATTACAAACAAACAATTAATGAAATATATCTGAATATAACATATTAATTTTATTGAAAACAATTTACTAAAGCTAGTGCTGTAATTTGTAATGAATCAGAATCAGTTTTATCTCAAATCACTGAAATTTTAGTAATCCAAAAACAAAAGAAGGGGGTGGGGTCAACAGAACGTATATGCATATATCTCACAAAGTAAAAGTTAGAGGCTCGGGTTGGCCGTGCGAGTTAGGGCGTTGGTTCTAATCTCGTATGGCAGACCTAGAGTGGCGGGTTCGAATCCCGCCCTGGGCAGTAGAAATGTATTTAATGACGGACTAAATAAACTCCTTGTGCCCACCCTGGCTAGAATAGGATGGTAACCTGTAGATAACCCGTTCCGATTACCCTAGTAGCATAAAGTGGACGTAAAAAAAAGGGAAAAAAAGGTAAAAGTTCAATGAAAACAATATTTGGTATTTAGGCTTCAATTAATATCTTTTATTATATAACAGAGCATTGTTTATTTAACACTAGTAGAAGTATTGAAGGCTGAAAACTTAAAAATGCAAATATCTCGGTTAATATTCAAGATAGAGAATAAATGTATATAACATTATTTATAGTGCATTTAATTTTCAATAAGATTGATTCTATACACGTTTTATTTTATTTTTATTTACACAGGAGCACCCGCATCTTGGCGATACACTTTTCGATCCGACTTATAGCAACGTAATTTTGAAGATTCGAAATATCTCCGTTACTACACTTTTTCGACCCGACTTATTATAACGGAGATATTTCTAATTTTCAAAATTCTCCCCCACAGAATTTTCAATATATACAATTTTGAACGGACCTCATTTTCTTCATCTCCTAGGTAGGATCGATGGACATTTGAAGAAAAAATTCGAAAATTCCGTCATGAGTACAACTTTAATAGCTGATTTCCCTATTTCCACCCCTAACCACTCCTGATCTGCTAAAAGGGAAACTTGCTGAAGGCCATATGATTGATAAAAAAAAAAACTTACATTTGAAATGTTTCAACCTAAATAAAATTACTAAAATCAGTCATACACCATGTCTTAGCTTAAAAACATTAAAATCAGAGTCAATCGTATAAACTAATAAAATATAATTTAAATTAATTTAAAATATAGTTAAAATGATACAATGCCTAAATAAATATAAACATATTTTTAAAATGAAAACCCTACATTTAGCATAAATCCAATTATTTAACAAAATACCTACCTTGGCTGTATAATAAATGCTAGCGCTATGGCTTTTGGGTAACTACAGGCGACTAGCAGATAGACAGCCAGGCCTACTCAGAAGGACAGAACACTGCATTTCCAACTGTAGGTTTAGGCAGATACCCCTCGGTCTTTCCAGCTCAATGTAAAGGGGTTCCAGTTTTGTTTTTATTAGTTTTTCTTTAATTTTAGTTATTATTTGGTTTGGTGCAACATGCCGAAATAAAATTCGTTATCATCAAAAGCTAAATAACTAGTAATGGAATAAATACGCCTATGAGTATAAAATACTAAATATCTTTGTTATTATACGTCAGATTGAAAAAGTTTGTATAGCCAATTTAATTTCCCATTAATGTTGTTATATACATATTTTCACTATCATGAATATTAACCGAGATATTTGGAATTTTTAGTTTTCAGCCTTCAGTAAACCCCCACTCCTTCTTGTCATATTTACAATAAGCTGTTATATTTTGAAGCCTAAATACCAAATAATGTTCTCATTGAATTTTCACATTTTGAGATAAATGCAAATACGTGAAGCACGTGGGAAACTGCTTAGTTAACGCAGCTCCAACGTGACGGACTTTATTTTTCTTTTCGATTAATCAAGCACCTTTTATAATTTTATATATCATTCAATTCCAAGTATTCTTTCTAGTCCTGATTTTACTAATGAAAATTAAAACCATTTTTACTTGTTAAAAAATGAAATGGACCAAGAAATTTTGGACTAGACCTTTATTATTTTTGATTGGATATATACTATTTTTGCTTTTTGGAATTTTTATGTTGTTAATTTTAATTTCCTCTTATAAAATCGTTGCTCTTCTTTGAAAATGACCCTTTTTATAGCTGCCATCTTAAGTCTATTTTTACCACAACGATGGCACCTACACAGCAAAATGAATTTTGTGGACTAAAACCTTGAGGGTGGAGTGGAGGTAGACCGTCAAGCAGGACCCAGCTTAACCATATCGATTATGGATTATAAGGGTTGCTAAAAGCTCAAGGGGTCGGGAGTTTGGAATTTTCTTCTCACAATATTAACCCTCTATATCCTACCAATGTTTACCTAATAAACTCAGTTTGAAACTTCCCAACGTATAATCTTAAATTGAGTTTCATGCTACACCGACGGGCCAATATGTGAGTAAGATTATTAAATTATCTGTAGCCCTGGAGAATTTCATGAGGCTAAAAATAAGTTTTCTTTAAACTCGGCAGATTGCCTCCTATTTTAGCTGCTCAGATATGTGAGAGACCTTGTTTGTATTAAAATTCAGATTTCATATAGGTTAGGCTTTAGTTGTTTTGTTTACTTTGATCAATTTAATTATACAAAAGCTAAAAAAATGGCTAATATTGTAAAAATACAATATGATTTTTCATGATTAAGATATTTAAAATATAAAGGGTCAGATATTAAGGGTTTATTTCCAAAAACATGGAAAACCTTTGGACAGGGGATCCACTCAATTCATCAAAAAAGCTCCTTATTTTCCTCATTATTATTCTGGTTGGGTAATGGTGATAATATATTGATAACAAGACCAGCTATGGCTCTCTGTAGCTCTTCCCTTTAGGTAATTAATTTTTTACATTCCGAAACAGTCGTTAAGTACATTATAAATTAGGCAAAGTGTAAAAAGAAGAAATTATTTATAATAATTTAATTTATTTATTAACGTCCACATTATGCTATTATTGCTAACTGTGGTGGTCTACAGGTTACCACCCTTTCTAGGCTGGGTGGGATTAAGGATTTTATTTAATGAGTCCGTCACTAAATAAATTCCTAATGCCTAGGTGAGAATCGAATTCGTCACTCTGGATTTTCAATCCTTCACACTATAGATAAAAGAATGGATATAATCTAGATATAACTAATAATATAGATGGAATAATGTGTTTCAACGCCACTGCATGATGGTGGAGGGGGTGTATCAGATATAATTGGCTGCCGCTAGAGCCAGCTGATATGATTGGCGGTAAATTGCAGGAACAGGCGGGAAGTACGGTGGGCTCAGGACTTGAATGCTGTATTAGAGGCCTATTCAAGTTTAGAGCAGTTTGCGGCACACCCCACTTCATTAGGCATAAGCTGCTTAGGGCACAAATTGAGGCTGAGCCTTCTTCAGTCACTCGCTGATAAGCTATGCTGATAACGATCGTGAGCAATGTCACTAATATCCTTCCAGAAGGCAGGAGTTATATCAATCCAGTGGCCATATCAAGTATGGATAATGATATTTATACTTAAACGTCTGATAGAAAGTGTAACAACAGAGGTGGAACTGTAAATACCCTGCTTTTCAGGGTGGATATTCTTCTTTATCATTTTTTTCGCAGAATATCACAAGGAAATCAGCTAGGTCTTACCCATTTTCGAATAAGTTCCTAAAATGTCCAACAATTCTACCTAAGGGATGACGAAAGTGAGGTCCGTTCGAAAATATATATCCTTGTCTGGACTGCTTAGTGGTCACAATTTTCGTATAATCATTACCAAAATCGATATATAATATCCATGTAAAACTGAGATCAAGTTTGTTAAAACTGAAAAAGGACCGGGAGGAGTATGGACTTTAAACTCAAAATATCTATGTTACTAGGACTCAAATCAAAAATTGTATTTAACCAATGTTTTTGCAAATTTACATACTTTTCTCTATACTGAATATTAACAGAGAGTATTGCATTTTTAAAGTTTTCTGGCTTCAGTAAACCAGCAATATTAGTCATCGCACTTAACAATAAGCGGATAAAGCTCCATTCAACAAGAAGTATCATATTTGTTAAAGGCTCTTCATGTGGTTTAAAGGGAAGATAATTCCATAAACCAAAATATCTCCGTTGGCATGTTCGGATCTAAAATTGTTAAATGTGCCGTCATGTTCATTATTCATGCTCTACAATTGCTACCACATACATTTTTTGGTAACTCAAATATTACGCGAGTAATTCACACTTTCTTGTTGTCAGAATTCACCAAACCTCCCCTTCTACTCATTGGATCTTTATATAGCAATAGAGAATATATGAAAATCAGTTGTGTACCATACCAGCACATGCGAAATCGGCCTAGCGTGACGGAATTGTATGGTCCTTCTTCCGACTCCACGAAAGCCTTGCAAGTAGTTTCGGATCAGAAGTCAATTAATCTCTAACGAATAAAGAAAAATCACAATTAATAGAATTCGAGAAGGAATCTATTTTCCGTCTCACCGACATTTACTGAGGTCCAGTCTGTCCGATGACGTCCGATGACGTCCGATCAGCGACACGCGCCGATTTAAACTTATCGGAATACTGGTTTCAAGCTGGTTCACGAGGTTTCTGGTAATGTCCGGTAGTTTTTTCTTAATGGGAAATAAGTAACAATTTCTCCACCCCAAAGATCCTAAATTAATGACCTTTACCAGCTGCAAATACAAATGAAGATTTT
Organism: Riptortus pedestris; assembly: GCA_019009955.1. Classification (NCBI taxonomy): domain Eukaryota; kingdom Metazoa; phylum Arthropoda; class Insecta; order Hemiptera; family Alydidae; genus Riptortus; species Riptortus pedestris. The sequence goes on along the minus strand of CM032230.1, from coordinate 86,862,837 downwards.
CTGGAGCAATGAGTTGAAAGTAGGTGTCGTTAATAAGGAGAACATGGACCGTGAAGCTGTGGTAATAGAAATATAGTGAGCGGGTAATTAAAATTAAAAAAAAAATATTACCGAGCAATTTAAGTAATAATTCATTTTGTCATCGCATTCCCATCAACTGATCGTTCTTCGCGGCCTATCAAATTGAAAGTGATTTCAGCCAAAGGAGCACATTCGCCAGCTCTGGTCATCTATTCTCAAACCTATGCCTACATTTCAAAAAGTCGAATGCTTTATCTATACCTCAAAATTGAAAAATGTTGACCGATAAGAGAAAACTCTTCACAAATATGAAACGAAGTTTATACCCTAGGCTCCACAGTTCGGCTAAATAAACAACTAGCTTTCCAATATTCAGCAGGAAAGTGGAGACAGATCTATCAAACATTGAGTGATCGATCAGTTAAACCAATGGACAGCTCTTGTGGTCCTACCGAAAGAACCCTTCATATAATATTTTATTGTCCTCTCGCATGTACAGGAGAAATTTCATTATTCTAGTCCCCTACAACAAATTTAACTGAAATTACAAATTCAGTTTAGTTCTCTAAAGGTCTTTACCAAATAAAGTCATACCATCAATATTGAAGTGGCTTAATTACTTCATTCTTCCAAATACAATAAATTGGAATTCCATTAAAAAAAATAATGTCACTTCAACGGATAAAGAAGTGAAACGAAAATTTATAACAACGGTTTGAATGATGTCAAATATATGAGTCCAAAAGCTTAAATTAGCAGAACAGAAATGTCTTAAAACAAACATTTTAAATTTAAGAATCATGAATTTGAAATACCTGTGTGGTGGAGAAGAACAAGGTACTCAGAGTGATCAGTGCAAAGAAAAGAAAACTTATAGTAATTTAAATCATAGTAGAGGATTGTTGGGTATCGGTTATATAGATCCTCAATTCTTCAAATAGAAGAGTTTATAAAATATGGTGACAGTTTCGGGCACCATTGGTTCCCTTCATCAGAGCAATTGTAGTAGAGGAGGAGCAGGGTGCTAAAAAAAAACTACTGCACTCAGTGACAACTAAATCTTGAGTGGTACATTCAAGATTTAGTTTTCACTGACTGCAGTAGTTTTTTTGTATTTAATAAACTGATGTATTTGAAGAATTGAGAATTCATATAGCCGATACCCAACAATCCTCTATTATCATTCAATAACCAACAACTGTTAGATTAATTTAAATTATTAACCTAGAATGATCAGAGATATTAAAATGAATTTCTTCGTAAAGAGTTTAATGAAATAAAAAAACATATCCATCACGAGACCAATATAATGTCCTGATTAACTTCCTGTCCTCGAAAAAACGCATTATTATTATTTCTATATCCATTGAGTTACGCGCTTTTTTGAAATATTATACTAAGAGATTTTAAACCTTATGAATGGAATCAAAATTTAAATAGACTCTCAAAAAAAGGAGGTTCTCTTGAGATTAATTGCATTAATTCCTCTGGAGGAAAGAGAGCCTAAAGAGAAGTTTTAACTCATTCCTCCGAACTATTTCCTTACAAGTCACGAGTTCATTTTATTAATTAAACTTTGAATAAAACCTCTTCAGACTGAACAGTCGCAGAGCACTTTGCATTACCACCGACGAATATTAAGTTAGGAGCTTCTGGCTTGAACAGTCTCTGTTAGCTTTGTGAGAGAAAAAGGGGAATGTAAACCGTTCTTTTGAAAATTACATTCGCATTAAGAAAACACTTCTCTTAAAGCAAACAATGAGTGGCTTAATACACTACCTTCAAGAAAGCGGGATTCCGAGTTTTAGTAGCACTTCTTAATTAAGGGCGGAATATGTTTAAAAAGAATTCTCACCTTCCCAGTTTCAATAGCACTTAAAAAGTAGCAAGTTAATTTCTTCTCGATTTTAAAATATCTTTGAGGAACATTTTTTTTAATAAAGCCATTAATATCTGCTATTAGAATCTCTGTTGTAATTAATAGTATTTTTTTTTCAAAACAAATAGATTTTTATAGTCACGACATAAGAGGCATTATAAAAAACGATGAGTCAAATCTATTGATAGAAATATTTTAATACAAGAGAGAAAAAAAGTGTTTATTCAATAATCTTTCCATAGTATGTATATCTCAGTTTCAACTCTCATTTTCATAGTGTTATTAAAATTTGATTACTTTTTTGTCGTCTATATTCTTTTCCCCCCCCCACACCCGTTTTTCCTCATTAGGTTATAAATGGCATGTTTTACTAGAACATTATATTTTGGTGCGAAATCTACCAAATTTTACATTTGTGCGAATAGTGTATTTATCAGTACTAAAAGTATAGAATAGTACTACAGTATTGCATGGACAGAGACTAGTACTAAAAGTATAGAAAGGACAGAGACTAGTACTAAAAATATAGTATTATCAATTCTACGTACTTCGAGCGTGTTACAAGTTTAATTAAACCTTTTTTGGAATTCATAGAATGGAAATAATTACCGTGGATAACATACACTACTAGATGTGGTTTACTTATAGCTCTTAATAGAAATACATCAATATACTTTCCTGATGTTCTGATCATGGTTCAATAATATATATATATATATATACATATATATATATATATATATATATATATATATATATATATCGGTATTATTGTCAAGGGTTGGGTCATTTTTTTAAACCTTGTATGCAAAAGGTTCCAATAAAAGGCCAATCTCTCCACTATACAATTGATTGCCCAAACAAACATCCTGCCTACTCTATTTGATCTATACTATACACGATATTTAACTGTTTCATAGAACACTAAAGTTTATACTCATTAATCGCTGAAATTCGACAAGGAATAGGGTGGGATTAGGAGGAAGAATTCGAAAATTCAAATTATCTCCGTTATTTTGAGTCGGATCGAAGAAGTTTATATTATTATTTATTAACGTCCACTTTTTGCAACTCAGGCTAATCGGGACGGGTTATCTACAGGTTACCACCCTTTTCTAGCCAGGATAGGATTTTAGGACGTTATTTAATGAATTTCGTCACTAAATAATTTCCTTTGCCTAGGCAAGAATCGAACTCGCCACTCTAGGTTTGTCAAGTGAGATAAAGGTCAACGCTTTAACTCGCATGGCTAACCTGAGTCCCAGAAGTTTATAGAACCAATCTTAAGATACAGACCAATCTTAAGATACAGATCAACAATTGGGAAATCTGCTTAGTTTATAAAGCCTCTGCGTGAGGGTTGTTTTTGGTAAAAGGCACATAGAATCTATTAGTTCAGTATTTTTTATGTTGTTTATGAGACATTTTTTTTAAATATCATTTTTAAGAATAATTGATTTAAATCATTTATTTAACACAGGGTGTGTTATGAGTTTTTTCTAGCATTGAAGATTGAGTCTTCTTGAAATTCATTTGATGTATTTTAAAAGTAATATTTTTTATCTTAAGAGTGATTGACTCCTGCATTTTCTTCACAGTAATAACATACAACGAGAAGTAGAACAATACATTTCACATAAATATTACATTATTAGAAAAAATATGGTACAGCTTTTGGGAGTCATGCATTTGTATACTGAATGAATCAAGTCTGAGAAGAGATAAATGTTTTCACTGAGTTTAGAAAAAGTGAGTAAATTAAACACACTCCACAAAATTAACCTTTCCAGGAAATTTAAATTCATTATTCATACGTCATTACGTACCCGGAAAACGTTCAAATTTATATGGTTTTTATTCAGGAATTTTCCCTTAGAAGCTGATTTTTTTCATTATTCTTTGTATTAATTAACATTCATTTCAGGACACTGTTCTACATTAATGAGGCATTTAAATAATTTATTCTCGTTGAACGTGCCATTTTTTTGGGTGTTACAAATCGATTTTATACCTAATTAACTCAACCAATTGGTTCAATTAAAAAATCAGTATTTTTTACTTTGTGTAATTTCCAATTCCTTCGTCTTTTTTAAAGACGAAGAAACATTGAGTTCGTCATTTGCTAATTATTTTTCATTTTTATTAAAAAAAAAGGTTATAATGGAAATTAACTAATTCAAAAAGGTATTTATATTCAATAGGTTTTTATAATGAATGAATGAGTTAAGCCTCTTTTATAACGAGCAAACTAAATTAATGGATAACAAAATGAATATATAAATACTTACAAAGTACAGTAATATGGTATTAAGGAAACAATAATCACTGTTTAGGCCTAGGGTGTATGGTTTAGCTACCCGGCTTGACCAACTATATTAGGAAGTGAAGTTCTTCATTAATGCGAACTTTACTATATAATGAGCTATCCTTGACCAGTTGGAGACCCACCAAGTTGCAATCTCTCCATCTTGCTGACTGTCTTCCTCTACTTCTTTTCCATTTTTAGCAGATTTCCCTTGTGGTAATAAATGGCCTACTGAGTTTGTACTCGTGATTTGATTTTCGAAAAATATCTTCAAATATCCAACTTCCCAAGAGTTAACCTAAATAAGGTCCGTTGAAAATTGTATAAATATACATAAATATACAAAACAAAACAAAATAACCTGCCTCTTTCTGAGGGTACTTGTGTGGTTAGCCTCCTAATCTGCCAGTTTCTTGGTAATATTGTTTTAGCAGATTTCCCATCGCGGAATTCCAGGTCGTACTCATGACGCGATTTTCGAAAATTTTCTTCAAAAAGGTCCATCGATCCTACCCAGGAGATGACGAAAAGAAGTCCGTTCAAAATTATATCTCTCTCTCTTTCTCTCTCTCTCTCTCTCTCTCTCTATATATATATATATATATATATATATATATATATTTGTCTGTTAACGCTCTAGCGGTGGCAATTAATTTTTGTTCGATCGTTACCAAACTCGATATTTAAACGTTTTATGCAAAAAAGACAGATCAAGTTCGTTAATGGCTGAAATCGGACCAGTGGCGGGGGGGGTTTAGAGGGGGGATTTTCGAAAATTCGAAATATCCCCGTTACCATACGTCGGATCAAAGAATTTTATATAACCAATCTTATTTTAAATTAAATTTACTATAAATATTGTTATATACATTTATTCTCTATCTTGAATATTAACCGAGATATTTGCATTTTTATTTAATTTGGGCCGGTAACGGACGACTGAGTTTCCCGCCAAAAGCTAGTTCGGCCCTTTGCCGTAACTGTTCGTCTCTCATTTTGAGATTTCTCTATTGTATAACTTCACGTGGGAAATCTGCTTAGTTTATCCAGCCCCTGCGTGACGGACTTTTGTATTCTTATTTAGTCAGGCTCATCCAATTTCGGACACCTAGCTTCCGCAAATAATCTTCCTTGACGAGTAGACATTTCTCAATTTCAATTTATTTATTAATGGACACCACATCGAAGGTGATTTGCCCTTTCAAAAGTAATAACAGGTAACAATAACAAAAAAACATACCTTAACAGCAAGTAACAATAATAAATACCTTAACAACAAATAATAACAAAAAATACCTTAACAGCAAGTAACAATAATAAATACCTTAGCAACAAGTAATAATAACAAATTCCTTAGCAAAAAGTAATAATAACAAATACATTAACAACAAGGGACAATAATAAATACCTAAACAACAAGTAATAATAACATATACCTTAACAACAAGCAACAATAACAAATACCTTAGCAACAAGTAATAGTAACACATAACTTACATTTATTTATAAGTATACATTTCCACACACGTGTATGTTTTCCCTAACACCTCCATAGGTATATTTTATTCAGCATGTCCATAGCCATAGTATGCCGTCCTTATCAAAACATAAGCAAATATTTGATATGCCAAAGTGAAGGCTTCACATAACGTAGTCAAAGAAAGATTGTAAAAAGAGATATGTTTTTCCTTATAGCTTAACCATCATATTAACAGCTTAAAGTGCAAAGAAAAAAAGACTGAATAGAAAGTGAGATCTCTCACATGTGAATTACATTTTCTTTGAAAGCTGAAATGGGGTTATTCCACAAAGGTGCTAAATAAGTAAAGTAAAAATATTTATTCCTTTGTAAACCATTCTTCTCCATTTTCCAGTTGCTAATGACCAACACTAGAGAACATGTTATTCTGGGTCTACTAATTGCAACTTCAATTTTCTCAGGATCTAGGTCGCGATGGTTGGAGGAATAGTATGTAATTAAATGCTCTTTCTGCATAGTCCGTGCCAACCTAGCCACTCGCAAATTTTATCCTTCCCATAATTTAAAAAATAATACCTAATTTGAAGATAAAAAGACATTTTCACCATACTACGATATAATCACCTATTTTACACACCTAATTTGCGGTCCGAAAGCTACACTTTGCTGCCCTAGTGCCGAAAATGAATATTTCGCCCTAGGGTGGCAAAAACAGCTGTTTATTATTTTAATTCATTCATTTCATTATATACATTATATTAGTTTGTTTTGCTCGTATTATTGTTTAGTTATTTAGTAATTATCCAACTACGAGTAAAAGTGTGAATGTGTCAAACAAAAAACAAGTAATAGAATCTTCAAAGGGTATTATGTTTTCAAACAACCAAAATTGTACTTTTAACATTTCTATAAATCAAAAATAAACGAACTAACTTTTTTTTAGCATTTTGAAATATATCAGTTGTATTAAATGAAACACACATATGTTCATCTCTCTTTATTAACTTACATAATAACATAACTTAAAACAATCCATACATTAAACATTCATCATGTCCCCATAACCACAAGATAACCTTCTAACAAAAGGTACACAACCAAAAGAAAATCGTGTTTTTGATTAATGTTATATCGTATTAATATTTATTGTAGTATGGTGAAAAATAGCGTTCGTGCCTCGGGCCAAAGTGCTTTTGCCGGCCCTCGAACTTTTCATGACCTCGACTACGTCTCGGTCAAAAAATATCTCGGGCCGGCAAACGCCCACTTTCGGCCCTTGGTACGAAATATACTATTATAACTTTTTAAAGTTCATAAATGCTAATAATAGCAATATCATACACATTATAAATATATGCAATTATGTATAAAATTAGCAATTAAATGCAACTTCATATTTTCTTTTTAGCAACTTTTCACATTGGTATGCGTATTTTTACATGAATAGATAGTAACGTTAGACAAAGGATTAACATTCACATACACATAAATAAAACGTGTGATAAAGCTAACAAAGTTATTTGCCAGTTTTAACTATACTTTAATCATAAATCGAAACATAGCCCTGTTAATAAACTAATGTTATACAAAGCCTGCATCAGATCAGTATTAGCTTAAGCTTGCCTCATATGGAGCTATATATCAAACACTAATTTAAGAAAGCTACAATTATTTCAAAACAAATGTCTGAGAATTGTGTAAAATCTTCCCTATCATACAAGAATAAGAAAATTACATCAAATTTCCAACTTATCCATGATAAAGACATATATCCGTAAATTAACCACTACGTTTTTCAAATCTTGTAAACATATCATCCTAATAATGCAAATCACCATCGCTATGGGGTACAAAACTAAATAAATAATATAAATGTACTAGTATATAGGAATAACATAATTTTTTTATTAAAAACATTTAAAATTATTATCTTTATTACTAGTCTAATGTTTATTTATGTTTGTTTATCTAATGTTTATGTCTTATGTTTATTAATTGTTTTTATTACTAGTATTTAAAGATTATTTGTTGTATTTAATTTTTATTTGTTGTTTCAGTTTTTGTTATTTTTCTATAATTTTGTTTTCATTTTACATTGGGAAACTTTGAGCCAAATCGCCATGATGCGGGTGCTCCTGTGTAAATAAATAAAAAAAAAATTGAAAACACAAAAATAACATACTCATCAATGAAATAGGTAATTACAACAAACAGAGCACTCCAAGATACGTGTTCAAACGAATTAAGTACATTTTACTACACAAGAAACTGATTGAATGAATACCCTTCAGGCTAGACTAAAGACATGTAAACACCTTTATCTTAATCCCTATTTTACCTCTAATCATATTAAATAATCATAAGAAAGTCTGTACTTGTTAGTATTATTAGCTCATAAGATCACTTAAATTTGTAAATTTTTAAAATAACTGATATTCACTAAGTTGCAATATGACTGCCTACTATTAGTCAATTGCATTTACAACTATCTTCTACTTAAATAGAAAAATTTATTTTATGTTTCTTTTTGTAAAATTACAGTGGCCAGAAGGAACACTATGAATTATTTTGTAAATTTCTTGTTATTCAATAAAGGATAATTATAAAAATTAAAAAAAAATAAAAAAAAAAAAAAACATGCATAGATTAGAAGCATATATATTTAAGAATATATTGTGAAGTCATTGTCTCTGCGAAATCCTTTTCCACAGGCTAGAGGAATGACAACCTCGTGCATACCCCTCCCTCTATATATAATATTCAACAAATCGTGAACTAAGTACACTCAGAATTTTAATTTATTTGTTCCACTGAGGATCCAGAAACCGTTAAATGTATTAAACCAGAGTTTCTATATAATTAAAGGACAGTAACACTTGTTGACAGGAGAAGCATGGAGGCATCACTTTAAAACTAAGTCCTGGTAACTTCCTAGTTAATGGCTGCCAGGGAGAAGTAAATATCTTATCTAATGAACAAACTTTAAAGGAGTCCCCCTGAATAAACCATGTTTGAAAGTTTGGGAAAGTCTGAAAACTTTACATGAGCATTGTCACTCCATGTCCAAACAACGTTGTGAGGAATTTTGAATTAGCATTTTATAATAAAATATTTGAGAGTGTGTGTGAGTACATCTTGATTTTCCTGGGAAAATCGCCAAATTGGGAGAGAACACTTTTCTATGTTGCAACTGTACAAATATCTTCGAGGGGTGTCAGTGGTCTTATTTCTGTTACGCACTCTCCGTTACTGACACAGGAGAGCAGGAGTATCAAGTTAGAAATATTCTGAGCCATGCAAAGATGGAGGACAAGTAATGCCGAACTAAATTGTATGGTGTATCAGATATCATTTATACTATTGAACACATGAACTTATTAGGCCACCTTCAAACAATGTAGATAACCCGTCCCTTTTAGCCTAAGTTGCTAAAAGTGGGCGTTAATTAATAATAATAATAAACAATGAAGTGCGTCAAGCCGGGATTATTTAAACTAAGCAGGTGATGTCATATCATCATATATTCTCCAAGTAAAAATCCAATAGATAGAAGTCTGAGTTTACTGAAAGCAATAAACTACAAGATGTAAAAATCTCGGTTTATATTGAAGATAGCGCAAAAATGAATACAAAATAGTTATAGAAAATTAAATTTGTAGTAATATTGGTTTTATACAATTTTTCGAACTAACCTGTATTTCAATTGTCAACAATTGTTCGAAACCAAACCAGATGTAATTTGAATTTTCGATTTCAGTGCCTCAAACCTTTCAGCATCCCTCAGTCCAATTTCAATCGTTAACGAACTGGATCTTTAGTTTTATATGGAACACTTGTACACTTCGATCGAGTGTGTACACCACTGGGTGTTAAAATAGAAGTATCTATGTATGTATATATAGTTATATTAGTAGGAACCTCATTTTATCTCTGGAATATGCTGGATGGTAGAGGAACCAATTGATCCTGAACCTCATTTTCGTTATCCCCAGGGTAAATCCCATAGACATTTGAAAATCACGTCGAAAGTACAACTTCAGTAGCTGATTTCCCTTAAGAAAACTCTACTAAAATCAGCAAGCTCTCCTCCGGATGATCTTACATCAGATGCAGCGAGGAAAATACATATCTAGGCTTACGCAGTTGAATGATCAGTAAAGGATCTTGCGAAGGCTAGGATCCAGAAACTAAGTGATCGCACTGAATGGCCTAAAAAAACGGCCCAGTCCCTGCAAAAACTCAAGTCTTATAATAACTTATTTCTTTGTAATTAGTTAAGATGTGTAAGGCTATTTCACAAAATAAGACTATTTTCCCCACATTCAATAGTTTGTGTCTTCTCAAGTATAAATAATTTAACATTAAGTCTTTAAAGAACAATAAAAATGAGTTCATTATTGCAACCCTGAATTCTTAAATATTTACAGCATAAATTCGAAACATACAGACTACTCCAAGAGTTTAAACTAAGAAAACTAAAAATCAACAAGCAAAATCACATTTCAAACTCTATCCAAATATTAAATCTGGTGAAATATGTTGTCATCACCATATTCGTTCTAAAATATGATACTGTTACACTCAACTATTCTACTATTCTTTTCATATATATATATATATATATATATATATATATATATATATATAAATATATATATATATATATATATATATACATAGAGAATTATATGTTATTCTGCATGGAGAATGTTAGTAAACTGAAGATCTCTAATTTCATATAATAGAATAAATACTTTAATTTGTATTTCTTTTTTTTTAATTTTAGTTGTTTTGATAGTTGGAGTCAAATAGTAATTTATTATAATTTTTAAAATTGTATATTAGAGGCCAAAAAAGTATATCAGTTATAAGATCCTTTTTCACTTACACGTTAATGCTAAATTAACTGAGTTACGGATGCCTTTAGTGTGATTTAACACAAGAAAAGTGACGAAGAACTATGAATATGCCCGGGAGTCCAGGAATATTGTAAATACTTGATTTAGTGCAAGGCATGGTTAATGATACTACCATTAGGGGCTGTATTCATACTTTTTTTCTGGTTAGTGGCTCGTGTAGGTCCAGAGGAAATATAAAGATATTTTCTACAACGTTTTGAGCAAAAAAAAGGAGTTGTAGCAACCCGTGAAAAAAGAACATTTTAGTCATCAATGATTGGGGGAGAGAAATTTTTCGTCTGAAATGTGCCGAAGGAAAAATTGAAACGCGTAAAAAAGGAACCAAAAGATAATCTGGAAACTTGGCCAGATGCAAGTGGGTTGGCCTACAATAAGAGATCAATGATTAGTGATTAAATATAATAGGTTTAACTCCTTATAATTAACCCTTACAAATAAAACAAGAATAAGTATAATAATATATAAAAAAAGGAAGAAGTCAAAACTTATTATACATTCAGGGCATTTCATTATGAGAGTGTACTGGGAAGGGTTGTTCGCTCGAAATGGCTGCATCCAACTCTAAATAAAAGGTTATTTGAATAGTAATTTCCCAAGGGAAATATAAGAAACAGAAGTCGTTGGGTTAGGCAAATTGCTCCCTTAAGGCAAACATACTCGACTCAGTCTGCTTTCGCCTCATTACAACCTTTCCCTGCCTAAGTCCAATATACAGGGATAGGGACAAAATCAAATATTGTTAACTAGATACAAATTCAGTGAGTAAATTGCGATTCGCTAAATGATGTTTCAAGATCTAGCCTTGAACTTATTTCACATCTATTAAGGTAACTCATAATTTTCTTAGATACTTAGTTTTCAAACAAACCTTTAAAAATTATTCCTCCCAGACAATATAATAATCATAAACTCCACAGAATAAAAAACTACTTATTACAATCAGCCTTACCAAGTGGTAGTTTGTCAAACAATATCTAAGCTCTTCTCCTATCGATCCAACCCAGATGACGAAAATGAGGTCCGTTCAAAATTATATATATATTACGAAACTCGATATTTAACCGTTTTATGTAAAAATACAGATCAAGTTCGTTAATGGCTGAAATCGAACCAGATGGAGGGGGGGTTTAGAGGGGGGAATTTCGAAAATTCAAAATATCTCCGTTATTATGCATCAGATCGAAAAATTGTGTAGAATCAATCTTATTGCACATTAAATTTACTATAAATATTGTTATATACATTTATTCTCCATCTTGAATATTAACCGAGATATTTGCATTTTTATGAAGTCTGTGGTCGGGTATACTTCGGATTACGTCGGCCATCTTCGTCATTTCTCGGCTCAGGTGGAAGCTTCTTCTAACCTGTCGTTTCTAACCTTATCTTGCCTTCCTTACTTTGTGAGATTTATACAAAAAGGTTCTGTTCATCCGCCCCCCCCCTTCTTTAGTTCTTGGACTACTAAAATTTGAGTTATTAAAATATAAATTATTCTTACAATTCAGAAGCCGTTTCAGTTGGGAATTTATTTTAATTAACTGAAAGATTTCTCATTATCTAATCACGGTGGTATTGTGTTACCAGTATGCAGATTTCTCTTCTGTAAAACTTCACAGGGGAAATCTGCTTAGTTTACGCAGCCCCTGCGTGACGGACTTTTTGTTAAGGTAGGCCTACCAGTGATGGTAGTACTAATCATGTGCATGCAACTTAACCTCCAAATGTCATAAATAGTTTAATATTACGCCTTAATTCTGAAATGGAAAATGACAGTGATAGTTTGGTAATTATTTAATTTAATGCAAAAAAAAGCCTTAAAAGTATAATTATATAAACTGAAATGAATAAATTTATATTAAATCCAAGCAGTATTCTAGTAATATTTCCAGAGTGAACTTATATTATTAGCGAAATGTACTCATGTTGGTATGCTAGCTCTAATAGTCGAAAAAAAAAAACTTTAACCAATGGTATACTAGAAAAAATAGGAAGGGGTGTATAGTGTTAAATTTAAAAATCTATCCATCAAATATTTTGAAGTTCGCTCTTCCTTTACTGAAAAGGAAATACTGCAAAGTAAATACAATTATCTTTCTATCTAAAACATCACCACGGGCACCAAACAAGAACTTTTCAACGACAATTCTTTTTGTTCAACGACGGCTGACTTCTCAAAAGGCGCCTGCTATTCCACTAACGTCGCGTCACCAGCGCGCTCTTTTAGCGAACTGGTGAACTAACTCTGCGGTCATCCATTCAAGTGCCGACTATGCTAAACTTCTATTATCTAAAGTCGGGCGCTCTACCACTGATCAAAGGGCGCCCCCCCCCTTTTTCAACGATATATTATATTAAAACAGAAATACAACCTAAAATAACTCCAATCCGATCAGTAAAATGCCGCTAGCAAATTTAGCAATGTTGAGGTTATATTTGGGAAATTTTCTATCCTTTTTGTAACTGATAGCTATCACTGCTAACGTGCCCATCACTGCCATTCGTTAATTGGATATAGAAACTGACGCAAATGGCCGGCTCGGCACAGTTTAAACCATATGGACGGTGAAAATTATTTATACGCGTCGAAAATTCGCGTGGGCTTATCCTGAACACACGTAGATAATTAGTGAGACCAAACACATGCTCTATCGATTTCGGTATCAGGTTTTCCTTTGTACGAGCCTAATTATGGCGTGTTGTACCAATGATAGCTACATAATTACGCTGTCAATAACTAATTAGCCATGACTCTTTGATGGAAGTGGTGCTCACCAGTCTTGCTATTTCTAAAAAAAAAAAATAAAAAAAATAAAAAAAATGATTTCACGATGGATCTGCACAAGCAAAACACTTTGCCCTAGAGCTAGAATTTCATACAAATGACTTTATCACACATTCGATTGTCTATTTCATCTTCAGTAGAAACCTTAATTAAACAAATCTTGTAAATTATTCTGGAGATATAGTAATACAGCTGATCATTATAAAAGTCACCTGAGAAGGAATGTTGTTTAATGAATGCTGAAAGCGGGAAAAAACATATTACCGCATACTTCTTCCCTGAACAAATGGTTCATTTGATCCATTTCGCCGATCTGCCGCAGCGTAAAGTTGTTATCCGAAGAATAGACCGCTGGAGCTGATAACAGAAATAGATCAGATAAACATATCACTTTTTTAATATTCCAGTTACAGCAATTAGAGTGAATGAGATTATTCTGTTTCATTATAAACTACAGTACAAGATATAATAAACAGTTTTCAATAAACTTAATATATTACATTCAGATACATTTGAGCAATTGTTTTTCTTTCTGGTGAAGAATATTCCTATCTATCTATTCAACTCTGAGAGGTTGGCAGATCTGTTTGTTTAAAATTCATAAACTTCTTTTTATGGTGGTTATTAGTCTGAATCATTTCTCATTATCACTTGAATTTATTCACTTAATATTTACGGTGATATTAAGTGTTACCAGTATGTAGATTTACCTATTGTAAAACTTCACGTGGGAAACATGGGTTAGTTTATGCAGCCCTTTGAGCTGGACGGTAATTTGTTTGTGTTAATTCCATAAATAAATGTACAAATTAATAACATGAATATAATTTGATTATTGGTTTCAATTCTAAATGTAAACAAACAGAAAACATTGTTAGAGTAACATAATAATCAAGTTATATTCATGTTATAAAAATGTACATTTATTTCTGAAATTAACAATAGCGACTGAAAAATTTTACGACAAAAAGATTTTGACCACTATTTTAAGAAAAGGAGGTTACTAGAATTGCGCTTGAACATACTAAAAGACGATCAACCTAAATGTGGAAATTCTCAGGATACACTTATCTACTACACTGAAAATTTTCAACTGTTTGTATATCAATTCTTGTACTTCTATTTTATGTTAACAACGATTGTCTACAAGGTAAAACTTTATGTTGAATTATTTAATTTCTCCAAGAGTGTGTGTTGGTGCAAAGAGACAGGTGGCTAGAATTAAAATGAAAGTGTCCGAGGTTTAGTGAGGTAGGAGATAGGGGTGGGGGGTGAGTTGGCTTCCCCCACCCCTATGAGCCTTACAAAGAGCCAGCCAATCAGAAGGCTAGAATCCTGGCATACCACCGCCTTCCAAGCATAGCGACCTCTTCTCGACCAGCGAATAACTCACAATCTCCCTTTAGGACGCTCAAAGGGCATTTCTAGAAAAACGCCTCCAAGGAATTTTACTGTTAACCACTCAGAGTAGTCTAGAAATTAAATTATTTTTATTACTCCCACAATAAAAAAATAAAATAAAAAAACGGAAAACTATACATAAAGTTCATTCTGTACTCTTTCCTATTGTACATATCAAAGATTACATTCATTGAAAGAAAAATGGAGGGAGTTAAAAATAGATTGAAAAATCCTTCATTCTGCGTTAACTAAGTAAATTTGGAGTTATCTTAAAAAGTGAAATTTGAATGAGAAAAATTGGTATTTAAGTTTCAAGTAATAAAGTATATATATAAAGTAGTACTATAAGTAGTAAAGTATTTCATTATGTAACAGAGTTTTCTTTAGTAGTGTAGGTGTGCGGGTTTACTGAAGGCAGAAAACTAAAAAATGCAAATATCTCAGTTAATATTAAAGTTACAGAATAAATGTATATGTCAACATTTATAGAATATTACATCTGCAATAATATATAGTCTATAGAATTTTTTGATCCGGCTCATAATAACGGAAAGGTTTCATAGAACACCGTTAAACGGAAATTGATTATGTGATGAAAAAAGGTTAGTAGAGTAGGTCTTAATCTCAGTAAGAAAAACTAGATTAGAAGGAGGGCGAGGGGTGGGGATTTATCTAGCGACCAACTCATAAAATAAAATCTTTGATCCCACTTGGGCTAGAAAATGCCGGTAACCTGTAGATAATCCGACCCAATTAGCCATAGCTTTAAGAAGCTACCAACTAAAGGTATTAAATTAAGAATAATTATACAATACGTGTGTGTGTGTGTTTCTATATATATATATATATATATATATATATATATATGCGTGTGTGTGTGTGTGTGTGTGTGTGTGTGTGTGTGTGTGTGTGTGTGTAAATATATAAACTCGAGAGCAAAAAATTAGGCCAAGCCAATTTTTGGTGAAACTCCCATTAAATAATTTACATGGTTTATTTTTTTTTCTTTGGATCAAGGGCTGTGTGTATGGGAAACAAATAAGTAATGCAGAGAATTGTGTAGAGATATTTTTAATTGTAAATAACCAGCAATATTCCAACATTAAGAAAAGTAGGACCCTTTTTTTTTAGTAAAGGTAATTTTAAAAAGTCCGTCACGCAGGGGCTGCCTAAACTAATCAGATTTCCCATGTGAAGTTTTACAATAGAGAAATCTGCATACTGGTAACACAAAACCACCCTGATTAAATACAAACGGTAATGAGAAATCTTTCAGTTAATTAAAATAAATTCCCAACTGAAACGGCTTCTGAATTGTAAGAATAATTTATATTTTAATAACTCAAATTTTAGTAGTCCAAGAACTAAAGAAGGGGGAGGGCGGATGAACAGAACATATTTGCATAAATCTCGCAAATTAACGAAGGAAGGTAAGGTAACGTTAGAAAGGACAGGTAAGGTTAGAAGAAGCCTCCCACCTGAGCCGACGGAAATGGAAACCTAACCCGAACTATACCCGACCACAGACTTCATAAAAATGCAAATATCTCGGTTAATATTCAAGATAGAGAATAAATGTATATAACAACAATATTTATAGTAAATTTAATTTGCAATAAGATTGGTTCTATACAATTTTTCGATCCGATGCATAATAACGGAGATATTTTGAATTTTCGAAAATCCTCCCCTCTAAACCCCCCCTCCCTCTAGTCCGATTTCAGCCTTTAACGAACTTGATCTGTCTTTTTACATAAAACCGTTAAATATCGAGTTTCGTCAAACAAAAATTACGACCGCTAGAGCGTTAACAGACAAATATATATATATATATATATAATATATATATATATATATATATATATATATATATATATATATATATATATAATTTTGAACGGACCTCATTTTTGTCATCTCCTGGGTAGGATCCATGGACATCTGAAGAAATTTTTCGAAAATCGAGTAATGATTGCGACCTCAATAGCTGATTTCCCTAACTGGAAATCTGCTAATAAAAACCAAAAGTTAGTCTTAATACCAAGTATTACTCCTACTGCCTGTTTGACTGTCTGCAGTATTCTCCGGATGAGATTTTCCATTGCTTGTTCAGGAATTCCGCCCATTCTTCCATATGTGCGTCTTTAAGTGACCGCAGGTTATCAGAAGAGATCAGTCTTCTTGGAATACTCTTTACCAGCTGTCCTATGCTTGTTTTGGGATAAAGTTCTGGAGTTGGTACTAGAAAGTCCAATGAACGTATGCCAATTTCAGTAAAATAATTGATTTAAACGTTCGCATTTTGTGAATCTTGCCTAATGTTGTAACAAAAGGAACTCTTTGCCAACTGAGGACGAGAATGGACTAACATACCTTTCTAGGATCCGTAAAATAGGTGTGAGCATTCAGAGACAGTCTAGAGAAGACACGAAGCTGCGTATTTCCATGTAGCCTTGTTCCAGCCCAGACCATCACGGGGCATTCCCAAATTGCACACTTCTTCTGGATGTTGCACGTCGCAGAGCACTCATATTGTTGATATCACATTCTAATAGTCCTGCCTTGCCCATATAAAGTGAACCTGGATTCGTCTGTATAAAGAACACTAGCCTATTCATTGTTTGTCTAATGTTGGTAAGTCTGGGCAAACATTAGACGAGCTACACCGTGACATGTGGCCAGCTGAGGTGATATCGTTGAAACCTTGGACAGCAAGTTCACTTCAGCTAATCTTCTGCTTGCAGTGTTTGCACTTACTACCACATTGCAGACCCTTTCAAGGATGTGAGCAGTCTCTCAGCTGTTAGCTTGCGGTTTCTCGGGGATTTACATTAGAATAAATCGGTCGTGGGCCCGGTCTGGTGCCTTTGGGAGCCCTGAACCTGTCCTCTTACTGAATTGTCTACTCTACCAGTATTTATAAATGGTCTATCGAACAGTAGTTTCTGATACATCTAATGTCCTAGCTGTATATCTCAAGCAACCTTCTGTGGTTTCTAACATCCTTTAAAAAAAAAAGCACAATACGGGCAACTATGTTTGCCACTGGCATCATACTAAACTTAGTGTCATTCAGCGCTCCCAAATCTGAACTGATTTGTTTTATTGTTGGATTATAGGACTTAAAGCTAATAGAGTGAATATGGCCAAAGTTAACTTTGGGAAAATATATAGAACTAGCTCATAAGATGTGGACTTTGCCACATAGACGCATCTTGTCTCTCTTTCATTTTAAATTTTTTAACAAATTCAAAGTGCACCGGTTGTTTTGCTATTTTGCTACCAAATTTATATATATATATATATATATACAGTGCTGTAAAAAAGTCTTTGAACAAAGTAATTTTTTAAATAATCTAAGTTGGAAGAAAAGGGAAAAAATAAAATTATTGTAAACAAATATTTTATTTAATTATAAATACCACTCATATAATATTGCAGCGAAACAATATTTAAGAACCATATAGCACAAACAAAAAATTAGTATCTAGTATGTCTTCCTTTATTTCTTTTGGCGCTCAGCAATCTATCTTTAACACTAGAAATTAAAGAGGCTATGTAATCAGGGGAAATTTTTTTCCATTCTTCTTTTAGGATTCTCCACAGCTCTTCTAAAGAATTTGGTTGCCTTTCAATTCTTTTTCTATCAAGTATTCCCACAAATGCTCTATAAGATTAAAATCAGGACTCTGTGGTGGCCATTCCATACATTTTAACTGTCCCTTTTCTTCTTTTCTTGCCAAATAATCTTTGATAGTTCTGGCTGTATGCTTTGGATCATTGTCATGCTGCAAAACAAATCCCGGCCCTATAAGCCTCAACCCAGATAGTATTGCGTTAGATGTAAGAATACTTTGATATTTTTTAGCATCCATTTTCCCTTCTATTCTCACAAGATCTTCTACTCCATAGCCGGAGAAGCAACCCCAAACCATTGTAGAACCTCCTCCATGCTTCATAGTTGGATTTAAGCATTCTTCCAAATACTCCTCTCCTGGCCGCCGCCTCGCATACTGTCTTCTCCTAGAGCCAAACATTTCGAATTTTGATTCGTTGGTCCATAAAACTTTTTTCCAGTCCTCTTCGGTCCTATTTTCATGTTTTTTCACCAATTTCAAACGCTTTTCTTTATTTCCACGGCGGAAAAATGTTTTTTTCTTAGCCTCACATCCCCTAAGTCCAAAACTTATAAGTTGCCTTCTAACCAAAGAAGAAGATACTTGTGTACCAGTGGCTTCAGCTATTTCTTGAGCAAGTTGTGTGCTATTCTTTTTGCGGTTGCGCAAAGATAACAACTTCAAATGTTTTTCTGCAGCACGGTTTAACTTTCGGGGCCTACCAGAACGTTTTAAGTCCACAATGCATTTGCTGTTTTTAAATTTTTTAATAATATAGTGTATTCCTGAAATAGAACCTTTCACTTGCCTTTGAATTTCACGAATAGTAAGGGCCTGTTGATAAAAAATAATCACTTTCTGTCTATCAAGAAGATTAATTTTCGCCATTTCCTTAAAATCAGTTAGTTTAAAGTACAGAAAAAAATTAGTTTATTAAGGAAAATTATTTTACACTATAAATTTTACTTACTGCTTAAAAAACGCAGTATTCTATGAATAAAAACGATTTTTTTGTTTTCACAAATATGTTGTACCTTTCAACTGAACGTTTATACTGATTCGAGAGAAATGATAATAATGTAAACATTAAGATGATGTCAATAGAAAGGTTTATAAAATGAATTTAGAACCTAATAGTGACAATATTGACAAGCAGTTATTAATCCTTTTATCCACCACTGTACTCATTTTTACATTAGAAAGTTAAATGCACAATACATTTAGGACTCTTAGCAAAATAATAAGTAAAAAATTAAGTGCTAAAATGAAATTATTTAAATTATTCTCACAAGAACAGTTTTGTTCAAAGACTTTTTCACAGTACTGTATATATATATATATATATATATATATATATATATATATATATAGAGAGAGAGAGAGAGAGAGAGAGAGAGAGAGAATTTTGAACTGACCTTATTTTTGCAATCGCCTAAGTTGGATCGTAGTAATGTTTTATGAAATTGGAGCCAAATATCAAGTTTGTTAATGGCTGAAATCAGAAGGTCGGAGGGGGCATTTTAGAGGGTTTAATTTCGAATTATCCTGGATGTTATACTTTGGATCGAAAATTCTATTTAATCTAATTGCAAATTTATTTTCCTATAAATGTTGTTTATACACTGTCTTTAATATTAACTGATATAACCCCATTTTTTAGATTTGAGTTTTCAGTAAACCCCTCCTACCTATTCTTAATAACAATATGCTCTTATATCATGGACCACTTTCTATGTAGTTAAAATACCTTATATTGTTTTCATTGACTTTCTATTGTGGCAAATAAATGAAAACTCCTTCGCATAAGAGTTGCAAACAGAAAACCCCTCGATCTGGTATAATACACTTGTGACCTCATTTCACTATATGTTCTCTATTTCTATTTTCCCTTCAGGGGGGGGTTGCCGAAAGCTGAAAACAAAAAAGTACGATTAACTTTTTTAATAATTGACGTAATAAAAATTGTAATAGACCACCAATTGTTTAACAAGATTGGGTCTATAACATTTTACAATTTGGCGTATTATAGCAGAGGTGTTTTGAATTTTTTAATTCCCCCTCCCTCTAAGCCCTCTCGATTCCTCTTGAAAACAATATTTGGTATTAAACTTAGAATAAAGTGGTTCATAATATAACAGATTTTTGCTAATATGACATGAGTAGGAGTGGGGTTTACTGATGGCTGAAGAAAACCCAACCATCTCGCTTTATATTCATGATGGAGAAGGTATGTTACTAACAACATATATAGAACATTAAATTTGTAAAAAGATTTGTTCTTTACAATGTATCGGCCAAACGAGTAAAACCGGAGATATTTCGAATATTACGTACTTAAAAATTTCGCGTAGTTAAGAAGTACGGTAAAATAAAAAGCGTTTCTTATGAAGATCAGTGTAGTGTCGTGTTCTTGTGAAGGTCAGTACAGTGGCGTATTTTTGTCATGATCAGTGCAGTGCCATGTTCTTGTGAAGGTCAGTGCAGTGCCGAGTTTTTTTTTAACTTCAGTGGTTCGCGTGATCATGGTCAGTAATCAGAGAATATTGCGATTAGTAGTGTAGAATAATTTACCAAGTGTGAAAAAGTCAAATAATATGTGCAGTGTTAAAAACGCTACAGTTTGCGTGTTTAATTTTGCAACACAAAAGAACCCTTAACAATCAACATCTATTATTTTTGTAAAAAACGTAAAAATATTCATCATCGAGAAAATATGTACATAACAACATTTATAGGGCATTCAATTTGTTAAATGATTGGGTCTATACAATGTATAGGTCCAAAGCATAATAACGGAGATATTTCGAATTTCCGTAATCCCCCCTCTAAACCGCTCCTTCCATTTTCAGTTTCCATCCGTTAATGAACTTGATCTTTAGTTCTACAGACGAACAAAGAAAAATATCGACCGCTAGAGACTTAACAGACAATCATATATATATATATATATATATATATATATATATATATATATATATATATATATATGTATATATATATATATATATATATATATATTATTTTAAATGGATTTCATTTTTTTTTCATTTTTGTCATCTCCTGGGTAAGATCGATGGGCATTTGAAGACATTTTTCAATAATCGCGTCATGAGTACAACCTAAATTGTCGATTTCCCCTAAGGGATAAAATAATAATAATAAATGAAACTTACCTTTATTGATAAGCATTGAATAGCTCTTGGTGTCCCATTTCCCCTGAAAAGATAACTCCTCCATCCCCCCTACCTCTCTATGTTCTAGTATGTGGAGCATTCCTTTCAACTGGCCCCTGAGGCATTTCCTGCGGTGGATAGGTATTCCGAGAGGAAATGAAAGCGTCTGACATAGAAAGGCCTACAAAGGGAGGCGAATCATAGAGCGGAGTCCTGGCGTGCCTCTACCTCCTTGGAATAGCACCGCCTCTCCTACCTCTAAGGGATAGATGAACTCACTCTAGTCAATACCACATGATCCACCCGCCCCCACAATATCCTAAATTTGATATAGAAAATACGTAACATGTGGTATAAACTAGGTCTTTTTAACCAAATTAAATCAAACTAATTACAAAAAAATAATTAACTATGAAAAATATCATTAATCGTGAAAAATGTAAGTGTTATTTAGCCACTAAAATAATTTATTTATTTATTTGATGAGCTTTACAACGAGGCGATGTCCCTTAGCATCACTAAAGAAATTTAAAATGTTAAAATAAAGAAAAATGCCTACAAGTTATTAAAGCATAGAATAAAATGTAGTGAAATAAAATTGAGAGAACAAATGCCAAATTAAAACAACGTAAAACCAAAAATTTTACTATTAAATCTATTATTGTTCACATTGTGTGTTTGTCACTCTGTGTGTGCTGAAAGAAATGATTTTTGACTACTTTAAGTGCCTCCTATCTGAATTTTGTCCTTCTATTAAATAATATGGCTTCCTCTTATTTACGAAAGCCCTCTTTTAAATTCAAAGAACAATAATCAGATTTTTTTAGTAGAAGACTTTTCGTTACATACTCCCAAAAAAAAGTGGGGGTGGGGTTGAAACAGAAATGAAAATAATGAAGCAGGAATATTGAGAAAAGTAATGTTAAAAATTAAAAAATAAATAAATAAAATATATATATATATATATATATATATATATAGAGAGAGAGAGAGAGAGAGAGAGAGATATTTCCCATGGCCGAGGAACTCAAATACGGTTCTACGAACGCTGGGCATTGATGACCTTGATGTTTTTTTTTGCCCAAAATCCAATAAACAAACAAACATACTCCCAAAAGGACACTAAGAAATGATATATTAATATAGCTCTGCAACGGCCAATAAGTTGATTTTTAATATCCATAGTATACAACTATCCTCTGTAATTTAATGTAGTCGTTGTTTTTTTTTGTTAATTCTCTATGGTATAAATAGCATGTGAGTAATACTTCTCTATTACTCAAATAGCACACGATAGTATTTCATTATGGTACAAATGGCATACGAACAAAATTTCTGCATTAAACAAATAGCACACAAATAGATGATACAAATAGTATCTACCATAAAGTAATATCAACGAAGCAAATCTGAGTACCCTAATGTTGGCACATATTCCAAAACACGACTGCTGCCAGTATCCGAACCACAGTTACCGGTTTTATGTCTGGTAATGGACAACAACAAGCCATTAGGTTCCAGCCGTTAATTTAGACGAAATGAAACAGGGAATATTTGGGGAATGGAAAGCTATGAAAAAGAGCATGGAACAACGAATAATGGGTGTTTCTGAATTAATTGCTCCCCACTAAGTGGAATAGGAATTGTACGACATGGCCACCTGTACTACTGATAGCGCCCATAATACAAACCAATCCTAGCTTTAACTGAACTTGTAGTTGTGTGAATTTGCATACGACACTGATACCGAAGGCCAATTTGACCACGAATAGGTAAATAACATAAGTTTGGTTTCCGAGCATTCTGAACTGCATAACGATGGTTTCGAAATTAAGTCGGCCTGACTCATAAGTGATCGCTGTAAAACATAAGACCGCCAAATCATCGATTAAGTCAGTCATGATTAATCAGTCGATGAACGGATGGTCTTAATTTCTACACAATCTTATCTTACTCTTGTAAGATTAAGTTGGTTTTCTGGAAGGTAGAAATAAATTATATTGCAGGTAGATTAAAACGGCCTTATTTCCAAATTAACAGTTTATTCAAGCGACAAAGCGCTTTGGGCGCAGCGCATCATTGTGTCATGTTGACAAAACAAAAAACAATAAAGAAACTATGTCTATCGCAGTATTAACAAATATTAAAATGTCGCATAGTTGTTTGAACTATTCGACATTATTAGCATATTTCCCTCAAAGGAAATCATTTATTCTCTATCTTCAACGAAGATATTTGCATTTTTTAATCTTCGGTGTTCAATAAACCCCCTCTCCAAGTAATGTCATGTTAAAAATTAGCTGTTACATCATAATTGACTTTATTCTAAGATTAAATACCAAATATTGTTTTCATTAAACTGTGAGAGATACATGCAAATAGGTAGCTCGATGACTTCAAAATTAAGATTTGAGTCCTTAGTCGAAATATGTATTTCTTCTATAACTACACTCGACATTAGCAGCTTCATTACACATTAAAGACCGTAACAGTTAATGGCTGAAATCGGTGGCGGAAGGGGGGGGGGGGTAGAAAATTGAATTTCAATAACAAAATGATATAGAATCGATCTCGTTGGGCTATTCATGTTTTACAATTGTTGTTTTATACATTCTTTAGAATCTGAAGAATTAAGCGAGTTATTGGCACTTTCTTGTTTTCAGCCATCATTTATAATCCTTTTATTTACCGGCTTTATTCTCAGAAATAGAGAATGAAATCACATGTGTCTTATACAAGCACGTGGGAAATATGCTTAGTTTACGCAGCTCCTGCGTGACGGACTAATATTTATTAACACTGTAATAGAGATAGGTTCTTGTCGGTTTCTTGTTATTGATGGAATAGAGTTAATTTAGTGCAATTACTGTAATGACCTGTATAAAAAAATGAAAAATAAACTATCTATATAAATCTACGTAACCAATCGTAAGGCGGAAGATTAACAAAAAGGAAAAATATCAAGCAATTATTGAAATCATAAATTCACCCATTAGTTATGACGCCTTATCACGAAAAAAAATAGAACACTAATAGGTAATATACAACGATTGCATTGTTAAATAGTACGTTCCAATAGCTGTATTTTTCCATTAGTTTGATGGGTTTTTTTTGTCGTTAAAATTATTCACCAAGAATTCTCAATAATTCCTATAAATATATATATATATATATATATATATATATATATATATATATATATATAAGCATTTTCTCATCCCCTTCGGCATAAAAAATTAAATCTTGACATTTTGCCACAACTGTCTGCTCCAACAACTGTTCTCTATCTGATAATACGTGTATAGTACTTGATATCAGCATAAAAGTCGTTGCATTCTGTGAAAGTGAAAATGATATTATGCTTTGAGTTTTTTTTTTCTCAACTATAACTTTAAAATACCTAGAGATATTTCATCAGCCAGCAATTTTGCTTTCCTTTGGGGAAAAGTTCTCTAGATATTTAGCAGAATCGTTGCTCGAGAGACGAGAACTGAAAAATCAAGTAATTCAAAGCATGCTTCTTAAGAAAGAGTTTTATTAAACCTTGAGCTAAATTGAAATCCAGCGTTATTGAAAGAAAACTTTCTCATCTTTCTTGAATAACTGCTAATGTACTCTTCATTGCAATGATGATGAAGTTTATAAAACATTACATTACTCTTTTTTCTCTCTCGTTTTCTATAAAAAAACATGTCTCCAGGCTAGATAGTAGACAATTATAAAAGCTAATTTCTGTAGAATACGAAAATAGTTGTTCCAGATCTTTTCTTTCCCTTCAAGAGTAAATCATTTCTATGCTTTGTACTTTTTTCTTACTTGCTTTGCTTAGCTTACAAAATAAATTCAAGATAAATAATTTTTCCCAAATTTTAACTTATATTGTTTTAACATGTTCAAATCTCGGATTTATAGTACGGATATTGTTGAGTCCATCATATTCGTCGTTTTATAATAAGTATGAATTATTGTTCATTAAAGTCTAGTAGCGACAAGTATACTACGCACACACACTCTCACACACACATATGCACACACTCACACACACAAACCTAGAATTTAATATAATTACGGTTAATTTTTATCCTTAATCTGCCACAACACACACTTGTAACCGATACATCAGGCCACTCTCAAATGTCGAAAGGACTAATAAAAATTACGTACAAAGGATGTAGTTAGTTACTTATGAAATTAAGGGAAACGGATTCCCACAGAATGAGAGATGATTTCAACGAAACCTCATTCGATCCACGTTCCTGATAGAATGACGAGTTAAGCAGCGAGCCGATAGAGCGCGAAGATCTACAGGTGTCTAGATCGCGAAACTGACGCAAAGCTCAAAATTCCATCACGCAGGGGCTGCGTAAACTAAGCAGATTGCCCACGTGACGTTTTACAGTAGATAAATATATATACTGATAACCCTTAACGCCACCGTAAATATTAAGTGAATAAATGAAAACGGTAAGGAGAAATCTTTCAGTCAAATTTAATAAAGTGTTAGCGGAAAGCGTCTGAATTGAACAAACAGGTTAGCCACCTCTCCGGGCTGAACTGACAGCTAGAAATATTATTCGATTGAAAGAAAAACAATTACTGAAATATATCTGAATTCAACATATTAATTTTATTGAAAACTATTTACTATATCTAACACTGTTATTTATAATGAATCAGAATAATTTTTATCACAACCACTCAAATTATAGTAATCCAAAAACTTAAGACGAGGGGAGACAACAGAGCATATTTGCATGTATCTCTTATAATAATGGTATCTTGAAAACAATATTTGGTATATAAGCTTCAAATAAAGTGGTCTATTACATAGCAGTGTATTGTTTATGTGCCGTAAGTAGGAGTAGTGGTTTCTAGAAGGCTGGAAATTAACAAACGCAAATATCTCGGTTAATATTCAAGAAAGAGAATTAACATACGAAACAATATCTATAGTACATTTAATTTGCAATAAGAGTAGTTCTATACAATAATTCGATCCGACTTATAGTAACGGAGATATTTCGAAAACCCTCCTCTCTAAACCCGCCCCCACTGGTCCGATTTCAGCCATTAACGAACTTGATATTTTTTTTTCTTTGCATAAGACGATTAAATATCGAGTTTGGTAACGATCAAACTAAAATTGCGACCGCTAGAGCATTAACAAACATATTTATATAAACATATATATAATTTTGAACAGACCTCATTTTCGTCATCTCCTGAGTAGGATCGATGGACATTTGATGAAGTTTTTCGAAAATCGCGTCATGAGTCCCACCACAATAGCTGATTTCCCCTAAGGGAAATCTGATAAAATCAAATAGTGATAAAACGACCCCTCTAAAAAAAATATATTTGATTGCTTCACATAAATATTTCAATACGTATGGGTATATAAAATAAAAATAACGAACACTAACTAATCTCATGACATTTAACTCATTAAAACGAATTTGTAACACAACTAATTTCGTTAAATTGTAAATTTAATAAGTTTTAAAATTCAACAGCCTTTTGGGAGAACAAGTTGGATATTCGGGCAGAGCTGGAAAGACAAACGATAGGCCTGTTGGTTTTCCATTGAATCTCCCATGCCATTTCGCGGCGATAAACACATTAGTGACGCGAATATCAACCTAAATTCCTCTAGAGACCCTTTCTACCAGTCATCTTTTGATTTATTACACTGCTTCTTCATTTTTCTTCCTTTCTATTTACCTTTCACACTTCTTTCCCTGGGTCATTTTCACGGACTTTTTTTTTAACCGATTCGGTTCAAAACGTTAATGGAATTATTGTTTTTTATGGATGAAAAAGGATTATTAATGGTCTCTTAAGTTTTCCAAGTCTTTTTCTTCTGCCCCTCCTAGGTGAGAAAAATAAAAACAGTTGCTCGTTAATTCTCGGCCTATTTAAACTTTGTTATTTTTTTTCTAATGTGTTTCTCAGCATTTTATTAAGCCCTACTTTATCTCCATAGCACGAAGATAATCCATTACCGTGTATTTCTGTTTATACACTTCTTAAATGCAAGTAGGTTGTTGGGGCGTGCAGTTAGCTTTGGTGGTATTAATAAGAAAGCATTAGACTGAAATAAAATTATTAAAGCGATAATTTCCTCACCTTGATTATACCTAAGTATTTACTATTCTTATGGAAAGATGAGGGTGAAAAATACAAGTCACTATTTGAGTTCTCCAAAGAATCAAGTATATATTGAATAAGTAACATATAATAAACTTTATATGTAAGGAAGCTAATTCTATACAACTTAAACCTTAAAAGAATGCTAATTTAGGGACTAACCTTATATCTAAATGAAACAAACATTTACATTTATTGATATAGATGTTAAGAAAACAAAGGAAATTTAACTTTATAAAATATGACTGTACAACTTAGGTAGAACACAATGGTTAGCCCTTAGTTTGTTCGTAACTTTAGCGGCCAGCCAATAATATATGTATACACAAAATAATGATCGCCCGGTCTTACATTATGAGTACTCATTTAATTGTTTACGGAGATAATGCTAGCATTATAATAAGAAATAGGTACCTTCGGGAAACATATACTTTCCATGAAGTGGAGTTTTCTTCCTGTGTTGTTTTGTGTTCCCAATGAGATTCTGTCTTCTAACTGAGGAAAACTGGTTGTGTGGCCTTTATCTGCGATGCGGGGATCCATATTTGACACTAGCCCCCCCCTTTCCCCTTTTTGCGGAGCCATCCAACCCGTCCTTTTCACTCGGGCGATGGAAACCAACAGATGTAATGTAATGGCCGCTCAGATCAAACGGGCGCTTCGTCCTGTAGGCCAGTACTGCAGTTTCCGCTATTGGTCACAGCCTTGGTGACCCTGCCAGGCCGTGCGGCCGGTTAGTGAACTAAGAAAGCGAGGGATTTTAAATTCAAAGACAACAGAACATAGGTGTTAATAAGATTCGAACAGGAACTTATGACTTAGCGTATTCATACACTGATTGTATGAAAGAGTATACATGATTGAGTAATATATCGTAAACAGTAATTTGAAATGTACTAGCGTTTATATGTTTCATACATAACCTTTGTATACAGGAAATAAAATGTAAGTTAGAGATGAGATTTATAGTGAATGAGTTACTAACAGCTATAATCGGATGGCCTGTGCGAATTATCAGTAGGAAAAACGCTTTCAGGCCGATTTTATGTCAAAATTATTCAAAAAGTCCTTGGTATCTACCCAATCCAGAATATATTTGTCAAAAATATTCACCTCACATTTATGAATAAGCAAATCTGTAAATCGAAAATTGATGAATAATTATATTATTTGCGGGAATTCAGATTGTATCTTATTATTGAGTTTTCACATTATATTTCTACATAATCCTCCCCCGCCAATTATTTATGTTTTCCCTCTCTTTTTAAATCAAGAAATTATTAGGCACCAGTTGTTTTTGTGAGAGTTTTCAATATTCCGGGAAATAGTTCCTTTTCAGTATTTAGCAAATTTGCCTTAGATGACTAAGGATTTTCAATGTCCATCTTCTAAACAAGTCCAATCTATTTCCCTTCTCTGTCTAGTTACTGAAAAGATTATATTAGCCGAACTCGGTATCCCACGTCAGTCACTTACAGGTACCTGTATCCTCGAACTGTGATACTTACATTTTCCACCACTCCCATTGTTCTCGGTCTACTTGAGAATATTTTAGTTATTGGTAAATTGAACATCTTTATCTACAGTTCTGACCATCCTGCAGGGCCAGAGCTACTTCCAGCTCAAGCATGACACCAAAACGTTTTTAGACTTAACTTTTACCAGCCAGAAGACTAAAATCGTCTGTACCCTTGGAAAATTCTATCCTTCTATCCACTCCCATCTCTTCAAAAGTCAAATATAAGCATGGCTATATATCATTACTGAGAATTTACTTATTTCTACAACTCCTTCTAACTAGAATATGATCAATCTTATGAAAATCCTGTAGCCACTCAGTATGTTTTAAATTTTAATCTCAGGCTCGTCCATTGAATAACACTATCAGATAAGAGTGAAGTGTAAAACATTACTTTAACTTATATAATTTTATGGTCAAAAAAGCAATACTAGAACTTTCACAAAACGTTTATTGGAATATATCGATAATCTGGATAGTTAGGAAGAGAAGAGGATTACAAATATTATATACCAGTTAAAGAATTATCTGTAAAAAGTTAATTTAGTTAAAAAAAATTAATTTTTCTTTAATTAATTAATCTTAACTTCTTTATTATACTTTTTATTTATCATTCTTATACTTGTTTTTCTTTTTGTATATTTCATTTATTGCGTTAGTTATAATTGAATAGTATCTTTAATGTTTGTCCCATTCCGTCACTATATTGGAGTAGAAGGTGTTCCTTCTTGAACATTTTATTTCCAATTGATTCGTTTTATTTTTTCTTAAAAATATCTGTTGCCTCTTGTGCCATCGGTATCGTTTAATTTACCTCTTTTTCCCAGTATCCATAGTAATGTTGTTTAATCCATCTTTCATCCACTCTCAAAGTGCTTTAAACGAATTCAACATTACAAATTGTGTTAGATTTTTTTTATTCTCCTAAACTTCATTGAAGGGCTTTATCCTTTTAGATAGGCTGCTTGAGATTTAAGTCCCACGGGGCTCATTTTGTTATATAAAGTTTCTTTGTGAAGTAATATTAGTTTTGTAAGTGGTGGGAGGCAAAGCTCCTCCTCCCATCCCTTTATACAACGATTTGCAAGTTGGGGTTGAAAAATTAAAGAAACATTAAAGTCCTTTTCTTTGTTTAAGCGGATCGCTAGAATTTAAATCGTCGCCAACTTTTATACTCCGAACTCCTTTAGAAAAATGAAATATTCAGAAATGAATGCCTCATCTGAAATTCAAGAAGCTCTCCCAACAATTTGAAGAAATCTCATTCGCTCTGATATGAAAAAATATATAATCATCGGCCTAGCAAAGAACTGCCCTAGTTTATTCTACGCCTTTCTAATAAAATACCGAGACATGCCTCATAGGTAATGTTGATAATTTTATATATATATATATATATATATATATATATATATATATATTGATTGTTTCACGTCTACAGAAAGTCGACCCCCCCCCACTCCTCTTCCACTAACTCAATCTGAAAGGAATGAATATGTGAAATATCATCATTGTATTGTGAAATAAAATTTTTACTCAACTAATTGCAACTTTCAAGCTGCATGTACCTTTTGCTTTTTTATTCTTTTTCGTTTGCAAGTTTTTAACAGATTTATGTTACTAATGTATTGGACTGCTACTCATGAAATAATTTATGTAACAAGGCATAAGTTTGATGGGTTACCTACAGGTTAGCATACTTATCTAGACATATCATTGAATTAGTTCCTAAATAAATTCCATTTTTTTATTGTTGTGAATATTGAACCCACAACTCAATGTTACCCAACCATGTTAATATCAAAGTCTTAAACTTCCTGAGACCCCGGAAAATGAAATATTACACTAAATAGTAAACCACTTAATTATTATAACAACGATATTGAACATATACAACGATATATCTTTGTCATTCGATTTGCATAGATAATAATTCTCTTCATTCAAATTATCCTCACTTTTTGAGGTAAGTTAATTTCATAATTCATGAACCCACAATTAAGTATATAAATTGCTTGTTGAGATATATTCACTTCTTTTATTCACATGGATTACAACTCCTACCGTTAACAAAATATATTCCTGATCCTCCGAAATACATATCTCTATTATTATTTTTAAATAGATAAAAATTGAAAAGAAAAAAATGTATTATTTTGTGGTTAGAGGGTTGTTTTAGTTGGTAATGTAGCTTAAATGTGTCACAATGTAAGCGATATCGACGAATATTGACTTGACGCTTGAGTTGCATCCTGTTACCTTAAAGATATAGCTCAACTATTTATATTTATTGAGCATATCTTGAACAGGATCTTTTCATGCGATAAGTTCATAATAGCAGCTGTTGATAATGATAATACATCAGGCATTCCAGCGTGATAAAATGGCCCATTTACTAGATTTCTTGTCGTTGTGTTTTGGAGATAGGAATTCCCCATTGAAATAACCTCTTGACATGCAACCTAACTCACTAATTGCACAACTGATCTTAAACCACGGTATACAATGATTACATATTGTTTCAATTATTATAATGTATTTATATATTTTGATTAGGGGCTCAGGTGAGCTATGGGAGTTAAAGCGTTGCCTTTAATGTCACCTGGTAAACCTAGAGTGTGCGAGTTCGATTCCCTCCAGGGCAATAGGAATTTATTTAGCGATGAGCTCATTAAATAAAATCCTTAGTCCCATGGTTAGAAAATTGTGGTAACCTGTAGATAGCCGTTCCAAATTAGCCTTAGTAGCAAAAAGAGAACGTTAATAATTAATAATAATAATATACTTAGACTCCTCTTTTTAGTCCTGCTTAAAACTTCCTAGCAATTGAAAATTGAGTGATTAGGTTTCAAATACTTCTTAAGAAAATAGACCCATTTTGGTGGTAATGTTGATCATATTGCATTATGAGCTTTATATTCTTATTTCAAAAAGTAAATCCATAAAAAGTATATGACCGGAATACTTTACTCAAATTGGATATTTTATGTTTTAATTATTTTTAGTGCCTAATATTGATATTGATTTTTATCAACCATCTTTATTACCATCTACGTGAAATAGTCACAAGCATTATTTGTTGTAATCGATGAAATGCCCGTTGATAGCTTATATTATTATATATGTTATAGTATTATTTCCCATAGAAAAAACAATTGGATTAACTTAACTCTAAATAATCTCTTTATTTTCGCCCTATAACAGGCATTTATTGCTTGTCTAATCAATCATACTTTATACTCGTGAGTTATAAATTGGACATTTTTAGGAATATTAAAGAATTAATGTCAATAACAACAAAAACCCGTGAATGAATTAAAAGATACCGTTGTAATATAAAGACTGAACTAACCTAAGAAATAAGTAATCCCTTCATTTTCATCACGTGCTAAAAATGTGTTTTATGTATACACACTCATTACCAAGCCTGGAAATAGAAGGGATATTAACAAAGATTGCTTGATCATGGTTTCATTCAGGAATCTTTCTCTAATAACACAGAAGTGGTGACAAGAAGTAATCATTTTGAATTTTATAAAAAAAAAAAAAAAAATAAAAAAAAAAAAAAGTAACTTTTAATGCTGGAAAATATATTTGAACAAGAATTTACTATTTTCTTATCTTTTGTATAATATTTTTAAAATTTTATTGGCTTATTTTGATGGGACAGGAATCAAATCTATATGACGACTGGAAATCAGATTTCAAAATGTCCCAATTCTTAAATTTACACACACAGAATGTATAATGTAAGCACAATTCGTACATTCCATTTTTTTTTCTCGATAAAACAAGCATTGAAAAATATGCTTACGAATATAGGTTTCGTCATGTAAATCAATCCCGTAGATGAAAATGAAATCCACATATAGCCAATGTTGTACCTTAGAATATAATAGTTGCCTCAGAAATATTATACTTTATCCGAATCCTTTGATTCTTTTTTAAGGAATTATGAGTAACACACTAGTGGACAGACAGACAAGAATTTCGATTTTACGTTATTGTTCTCATAATGATTTGATTTGTGATGAGTTCAAATAGAATTTCCGACAAACCTTAGTTTTTTTTATTTACAGAGATCAGAGGTGTAATTTATGTTGCTCGACTTGAATTTGTTTTTATTTATTTTTGATTAACAAATTTTCAGCTGTATAGTATATCATAGCTCTGGTAAACTGAGTATTTTGATCCTCTTGTTCCACAATTTATGTTTGGTGACAAGCTGAACTCCGTTAAGAGATCAAAGACAAGCCATGAAAGAAGATAGTTATGAAGATAACTCCAAGATATTCTAGACCGTCGTGAGTTGATTTCTCTGGGGCTTAAGCCAAAGCCTGGGCCTATCCAATCTCCAAGGATCCATCCCTCTTCGTGGCTTGAGATTCAAGAAATATCTTTAAGACAGGCTTATCCCACAATTCCCGAAGCATCGATATATCACAAGCCCCATGCTTAAGATACTTGGAAACAGCTACTGCGAAAGCCCCTCGGTCTATTTCCTAGAATAGCCTGATTCAAAAATAAAAAGGAATTATTACTCTTCGGAGAAAACTTAGACCATTTTTTTTTTTTTTTGATCGCTCTTAAAACACGTTGTAAATTGACTCATATTTCAAAAGGGATGAAAGGACAGATAGTGCTACAAATTTATTAGCATATTAGGAAATCCAGTTTTCTCCTGAAGTAAGAATATTTTCTGTCACGTTAAACGCATTCTCTACAGGTACCTTACGTAATATGAGTAACTAAATTTCACTAAAACTAACAAGAAAAATAATTTATTATTTGTTTATGTCAGGGAAATGCTTTTGGCACTCGAATCAGGGAAGCTAAATAAGTGATTCTTCCCTTAAAGTCAGCTACCCAAATATGACGCCCTCTGTGAATAACCTAAAAAGAAAAAATAAATTTAAATTTATGGCTGAAATTAAAAATCTTCTCTTAACATTAAATACTATATATTTTATTGGTTTTAAGGAAGGATTTCATAGTCTGTGAAAAATTAATAATTTACGTGACAATATTCATCGGGGCCTTAAAAGGTATTCTAAGCCAATTCCTGAGTTAAAAGTATCGGTGCGTTAAAAAGTGTAAAATATATTAAGGGGAACAGTTTTTTTTTTCTTTCCTATCCCTTTTGCACTTCATTGCACCGTATTAAGGTAAAAAATGGGGAATGCCCCAACTAATTATGCCTAATAAATAAATGCCTTAGTAGAGACTTTTTTTTTTTTTTTACCTTAAGCTCAAGGTAAATTAAAAGGTGAATTATAGTCGTACTTAATGCTAACCAAAAGTCAATAAACTAAAATGGACCTCATTAGGAAAATTCTCTCGATGCCAGATATCTCACTATAAATATTTCAAAATAATTTGAGAATTGCAAACAGAAGTATAAATAACATTAATGATCCTGATATTATGTTTCAGTGAACATATAATTTCTTATTTTAAATTCATGAAATTGTTCTCTCTAATTTTATCCGTTAATTAAATTAACGACCAAGTAATTTTACAAGTGTTCATCGGAAAGGGTTTTTAATATATGTATATATATATATATATATATATATATATATATATATATATAAAGGAAATCAGTAGTACGACACGAAATAAATTCCTATCATCTAGAAGGAATGAAACATTTTTCTATAATGTATTTTCTTGTATTTATATATTTTTATTTATTTTGCATTCTATATGAATACCAGAACTTTTTTCCTGTAATCTTCATCCACACTCTTCTCAATACTCTTAACAACTTTTATACTGTAACTATTATTTAGCAAGTTAACTTTTTATTAATTTTAGGGAGAAGGAAAATGTTTTGAATACATAAAGCACTAAGCTTATGCACTCCTGAATGATTGGGTTAAAAAAAACAAAAACAGTTTTCCAAAATAAAGGCCCCTTACTGATAACTCACCTTGATTGGCCATAATTAACGTTAATTTTAATATTCCTCTTATGAGAGTATTTTTTTTTAATACTCAACAAGATTTTTGTAATTCATATACTAATTTCTCGGTTGAAATTAGATACAATACTTTTTCATTGGAAAAAAGCTATTGTGGTAACGTGAGCAGTTTTTCATAGTATTTTTTAAGTTTTATTGTAGTAAATGACATAATAAATGAAAGTGAAAATCATTTTATATAAAACATATCTGCGTCGAGAGGCAATTGAGAAGGTTCTGGAATAAAGAAGTAGTCATCCTTAGTCTGCAATAGCGCCAGAATTGGCCTGAACATTAGTTTTGCAAATCGAAAATCAGTTTTTATTGTTAACAATTATTATGATAATTAATTAATATTTTTAAAATTTTTCGACTATATCCATTTTACGTAAAAACATATGTATTTCTTCTGGGCATATATACAAATCCTGCTCCAATTGATGAGGGTAGACAGTATTTTATTTTTAGTTGGCATTACAGATCTTGGATATTTTTAGCCACCTCCGAGGTGATTCACGATCAGAGCTCTTTGTGGAGAGTAGTCAACTCGACTTACTAGTCCCGTTAATCAATGAGAACCTGGAATATGTTTTTCCAGTAGACTTATGTATCCCATCGTACTCAAGGTCGGGTCCAACCGCCTGCCGTCAGGTTAGCTGTGAACGGAATCTAAAAAGTGGCAAAGTCGTCAGCCATCAAGAGAGGATATCAAACGTATTCACTCATAAGAAAGTCCGTCACGCAGGGGCTGCGTAAACTAAGCAGATTTCCCACGTGAAGTTTTACAATAGAGAAATCTGCCTAATAAAGGCAGCAATAGTAAGGAATCTCTAAACCAATTCACGAGGGACGAATAGTTACGAAAACGGCCGCACTAGCTCTCGGCGGAAAGTGCCGAACATAGCCGACTCCTGCCGACCACACACACAATACAAATGCAAATATCTCGGTTAATATTCAAGATAGGGAATAAATGTATAAAACAATATTTATAGTAAATTTAATGTACAATAGTGTTGTGAAAATGAAGGATTAACAGAGAGTCGCGTATTTGGGAAGTGCGATATACCTATATCAAAGAAGCCTACAGAATGTCCTAGCTCCTACCAGTACCTTCTAGCCAGACGTTGAGGGGTCCAGACAATTCCCCTTTGATGTAAGCCGACAAGCTATATAAAGAACGGCTAGTCGCGAGCGAGTTCAGTTCTCTCTCTCACTTGTATTTTCACCTGTCTTGATGTTCACATCAGTGCTACAGTGCGACTTAGTACAGTGCGGTAAAGTGTTTTTATAAGAAGAACAGTGTTGTGCCGTGACTGTAACAGTTTAATGCCGTGTTTAAGACAGTGCAGTGCTCGAAGTAAAGGACAGTACAGTGCCGTCTTGTTGTGAATTTCAGTGACCGTGAGTGAATTGTTGGACTGTGTAATCTGAAGAACAGTGACGCTATCAGTGTATACTGTGAGTAGTAATTAAGAATAATTAACAAGTGTATTGTGCATTGTGAAATAAATTGTGCAGTGATAAAAAGCTGTGAAACTTGCGAGTATTTAATTTTGCATTCCAAAAGAACTCTTATTAAAAACGTTTATTACTGGTTTTGGTAATAAAAACGTAACAACTGGTGTCAGAAGTGGGGCGAATAACACCAAATCTCAAGAGACACCGTTAAACTAAAGCGAGCTAGCACTGAGGGGCAAGAGCTAGCTCCTACAACCGCTGGCCCCACAATCTCCATTTCCATAATACAACAACAAAATAGCAACCTTACAGCTCATGGACTCATTAACGGAAGGAAGCTGATATATATAATTTTGAACGGACCTAATTTTCGTCATCTCCTGGGTAGGATCGATGGACATTTGAAGAAAATTTTCGAAAATCGCGTCATGAGTACGACCTCAATAGCAGATTTCCCTTAAGGGAAATCCGCTAAAAGGAATAATTTTAGTGTTTAAAATCTTAACATTTGAAATATATTAGACAGTTACTGATCTTAGAAATAGACATTACTTTAAAATCGGAGTAGCAGTACTTAATAATAATTCATATAGAAGGAATGAGCAAACCTCCTTTTGTGACAGTTATTATAATTTGGCTTCCTCTTTCAAGAATATTTCTTTGATACTTTTCCTAAACATTGTAGGGAAGCCTTTCAGAATTAATGATCCTTCTTTTCCATCTTCTATAGAACACTCATTAGCTTTTCATGTTTGTGTATTTCATTTTAATTAGTTCTTTCCTAATTAACTCTAAAGAAACATATTGTAAAGAAAGTGAGAATTTCTTAAAAATGCTTGAACTACTGTTTTATTTCGTTGATTAATCTCATGCTTTAAAGAAAAAGGACTAATCTAATTTTTTACTCCTACAATATCGTCAACGAACAGTTTAATTGTATTTATACAATCACGGCGACTATATTTAATACAGCCCAGCTGAGGCTGCTACTTCCATTGTGATCAGAGTCGAGCTTTCAAAATTGATGCGTTAAGTACAGGTGACTCCGCACGACATATACATATATACTCGCATACAAAAGGTCTGGTAGCTTTAACTCACATGGCTAACCCAGTCCACTAAGCCGTTATTATACTTCGGATAGAAAAATTGCACAGACAGAATCACAACAACAACAACACCACAGAACTATTTCTGCATTTTAGCAGATTTCCCTTAAAGGAAATCAGCTATTGAGGTCGTACTCATCACGCGATTTTCAAAAATTTTCTTCAAATGTCCATCGATCCTACCCAGGAGATGACGAAAATGAGGTCCGTTCAAAATTATATATATATATATATATATATATATATATATATATATATATATATATATATTTGTCTGTTAACGCTCTAGCGGTCGCAATTTTTATTTGATCGTTACCAAACTCGATATTTAAACGTTTTATGCAAAAAGACAGATCAAGTTCGTTAATGGCTGAAATCGGACTAGTGGGAGGGGGGAGGGGTTTAGAGGGGGGATTTTCGAAAATTCGAAATATGTCCGTTACGATACGTCGGATCACAAAAGTGTATAGAACCAATCTTATTGTAACTTAAATTTACTATAAATATTGTTCTATACATTTATTCTCTATCTTGATTATTAACCGAGATATTGGCATTTTTATTAAATTTGGGCCCACAACATATGACGGAATTTCCCGCCAAAAGCTAGTTCGGCCCTTTGCCGTAACTGAGATTTCTCTATTGTATAACTTCACGTGGGAAATCTGCTCAGTTTACGCAGCCCCTGCGTGACGGACTTTTTTTCTATACATTTCCTCGTCACGATTATTTGTATATTCTTGTTGTTTCAGCCTTCAGTAACCCATAACTTCTGCTCATCGGGTTTTACTTAGAAATAGAAAATACATGGTGCGAAGAGATCAATAGTATCTCATACCAGCACGTGGAAAACCTGCTTAGATTAGGCGTCCCCTGCTTACCAGACCTTTTGTGTATATATATATAGATATATATATATATATATATATATATATATATATATATATGTCGTGACGGAGTCACCTGTACTTAACTTGAAAGCTCGACTCTGATCACAATGGAAGTAGCAACCTCAGCTGGGCTGAATTAAATACAGCCGCCATGATTGTATAAATACAATTAAACTGTTCGTTCACGCTATTGCAGGAGTAAAAAATTAGTCCTTTTTCTTTAAAGCATGAGATTAATCAACGAAATAAAACAATAGTTCCAGCATTTTTAAGTGCTGCTTAAAGGTGAATAAATTGGGAAGCGGTTGTGATGGCTTGAGTTAATAATGGGCAGAGCAATACCTAGCTTCAGTAAGATAAGAATGGAATGGGTGCATGGTTGGATCCGCACCATGGGCCAAGAACCATAGTTGTAGGGGAACTATGGTCGGTATGGGTGTGATATCTGTAATGGGAGTCGGATGAATGGATGCACTGACAGCTCTAAGCAAGGTGATTGCAGCCATGGGTCTATGGTAGATCAGTTTGGTCCATTCGTATCATTTGGTCCAACTTATCCACTTACAGCTGATAATAACAATATCTTAA
Source organism: Riptortus pedestris (assembly GCA_019009955.1). Classification (NCBI taxonomy): domain Eukaryota; kingdom Metazoa; phylum Arthropoda; class Insecta; order Hemiptera; family Alydidae; genus Riptortus; species Riptortus pedestris. The sequence continues at coordinate 86,823,581 of CM032230.1, read as the reverse complement.
ACTGGAAGTCATGCACTTCAAGAAACCAAATAGTTTTCTGAAGGGAAACCAACGGGATCTGATATTGACAAAGTAATGGAACAAGTAACGTCGGACAAACCAAGGTCTTCTCAATCTCAATCATGAAGAAATCCAGGACTGAAATAAATAAAAGTGTCAGTAAAACTGAACTCATCCGTCCAATAAAACAACGCCATGACTTAAAAGAGCTTTACCAATTCCGAGCACACACGAGATACTACAGCTGAGGCAAATACTATTATAGGGCCGTATAAAGAGAGAGAGGAGAGAGTAAGATGTCGTTCGTCCTTGCTGAAAAGAATTACAGGAGTGAAGAAGTGGAGTACGTGATAACGCATGAGAATGAAAGAGGGTAGTTTCAGAGACGACTCCCGTGGCACGTGTCATGCATGTGAACCGTGGGTGTAACGTTCTGAAAATCGTGAACTTCACTATCATGCGAAGCAACAGTGAAGAGATTCCATCAGACGACTTACTGCTACTAAGGACCTGCACACCAACAACACTTAGAGAAACTAAACAATAATACATAAAAGTGTATTGGCAGGCAGGGACTGCGTAAACTAAGCAAATTTCCCACGCACGGATCAAATAAACATCTTCGAGTCAAGAAAAAAAATCATAATTTATGATAAAGTCACACAACCTTAATGTATCTAGCACATCTATGATCTGTTGGGAACCATATTTGGTATTTAAGCTTGAATAAGATTTTAAATGATATATTCGCTTCATGTAGAAATTCGTTGAATAGAAATGGTGATTTACTGAATGTAGAATATTAAAAAAATGCAGAAATCTTATTTAATATGCAAGATCGAAAAAACGTTTATGCATATACGCATACTTTTATAGCAAACTAAATTTGCTACAAGATTGGATGTATATCATTTTTCAATCCAACTTATATTAACGGAGATTTTTGGACCATCTGATCACAAAGAAGTAACAGCCTCAGCAAGGCTGCATTAAATGTTGTAAATACATTCGTCCTGATAGGTATATCAAGGAAACTGTTCAGCTCAACTCTAAACATTTTAAGAAAATCACAAATTCATAGTTGTATTCAAACAATAATAGCGGTTTAGTAGCTGGCCATGGCTCCAAACATGAAGAACTATGTTTGTATTATTGTCCGTTGTCTGTCATAAACTCTACATACAAATATTATATGGTCAAAAGTCTGTTCGGTTTACTTTTCAAAGCCACACAAATTGTTACCAGTCAAACCAAAACGATAGAAATTACTTTCAATTGGTATATGTCCGGTATGTATTTGAGTAAGAAATCCCTTTAAAGTAATTTAATACTTGAGTAAGCAGTTCAGCTGAACTGATCCTTAAACTGCTTGAAACTTCAATCAATTTTATTTTTCTTACAACATTATTTTCCCCCATATTTTGCTATTATTATTTACAGTTACATAATTGTTAATTTCATTTATTCTTATAAAATTTTTGTTTTATTTATTTTCCTTTCAATAAAAAAATTGCAATTTAATTTGATGCTGTTAAAAAAAAAAAAAAAAGATGAATAAAGTTACTTATATACCATGTATTATCATTTACAACGGAGCCTGGTAAATAAATTTCTATACTGCAAGGGTAATGCCGTAGGGGAAACCTGCTAAAACTAGTAATTTATAATAAAATTTAACACAATCTCTCCAAATGATGTAATAATATCATATGGAGAAATATAAAAGCAGGACTACTTTAGATGTTGACGGTGCTTTAGAATTAACGGCGCTTCCAAACAGTGCTCGATGATTTTAAAACTAATTTTAAAAACAATTAATACTTCAATGATAATTCTAATGATAGAATAATTGGCTGATATACAGTTAAAATAATTTCTTCACAACACCCTTGAAATTGTATTAAAGTAAACAAATAAACAATTGTTTCGCTGCACTTCTTTCTAAATGATTTCATTTAAAAGTGATATACAATATCTCAGTCTCAAAACATTAGATCAAAAAATGTTGTTCATCAGAATTAATTGATATTTTAGAATACTCAAAAAGGATTCGAAACGAATATCCTGAATCCTATAACAGGTACTAGGAAAATTTATTTTTTTATTTTGACCGTTTTCAAACTTCCCTGCCCTATGTCAATTTAAATCATAATTGGAGATGCACATTTAATGCCCAAAAAATAAAATTTCAACATTCTATGGGGAGAAGATGTAGATTTCCCTTATGGGAAATAAGCTACTGAGGCTGACTCGATTTTTGAAAACTTTCCTCAAATGTTCATCAATCCTACCGAGGAGATGACGGAAATGAGGTCCGTTCAAATGTGTGTGTGTATATATATATATATATATATATATATATATATATATATATATATATATATATATATATATATGTCTGTTAACGCACTAGCGGTCGCAATTTTTATTTGATTGTTACCAAACTCTATATTGAAACGTTTTATGTAAAATTAAAAATCAATTTCGTTAATAACTGAAATCCGACCCGAGGGTGGTGGAGTTTAGAGGGAGACTTTTGAAATTCTAAGTATCTCAGTCATTATGCGTCGGATCGAAAAATGATTAATATTCAATCGTACTACAAATGTAGTGTTTTATAATTGTTGTTATGTATGTTTTTTTCATTATCTTGATTAAACGAGATATTACCGTTTTTTAGACTTCGGACTTCAGTAAACCCCCATTCCTACTAACATCATAATAATTGTAAGCTGTTATATTATGAACCACTTCATTTGAAGCCTAGATACCAAATTTTTTTCTTATTGGAGGGAATGGAAGTATGCATAAAATGGATTTTATTCTTTTATTTATGAATCTACAGACTACGACTGAGAATGAAAACGTGAGTCCTTAGATTCAAAACACCATGAGAACATTGGACTACACATCGCAAAATCAGTTAACCAGTAAATTGCAAGGGATTACTAATTGTTACAACTTTAATATCCTCCCAGTATTGCCTTTCGGCCACGAAGTCAATTACTATCTCCATAAAAAGTATAACTAGAGGGAATTACATTAACACAAAAAAAGCAACAGCAAAGAATGATTTGCTTCACAGATAGCGCTTTTTAAGTTTCTGTTTTAAGTAACTAGTTAGTGGAGTTGCTTGTAAGCCGAGATAGTTGAAGTAAACGAGGGGAATCTCCGACAGAGGGAGCAGTGAAGAACCAGCCAAAGAGATACAGCTATACATACAGATGAGCCTCCTTGGAGCAATCACTACAACCATCTGCAGAGCAAGCTACCTCACTCTATCTGAGAAGATTTTATCTCCAACATAGGCTCTCTTTCATCACGATAATGTTTGAAGCAACTATGAACATTGTTAGAAATCAATTACGGGTTCAATCATTTTACTTTTATTTAACTTTTTAATCCACTTTTTAAGGAGTCAAAAATAATGACTTTCCCCTCTAAATAGGGTTGTAAAATTAGTTTGTATCGTTTTTTACTGATGATTTCAATAAAAACTTCAGATTCTTGTAAATATTTTAATTCAATTATATGATTTTGATCTATGTAATCAATGAATACATTTTGATCTGTTATCTTTCACCCGTCCTCCCAGAACTTTTCAGGTTTTTGCATAATGAACTCCTCTGTGTGTTTTGCAGCCCTCGAGAGAATTAAACCGTTTACCGGTAAGAGAGTTTTGAAGGGCCCGAAATAAGTAAAAATATGTTTGTGCAAGGTCTGATGGACCACATCCCAGGAAAACTGTCTGTTCAGAGGATTTTATCTTTTCGGAAATAAAAAATTGTTAAATGACGAAAATGAATTTTTTTCACTTCCATTATGAGCAAGGATTCCAAGGAGTCTCGGTTGAAGATGAGCATAAAAACACCTTAACTAATCCTTTTTTAGAATATGTAAACATTATTATAATGGTTTTGAAAGATAAAGATGAAAACGTAAAAAGTAACAAAATTTGAAGTAATGTAAAAAAAGGAACTAAACCAAGAAAACCATTTTATACTTGAGAATTACTAAAACAACATATTACATTATGAAGTTAATGTCAGTGGGAGGGAGAAGAATTAATTATTACCAAATAGGACCACCCTTAAAAATGTGATAATCTTTAGAACCAGATTTTTATATGCCCTGAAGAAATCTCACTGTTCTAAAGGTCTCTCCAGATGTAGGACAGTCTCGCTGTTATGGGAGAAGATAATCCAAGTAAACATGGTTTTATAATCACAGTGTGGATTAAATTGAAATATTGAGAAACGCTACGAACTTATTTTATGACCTATTATATCGAAATTATTGTCATGGGCTTGTTTTGTACCAAATAATATTATTTGTGAATCAAACCAAGAGTCAACAATTTTTTCAAAAATAGTATAACACATAATCATAAGACAAGATACAAGAATATGCTTCGAGCTCCCAACCACAAACATAAATTTTCATTTTCAGAAGTAAAACTCGCTAACGTTCTGCCCTAATGTATTAAATATATAAAAAAATAATCTGTTTACAAATAAATTAAAGGACTTCATGCCAAAAGGATACTTAAAAGACAAATACTATCAAATATGTTCAATTTAAAATAAAAACATAAAATGTTTGTCATAAAATTCGGTCAACAATAATTTGGGATCAGGTACATTGGTGGGAAAAGTTTCTCATTATTTATAAATTTTGTCATACTTTAATTAATTTAACACTAATAACAAAGCATAAAAATACATGTTATAAATTTATATGGCTATAACGATTAAATTCATTTTTTATATATAATTATTTAAACTGATGGATTTTATAATATGTATTAATAGAATTTGACCTAATTTTATAGCGGATGTATTATATAAGTATAAATGTTATTCAATAATATATAAAGAATTAATTAGCATAATATTAGAAACATTTTTCTACATAATAGAATTATTTTGCGTATTCTATTATGTTATGTAAACATTTAATAGAAATAAACACATTTCGTCTTATTTAATTTTTTTTCTGTGACATTAAAGTTTTTAACATATATACGGGAAGTAACCTATCGATATTCAAAGCATGACACAATCATTACAAGCTTTCTTCAAATATCCAACTAGCAGATGCCGAACAAGGTCATTTTTACCTATTTTCATCAGTAGTTAGTCGTTAGGTCATTATATTGGTTTTGAAAAATAAAGGGTAATTATGAATAATAATGAAAAAGTACAAAGTAACAAATTTTGAAGTCATTTAAATAAAAGGAACTAAATCTCAACAAAAAAAAACATTTTAAAATTGAGAATTATTAAACCAACGTAATAAACTAAGAAGTCAATGTCAATGGGGAAAGAGAGAAGAATTATAACAAAGTAGGACCACGATTAGAAATATTGTAATCTTTGGAAACAGTTTTATATATGTCCTGAAGAAATCTCAATGTTCTAAAAGTCTCTCCAGAAATACAAATGAAGGTAATTTACAAAATCAGGGCAGCTATTACATAACACAGTGACAGGTAAACGCAAAGGATCAATCGAGGATAGGCTGGCTGTTATGGGAGATGATAATCCTAAAGAGTATTGGAGTAGTGAAGGAGAAGCTCAAATAATTAGTGATTTCGATGGGATGGCGGACATCATCAGAGATATTAATAAAGGCAGTCTGTACTTTTTGGGTCATGTTGAACAAATGGTACATATATAACAGGCTACCCATAAGAAGTCATAGAGTACTTGAGAAGGGAAGCAGCCACAGGCATGTGGCTGGATGATTTGTGGGTGGTTTCGAGAGAGTAAGTCCAAACTGTAAGTGCATGGAGGTGGGTCGAAGCTTCTAGCTGAGTAGCTCAAAGGTATGACAGACAAAGGCAATTCTGTACTGTCTTGTAGTTTGAGATGTTCGTTGGAATTGCAAGATAAGACATATTTCAGGTTAATTAAAATAAAAATCATAAATTACTAGTAATTAGATTTCAGATATACTACTTTACGAACTATTCTCCATATTAACACTCTAAACTTAGAAAACATTTTAGCAGGTTTCCGTTAAGGAAAATGAACTATTGTAGTTGATTTCATTAAACGATTATCAAAACTTGTCTATGACAAAAATGAAGTCCGTATGTGTGTGTGTGTGTGTGTGTGTGTGTGTGTGAGAGAGAGAGAGAGAGAGAGAGAGACAGACAGTCAGACAGACAGGAGGTTAGTGGGTGAATTTCGAAAATTCGAACCAATCCTTTTGGAAACTTAACTTTCTATATAAGGTCTTGTATCAATGTTTGTACTACCTAGAATATTAACCAAGATATTTTCATTTTTTAGTTATCAGCCTTCGAATAACCACCACAGAATACTCCTGGAAGCCTACCAGTAATAAAATTTAAAAAGAAACAACTTATTTGAAAATATATAAATGTAAACATAAAGATAGAAATACAAATTTGCTAGTGTCACGTATTTTAGACGTACAGTTAATTGTATCTAGGAATGGGAGACAATGAAAAATGTGAAAATTAACAATGAATGAAAAAAGTTTAGAACTGTACTGCATGAGTACAACCTCAATAGCTGATTTCTCAGAAATGTACATAAGCTCAATAAACACCCTAGTGTACTTCCTGGCATGGGCTATTAATAAAAATAGTCTTTTCTTAGATATAATAATATACATCCCAATTAGCCTAAGTTGTAATAATAATAATATATAAAGTTTTAGTATATTAGTTTCAAAAAAAGCATGGTCATTCAGGATATAAGGGATCTCCTTTATCATTATCAGTACAGATATTGATCATCACGTTAAACCAGCAAAAAACGTTTTCTCTGGTTTATTTATATAATTGCTATATAGTTTCTATTTAAAAACGGTTTGTGAATAATTAGACATCACTATTCCCGTGTTCCTGGGTCTTTTCGCTCCCACTTTGTGGCCCTTGAACAAAATGGTCACAAATAATGACGCACAATATATATATATATATATATATATATATATATATATATATATATATATATATATACTAGCTCAGATACCCGGCTTCGCCCGGGAATTGATTTGAGGGATGGTGATGGTATTTTTTTGGCAAGGCTTTAATTTGAAAATATTTTGACATTTACCCGTCCCAGTGTTTAGGATTAATACCCGTTGTTGGCATTTGTTAATAATAAAATTAATTTTTTATGTAAGTCTTCACTGTCCTCCAAATTGTCATATTTCCCGTCTCTTGTGCATTATGCATAGATTTCAGTTATTCCCGCTTTAGTTTATAGTGTATATCTCGTTTATACTTTGTTAAAAGAGAAAAATGAATATGACAAAAGTTACTCTAAATAACAAAATAAACAACTTTTGTTATGTTCATATTTGCCGAAAAAAGAATAGAAAACGAAATACCACTATTTTTAAATTCAGGCATCCCTTACAACCCCCACTCCTGCCCGTCCCTAGAAATGATGGTATGGCTTGTTATAATGAAAGCGTTAGTGCTAATACACATACCGAGTTTTATTTATTTTGGTTGGGTCTTTTGTCCCAAATAAAATTGTTCACTTCCGCTATAGGTTTTAGCGTATATCTCGTTTATAATTCGGTATACGAAAAAAGTGTATATAACAAAAGTTACTCTAAATAACAAAATAAACAACTTTTGTTATGTTTATATTTGCCAAAAAAACAATAGGAAACGAAATACCGCTATATTTATTTTCTGGCCTCCCTTACAACCCCCACTCCTGTTCGTCTTAGAGAATATTAGTATAGCCTAAAGTCTAAGTTGGGCTAGTAGTAATATACATACCAAGTTTCATAAAATTCGGTTCAGCCGTTTATGCGTGAAAAGGTAACAAACAAACAAACAAACAAACATACACGAAAGAAACAAAATGCAGTTATGGTATCTATGACATGTGAAACGAAAAGTTATCGTGAAATTTCGCGAAAAAAATCAATGTACAGACAGAGGTTACAATTTTATATATATATATATATATATATATATATATATATATATATATATATATAAAGTCCGTCACGCAGGGGCTGCGTAAACTAAGCAGATTTCCCACGTGATGTTTTACAATAGAGAAATTTCACGAGAGCCGAGCAGTTAAGGAAACGGCCGAACTAGCTTTTGGCGGGAAAGTCCCTCGTCCGTTAGCCGCCCAGATTTAATAAAAATGCAAATATCTCGGTTAATATTCAAGTTAGAGAATAAATGTATATAACAATATTTATAGTAAATTTAATTTGCAATAAGATTGATTCTGTGCAATTGTTCAATTCGACGTATAGTAACGGAGATATTTCGAATTTTCAAAAATCCTCCCCTCTAAACTCCCCCTCCCACTGTTCCGATTTCAGCCGATAACGAACTTGATCTTTCTTTTTACATAAAACGACTAAATATCGAGTTTGATAACGATAAGACCAGAATTGCGACCGCTAGAGCGGTAACAGACAAATATATATATATATATATATATATATATAGATATATATATATATATATAGATAGATAGATAGATATGTATATATATAGATATATATATACAGTTTGAACGGACCTCATTTTCGTCACCTCCTGGGTGCCTGGGGGCATCGATGGACATTTGAAGAAAAATTTCGAAAATCGCGTCATGAGTACATCCTCAATAGCTGATTTCCCTTAAGGGAAATCTACTAAAAGAGAGCTAGAAAATTACATGATTACGTTAGTAAACAGACAGAACATTATACAGTCTGTCACAACACTGGTAAAAGGTCAAGCATCAAAAGGAAAGTTTTGACAGCCATAATAATAATTAAAATCTCAGATGTATTGATCACAAATGTTGTTCGGGACCTTTATTGAATAGAACTATCTAACAATCGACATCAATATAATATATTATGCGTCAATTTGTCAATTTAAATGACGCATTTTTGACTTTTATCTAAATAAATTCTATTCAAATATTAATTTAAATGCGATTATATTAATATCAATAGTTATTTTAAATAATCATAATAAATGAAAATATTTTCCGTTTCATTTGTTATAATTGCATAAAAGTTAAAAAGCATTGTCGTTATAAAAACTTTCCTTCTTGCGGTTATCCTGAAAAGTTTACAAAGCATAATTGCATTAAAAGTTGAAAGCAATAACCCTTTATTCGAAACATTTATACTCACAATTACCACCCTCAATCTAGATTAGAGCAGCCCTTAATTAATCTTATGACGCTACTTTTATGTAAATAAATTGTGTTTGCAAGAAAAGTCCATTTACAGCCCATGGAAGTTTCAACTTTCTTGGCAAGAATTATAAATCAGATAAAATGCAAATGTTCCTCGGAACTACTTACTGTGATAAATAGAATTTCCTCTGACACTCTAATTCCTTCAAATGATCTTCTTCGCAGAGCTTCTGCGAATGAAGCTCATTTGACCAACTATTTAGAATTTCATTAATTGAGACTGTAAACTGGGAACTTTCTATTTTTTTTCCAAACGCTCAAGACTGCTGTACTTCAAATTTTGTGACAAAGAGTGGATGTATTTGTCAACATTATGTATATTAAGTTTGGAGTAGATATTTCTCATCTATTACCGTATTGTGATTATGATTAGGTATCATCATGGTATTGTGGTTCATTTGGTTTGAAAACTAAAAATATTCTCATTTAATATTAGGAGGTTAAATTCAACTTGCAATAGAAGAAATGTAGGAAATTACTTATTTAACATGAATAGTCATGTAACATATTTTAGTTTCCTTTTTTAGCAGATTTCCCTTAAGGGAAATCAGCTATTGAGGTCGTACTCATGACGGAATTTTCGAAAAATTTCTTCAAATGTCCATCGATCCTACCCAGGAGATGACGAAAATGAGGTCCGTTCAAAATTATATATATATATATATATATATATATATATATATATTATATATATACACATATACATATATATACATATTTGTCTGTTAACACTCTGGCGGTCGCAATTTTAATTTAATCGTCAACAAACTCGGTATTTAATCGTTTCAGGTAAAAAGGAAGATCAAGTTCGTTAACGGCTGAAATAGGACCAGTGGGAGGGGGGGTTTAGAGGGGGGATTTTCAAAAATTCGAAATATCTCCGTTATTATGCATCGGATCGAAAAATTGTATAGAACCAATCTTATTGGAAATTAAATTTACTATAAATATTGTTAATGCATTTATTCTCTATCTTGAATATTAACCGAGATATTTGCATTTGTAATCTGCATGTTCGGACTTTCCGCCGAGAGCTCTGGTGGCCATTTCCATAACTATTCGTCCCTCGTGAATAGGTTTAGAGGTTAGGTTAACTGTTTTTTGGGGCTAGAAACTACTGGGTTATTACGACCTAAATAATGTTTTAGGTTTAGAGGTTTCTTACTACTACAGTTGTTATTAGGCAGATTTCTCTATTGTAAAACTTCACGTGGGAAATCTGCTTAGTTTACGCAGCCCCTGCGTGACGGACTTTTTTATTTTTGAAAGCTTTAACTGACTCATTTAGTATCAGTAAAAGTTTAGATATTTTGTATATGAATAAAGAACTTGTTTTCTTTTTTTGTATGAACATATGCTTTTATATATAGGAGACAGTTTCAAATGTGATTAAACCTTAATAGCTGTCCTCATGTTATAATTCTTTCATTATCTTCAACTCTCGTTTTTATGAGTCACATTTTTAAAAAACAACATTAAAGAACATATTTAAGTTCTTTTTTTTTGTTCATAATTACCATCATATTAATTAGATTTTTAGTATAAAACACGACCATTTGGAATTTCTTTTTGCAATAGATTAGATTATCTAACGTCGGAGGAGTTTAATTCTAGTTACAGTCCTGGTTTTCCATCCTACAACAATTGTTTTGTTTTTTCGCCACTTTGATGACACGAATCAAGAGACATTTGTAGACTTCAAACGAAAAACTGGGCTTTTGGAACAGAAAGTGAGGCAACGTTTAAAGTTAATTTCTCTCATTTAAACCTTTTTTTTTTTTTTTTGCGCTCGCAAATCAAAAGATGAGTCCTTTGAAAGAGAAGTAAAATTAGAATGAGTGAGAAGTCATCTAAATGTTTAATTTATATATACAAAAGAAATTTACAAAAAAAATGGCAATAAAAATCGATCGGAAAATAATTTTAATAATAATAAGTTTCTATTAATTTACAAATTTCATCCTTTAATATATTTAACTCTAATAATAAACATGTCTACAAATTAAAAATTCGTGTAATAAATTTATGTGGTTCTTAACAATTAAAATTAGTTTATTATATATAATTATTAAATTAATAGATCTTATGAAATTTATTCATATATTTGAGCTAATTTTATAACGAATGTATTATATAAGTATTTGCATTTATCTATATAAATAAAATCCTAAGTTATGGCTAATATTATTATTTATTTCCATTAGGCTCGATACATAAACTTTGCTTCCACCCTCAGGAATGGGGGTTAACTTTGACGTCATATCTTTCTTAATATTGATTTCATCAGGAAGAAGTGTAGATCAAATTGTGTTTAAAATCTATTTTTCAATCCAATACATTAATGTATGAATTTCAAAATTCTGATTTCCAGCATTCTGTTTCAAAATGGAATTTCTTAGTGTTCTGTAAGAATGTCTTGAGTAGATTGTAAAATTTTATATATATTTATATGGGAATTGAATTTTGTCACCATGCACTATATAAGGGGTTTTTTACTATTCGTATGAATGAGGGTTGACTTGGAGTAACTGTAATAGGCTTCCACGGGAAACCAATTTTATTTCAACCATCTACGACGGGTAACAGCCCCCGGGGGATATCCCTGAAAATATCATATTAATCGTCGAATCCTAGGATGATGCAACCGTTATTTTTTGACAGAAAATTAAACTTTTTTCAACTCATGAAGTACGTCAATATTCATTCTATGCCTCACGAGTAAAACAATATGACGGCAATTTCACGAATTAAAGTCATTAGGCAGTGCTTAGTGAACCAAATATTTATATTTCGGCGGGAAACCATTGCGCTATATATTGTAATTCGGCACATTTTACATAACGGGTGTTAAAACTGAATGGTTGTACAGTTATTTTACAAGTTTCGTGACACTTGTGCTCATAATGAAAATATCGGGATGATTTCTTCATAAGTTAATCCAATCTTTATATTTACACGGGAACCATTTCTATTTGTTCCCGTCATCGAAGGATAATGTGGTATGTACTTATGTAATACATTAATATATGTAAGAAACTAGTTTACACAATATCAGTAAAAGCTTTATAGATACAATTATTTGACTTATCCATTATGTTTTCTTTACATATAATAAATATATTCATATCATAACATATAAATTTATTCCATTTTACAGTCACTTCCATTTTAAAGGACTTTTTAACAATTTGTTCACATATATGTCGTAGGCTTTCACGACATTTCACGTTGCGTTCAAATGTGGAACCTAGAATACAATTTGATTGGTTTCTTACAAAGATAAATGTAAGGCTTACTGCACTTCATGTCGCTTTTAAAAACCATAACCATACTTGGCCTTATAAAAGTTCTGAGACAAAGTATTTAATTTTTTACATTATATTCGTCATACTCAATTTCAAATAATTCAGTCTAGATGGCGCCTTCTCTCCTAATTATATTGAACGGTTTCTCACATAAATGAACGGGAACAAATAGGTCTGGAATAAAGAGCCCGGTATTACAATTTACAAATTTAGAGTGTAGTTTAGGCAAACATGCAAAGGCCATTAGCGAAGGGAGAAGGATAAAGGTGCAAAAAAGGGGTTTGGAATAAATTAGAACTGGTGGGAGATGAAACCCAAGACCACTCGGAAAAGTAATTAAAACGACTATTGGATGAAAGCTATTACCGGCATTTTAATCCTAATATTAATCCTTTACTCATATTATTCGTCGAGCTCACAGATTACTGTAGGACTTATAAAATTAAAGATGAAATGATGGCGAATTTCACATTTATTTGTGGTTCTTAGTAGATTTACCTAAAGCACTGTAAGCCACTGAGTTACTCATAATGGCGTTACTTAAGAAAACACATTATTCAATGTCCACCGATGCTACATATTAGGTAACGAGAAATGAGGTACATTTATACTTTCACATAACATTGCCACACACATGTGTATTGCCTTATATTACGGTTTTGAGCTTTAATTTTGTCTTTGATCGTTACATAACATGGACGTTTAAACGCATTATGTAAAATTATACGTGAAGCTTTTAATGAATGAAGTCTAATTAAATTAGAATAGGACGAATACTCAAAATAAAATGTATCTCCGTTATTAAATACAATATAAGTGTTATAAGACCTAATTTATTTCAAGCATTACTTTCTAGAGCTACTCTTTTGAATTTAGAAACGAATTTATATAGCAAACATCTTCTGTTCAGCTTAAATTTACACGAATTCTTTACATCAAACTTAATTTAAATCGGAATTATATATAAGCAATCTTTAAAATTTTTATTTTCTTCAATTCATTCTCTAACCATTAGCATTTTTTCGAAATCTTTTATTTACCAAAGTAGTCTTAGCATAGCTTTCTTGTATTTATCCTTCTGTAAAATCCCTATCCTGCTTTCCTATTAAAAATTAACTCATATACCATGGAGCTTAAATATAGGCTTAAATACTTTTTCGGTGAACGGAGGTTAGGGAAGTAGAAAAATAAAAAAATAATTTCGTTATTATAAGTCAGATCGAAAAATGTTCTAATAACCAAATTTTTAGTAAATTTAATTTTCATTAAAATTCCGGTTTCGTACATGGTTTCACTAATTTGGATATCAGTCCTGCTTGACTTCCTTCGTCAGGTTAAATTTCAGATACACGATTACTTACGCTCGCATATTATAGGATAATAGAGAATAAACAATTTAAGTTCAACAGCGTTTCTAGCACGCCGGAAATCCGTTTAGTTATTGTCCCAGAATTTTATATTACTGTTAATAGTGAAATTTACTAATTTTACAAATCAAAGTGTTTTAATGGCTAATTATTAGTGGTTTTTGTTTGAAAACGTTTGTGTTCATATTTTAGTATTTCTTTATCCCTTTTTTTATAGTGATTCGCCTCCCTTTAAAAAAAAAACATTAAAAAATATTTTCTTCAAATTTTATAGCAAGGGTCTCCAATTAATATTCACATTTTATTGCAAAATAGTAAAAAACAATTAAAAGAAACCTTATATAAAATTAAATTTCATCCGTTCTATTCTTTCAACTATCACCGACAAATATATAGAAAACTGAAACTAATTTGTAATAGGGTATGTAATATAGCCTGGAAATATAACAATAAAATACAAAAAAAAGTTTAGTAGAATTAAAGATAAATTAACTGAATCAAAATCTAAATGTAATATATATGAAATTAGCTCAACACCTGCAATGGAACTGATATTGGTGAATCCTCGCAGCTGCTGAATAAAAGGTTAAAGCAACACGTAAAAAGTATAGATAATTTTGAAAATAAAACTTCTTTGTAGGATCATTCTATCTCCAGGAAACACACCTTCAATTCTGAAAAAGTTCAAGTAATTGACAAACAAAGAAACAATACCAAATGGAAAATAAAAGAGAATATCCACATAATAAAAAATAGAAAAATGACAGTAAACAAAAAAAACAGACATGAAATACATCAATCACATATTCTATAACATTTTATCTTAAATTAATCGATTTTAAATTACGACGCTAAAAAAATCGAGTTCAAGATCGATTTTTAGTCAGCTGACTTTACCTACATTGGGAATCTCTCAGTATCATCTGCCTCCTCTGTGAGGACAGTCGCAACGTAATGTAAATGGGAAACGAGCACTTCAGAAATGTAAGTAGCAATTTATAATTATATTTAATAAATATATCACAGATGTAGGCACCTACTAATACAATATATAGCAAGAATTATTAAGGGATGTGTTAAATTAATTTTATTAATAATTATTATATATATATATATTTTTTTTAAAAGGGACAGCCCCTGAAGAGGTGGCAAATAAGCCACGAAACATGTAGGGCAGTTTCAATAAAGTTTGGACCGAAGAAAAGGTTTTTTAATTGAAGGCCCTTGCCATAAAATTTGAAGGATATATAAACAATATTGAGTCCAGAATAAGAAGATTAAAAAATATTCGTATTGTGAATCATATTAAAATATCTTTTAAATTTTCGATTTTTTTTGTAGATATTTCTTTCCTTTGAATTACCTTTTAGTGCTTTGAAGAATAATAGTTCATTCAGTAGCTTCTGTACAGTAAGACCCATTCCTTCCGTCCAGATAATAATCCCGAACAGTCTGTGTGAATAATAAACACACTTTACTGAGTTCAAAAGGACACAATTCGATACTAACCGCAAGCTTATATACGCACATTTAATACCTTTTGATCATTCAGCCATAGTCCCAATCCCTGTTGCAAAGCACAGCTGAGGCAATTCGCTCAGCTGTTAATCAGATTTAGGGTTAGACAGCTGGGATTTCAATCCAATCAGCCTAATTGCCGACGGACGGAGAATAGGCTCGCCCAACACAGAGAGGCGTCCAACTTAACAAACAATAAAGGCCTTTAATGAACCAAATAAATTAAACCGAGCAGCTGTGTGATGTATCCCGCCCATTGCAATAATACCTTTTTTTGCAGATTTCCCCTAGGGGAAATAAGCTATTGAGGTCGTACTTCAAAAAAATTGAAAAACTTCTTCAAATGTCCACCGATCCTACCTATGAGATGACGAAAATCAGGTCCCTTCAAATATATATATATGTCTGTCACAGCTCTAGTGGTCGCAATTATTTTTGATCGTTACTAAACTCGATATTTAACCGTTTTGTGTAATAAGAAAGAACGAGTTCGTTAATAGTTGAAATCGGACAAGGAGGAAGGGAGTTAAGAGGGGAGGAATTTCGAAAATTCGAAATATCTCCGTTACTATACGTTGATCGAAAACGTGTGTAGAACCAATCTTATTGCACATTAAACGTACTATTAATATTGGTATATGCATGTACTCTTTATATTGCATATTAACCAAGATATTTGCATTTTTCAGTTTTCATTGTTCAGCAAACTCCCACTTCTACTCATGTTACATAAATAATACTCTGTTATGTAATAAACCACACTATTTGAAGCATAAATACCAAATATTGTTTTCAAAAGATCTTTATAATTCGAGATACATGCAAATATGTTGTGGTGACCCCCCCCCCACACGGTCTAATGTTCTAGGACTCTAAAATTTGATTTATTAAGATAAACATTACTCTTCTAATGTTTTTCATCTATATTTACTGTAAACCGTTTTATTATTTATGGATTAATATAATATGAACTATTTCTTTATTTTTGAATTAAATGAAATTAATACTTTTAGAAACGCAGTTCATTCAGTGTTATTTTAAATATGGAAAATATTGACATCAATGGGAGAACAAATTCATTTAATGGATTTGACTGGTGATATATATTTTTTTTATCGCTAATCAAATGTATTGTAATAAGGGTTACTTGTAGGATAATAAATATTTAAACTTGAACCCTGGAGCTAGTAGTCAGAATCCGTAATCAATTTTACACGGCTTTCTATGTGGCATTTAACAATTTCATTCAACATGGACAACAGATATGGGTATGGAAGGTATGTTATAAATATTTAAGAACTTAATAAAGTAGAAACAAAATTTAAATAGCAACATGTGTCCTAATCGGAATGTTATTTCCATATATTTCGGGTACAGAAAAAAGCTACAGACTTAACCGCAGACATATTTAAATATTTAACGTTCACGAACCCATTGCTCATGCTAACATTTACATTAAAGTTTAAAATTCCATTACGTTGTGTGACATCATTCACCTCGCGTGACAATCAGGCAATGATTACAGAATTCATAATGAAAAGAAGAGTGATTCCCTGATTTAATTTTTACGAGACGATAATTTCAATTTTCCACAGCTCAGTACATTTATAATTGCTGTGTAATAATGTAGAGCAACAAAAGCACTCGACCAAAAACATAGACACAACTTCTGAAATTAAAAAACAATAATTATCATTGTAATATAAATATAAAGCATAACAAATTAAATATTATTAACTACTATTAACACTACTATAAGTTAGCAGTAACAAATTTATCAATTATTAACAAGGGGCTCAGGTTGGCCATGTGAGTTAAAGCGTTGACCTTTATCTCACATGGCAAACCTAGAGTGGCGAGTTCGATTCTTGCCTGGGCAAAGGAAATTATTTAGTGACGAAATTCACTAAATAACATCCTAAAACCCCACCCGTGCTAGAAAAGGGTGGTAATCTGTAGATAACCTGTCCCAATTAGCCTGAGTTGCAAAAAGTGGACGTTAGTAAATAATAATAATAATAATTATTAACAATTCTTTACTCATAATTGAAAAAGTAACGTAAAATATATTAGCGCCTTAGATGTCTACTAAAAACAATACCCAAAATGTTTAAATGAGTACGATTTACAAAATCCCCTTTATGAGAAGAATTAACAATAGTAGTTTAAATTTTTAATTTTTCTAGGGATATTCGATTTTGGGTCATTCTAATACATTATATATCAATTTCCGAAATTCACATTTTTGTTTGGATAAAACAGAAGGAAATCGTATTTCTGTAAAAATAATATTTCTTACTTATTCTTCAGATTATTAATTAATTCGAATGAGTTTCGCAGCCATGGCGATTCCCTCATAAATCAGTCACTTAATAAAAAAGAAAAACAAAAAAAAAGATTTAACAAATAAATAATCTTAAATGAGCAGTGGAATTCAGAGATTCCTGGAAACGTTTATGAAAACTAGTGTAAAATTTGTGAAAACATCAGGGTAATTATTGTAAATTGAGGTAGAACAGAGGTTATACAAGAATCCGAATTTCCCTCAAGGGGAGCAGGTTTGATTCGATCCGAAAATATATATCCATCATCTTCTTTAGCATTGATTTTATCGGAAAAAAGTAAAGCACGAATTGTGTTTAGAATTGCAATGTTGCTCCTATATCGTTATTTACATTTTTCTAAATTACTAGTTGGTTTGACATGCACTTCAGATGAGGGTGTTTTTTTGTTGTCTAAAAATGACTTTGTGATAACGGAAAACACGTTGTTTATTGAAACTTAACACCCCCGGAAAAGTTGTGACGGACCGTTAAGCTCCAGAGATTCTATGACTCGGAGAAAGGGAACTTAAAAAAAAAAAATAGGATAGAAGGCTGTCGGGAATATGAATTTTATGGCCTGAAGCTTTTAGCGCTCCCTCTCTCTCCTTCGCTCCCCTCTAAGCCCCCTCTCGGTCCTTCCGACATGTTTCTAAGTGGCTTTGACGCAGGATACAGACCATTCGGAAACATATACGGACAAATACCCACCCCTCCGCCCATTACGAAGCATTACTCGGACCAGCACAACAGGGGTGTGCCCTATCCCCAGCCACAGTGTTACTACTCCTCTCTTAATCACCGATAGTGATCGCTCTTCTTCCCGTTGGCTTTGGCCCAAGCAAACACAGTATATCCATTATTGCATTACTGTCGGCCTGTACTGACTCTCTTTATTTATTGATACTATTAGATATACGATATCCAATAATTAAAAGTCCGTCACGCAGGGGCTGCGTACACTAAGCAGATTTCCCACTTGAAGTTTTACAATAGAGAAATCTACCTACTAATAACTGTAGTAGTACGAATCTCTAAACTAATTCAAGAGGGACGAACAGTTACGGAAACGGCCGAACTAGCTTTCGGCGGAAAGTCCCGAATATAGCCGACTTCTGCCGACCACACAGACACAATACAAATGGAAATATCTCGGTTAATATTCAAGGTACAGAATAAATGTATAAATCAACATTTATAGTAAATTTAATGTGCAATAAGATTGATTCTATACAATTTTTCAATCCGACGCATAATAACGGAGATATTTTTAATTTTTAAAAATCCTCCCTCTAAACCCCCCTCCTACTGGTCCGATTTTAGCCATTAACGAACTTGGTCTTACTTTTTACATAAAACGATTAAATACTGAATTTGGTAACGATCAAACAAAAATTACGACCACTAGAGCTTTAACAGACAAATATATATATAATTTTGAACGGACCTCGATTTCGTCAACTCCTGGATAGGATCGATGGACATTTTCGAAAATCGCGTCATGAGTACGACCTCAATAGCTGATTTCACTTAAGGAAAATCTGCTAAAAGTCCTGGGAAAACTAAGCAGATATCTCTGCGCTGGAATGACATCTCACCATTTATTCTCTATTTCTAAATACGAATTCGATCAGTGCAAGTTAAGTTTTTTTGTAGGTTTAAAACAAGAAAATAATAATAACACCCTTAACATTTTTCAGTTACGAGAAAATGTATAGAACAACAATTGCATAGCACCCAATATTTTAAAAAGATTGGTTCTATAACACGTTTTCGATCCGAATCATAAGATGTTTTAAATTTTCTAAAACTGCCCTTTTTAATCTCCCGCCCCCTCCACAACTATTCAAAAGTTCTATATCAGACATTAATTAATATGATCTTTAGAGGTGAGTGAAAAAGTAAATGATCGCGTAAGTTATAGATTAAATAAACATTGCTGAGTCAAGACCATGAAATTTTAATTAAAAACGTCTTCACAAAACTTATTTGCATGTAACTAGCATAATAAAGGCCCATTGAAAAAAATATTTGGTATTTGAGTATGAAATAAGGCGTTTCATGATTTATTTGCTTATTGTTAGCGGTTAGTGAAAATAAAAAATTAAAACTATGTTAATATTTGAGATAGAGAAAAAGTGTAAATAACAACAGTTATAGGACCGCATTTGCAACATGGTTGGTATATACAATTTTTCTACCCGACTCACAATAACGGAGATAATTCTAATTTTCATATTCCCCCCTAAACCCGCCCCTTCTCCGTTTTCATTCGTTAAGGAACTTGATCTATATTTTTATATAGAACATTTAAATATCTAATTTGGTAACGATAAAACAAAAATTATGACAGTTAGGGCGTTAACAGATTCATATATAAATAATTTTCGTCGTCTCCTGGGTAGGATCGATGTATATTTTATGAAATTGAATGAGAATAACATCAATAGCTGAATTCTCATAAATTAATTCTACCAGAAGTCAGTCACGGAGGGAATAAAATAAAGACTACACTGATAATGTAATTTCGCCATATTCTATTTCTACCTTAGAAAGAACGTAGAAATTCCCCTCCCTGAGTTAACAACTTTCAATGCAAAATAGTGGAAATATCCCTACTCCTCCCGGACTGAATTATATTTTCGCTTAAAGCATTTTTAATATCAAGATTCGTAATTAGACAAAAAGCCGCAAGAGTGTTACCAGATATATATTACTTTTGCTTGAAAGAATAAAATGTATAAACATAGGTAAATGACTATCTTCTATATATATATATGAATGAATGTTTGTTTGTATGTTCTTTAAAGAATCAAAAACGGCTTAACCGAATTTTATGAAACTTGCTATGTATATTACTACTAACCCCCAGGTTAGGTTTTTGGCTTTATTAATGTTCTCTGATACGAACCGGAGTGGGGGTTATAAGTGAGGCCTGAAATTAAAAATACCTATATTTCGTTTTCTATTGGTTTTACGGCAAATATGCACATAATAAAAGTTGTTTATTTTGTTATTTAGAGTAACTTTTGATATATACACTTTTGTCTTATACCGAAGTATAAATGATTTAAATGCTAAAAACAATAGTGGGAGTCAACAATTTTATGTGGCACAAAAGACTCAACCGAACTAAACGAAACTCCGTAAATGATTTGGTATTAACACCTCCCTAATTATAAGCTATATTAAAATGTCGAGGTCAGAACAGGAATGGGGGTTGAAAGGAATGTCTAAAATTAAAAATAGTGATATTTCGTTTCCTATTGGGTTTTTTTGCTATTATGCACATAACAAAAATAAAGTAACTTTTGATAAATTCACTTATAACGAAGTATAAATGAGGTATACACGAAAAACTATAGAAGGGTTCAACAATGCTGTAGGACACGAAAGACTAAATCCAAATCAATGAAACTCCGTATTTTTGATTATATTAACTTTTTTAGAAATTTTCAGGAGTGAGAGTTGTTAGGGAGCGTTGAAATGAAAAATTGTCATATTTCGTTTCCTATTGCATTTTTTTGGCGAACGTGCACATGGCAAAAGATGTTTAATTTGATATTTAGAGTAACTTTTGTTATATAATTCTTTATCATAATTTAGTATTTTAGTTGGTGGCGTAGCAACGCACGCAGGGCACAGCTAGTATTATAAAAACAACTTGCTAACCTGAACAGCTGAGATACCAGGCCGCCAAGGTAAGTAGTTACCGGGGTATAATTCACCCCCACATTCCATATTTCATACTTAAAATATTATAAAGGATCATACATAGTCAACTAATCCAACTAATTTGCCATTATTAAAGCCAAATTGGTCATTGCCTCGACGCTAAAAGGAAAACTTTAGGTTAGAACAAGCAGAAATGGGTGTGTAATAATTCCTTCCTCATGAACATAACGGGAACTTAATGCACACATTAAACTCCATAACTCTAGCGACTAAACCATAAAAAAAACACATAATGCTGACCTCTAACATTTAAAGTAATTGAACATTATAAAGAATTAGGTCCATAAAGCATGTTGCCTTTTATAACCTTTCAAGAAAGCATTCTCCTCGAGATAAGCCTACCTTCATTCCCCCTGGACCATAAATTCAGTAAATCGCAATAGACCGGAACCGAATAGAAAAGGGCCTCTGAGTCGTAAATTTTGACGATATCCATTTAGAAAAATTGATCGTAAAGAGCGAACAAGACTAAGCCTCCCCTGCCTTCTCCTTGTGAAATAGTAGACTTAGCTAAGTGCTTTAATGAAAGTATGTGATATATTACTTTTCACATTACATAATAAAATAAAAGGCCTTCTTAAAACTTCAGTAACATACATTCAGTGAATGTGCTGTATACATGGAAAGTACATACAGTACCATAGCAAGTTTAACAAATTCTTAGGACACATTTTTTTTTTTTTAATTTTTAGTGTAGAGTTGTTGGTGTAATTTTAGTTATAGACATTGAGAATGATCATTTCTCTCATTAGAATATGCGGTTTGTTATTTCTAATATATAAACGTACGTATTATAGACTCTCCCTAAATATAATAGATTTGTTTTATATATATATATATATATATATATATATATATATATATATATATATAAAATTGTAACCTCTGTCTGTACATTGATTTTTTTCGCAAAATTTTCCGATAACTTTTCGTTTCACATGTCATAGACACCATAACTGCATTTTGTTTCTTTCGTGTCTGTTTGTTTGTTACCTTTTCACGCATAAACGGCTGGACCGAATTTTATGAAACTTGGTATGTATATTACTAGTAACCCAACTTAGACTAAAGGCTATGTTAATATTCTCGGAGACGAACAGGAGTGGGGGTTATAAGAGAGGGCTGAAATAAAAAATAGCGATATTTCGGCCCCTATTGCATTTTCGGCAATTATGCACATAACAAAAGTGGTTTATTTTGTTATTTGGAGTAACTTTTGTTATATGCACATTTGTCTTATACCTAAGTATAAATGAGTTATACGTTAAAAACTACTACGGAAGTCAACAATTTTATTTGGCACAAAAACTCAACCGAACTAAACCAAACTCGGTATGTGAGTTAGCCCTAACGCCTTCCTTATAATAAGCCATACTAACATTTCTAGGGACGGGCAGGAGTGGGGGTTATAAGGAAGGCCTGAAATTAAAAATAGTGATATTTCGGTTCCTTTTGGGGTTTCGGCAAATATGTACATAACAAAAGTTGTTTATTTTGTTATTTAGAGAAACTTTTGTCATATACAATATCGTCGTATACCAAAGTATAAAGGCGTTATACGCTAAACATTGTAGCGGGAGTCAACAGTTTTATTTGGTACAAAAAACTCAACTGAACTAAACCAAACTCGGTATGTGAGTTAGCATTAACGCCTTCCTTATAATAAGCCATACTAACATTTCTAGGGACGGTCAGGAGTAGGGGTCATAAGGGAGGCCTGAATTTACAAATTTTATAATTAACAAATCCACAGAAACGACGGGTAATAATCCTAAACACTGGGACGGGTAAATGTCAAAATATTGTGCAAAGTAAAGCCTTGCCAAAAAAAATACCATCACCATCCAGCCTCAAATGAATTCCCGAGCGAAGCCGGGTATCTGAGCTAGTATATATATATATATATATATGTGTATATATATATATATATATATATATATATATATATATTCTATTTTTCAGGCTACATCGCTGGAAAATATTTTCATTGGACGTCCATATTCGTCGGTCAATTTTTTTTAATTTGAATAACTACTTGATTAAATCATATGTTTTGTATTTTGTATTATGGCTTTCCACGTTTCGGAGACTATGACACCGACTACGCCGTTTATTGTATTTGTTCTCTAGTTAATTTCGTGAGCTCCTAATACTAATCTTCGTCCAAAATTATCTTCTCTATGTAGAAGTTTTGTCTCGTCGAACTTAATTTGGTGGGATGTTTTAGGTCAGCAACGTGGACAAAACATTCAAAACATATGATTTAATGAAGTATCTATTCACTTCAGTTACAATCACTTACTGATTGAGCTAGACTCATTTCCATTGAAAATTTGCATACCAATAAAGATTCAAAACACTGGAGCAGCTAGCCAAACTCCTCACAATGACTATATATAACTCTTCTCTTCATTTCCAAAAAAAAAAAAAAAAAAAAAAAACTACTATTGCAATAGATTGGCTTAAAGAAATATTTCCGACTAGTTTCGGATAAATCTACTTAAAATATACAATGGAAGCAAAATGAAAACGGAATTACCAATTTAAAATAGAATTCCTTGAAAAACTTATTAATGACATTCATCCGGGTAAGCCGTCTCAGATGGGCTGGACATGTGGCGAGAATGTCAGAAGACGAGATCCCCAAGAAGGTACTGCAAGAGGTGCTATATGGCATAAGAAGGAGAGGGAGGCCAAGGTTGCGGTGTAGGATGGCGTGGCCGAGGATGCCCGACCATGCTGGGGATTCGGGATTGGAAGATAGCGGCGCAGGACAGAGATGACTGGTGGTCAAAGCTGCAAGAGGCCCTGTCCCCTCGCGGGATGTAGCGCCAGTGATGATGATGATGATGAAAAACTGTATTACTCAAATACACTTTATTTGGAATGTGGATATCTTTATGCAGATGTTCTAATTCCATTCTCCATAGTTCTCCACAAATTTTCAAAAGCAGCGAACTTTTGACAATTACACAACTGTTTTATTCAGGCGTTGCGTTGCGAGGCAAAACGAATTCAGCTATTACACCTCACTAAACCAAAATGTCATTTCGAGCTTCGTCTCTTCCAACGTTAAAATCTGGAATCTGAACTATTGATTTTCCCCCAGGCGAACTGTAGACCTCAAAGTCGTTAGCCTCCCCCAGTTTATTGAAACAAAGTGCACTTCCACAGCAACAGCTCCATCTGCAATGTCTATTGACAAACCACAAAACCAAATGAAATCATGCAATCAACATTATTTAAATTATTAAACAAGCCATTACAAGGTAATTAAATCTTTAGTAGTTAATTATAAAACGTTTAGTAGTTCAAATTAAAATTGTATCTGTTTTTTAATTGTTGACTAAAAAATGCATGATTTTCAAGTAAAATAGCAGTTTTTCTGTGATATTTATTTGTATTTATTCTTCCTTTAACCTGTATTTTAATTCGGGTTTTATTTATTTTTTAGGCTAAGGTTATTTTTGTAACTGTTTAATAACTTAAATAATGGTGGTTGAATGATTTTCATATCGTTTTGTGTATATCAACATGCAAGGAATATGAAGATGAAACTGTTGCTCTCAAAGTACACTTTGTCCCAATAAATGCATTGTATGGGAAAACATGCCTAGTTTTAGAATCCAAATTTATTCGTTCCTCTACCACCCAGTTTCCCTGGAAGAGTTATTTAATGACGTCATCTTTGTCTACAAGGGTTTTTTTTCTCCTCATAGGAACTCTATGGGAGTTATCTATTTGAATACATGTTCCATTGCCACATGGCATATTACATGTATGATTATGTTTAAATACATTTTTATTTTTTAGCAGATTTCCCTTAAGGGAAATCAGCTATTGAGGTCGTACTCATGACGCAATTTTCGAAAATTTTCTTCAAATGTCCATCGATACTACCCAGGAGATGACGAAAATGAGGTCCGTTCAAAATTATATATATATATATATATATATATATATATATATATATATATATATATATATATATATATATATATATATATATATATATATATATATATGTATATATATATATATATATATATATATATTTGTCTGTTAACGCTCTAGCGGACGCAATTTGTGTGTGAGTGTTACGAAACTTGATATTTAACCGTTTTATGTAAAAAGACAGATCAAGTTCGTTAATGGCTGAAATCGAATCAGAGGGAGGGGGGGGGGTTTAGAGGGGGGATTTTCGAAAATTCAAAATATCTCCGTTATTATGCATCGGATCGAAAAATTGTATAAAACCAATCTTATTGAAAATTAAATTTACTATAAATATTGTTATATACATTTATTCTCTATCTTGAATATTAACCGAGATATTTGCATTTTTATGAAGTCTGTGGTCGGGTATAGTTCGGATTACGTCGGCCATCTTCGTCATTTCTCGGCTCAGGCGGAAGTTTCTTCTAACCTGTCCTTTCTAACCTTACCTTACCTTCCTTCGTTACTTTGCGAGATTTATGGAAATACATTCTGATCATCCGCCCCCCCCCTTTCTTTATAGTTCTTAGACTACTAAAATATGAGTTATTAAAATATAAATTATTCTTACAATTCAGAACCCGTTTCAGTTGGGAATTTATTTTAATTAACTGAAATATTTCTCATTACCGTTTGTATTTAATCAGGGTGGTATTGTGTTACCAGTATGCAGATTTCTCTATTGTAAAACTTCACATGGGAAATCTGCTTAGTTTACGCAGCCCCTGCGTGACGGACTTTTAATATATACACATTAATCAACTTTCTAATCAAATATAATATAAAAAAAAAATAATAATGATAATAAATAAAATATTAAAATTAGTTAGATAATAACAAATAAAATTAATAAATGAAATGAAAAAAAAATAAAAACAAAAAAAACATCTGTAGGATTACCAAATGAGATTAATATCAAAGGCTAAACACAAGGGCTGATCCAAGCCCCCGGACGATAGTTTTGTACGCTTGCCTTTATAACTAACGTATAAAGCTATTAAAAGGTTGTAATTTTATACCAACCCTTGTGTTAATACATTTTTCTACTGTAGCGACAATATGTCTGTAAGTACTTTCGTACCACAAGGCGTAGCTAGTTTTGATATTTACTTAACCTTACTACAGTATCTATTCGTACACAATAGAGATTCAATTGGAGATATCCAAGTATTTATCCTAACTGCCAATGCATCCATTATCAGTTTACTTAGAACTTAATTAAATACTCATTAGGTCACCAGTAATGTTTAATTAGAGAACGAATTTGCATAATTCCAATTACCACTTGCCTCCTACTTGTTAATTGAACCCGATCTTCAAATGTACGTTTAGTGTTCTGCTAAATGTTTACTTTATCATAATGTTAGTAGCTAGAGCTTCCACCGAATGCTCTCCGTCCTAGATACTAATAACCAAATAGATAGAGTTTATTTGAGCCATGGTGAATCAATATGTAGTCCACTTGTTTTTCATGAAACCAAAAATGGAGATCACAAAATATAAGTCGCAAATAAAGTTCTGTTAACAAAACGTTTAACAGCAAAAAATATATATAAAATAGAGAAATTTATTTATTTACAAATAAAAAGAGCAATTTATTATTTACATAGATAAATATTTATATCAATAATCGAACTCATCGTTTTCTCACAAGAACATTAATTGCCTCATTGCTTCACTAATAAGCTATGGCTTTCGTCCAAAAAAGGAAGTGGTAAATAGTCATCTGTATTAGACCATTATTGAAAAAAAAAAAATACTTTCTTATAGGAAACAGCCATGTATACAGGCGTCCGCCAAAATTGCATTCTTTATTTAATTACTTATAACGTTTCGGCCTTTATTGGCCATCTTCAAATAATAAAAAATAATTTTACATTGTCAAAATAAAAAAAATAAAATTATACAATCTGTGATGTGTGACAATTTATTAATAACATTAATCTCACTTAAAATTGCCGATGAATGCCAAACTTATTTGTGCCATGTCATAATGCATGTTGATGGGAACGTCCAGACAAAGACAAAGGTCTTTCTGTCACCATCAAGACAGCAATGTCTCCAAATCATTCTTTCCAACTTATAACATATTGTATATTCTATAAGTTGAAAAATATAAAATTATGTTAAAATTTGGAATGTACAATGAGGATGATCAAATTTTTAATTCATTAATTATATTTGCATAGACTGTATTTACTTTACCGGAATTAGTTTTGTAATTAACAGTTTTATCAATATTTTCAGATATGTGAATAGATTCTACTATCTTTCGGGATTATGTTTTATTTTTTCTATATATAATATTTCAGGTTTATCAAAATTAAATTTGTGTATTTCTTGTATTGCGTGTTGTGCTAATGCTGTCTTATTTATGTTTTTAGAGTTTTTTTGTATCTCTTATGATAAATAGTCACACTTATCATAGATTGTATAATTTTATTCTGACAATGTAAAATTATTTTATAAGATTATTTGAAGATGGCCAATAAATGCCGAAACGTCATAAAGAATTAAATAAAATATTTAATTTGGGTGGAATCTGAACATATGGTTATTTTCTATAAAGATTAATTTATCCACAAAAATTTAAAAAAAAAAAACCTGTAATTAATAAAAAATACATTCTTCTTATAACTCTCACTTTAAAAGGATTATAGCTCAGCTGATAAATAGGAAGTATCCTATTCAATTTTTCGATCCAGTATTAGCTCCTTTGCATTTAATATTACTTAAGTCACATTATACTGTAGCTGTTTCGTTATCGAAATTAATAATTTCGTTATCTAATTTTACCTTAAAACTGATATATTTCAATATGTGTTTTTCAAGTTTTAATACCACCTTGTTGAAATCTTGTCTTTGCTAAGAGAAAAACGGGGAAATGAAGATGTAGGAAGATAGTACTCCCAGTTGTATTTATCTGAATGAATGATTCCATTGAAGGAAATTTTACTCTATCTGGATCTTTTTACAGATGATCATAATTCTTAAAAATTGTGCCCCACGATTCTGTTGAATAAATTAAATTACAGAAGAGTAATGGGCTTTACAGCCATCTATAGTTGTAACCAGCAACTGACGATGACACGTTTGTGCCTAAAGGTTTGGTCCTTCAATAATTATCTTGGTGGGAAGGCGTCTGGTCCTTCAGACCTCTTTACTTGACCTGACCTCCGGCGTATTATTGTGATTCTCCAGGAGCAATACTTAGCTAGCAAAGTGTCAAAGAAGAAGCATGCCACTTGATTAATGAATTAAATATACTGTTCAGTCGTCATTTGAATTGAATTTCCCGCGCTCGCTGAGTTCACAAACCCGCCACACATATGCAGATCACCAAGACTGTGGCCTACAGCGGAAACTACGTTGGAGCTCAAGAAGGCACCGGCTGGTTTCAAGCGGAACAGTAGTTTGACGGGGCTTTGACGCTCTCAGGGGTCGTTTCTACGGCCAGTGGGGCTTTGCCCCTCTCCGGGGTCGTTTCTCCGCTACAGTAAAGTGTGTACACCGCTTCATAGATAACCGCTCAGTTGGCCTCTCCAGGGACGGTTCTACCACCACAGTTATAGTCAATCTTTCATCTCCCGCAACGCTACCATCATATACGGATCACCGCAACCAGCAAGAAGACAGAATCTTATAGGGAACACAGAAAATAACACCGGAGGAAGACTCCGCTTCAAGGAAAGGGGGAAATATTTTTCCCCCAGGTACCTTCTTCTAATAATGCTAGCATTATCTACGCAAATTATTAAATGAGTACTCACAATATAGGACCGATCGATCATTCTATTGTGTATATATTATTGGCTTGCCGCTAAATTATTTTATAAAGTTAAGTTTCCTTTGTATCTTTTTCAACCTCTATATCTATAAAGTGTATTATATGTTGCTTAATCAATTCAATAAACTTGATTCTTTGGAGAATTCAAATAGTGACTTGTATTATTTCCCCTCATCTTTTCATAAAATAGTAAATATTTCAGTCTAATGCTCTCTTATTCTTGCCTTTAAAAAGCTCCCCGCCTTTACATATACATACAACTTTTCTTTTTAAATAACTGAAGTCTTGTTCAAATGATACTTCTGCTAGTTAAAAAAAATTATAACTTGATATCCTGGCTGGTGGGAGTGGATGTATATATTCATAGTTGAAAAAAGGTAAATACCTCGATTGTTTTAATTCTTTATTTCAGAACTAGCTTTCAAGGGACTCATCTTCAGGGCTCCCTATAAATCATCTGGCAACCACTCAAACAACCTAGTAGAGGTGTTGACCTTTTTATTAACCATGTATATAAAATTTTTACCTTATAAATTTATTAATAAACTTATACACTTCACGTGGAACATTTATACTCTCTGATTGCCGTTTACTCGTTATCATCTCGTATGGACTCAAATATGTGGCAGCTACTATACAACTGTCCACCATTAGTGATAACACTTTTTTTATTTAGCAATAATAAATACCATAAATGTGCAAAAAAATTGTTAACCCTCCGTCGGGCGCGTGATCTCTCAGATACACAGTTTCTAGAAAAATATTTGCCACACCTCCTAGCAGAGAGTAGTGGTGTAGTGCTTCGAGTTATATGCTTTATAGGACTCCCCCTCAAGGTATGTTGTGTCACTGTGTTTAACGGAGTCGTGTGTTTCAACTGTCACTAAATTGTATCTCCTAGATACCACGCGCCCGATCTCGTAAGTTTTTTTGAAATCTGTATTTCATAAATATGTACATCAATTAAGTTTCTCTTTATTAAATGGAATCATATAAACCTATTATTCTATTATTTTGCTCAAACATGAGCTTTCAGAAGAACTTGTACAAGGATATATTGCACGACGCAGTGACAATAGTAGACGTTTGCCAACCGAACTAAGGACGAAACTTGAAGACTACAGAGACTCATAAGAGTACACTAGCTCATTGGACCATACATTGAACTCAAGTACAGAACAGCATAAAAAAAGTCCCTCCATTACAACGAACAAAAGAAAATGATGTGAACCAAGAAAAACTGAAAATAAATGTAGGTTGTACAATTACTGTTGTGAGATTTGCAAAACCAAAATTTGTTTACAACATAGTTCCATGCTTTGTCCTAATTGTAATGCAGCTCTGCAAAAGAAATAACAATTAAACTGGTATTTTTAAAATTTTTTGATAATTTTCATTAAATCTTATTTTTGATTTAAGTTATATTTAGATGTTTTTTTATATTGTTCACAACCTGAAATGAAATATGTATAATTAAGGCATGTGCATTTAAACAATTCCTTTTGATATTAGTGTTTTTTAATTATATTTTAAAAATTATAGTCCACCGTTTCTTTATATTATAATACTTGTCAATTTTAAAAATTATTTACTTCTTTCAAACAAATACTTCCTCTGTTATGGTTTCTAATAACAAACTGGACATTTTAGTGCAAAATATATATTAAAAAACTGTATTTCCGTCAAAACGGTTGAGGATGATCAGTGAGATGCACGCGCCCGATGGCGGAATATTCTTGACGCGCCCGACCGAGGGTTAAAAATAGAGAGGGGAAATTATATAATTGGGAATTTAAAATCTTTGATCATTCCTTAGCAAAGAGAGAAGTTTAAAAAAGACAATTAAAATAAATATATAATATATGTTTAATATTTTAAAAGGGTCAAAGCCTGTTTAAAATTGCTTTTTGGAATTACATAAAATACTTCGGGTGACTCCTATGAATTTTTGACTTTATTGTATGAAAAGTTTTTCTTTAAAAGAAAGAAAGTAAAACCAAATTTCTATAATAATAGAGTTGCCCCTGGTGGCTTAGTTACTGCAGCCCATATATTTCAAAGCGAAATAGCGGTAAATGGAATTTTCAGCTCTAACCTACTTCTAGGTCTTTCCGCCTTGTAACTTTAATTAATTTTATTATTTCATTTCATTTATCTTTTCCTCGCTCCATTTATTCCTTACAGTCTTCATTATTTTCTGGGCCATCAATTAGGACGAAATGATTCCGTGGTTGGTTGAACAAATGTATGAAACCTAAAAAAAGTTCATTGTTAAAGTATCATGACCTAAATCGGATATTGTTTGTATAATATGCACACCAAAATGCATTATTATTGTAATTTTGTGGATATTGATCATTATAGTCTCCAATTCAGATGTCTACTTTCTCGTTTCGTGTCATCGTTCTATTTTCGTTAAAAATTCCATCTTTAGAATTCAACTTTAAGACAACCCGTGGAATATTAAATGTCAAGGTTATTTTATATTGTCGTTTTAAGTGGTTATGAATGGAGAAAAAAAAAAGAATAGGGAGAACTAGCTTTACGATTTCATTAAACAACAAAATATTTTAAAAATTCCGTCACGCAGGGGCTGCGTAAACTAAGCAGATTTCCCACTTGAAGTTATACAATAGAGAAATTTCCACACGAGAACTTTTGGCGGGAAAATCAGTCGTCCGTTATCGGCCCAAATTTAATAAAAGTGCAAATATCTCGGTTAATATTCAAGATAGAGAATAAATGTATAGAACAATATCTATAATAAATTCAGTTTACAATAAGATTGGTTCAATACAATTGTTTGATCCGACCTATGGTAACGGAAATATTTTCGAAAATCCCTCCTTCTAACCCCCCCCCCCTCCCACTGGTCCGATTTCAGCCATTAACGAACTTGATCTGTCTTCTTTCATAAAACGTTTAAATGTCGAGTTTGGTAACGATCAAACAAAAATTGCGACCGCTAGTGCGTTAACAGACAACTATATATATATATATATATATATATATATATATATATATATATATATATATATATATATATATATATATTATTTTGAACGGACCTCATTTTCGTCATCTCGTTTGAAGAAATTTTTCGAAAATCGCGAAAATATATTATTAGATAAATAATAAAAATAGTTAGATTAATTTATATAATTATAAATAATTGATTCAAAATATTGAGAAAAAATGCCACTTTTGATTTGAATAGTTAAAAATACTTGACTCAGTCCTCTGATTAAACTTTGTCTTAGCTAATTATTATTTTTGTTGCATCTACTCTGTAGAATGTGTTTCGTTTGGCGTGTACTGCTTTACGGGAGGGAAACTTGGACTCTGCAAGATTTGGAATATAATAAATTGAAATATGGTTTTGGGGCAGAATCATCAAAAAGTCGGGTTAAAAAAAAATTCAACTTGGGTGTTTTAAATGACCTAAGTGAAAGAGAACATAGTTTCATTGAACAGAGGGGAAGAAGGAGACCAAGAAATATCTTTTCGAAGAACATCTTATGGATTTCGGTGGGTATAGTAATAGAAAAGAACAGCTTTCAAAAGAACACAATACGCAACTAAAAGGCGTACCTTTTAAAACATGATGATGATTGTATAAAATATACTTCACGATCTCCGGGATTATATTAAGGGAATTCAGATATGAAATCATATCGACAATACGGTGACAATGCGAAGTTATAAACATACTTAAAGAATTACGATTATTTAGCTGCTCAATAGATTCCTACTACTACTAAATACATAGTTGCTACTAAATATTACAATAAATAGGGGTAACTTTTATTCACCACAAATAGACTTTGGTCTATAAGGGAACAAAAATTATCTTGATGTCACTTAAGTTAGGTATAAATTTTGGATATTTTTATTTGTCGTTTTTTTATTTGTGTAGAGCCATAGCTCTACCTAATAAATAAAAATAAAATATTTTTCGGTAAGTAAACACTACTATCAAAACTCTACTCTGGAATAAAATATACTCTTTCTTTAGAGACTTATTAAGAATGTATCTGCCTTATAGTTTGCCCATTACCTGCATCTACACCTGCTCTCAGTTTACTTTTATTGACAACACCTTTTTAATGCAATAACAAAGTAAGATGCCTATATTTTATACATATAACTGGAGTTAATTTATATGCAAGATTAAAATCATAAATGATATTTAGAATGGTCAGGGCCTCTAGGAGTGAAGAAAAGTAATCCCAATATTTCACAATTCAATAAAAAATTTGAATTTTTTTTTTCTCATCCCACAGGATATTCTTGTGATATTAAGTATTAATTATCATTTATTTAAAGATCTGAGAGTCACAGTAGTATATCAGAAAATTGAGATCTAGGACAAATAGAAATTATAACGACACCCAGCTGGAAATGTGTTTAGTGGCCAAATGAAATAACACATAACTCAGAGAGAAGCTGCTTTACTCGCCACAGTATTATATATAAATTATAAGGCAAGTATATGAGAAGAAACATGAAATAAGGTCTACATTCTTGCAACCCTGAAAATAAGATATTGCAGGTTGCCCCGAAAGAACTCTGCCTGTAATAAAAGGACTTTTAAGAGAGGAGGTGTGTGTTTTTATATCCTCCCTAGCAATTTGAAGTACTAAAAGCACTTGAATTTATTGTACAGAACAACACTAACGGAGATATATACGCTATTCATACATACAGCAGAGTAACTATTCAAAAAATTAACAACACAAAATTCATAATGAGTCATTGGAATAAAAAAAGAAAACAAATAATATTCTGGAAACAAAAAGATATAGACCTTTAAGTATACAATGGATAAAAGCACAAACAGGACACACTGGTAATGGACAGACTTGTTAAGGAGACATTAAGAACAAATCAATGGCTACTGCATACAGAAAAATTCTAAATCAAAGATTAAAAACATTAGAGGCATTTAAACAGTAGAATGACAGACGGACTAACAGAAATAAAGTTTTTAATAATAAATTTAATCTATTTTGATTAAATGTTGAACAGTCACAAAGTATATGAAAAAACGTTTGTGTTGTCTGTGAGTCGCAAGTACATTTGACATTGTTTACTAATTTCTACTAAGGCTTATCGGGACGTGTTATCTATGGGTTATAACCCTTTTCTAGCCAGCGTGGGTCTAAGAATTTTATTTAATTAGTTCATCTCTAAATAAATTCCTATTGCCCAGGTGAGAATCGAACTCACTTCTCTAGGATTACTAAGTGAGATTAATATCAAGAGCTAAACTCAAATGGCTTATCCGAACCCCCGGAAAATAGTTTTGCATTGTTGCCTTTATTACTAACATATAAAGCTATTAAAGGTTGTAATTTTATACCAACCCTTGTGTTAATACATTTTTCTACTGTAGCGACAAGAAGTCTGTAAGTACTTTCGTACTACAAGGCGTAGCTAGTTTTGCTATTTACTTAACCTGACTACAGTATCCATTCGTTCGCACAAGAGATTCAATTGGAGATATCCAAGTATTTATCCTAACTGCCAATGCATCCATTATCAGTTTACTTAGAACTTAATTAAATACTCATTAGGTCACCAGTAATGTTTAATTAGAGAACGAATTTGCATAATTCCAATTACCACTTGCCTCCTAATTGTTAATTGAACCCGATCTTCAAATGTTCAAAATGTACGTTTAGAGTTCTGCTAAATGTTGTTTACTTTATCATAATGTTAGTTATTAGTTTATTTAATAGTCTAGAGCTTCCACCGAATGCTCTCCGTCCTAGATACTAATAACCAAATAGATAGAGTTTATTTGAGCCATGGTGAATCAATATGTAGTCCACTTGTTTTTCATGAAACCAAAAATGGAGATCACAAAATATAAGTCGCAAATAAAGTTCTGTTAACAAAATGTTTAACAGCAAAAAATATATATAAAATAGAGAAATTTATTTATTTATAAATAAAAAGACCAATTTATTATTTACATAGATAAATATTTATATTATATTTTAGCCAAGAAAAATTAATAATAGAATCACTCAAGTACTGCCAGGACATGGACCGACTAGAAGTTATTTACATAGGTTTAAAATTGGATAGAATGGTTAAGCAAACATTAAAGGACGAATCACTAGCTACTGTTTACAGAAAAATTCCTAAATAAATGATTGAAAACACTAGAGGCATTTAAACAGTAGAATGACAGACGGACTAACAGAAATAAAGTTTTTAATATAAAGAACCAAGAAAAATTAATAATAGAATCACTCAAGTACTGCCAGGACATGGACCGACTAGAAGTTATTTACATAGGTTTAAAATTGGACAGAATGGTTAAGCAAACATTAACGGACGAATCACTAGCTACTGTTTACAGAAAAATTCCTAAATAAATGATTGAAAACACTAGAGGCATTTAAACAGTAGAATGACAGATAGACTAACACAAATAAAGTTTTTAATATAAAGAACCAAGAAAAATTAATAATAGAATCACTCAAGTACTGCCAGGACATGGACCGACTAGAAGTTATTTACATAGGTTTAAAATTCGACAGAATGGTTAAACAAACATTAACGGACGAATCACTAGCTACTGTTTACAGAAAAATTCCTAAATAAATGATTGAAAACACTAGAGGCATTTAAACAGTAGAATGACAGATAGACTAACACAAATAAATGTAATTGTGCTGATGTTTTCGACCAGGTTGTATTTATATGTGGTGTGTTATTCTTTTCGGAGTTTTGGTCAATGTTGGTGAAATAAATCTTAGTTTATGCCGATATTTCGAGAATCTTTATTTTCTCTTCTTTAGGGCTGTAAAATTACATGTACTACTTTATAATATTGCACATTGTTATTACACATTATTGTAAAAGGGTGTTTTTTTTCTTATTATTACTTACCAAGACTAAATATATCTATAAACTATTAGACATTGTTATTGCACTATGACTAGGGTTATAGTGACCTTCCTTGTTTTGTTTACACAGCAGGGTCACAGCCTTTTGTATGTTTTATATATTTATAGAATGGTGTATTTGTTTGTTAAACTATATTATAATTGTTATATATATTAAAACACATTTCTAGTAGGGAGGTACAAAGTTTTATGTGAATAGTCACCTGTAACAGCTTATATTTGATCTAAACCTTAATTATTTTAAATTTCTTCTATTCATTTTATATTCCAATTTTATTTTAATTATTTGTTTATTCAATATTTAAATATTTTATTAGTGTTTCCCTATTCAGTTTTGTACCTAGCTTTGAATTTTGTCTTTGTCCTATTTTTGTTTTTTTGATTTCCATTCTTGTTTTTTTTATTTTCATTTTGTTTTTGAGTTCCATGTCTGTTTTTGAAATCCAGTTCCGTTTTTATTTTTCATTTTGTTTATGTTTAATTTTATTAGTTTTTTTTTGTATTGTTTGGTTTTTATTCTTGTTTCTTTTGTTTTGTTTTTTCAAGTTAAGAAACTTTTGTTTAGAGCAACATCGCCAAAGCTGCGAAGCTCCAATAAATAAATAATAAACACATTTTTTAATGACATAGAAAAAAGAAAAATTAATAAAAGAATAACTCCAGTACTGACTGGACGTGGACCGACTAGCAGTTATTTACATAGGTTTAAAATTATACATAACAGCCAGTGCATAAGTGACGGAAGAACAGAATAGACATTCGGCCATATAATATTTGAATGTAAACTAATTGAAAGACCAAAACAAAAACTAATGAATAGTGGTGGACATAGTCGGTTCGTTGCAAAGTACGATTTGCTTTCCTTTTTTACTGATGATTTTATGTAAGTTATACTTAATATAAATAATAAAGAATTATGAAGCTAAATTTTGTAAAAAATAAAATAAACGACAAGTAATCTCTCACACTTACTTTATTGAACTCGCCAATCATGTATTCCCACTATATTATTCTTTATCATTTATTTTGATTGATTTATTAAAATGATTATGGGAAATATTTACTACGATTTACTAGGAATAATTTTCTGTTCTTGCCATATGAAGGTACCTTAATTAGTTTTAATTAATTACTATTTAAAGAAAAAGCTTTAATTCAAGTACTCAGAGCTCCATCTAATAGCAGTACTCACACTAATGTGAAATAGTATTTGGGCATGATTTGCCAAGGAAACAACACTAAATGCAACGTTCTATAGAACCCACTGGCTTTGATATTATTTATTGTTATTGCTTCCTTTGATCCATCCGTTCGCTAAAGCTGTATATAGGCCTCCTAAGATTAATTTATTGCCTCCGATTTAATAATGGTCGACGCTTTAGTTTCCTTATGATTCTGTATTCATCCATAAATTACGGTATTACAAATACCTTACCTAATCGCTTTCCATTGCTCGGATAAATTCTTAGTGGCAAATGAGACGATTTATTGATCTGTTCTGCATAAACCACAAATGTAATTCTGCAACAGAAACACTTCAATGCATGGTTTTCTAAATGAAAATTTAATTCAGAAGTGAAAAATAACCCCTTCAGGAAGAACAAGCAAAAATCACACAGACAAACACACACATTTTATACTCAGGTATCGGGGATGTACAATAGCAATATCTAACGAGATTTTCGAAGCGTTTCTTCAAATGCACTTCGACTCCACCTAACAGTTGACAAAGATAGTGTCCGGTCTTCATCGGTATATATATATATATATATATATATATATATATATATATATATATATATATAACCTCAATTTCCGATTATTCTATACCAAACTCGAAATTTAAGCATTTGAGGCAAAACAAAAATTAAGGTAGATAATGCTCAAAATGTAACAAGAGAAGTCGGAGTTTAGATTGGGTGCAAAACACAAATAAGTCAGATTGACAAATATTATGCAACCAGTCTGCCTTTTAATAAAGTAATGTCTTACATTCCTTCATCTGTCACGAACTTGAAAATGAAATGAGACATTTGAATTACTGAGCAGTCTGCCCTTAATAAAAGCGTACTCCTCCACATGCAATGTTTGCATTAAGCCTTATCCAGCTCGGGCTAGAACAAGAAAAAGAAGCTATTTAGTCTACATAGCTAATAATAATGAACAATAGAACTTGGTTAAGTGTGCGTGGAAAATCTGCTTAGTTTACGCAGCCCTTGCCAGGTGAGCGTTGAGAATCGAATCCATGGCTTTAGATTTACCAATTTTATTAATACCATATTATTTTATTAACAATCAGTAATACAAATTAAATTTCATATTGCAAGTACTAGCAAATTTAACAAAATCTATATCATTTTTTTTTTTATGTTTCAGGTGAGTTCATCTTCGAAAACCTTGAGATAGTTTAGTCAAGGTATTGTGCAAGAACTTGTTGAATTAGAAAACTATATGTGTAAACACAAAACACTTTTAATACACTTTTTAACTTTTATGAAACGACAGGCATTACCATATTATACTAAAGTTCAAAGAATAATCAGATCATTGATTTTCTTCGTGGGCGAATTTATGAAGTCTTTAGAAAATAGTACATATTAAATCGATTTTTTTAGGTCAATGTTAGGCAGTGATTAAAAAAAAGTGTAGATAGAAACGTAAAATGAAAATTATTGATATTGATACTTTTGATGTTTTAAAATTATCCCCTCTAAGGAAAGTAGAAAACTAAATTTTAAAAATGCACTCGATTACTTGCATTTCAATCTTTGTACCAGTTCACCCCTGAAAATGTTAAAATTATGTTGATTTTGATACTGAGAACTCACAAGAACTCGATTAAGAAGGTAGATGTGGTTTTAAATTAAAAATATCATTGTAATAATATCAACATTAAGAAATGCAATAATCCTTAACCCGAAAAAGTAACTAGAATTTGTTGTTTGTTGAGTTGCTATTGATAACGTTATTTGTAAGACTATTACTTCACTGAAACATCTAAGTGCTATAAGTAAAATATTTAAATGATGTAAGGTCTTCTGATTTAATTGAATTGAATATTCATTTAATTAGGTATAAAACACGTTACTAGAGGTCATGCTGTTTTTGGTATGTCATAGGTGACGCCATCTCTAGTCTGTAAATTGTTTTACCTGGCGGCTCGTTAGTCGAGCAAGTTAAGACATTCGCCATATTATACTTGCTTGAGATAGAAATGCATTAGGTAACTTATTCACAAAGTAAAATTCTCCAGGTTAGCCGTGTGAGTTAAGGCGTTGGTCTTAATATCATATGGTAAACCTAGAATGGCGAGTTCGATTCCCTTCCTGAGCAATAGGAATTTATTTAATGACGTACTCATTTAAATAAAATTCTTAGACTTCTCCGGCTATAAAATAGATGTACCTGTAGATAACCGGTCTTAAATGGCCTTAGTAACCTAAAGCGGATCTTGTAAAAATAACTTTACACCTTATATTTATATTAGAAAAACAAATCTTAGTTTGCCATATTTTGAACATTAAATGTAATCTTTTATCTTCAATTTTGCTGCAATGCGTTCGATGTGAGAACACGTATGTCTAACTAAGGAAAATATTTTTAAACCTGACTGACGTTGTACTGATTAGTTGTATAGAAGCTGTTGTTTATAATGTAGTCCAATGGTCAGTTGGTGATTGTTTACGTTCAATCTGTGGAAGTTTATTATTCTCATGGTGTGACTGAAACGTCTGTGCGAATGAATTGTCCTTCCCGATGGAGTCTTGGTTCAATATATGTCAATAAAGTCCTTCCTTCAACGTTTTGTTGGTTTTTCCTATCTGAATATTTATTTTAATTTTATATATTTGTCAGTATCTGACTCAAATTTGCCTTCTTTAATTTTGCTTTATGCCGTGGTTTTGGCAATTGAAAAACGCCCTTCTAAGATAATGATATTGACTGAACTAGATCTTTTACCGAGAAGCACTTTTAAATTCCAGTATCTAGTGAATTTATTGTTCCCTGAAAACAAGCACTATATTTGCTTATACCATGACAAGGATGTCATTCGTTTTACTTGTCTACTTTTATAAGTCTGCACTCTCAGTAAATTATTCAGTAACTTCCTTTGAACTTGAAAATTGAATTAAGGTTTAATCTATCAGATTGGAGTTACCGATGCAGTTAACAGGAACTAATTACTAAATGACGCCGAGGTTCAATTAGTGTACACCATATCAGTCTCTACATTAGTGTTCACTATACCAGTCACTAAATTCACCTCAAGTGCTACGCCAATTTCGTGTAAATGCTTGATGAAGTTTAGTTATGTTTGAGTTAAGGTCAGTCTATTTTAGTTGGCGAAAGTCAATAATCTTAAATATTCTGGCATTTATATCTTACCGTTTTACAAACACTCCATATGTTTTATATACTCTTGATGTATATGTGGTTCTTGTTACTTTTTTCACTTAATACTACTGATAAGTAATCGGGTGGGTTATGTAAAGGCTACAAACCTTTCCAAGGATCTTATTTAATGAATTCATCATACATAAGTAAATAAATCGAATAAATAAATAGAACTCAAAGATTTACAAAATTTATTATGGACAAATGCTGTAACTCATTTGACTAACCAGCACCCAATTCTTTAATATTTAATTTTTTTTTTAGGGTTAATATTATTTTTAGAATACTGCCAGCACTGTAAATATTTAAATTACGAAGATAATGCCCCAATCATTATTAACAAAAACCTGGCATTCTCGGGGCCAGAAGTCCCAAGAACACTGCGCAATAAGATTTCAATAAAGGGACTCACATACTTTATTGGTATCTAATCACCCAATTTATTTTTAACCTTTCCATGCGAAAGAGCCTACTTATTTTTAATGTGATCAAGCAAAGCTATAATTTCGATTAACTCAAATAACCATCAAATAATCGAAGGATGCTGCTTGCTATATCATTTACAGTATTAGTATTTCTCTTTGTATTTAACATATTCAATAAGTAATAAAAAAGTAAAAGGAATAACAATAATTAATAAAGATGATGCATGAAGTGTAGATGGATCCTCAGATATAAAGGATCCTGGAGGTAACTCAAAAATGATTAATACTCACAAATACATAAACGACATACAAATAAAACAAGGAACAAAAATAAAAATATATGAAATTAAAAAAAATT
Organism: Riptortus pedestris; assembly: GCA_019009955.1. Lineage (NCBI taxonomy): Eukaryota > Metazoa > Arthropoda > Insecta > Hemiptera > Alydidae > Riptortus > Riptortus pedestris. The sequence goes on along the minus strand of CM032230.1, from coordinate 86,782,245 downwards.
AAAAAGAATCGGTGTGTTCTAAGCAGGAAGTAAGTAAGTATTCTTGGTGGCTAATGATAACTATTGCAATTCTTTAGCCTAACAATAAATCAATAATAATTTTACTGTTTGAGGGAAATTCCCTACTAACAGTGTAAAGTTAAGAATACTGTACGTAACCTTTAGCAGATCTTCAAAATATATTCAGTTTTTTTTAAGACGAAGCACCTTTATAAGAGAGGACCAAACCCAAATTATATATATCTTCATTTTTGAGTAATGGACCGGTATATGTACGCTCAAGGAGGGGACAAATAAACATGAAATTATTTTTTTTTTTTGTTTGTCCCAAATCTTCCCAATAAATGGTTTTCAGCCTATCGAATATCGATCTAAAGTTTTGTTTATGAATTATTATATTTTGAGTTTCATAGGTCATTTACAATAATTTGGAAAGTGATTATTAAATGACATTCACAAACACTCTTACGCGCGCTAATGCTCTGCATGTCATTCACTAAAAGAATGACATTAATCTTAATTGGGATTGCCATAAATCGAATGATGCTTTATTAACTCACTCACCATATTCCACACCCATAAAGCTGGATATATTCTTCAATAAACCAAATTTCCTCACTGCATTCGTAATTCGGATAAAAATATTCAAAAGAGCAATTCCCGAGAAAAAAACCCTGAATTCTCTAGAGAATATAAAGACCTATAATTCGGTGGTAGAATTACGACAATTTCTTATTCCGCTAACGAGCTCGTGTACAATTCATGAAACGATTTTTAAATTTGACGGGTAACTGTATAAATCAACCCCTTGAATTTATTCAATCGAAAATTTAAGCGCTCCATGGACTTTTTTAGACATAGAAATTGATTTCTAAATTTCTGTTGCTTTACCTTCAGGTCAGCTGAGGGATTTTGAGAAGAAGGCATTTAGGAATTAGTAACTATCCAGGACTAATCATGCCTTGTTAAAGTGTAGAAAGACTTTTATCTCATAAATAAATTATGATATTTATTCCATCTAACTTTTACACTTCTCGCCTTCCCAAATCCTTTCTTGAATACTTTCCTTTTCCTCCTGATTTTTTTCATCGACCAGAAATTTGGATGGACATTTTTCAAAAATATGTCTTGGGCATGGTTAACTGAGTATAAACACTTAGTAAATTATAAGTATTATTTTCAGGAAAATGCCACTTATCGTCCTTTGTATTTTTCTCAGCTCATTATCCTCTAAATGAGGAAGTATATTTATATAATATTCTCCACTTGTCCTAACCTATTTTTGACACTACGTAGCGAAGTGTCATTTTCGATAATTATTATCCATAAATTCAAATTATTTTTTCAATGTACAAATGTCATATAAATATAAAATTCATTTAACAAAGAAGTAAACATAATTGAATAAAATATACAAGATATAATTGAACGAATATAAGAATGAAGTGTACAATAAAATTTTTTTGCAATAATGGGAAATATAATCAATAACATAACCAAATAAAAATAAGCATACAAAAAAATTAATAATAAATACATTAAAATATAAAGGTAACGATGTTTTAATGAATAAAGAAAAGTAAAATTACTTGTCCTCTATTTATTTTTATTGTTTACAAATTTTAGCTTCATGATATTTTATAATTTGTGTCACCTATAAATGACATAAATTTATTAGTAAAAAAAATGATCATACATTTGCAACATTTCAATTATGCCCACTAAGCATTATACTTTTCTTATAAATAGAAATATATATTAAAATATAAGGACAGAACAGGTGTCATGTTTTTGAAAGCTTTAATAATACTTTAACTTCATCTAATATTAATTAAATGAAGTTAATTGGGAAAATAATAAAATAAACTCTTTGTTCTTGCGGGAGGGCATATGTTAAAAATAAAAAAAATAACTAAAATAAGACGTTGCTTTTCGTGTTTGTGGCATTCTCGACAAAACACGTGAAATCTTGTGACCTGAATGTGTTCTGATTGCTGTTGAACTAGAAAGTCCATTAATGAAAATTTAGCGTGTCACTTATCTGACTTCAAACCAAATTCATCTTAATTATAATCAAGTCTGCCCCTTTAATACAGAGCTACATCTGTAATATATGCCCTAGAAGCCTTTCAATATGACCTCAAACTCTTAAACTAATCTCAGAATAGCAGAGACCGATTAAATTCTCCAAAATGTGCTAAAATCAGGATCAAATACATTAGTGATGAACATGGATTTGTGCTTACAAAAGAGAGAACTTCTTAGATATCTATCGATTTTCAAAACATTTTTTAAAATTACTTTAAAAGACGTTTTTAGGTTTTTCTACTGTGTTTTAATACAAATACAATTCTATGATGAGCTTTTTACTGACAGGAGCCCACATATCGACAATACACTAAATCACCTTAACAAATTGAAGATGTTTTACAAAGTTTAACTTATTTAAATTTAACTGAGAAATATTTAATAAAAAAATTAATTTAACTAGTATATAAAAATATCATACTGTTTTTTTAATAAAAACATTTTAAATTAAAAAAATATTATTGCATTCAATTATGTTGTCTTTAATACTAGTCTAATGATTATTTGTTGTTTTTATTACTTGAATTTAATGTTTATTTATCGTAACCATATAAACATTTACAAATACATATAGAATAAAATACAATACTTAAAAATATTCTTCTATAATGGATAACATTTATTATATTCATTTAGACAAAGTATGGATATGAAAAACACTCTGATATTTAAGGAATATTTTCCATAATATAAAAGTCCGTCACGCAGGGGCTGCGTAAACTAAGCAGATTTCCCGAAGTTTGTGAAGTTTTACAATAGAGAAATCTGTCTACTAACAACAGTAGTAGTGAGGAATCTCTAAACCTCCACGAGGGACGAACAGTTACGGAATCCGACTCCTGCCGACCACACAGACACAACACAAATGGAAATTTCTCGGTTAATATTCAAGATACAGAATAAATGTATAAATCAATATTTATAGTAAATTTAATTTGCAATAAGATTGATCATATACAATTATTTACAACGGAAAATAACGGAGATATTTCGAATTTTCAGAAATCCCCCCTGTAAACCCCTCCCTCCCATTTGTCCGATTTCAGCCATTAACGAACTTAATCTTTCTTTTTAAATAAAACGATTACATTTCGAGTTTGGTAACAATCAAACAAAAATTGCGACCGCTAGAGCGTTAAAAGACACACACACAATATATATATATATATATATATATATATATATATATATATATATATATATAATTTTGAACGGACCTCATTTTCGTCATCTCCTGGGAAGGATCGAAGGACATTTGAAGAGCTTTTTCGAAAATTGCGTCATGAGTACGACCTCAATAGCTGATTTCCCTTAAGGGAAATCTGCTAAAAATAAAATACAATCAAGGTGTACATGAAAGAATAAATATATTACTCTAATAAAATATTTATCGTGTTTAATATTTTTTGTTGGAACAGTTTTTTTTGTTAATTTTTTATATTGTTTTTATCTTACATTGCTAAATTTTGAGCCAAATCGCCTAGTTGCGGATGCTCCTATATAAATAAAAAAATAATAATAAAATTTGATATTGAAGTATAATAAGTATAATACGATACAAGTAAAATACAATAACAAATGTAAGCATGTAGTTTAGAATACTTCCATCGGTTCATCGGCTAGGCAAGCCATATTTATGGTCGCAAATCAATCACAATCAATGAATTGAACTTGGTGTAAGAACAATCTAAAGAATTGTATTAATGAGTTAAGGGACAATTTATTTTCGATATAATCTATGGCCTCATCGGTAATCTCACAAATATCTCAAAGTATCACATTTTAGCAGATTTCCCATAAGGGAAATCAGCTATTGAGGTTGTACTCATGACGCCATTTTCTAAAAATTACTTCAAATGTCCATCGATCCTACTCAGGAGATGACGAAAATGAGGTCCGTTCAAAATTATACCAATATATATATATATATATATATATATATATATATATGTCTGTAAACGCTCTAGCGGTCGTAATTTTTGTTTTATCGTTACCAAACTCGATATTTAAACGTTTTAAGTATTAAACAGATCAAGTTCATTAATAGCTGAAATCGGATTAGTGGGAGGGGGGATATTCGAAAATTCGAAATATCTCAGTTACTGTACATCGGATCAAAAGGTTGTATATAATCAATCTTATTGTAAATAAAATGTACTACAAATATTGTTATATACATTTATTCCCTGACTTGAATATTAACCGAGATAAGTGCATTATTCAGTTTTCAGCCTTCAGCAAACCCCCACTTCTACTCATGTTATATAAACAATACTCTGCTATGCAATAAACCACATTATTCAAAGCCTAAATACCGTAAATTTTTTTCAAGCGACCTTTATTATACGAGATAAATGCAAATATGTTATGGTGACCCCCCCCCCCCTTCCTAAGTTCTTGGACTACTAAAATTTGATTGATTAAGATAAAGATTATTCTGGCCCATTATAAGTTACAGTACTAGATATAGTAAATGGTGTTCAATAAAATTAATATGTTATATTCTTGTATATTTCAGTAATTGATTTTTTTTCCTGTGAGAAGTTGGAACACCTGTTTGTGTATGTTTCAGGTGCTTGCCGTCTGGAGGTTTCTTATTATCGCTTGTATTTATTCACTTGTTACCAGTATGTAGATTTATCTATTGTTAAACATCACGAGGGAATTCTGCTTAGTTTACGCAGCACCTGCGTGACGGACTTTTCTTCTCAATGAGACATAATTACACACACCACACGTGGAATAAGCATGTAAGAATGCGCATTGACAAAATTTCGTTCCTCATTGACTGGAATACATAATGAAGTTTCGCTTGAATTAAATATGGAAAAAGACTGTGAGCTAGCGACCGCCCTTTTTCAAAATTCACTAATGAGTAAAATTCGTTTGAAGAGGCAATCGGCCATTGCGCTCTTTTTACGGGCTGAATCCTTTTTCAGCTCTATATACGTCTAATGAAACTCAAGTATAAAAAAGAAAGGCCCTCTTTTCAGTGGCTGTTCTGTGCTGGATGCTTTCCACCAATACGACTCCCCTGCATGCCCACTCTTAATGAAATTCCAAATGAATTGAGAGAGCATCTGCTCTATTACAAAATTCTTGGAGTGCTTCTAACCCGCAAATACCTCATAGTGACATGGAAGCTCGCTTCTCTTTACTTGTTGTATAAAACATTCGTATTAGAAAAATTCTCTGATAACATACATAAATATATATATATATATATATATATATAAAATATATATTTATTATAGTTGAGAAATGATTTCTTTTTTACCTAAATCTTAGACGTTTTAAAATTATGTATAAGTATAATTTTCCACGTTGAAAGCAAATATAATAGACTAATGATAGTAAAGGATTCACAAAAAATAATTCATGAAACCCCAATGACCCATCAACATTAATGTGATATCACAATCTCTTCTTAAATTTCTTTATTAGCATATTTCCCTTAAGTACTCATTTTCGATAAAATTCCTCACATTTCAATCTATTCTACCTTGGAGATGACGAAAATGAGGTCAATTCAAAATTTTATGTATATATATATATATATATATATATATATATTGGTGCGTTAACGTACCGGTCGTTACCATACTTGATATTCAAACTTTTTATGCAAAAATAATGATCAAGTTTGTTAATGGCTGAAATCGTACGGGAGGAAGGGAGGAAATTCGACAATTCTTAATATTCCATTATTATTTGTCGGATCGAAAAATTGCATGGAGCCAATCTTAATGCAAATGTAATGCTCTATTAACTTTGTTGTGTACGTTTTCAATATATTTAATATTAACCGAGATATTTACACTATTTCAGTTTCTGGCCTTCAGTAAGCCTCCACTCATGCTCATTTCATGTAAAGAAAAAGCTGTTATATTACGAAGCACTTAATTTGAAGCCTAAATAAAAAATATTTTTCCCATTGAACTTTTATGTCTTAAGTTAAATGCATATGCGTGACGCACGTGAGAAATCTGATTATTTAACGCATCCCGTGAGACGGACTTTGTTATAACTCTTCATGTTTCACGCTTTTTAAAGAAACTCCTCTTCAGGAGTACGATATCCTTATTACCAAAAAAAGAATCGGCCCTTAGCGGAGAGAGACATGCTTTCTCTAGACCTACTGATGAGTAGACACAATCTGGTGCCATGAACTAGCAATGTAACCAACTTTAGCTTGTGAGATAGTTGGTACTAAATCGATTCACGCCCAGTTTATACTACTGCTCGCCTAATGAGGCGTTGAAATAAAGAAAGTGAAACGTGCAGTTATAATAAAGTGGATGATCGAGAAAAAGTGTTCCTATAAATTCGTGCCTTTGCCTTAAGTGATATAAATAATTATTCATTAGACAAAGTTCCTAGTACTGATCAGAACAACAAAATCAGTTATACATGCAAGTTCATTGAACCATATCCACCTTTTTATGTTTAATTGCTTGAAGCCTACGTAAAATATACATATATACTTTCGTCTAATTTCTCTCCATTCGTTAGCACTAGGTCAATTCATTCTAACTACCAGAGCATTCGTATATTGTTTACAGGAAACGTTGCCTTAATACTTTGGACCTTCAACATATCTTATTTGCTTCGGAATTCAATAATGAGGACTTTTATCAAGTACAAATGACAAAAAAAAAACAATGCTCACATTATGTATTTGTTTCAATAATAATACAAGAAATATTTAAAACTCAAAGTACTTATCCTTTTTTTGGCTGATTGACAAACTAAATTTCGTTATGCCCAGCTTATATTTTAATGAATAGGATTTTCAGGCTCAAGCCTATTATATATATATGTATATACCATAAAGTAAGAACAGACATAGCCCAACTAATAAAAAGATATCACAAAGATTGGGAAGTCTATGAAGAAGTTGCTTGCAAAAGCGTTTGGCATCGCCTTAACGAGCAGACATTGTAATTATAATAAGATTAAAACGCGAAGAAGTTATCCTAGATCCCACAGTAAGGTTCGAAACCCATATCAAACAATCAACAGAAGTAGACGAGGAAAAGAGAAGGATTTATGAACCTTGCTGTGGGTACTTAAGGAAAAATACGCTTTGAAAAATGGGGCGTCAAAGATTTGCTAAGAGGTGCAAGAGGTACAATGTCCCAAAGGACAGCCGTTTTAAAAGAACTGGGATTATCTACAAATGACCTCCAGAATTTACAGTCGTTATCAAGCATTCGGCGAGAATCATAAACTATCATTTATATAAATAAAGACACCACGTAAAGCTGCTCTCCTTTCCACGTTCTTTTTTAAAAAAAAAAAAAAAAAAAAGAGAGATCTTTTTTTAATATTACCCAGTTAGGCAGATTAGGAGGCTGTTCATGATGGAAACCCTCGAGAAGGAGGACAGCTTGTTTTGTTGTTGTACATATATATATATATCCAAAATCTGTTTGACTGCACTACGGGATAATCTTAGTTCATCAAGCTGGTATGCAGTGTGTGGCTAGAATGGTGAGTAAGTTAATTGATTTAGCCTTAATTGACGGTTCAATATCTCAATGTACTTCAGTGCCTGTCGAATATATATATATATATAACGCATAGTGTATTTATTTTTGCTTATTTTGAATATAGATGCTTCGTGCTTCAATTTAAATGATAATTTATGACTTTAATTCTGTTGATAATACTTAGCTTTGTGCTGTGTTTATTCCAGAATTACAATTACTTCAAGTCATTATAATAAAGAAACACTGATAGAAGCATACGATTTCTTTACCTATAAATGTGTACTAAAAGCTTATTTCTTTTAAAAATCTACTATTTAATTGAAGTTATCGTTCATTTATAACGGTGATTCTTGAATAAAATATTATAAACAATCTGAGACTTCAAATGAGTACTATTTATCTAATATTGAGTTATAAATGTCAATCTAAAACTTATTGTTAAAAGTTTATATAACTTTCTTGACGTTTAAGAATCTCTAAGATTCAAATGTAATAGTATGACAGGTGATGCCGAAGTAATTTGAAAAGTCGCCCGAAGTTTAAAGTACGGAATGAGTTAAATTTGTTAGAATCCCTGGAAGTTTTGCGAAAGAACTTCGCCAAAACGAATTACGTATAATTCGTCTACACTTCAACTTCTATTAATCCTCGTTGGAAATAAAATGGGGAAATTCCTTCATCAAAATTGAATTTCCCTTTTTGGTCACAAAGTATTATTTGGAAATTTCAATTTTTCATTCTATATATTAGCATCTTATACTTCTTGCTGTGAACGAGTTTCTTTGCTATTGTACGAGTAAATATTTTTATGTTGTTTTAACTGTACTCAACAATAACATTACTTTTGGAGTAGGAAACATTTGTAATGGACATGTCAGAATTCTATATTTTAATATGACAAAAAATAAAACATTTACAACAGGTCTGAACTGACAGAGTAAGTGCCATATTTTAGATGTTATTCCTGATCACCATGGTGAGACACGTCCTAATAAACATGAAGTGAATCTGTATTTTTATTCTCCGTAGTATTTATTTCAATTATCTGTACATATTGTGCTTTGACTCCGTTTGAAACGTCATAAATGACTCTTTCTTGTTTCCTGGCACTCTTGTATTTGAAAATTTATAAACAAATACTATAATAAACGGAAGGATAGTTAAGTCAAAACACCTCAACTCTTAATGCTTCTTTTATTAAATGCAGAGTACTTTCGTGGCGAACCGTCCCATCTACAGTGCCCTGTGACAGAACATTTACATTTTTGAAACAACAAGTAGCACAAATAAATATAATAGTCAATAAAAGGTAGTCAACATAATAAAAAATTAAAAACAAATATATAAAAATAATGTAAAACTTATAACTAAATCATTTTCTAAATAACTATTAAATGATACATATAATAGAATGAATAGGAGATCGAGAACAAATACTGACCTAGAGCTAGTCCCAATTGAGCAGACATTTCCGGCGAGACAGCCTTCTCGGGCCAGGGCAGCTACTGCAGAGGACACAGCACGCCACCTTCCCCCCTAATATTAATATTATTGTCCTTCAACATGTCCATCTTGATCCAGATCTGTTCCACCAGATCCATTTCCCCCCTTTGCCAAGGTGGTCGAGCACCCCGACCTCAACAGAATTAACTTTGTGGCATTCAACTTGTGGTTACGTACCTCCGAAGACCTGGTGGAAAGGTGCTCTTTTATTCTGCTCCTTGGCCTCCTTTCACTTTGCCCCACATATGAGCTTCCACAGATCAGGCAAGCAACCCGATTCATGCCAGATCTATCTAGTGGATCGACCGCATCCTTAATCCTTTGGAGCATATGTTTTAGGGAGCTTAGACTTCGATAGGCAGTACGACGGCCAAACTTTTCCTGCATGCGTCCTATCTTCTCGGAGTACTTCTCTAGGTATGGGATGCTGAATTGGCCCACAGGTTTTTGAGTGTTTTCATTTTATTATCTTTCCATTGATGATGGACCTTCACCAGCCAGCCCAAATCCCGAAAAATAGTATTATGATTTTCATTACGTTGCCAAAGTAAAATATATTTTTTTGAGATATAGGCCAATTATCAAGATCAAGACTACCTTAAAATACTAAACTTTAAATCCATTAAAAATTGTATTTATTTATTACAAAAATTGTAGTATTAAGAACATATTTGGACACAAGTGGGTAATGACATTAAATATAGTTTTATTATATTGAAGAGACCAAGCCCTAAAAAAAATAATTAATTGCATCCTTCTGGTGGACTTTTTGTTGTTCAATTCAGACCACTTCCATAATCTTGTTTAATAAAAATGTTATCACATAAGTATACACAGTAAAGAATGACAGAACTTGTCTCGTCAGAAAAATTTCACACAAAACACACACACACACACACACACACACACACACACACACTCACATACAAAACTTACTGCACATATCAGCCTTTCCTCCAAAAATCATATTAGGAACATAAATGAGCTAATGATAAAATATGCAAAGGGGTTATGAAAAAAATAAAACTAAATCCAATTCAGGTTGTCCGAATCATGGTAGTGTCGTAGAAACAAACAAAACAAAGCCCTGATGATATTGTTTGCAATGCACCTGGATGATTAGCCCGGGAAGAAACTAAGATTTTGGATATGTTTTCGCTAAGTAAAAAAAAAATATAATACTTTTGAAGGGAACAGTGGAAATGTCCATTCAAACTTTTGCTTCTATTTAGCACAGGAATTGTTTAAATGGATAATTAGTGCGAAGTAAGCCTTAGGGGGCTTTAGGAACTTCTAAATCCACGCTAAGCCCAGGTATTAAGGCTTTATTTGCATACAACGAAAGGACGGATGGCACGCTAACCCACTGAAAACAAATAAAATGTACCTTATTACTCCATGTTCAGAAGTTTTTATTGAGCATCCAACAAATACGAAAATGCACAGTTTACTAGATGGCTCGAAATTTAGATTTAACTAAATTTGGCTCTGAGTATGGTTTAAAGTTTCATATTTTTATTAATTAGAAGTATGTCGGCTGATAATGTCATTTGGACGTTTCTTTCAGTAAATTTCTTGAAATTTAAAGTGTTTTATGTATAAAGTATGTTCTATAGTGGCAGGAACGTATTAGATATGGAAAGAAAACATAATTTGTAAGCTTCTTGCCCAAAATAGGTTAAAAATTGCTTTTGAAGCAGAAAAAATGTAAAATATCCTGCACACGTCCACACGAAAACTCTTTAGAACGGATCTGCTGGAAATTTTTTAAAACTTTTGTACTTTGTAAACCTAAATTAAAAATAAAAAACAAGTATAGGAGGGAGAAAAGCATAAATAAAAAACGAGAAAAAAAAGCAAATAAATAAAATAAAAATGTATATCCTGCTAATGTAGAAGAAAAGTGATGAGTGGTGGGTAGAAATTGTAGACTATAGTATGTTGTATATATTAATGATATTTAGATGTATTTAAGTAATTACTGTCAAAAGTTCCCGTCAGTCAAGCGGATTCTATAAATCAGGGGTTAGCTACCTTTTTAATCAACAGGCCAATTTAAATTTTAAAATTTGTTGGTGGACCGCACAGAAAAAAAATATATATATATATATTAATTTTATTAGAATATATTCAGTGGATAAAGTCGATAAAATAAATTCAATTTTAGAAATGCTTGGCGGGCCGCATAAACATGTTTAAAGGGCCACATGTTGCTCATCCCTGTTATAAATTGTATCTTTGTCGACAGTCAGTCATTTTATGATGCACAGTCAACGTTTCGTTGCAATGTCTACAAGTCGGTATGTCCTCGTTTGTCATTTATTGTCCGTGAATCAATAAGAAAGGACCGAAAAGTAGTGTGGTCAGCGCAACTTCATCTCTTCTTGTGTTCCAGTTGCTTGATCGCCATTCCTTAAATGTTTCTTTTATTTGTCTTAGTTTATTGTCATATCTGTTATCCCAAGAATGCTGTCGCTGTTCTTGTAGTGCCTTGTTGCATTCGGCTAACATCTTGGTCTGTAGAGTTTATGCCAATGTCTGGTATATCTACTGTAGTTTCTTCTAATCTGTCGATCTCTGTTCTTTCGTTAATGTTTGTGTGTTCTTAGAGTTTTGCCTGTGAAATTGATCGGCCAAATGATTTGACGAGTAAATGTCCCAGCTACAGTATAAGAGCTAGTATGGTCAATTCTAACTGATTATTAAATAAACTAAACAATCAGTTAAACCATATTTTTATATCCATTAATGCTTAACATGTGTGGTAACGACACGGTGAAGCATTGTATCTGCATATCCAATTAAAGATAGATAGAAGATCTGGAAGCTACTTCTAACGATATTGAGTGAGACCAAAAAACTAATCTATCTTTAAGAAATCAATTTGTGTAAATATTTCTTCTCCTTTTTTTCCAATTTAGAGATAGGAGTAGAAAGTGTTTCAGGTTGATTTAATCTTCTAAAAAGTCCCGAGTGTTAGATCCGGGAGTGGGGGTGCGAAATGGATTGAGTAGTTGTTCTAGCCCCACTGACAGGACCACAATGGATTTTGGCTTCCGGGGAGTAATTACATTGAAAAAACTTGGCTACTTGCCTCCCTTCAGGGCTCCTTGGGGAAAAGCACACTCCTTCATTCACTCCGCCCTTTATCCAGCTCTCAATTTTATTTTTCAAGGTGCAAAAGGGAAGAAAATAAGTGGGGGAGCTGTAACGAAAAGTGAAAGCTAATCACTTTTCAGTGGCTTCAACTGAGAAAAAAATATTTTCGTGAGAGTAGATTCACCATGAGTTCCGTCGGTGCCAGATGGTGCAAACGAACAGTAGTTTCGTCGTGTGATTTGACTTTAGACAGCAGATTCTCCACAGATGTTCGTATATGAGAAACAGACTAAAACTCACTCCGGAATTGTGCGTCGACAACAATTATATCTTCTCAACATGCATTTCTCTCGCCACCTCTAGGAACTTAGTTTGCCAGATATTAAAGGATTGTTTTGATTTCTAACTCCAGATCAAATTGAACACGACGAAGCTGTTTAAATCAAAGAACTCATTGAGAAACAGATGAGTTTGGCCATGCAGCATTGCTTTAGTGAAATTATATTACCATTGTAATAAAGTCTGGAGACAATTGTTTGATCAATTTCAACGTTTATTTATCTATCAGTGTCCTCCACTTCAGTTTATAAAATTTGGAGTTTACGCATCGGATACATAAATGTAGTAATTCTCTGTAAGTTTCCTAAAATACGAAATATCTATCCCACATACAGAAAAAAAACCCGGAATACTATTTGCTAATGACAAAATATATAACTGTTTAAAAGAATATACAACTTGAAAATATATAGAGTTATTCCGTAATGACAGATGAAGAAATTCTAAGTAAATATAAATCTTATTAATACAAAGTGAAGAACAATTTGGATTTTGCATTTTTAAGGTTTATTCTGAAGAGGAGAGGCATGATTCGAAAAACTATAAAAAACGATTTCATAATGTTAACTGGAAACTATAATTTTTCAGCAAGAAAAAATATGAGTTGATGGAAAGGACAGTATTAGCATACTTACTTCCATCTTTAATATTTAAATGCCTTCATTAATTTAGTATTTCCAATTCGTGTCCTCGTTAACTGTCGTATACTTCGTCTCGTCTTGTTTAAAGTTAGTAGACAACTTGAGTGAATATTTAACTTGTCTTCAGCCACTGACCTTTCTGTCTGTGCTACTTTGCATAAGTTATTAAGTTCATGTCAATAGCGTCTTTTTGTGTGACTAGTTCTGTATGCTTGTCTACTATAGAATTTTAGTATTACAATTAACTTCATTATTTGATGTTCAATCAATTTTTAGATGTCTGTAATACGTTCCTGGTTTGTTGCACTTTCCTGCACCAACGATAGCCACCAAAAATAACTTTAAAATGTCGAAATAACAATCTGTAAAATCGAATCCGTCAAAAGGAATTGTTATAACGAAAAACAGTCAAACCGTTTGCCCTGACGGGTTTGCTATTATTCCCAAGAGGTTGACAGTAAATCAGCAGCATGAAAAGAAATTCTTTTTATGTGACGTCATAGGGGCTTTATGACCTCGCCTTGTTTACAGTTTACGATCCTCTGCCTGTCAGCTGCTGAATTTACTAACTCTCCGCAAACCCTCCGCCTCGACACTCCCAGAACAATATTACTCCTCTTTACTACCCTCTAGCAGATATCCCACTTCTTTCTATAATAACACACATTTTTATGTACTTTTTATTTTAAATATCTGAATCCGAGGCAGTTTACTCTACCTTCCTTGCTTTATTTCAACAACTCCCTAAATATCTCCTAGGCCTTACTCCTCCAACGCACAATGGGCCCCTCCCGGGAAGTACCTATCTGCCTCCGCCCTTCGTCAAAGGAAAAGTAGTCATAAGGGCGTTGGTACAAAAATGGTTGGATCCACCGTATGATTCATGCAGTCCATTCCTTTGAGATGGTTCTGTATCTCCCCGTTTGACCGATTGACTTTCTATTGTTTAGATCAGAATGAGTATTGTTGACGAACGAGTTCTATTCTTGAAGTCTAGAATGAGTAGAGGAGAGATACCTGATCAAACAGATCTGATCTTGGGCTTGGGGGACTGATTCCTCCAGACAGCATGGTTGAAGTAAGTGAAATGGCTACCAATGAATTTAATGATATGGTTGGTTGCTAGGATATGATTGTTTGTGAGAAGGTGGATGTTATTGCTGTCTGGAAGAACGAACTGGTTACCTATGAGGTAGGAACATAGTTCTCTACTCATATACTCGCACTTAGTCGAAAGGGCCCACCACTACAAGTATATGGAGATGCCATGGGCAACGTGTAAGGACGACTAACAGCTGGGCTGGATGCTAGTGGAAGTTCCAATGATTTGATTTGCCAGCCATTGTTGCCAGGACACGTGAGCAGGTTACCTAAGACGTAGGAACTTAGTTCTCTCTTCACATACACGCACATAGTGGTAAGGGGGAATTAATTATATGTAGAAATACCATGAACAAAGCATTAGGACGACCAACTGCAGGATGCTAGTGGAAGTTGCAAGGATTTGATTTGCCAGTCATTGCACCCAGGAATTACTATCCATTATGTAGGCATTGTAGGCAGATTACCAATCAGGTAGGCAATTCGTACACTTCTTCATTTCAGGGTAGGGGATATCACTACTAGTGTGAGAAGATTCGGAACAGACAGACAGATCTCAGGCTGGTGATCAACTCATGGATGCTAATGCGAATTGCAAGCATTCGATTTAAACACAATTCCGTCCTCGAAACAAGTGCAGATAACCTATCAGGTTGGTACATTGTTGTCTCTTCACATCCACAAATATGTTGGAAAGTGCCAGCAATATGAGTTAGTGAAGTTCCCAAGGATGGCCACTTTCTGTGCTGGAAGTGATGTGTTCCACTTCGTTAACGGCTAAATCCTGTGTCCTCTACTTTAACACAGTCCTAAGGGTCATGATGGGGTTCGTTTCGTGAGGGAGTGGTTTTGCGCCAGGTGTGGTTGGCGAGTTGGGTAAGAGAATCCATTTGTCACACGCTAAAATTTAATTATCGCTCAGATTTGATTGTCATGTGGCGTGTCAGGGTGACCATTCTCCCGATGTTCATGTCATGGCGGAAAGTGCAGTCTGTGAGTGATTACTGATATGTCAATGCTGAGAAAGACAGTGAGCCAACTAACAGAAGTCAAACCAAACACTGTCAGTGTGCTACAGCTACCCC
This sequence comes from Riptortus pedestris, assembly GCA_019009955.1. NCBI lineage: Eukaryota > Metazoa > Arthropoda > Insecta > Hemiptera > Alydidae > Riptortus > Riptortus pedestris. The sequence continues at coordinate 86,766,897 of CM032230.1, read as the reverse complement.
CTCTAGCGTTTTGGAATAATAATAGTGGCACTGGAAAGGGTTATGTAGTCGTTGTCCCCACTTCCGAGGAATGGACCACCATCAAGGTTAATCTTGGTTCATGTGGGCTACCGGAAATATAGTGCCCCAACGATTCTCTCCAAACAGATGACACTGAAGAAAATGTGCTAATTCGGTGATGGAACAATACAGCCGGGTTGAGCATGAACATGACGACATCTGTGAATAATTTTTGCGTCGTGTTTTGAATTTAATCATGACTTTCATTCGTTTATATGTATGCATTTATGTTCATTATGATCCATACGTTTGCTTTATACGTGACTGCATTATATTAAGACAACTGATTAATTTTAACTTGAGATATTTGTTAGTTATTAACATCTACGTTTCGGAAATTAATAAATTACACAAATAACTTGAAATACTCTAAACCATCTGTAATGACCAAAGCGGAGAAGACAAAAATACCGGCTGACGTATATTCCATCGGATAATTTTTTATACATTGCAATTTTTTAATACTTGTTTAAATACTTTAAAAATTTCATGAACAAAAGGAGTTAGGATGATGGATGCGAAATTGCTATAAAATACGTTGTAAAATATTTCTGTAAACCTTACTTCAAAGTTAGTATTTTTCATAATATTTTCCAGACTTATGTATTTGTATAAGAACAAACCTCACAGTAACTTGAATATTCACCTGGTTACCTGATTTTTTTTTGTATTGTTTAGGTAATGGTAATGTAAGTAAATTACCTAGCCTTGAACGTGTCACCTCTGCAAACCTGTAATCATTTTTATCAAGATATTAACTGCATAAAAGTTTCTGTTCTGGGTTAATAGTTCACAGTCATTTTTCTTTATTTAATAGCCGTCAGACGTAATGTTATGTCTTCGGATTTTCTGTGACATAAAATATTTCATACAAATGCAGTGAGAACCACTAACTTTAGAGTAAAATGTAAATATTTAACACTAAATTTTCTAACTAATAAATGATTCACAATTGTTTCTGCTTTGACCTTGAACTGTGTAATAAGTTTTCCCTAAACAGCGTGTTCATATTTTTCTTATTTCAACATTTCTTCTCAATGTCGGCACTATTGCATACTATTGAAGTTTCATTACAATCTTTATAGTGTATACTAATAAAATATAACCAAGCAAAAGAACAGTCCCACCATTACGACTGTAGGAGTGGCCATTCACACACTAAATAATAAAAATAACGTCTCTAAAACAATATCAGTCGATGTGTTGAAAAAAAAAAGTGTTCAAATTATCTTCATAACCTTTAACATTGCATTTTAATATAATTATTCAATAATTATAAAATATGAAATCATTTTTCATTGTCGTTGTTTTTTTATTTAAAATTTGGTTTATCAATATTCCAAATGGAAATTACACATTTAATTCCGTAAAATTGAAGCTCTTAATGTCAAGGGCCTTTGCACTCAAAATGTATTATTTATTTAAACCGGTGGAGAAAAAAAAAGTGTTGCAAATGGTAATTCTTTTTATAACTATAGTTTATACTTTAAATTCTAAACAACTAAGAAATTGGAAACACAAGCCGTAAAACCTTTTCGTGCATGAAAAGTCAAAGAAAGCCCTTGGATTGGAAATACATGTATACAATAAATGAAGAGAGGGGGAATAGAAGAAGCTGTAGAATTTGAGTATCTCTCTGAAGTGAGAAGATGGCGGGCGGGGCGAAGACCCGGTTAGTTATGAGGCTTAACGAAGTTTGAGAGGTTCTACAAATCAGTTTATTGCTAATCCAACGAGATCTGACCGGCTGAATCGCATTACCCCTGCTCTAGCAAAGAGCCAGCGCCCCTGGCGGTGAAACGCTCAATCAGGATATCGGCTCCCACCAGCACCCAATCCTTTTCTCGCTCTTCCCCAAATGTCATCCTATTCTATCAAATAAGCTTCCGACCCGAGCAGATCAAGTTATATTGAAGCTCCAATCAAAACCAAACGCTTTAGAGAAGAAAACAAATTGAGAAATAATCAAATTAGGCCAACGTTTCCACCTCCATGATCACATTTTGAGATATAAATATGCTTTTGTGCTTGTGTATTGATCTTCAGATATGTTTGATCGGGTTTTACACTATTTGACCTCATAAGTGTTATAATAGACCAAAAGTCCTAAAGATATCAGCAGATATTTATTATATTTAATATTTATAACACAAAAAAAAACAAGAGTTGTTATTAGTTAATTTACAAGCTTTTGAAAGAAATATCAGAATTAGCATTATATGTTATACTAGCGGACCCGACAGACGATGTCCTGTAGGATATTTCATGCGATTAGGATATTAAACAAAGTATGAAATGAAAAACCAATAATATAATAACTTCATTATTCTTTATTTTGATACAATATTAATTTTTCTAAAAACAATTATTTATAATCAATAATGTTCATATTGGAAAGAATTGTTGAGGATACCAATATTTCTATGCAAATTACATGCTTCACACATTGTTATACAAAAAAATGTTTAAAACAAAAGATACTTTTAATAACACAAAAAACAACTTTTGTTATGTGGACGTTTGCCTAAAAACAAATAGAAAATGAAATATCACGAATTCTGTATTAAGGCCTCCCTTATAACCCCCACTCCTGTTCGATCCTAAAAACTTTAATATAGCTTGTAATCATGGAAGAATTAATGCTAATTTACAGTTTTGTTTAGTTCGGTTCAATCGTTAGTGCCCAATAAAATTGTTGGCTCCCACTTCAATTATTTAGTGAATATCTCGTTTATACTTTGTTATATGACAAAAGTAAAGATAAACAAAGTTACTCTAAATAACAAAATAAACAACTTTTATCCTGTGCATATTTGCCGAAAAACCAATAGGAAACGAAATGTCGCTATTTTTAATTTTAGGCCTCCCTTACAACAAACACTCCTGCTCCTTCTGCCGGGCTGATTTATGAACCTAAACCATCCAGGGCGTTACCCAAACGCATATAAAAAAATTTATTCGAATCGGTCCAGCCGTTTAGGAGAAGTCCAGTGACATACACACGAACAGTAGAATTACATATACAAAGATTATCAAATATTTATTCTCGTTTCTAAAATATTTCGTACGATTGACAGTTACATTATTTTACATCTTCCAGAAAAATCAAAAATAAAATACTTATAATTCGTTCAAATAAAATTCACTTAACAAAAAGTAAATATAATAAATTAAAATATGCAGGATGTAGTTAAATGAATACATGTATGAAGTATAGGATATAAAATATTTACAATTATGGGAAAATAATCAATAACAAAACCAAATTTAATAATAAATTAGAAAATTCGAAATATCTCCGTTATTATACGTCGGATTGGCAAATCCTATTGAAAATTAAATGTTCTATAAAAATTGTTATATACGTTTGTCTCACTATCTTGAATATTAACCGAGATATTTGCATTTTTTTAGTTTTCAGCCTTCAGTAAACCCCAGTCTCACTCATGTCATAATAACCAAACGCTGTCATGAATCACTTTATTTGAGGCTTAAATAAAGAATATTGTTCTCATTGAACTTTTTGAGGTAAATGCAAATAAGTGGCTCACGAGAGAAATCTGCTTAGGCAACGCAGCCCATTCGTGACGGAGTTTTGGGTTTGTATCAGCCAAGTAGTTGTCAGGCAATGGTACGCAATACATCAGAAATTTGTTATAGAAATATCTGTAGGGTTAAACACGAAAGAGAAAATATGTACATTTTGAAACTCCTGAAACAAAGGAAAGGTGGTTTCAAAAGCACTAATAATATATAACAATTTCAGGAAATACATGAAAGGGGGAACATTTATACTTTGCTTACTCCTACAACATAGAGCAAAGACAGCGTGGGTAGACGGTACTGAAATTTCAAATTGGTCAGGAATCGACATGAGCCACTACCCACGCATCAAATACAATAGGAAAGGCAGAAACCACCCATAGAAATTATAATTAGGATTCAAAGAACACAGTCATTAACACTGTCGGAACCAGATAAAAAACTGATGGCTCAAGTCTTTAATATAAATTTATAAATCAACTTGAGTGCAGGAGAAACTTGAGGATTATTAACAATTCGCTTAACAGAAGCAGTGAAGCGGCAATTGAAGTCACCACGTTTAGCAAATTTCCCTTAAGAAAACTCAGCTATTCAGTTTGTAAACGCGATTTAAAAAAAAAAAAAAATACCTTCATATGTTTAATGTAAAAAATGAGGTTCGTTGGAAGTTATAAGTATATATGTTTTATACATAAATACCATACAGCGTGTTAAGCAGTACATACTCCCTGCTAACCCCTCTTTTTTCAAGAGTTTTAAGAATTTTGAAATGAAACTTGGTCAATCTTAGTTGTGGCGAATATTTTTATTTTGAATATTAAAATCAGCATTTAAATGCATTTGGTAATGTGAAATGTACAATACAGTTGTCCTCCATCAGTCTCGACAGGAGTTACACCACATCACCACAATGAGAGGAGCTGGCTCTCCCTGTCTGGCAAGGAAGTCAAGAGCTAAGGAGGAATGGCACTTTATAAGAAAATAGCAACTGCTATCACTTCACTTTACACTTGTATAAGAGATCTCTGGGTCTTAGTCTCTTGAGGCGCCGTGGAGAGGAATATGGATGAGTGGTGCTGGAAAGGGCTAGGACTTCTGGATTAGGATGATTGGATAGCCTGCTGTAGAATTTTCGGAATCTTAAGGGAATTAGGCCCTTAACAAATGGGATATTAAGATCATTATGAAGGGAGTGATTTGTAATATTATATGGAGCATGTACTATGGTGCGCAGGACTGGAAAGTCTGGATGCGTCTGATGTTCCATGGATTTGCTGTACCGCACAGTTGTGAAGAATAAAGTATATTTGAGTCCTGAAATCGACTTTCTACTTCTTCTATTTGGCTTCAGCATACCTAATTCTGGATTTAGAAATAGAAAAGCATATTTTTAATATGAATTTCGGGTTTAGATCCGACATAAACTCCTATAAACTATTTTTTAGTCACCATACTATGCTTTAATTTCTTCAGAAAGAATCATAGTATAAAAAAACTCCTTCATACAAATTTGAGGTTAAATGCATCTTAAAATTGAAGACCTTTAACAATTTTGAACATTAACAGGTATTTGACGGTTTGTACATCTTATCTGTAATTTCGCATAGAACTTCAAAGTGAGCCTCAAATATATACGTCCTACTCTCTCATCTTAAGAAGTATTAAAAAGGACTAACTCTTAACTAATAAGCTGGTACTCTCATTTTCCTGAGAGTGTGCCTTACATCCCTAAATTGTTAATATTCAACAGGTTCTAGGACGTAAATAATATTTCTTTCATTACGCGATGGCCATTGTCCAATACCTTGAGCTTGAATATATATATATATATATATATATATATATATATATATATATATATATATAATTTGAAAAATTGCAAAATTAAACACACACAGGCTTCAGAGTTTGTATCACTTCACAATTTATTTTACAATGCACTACACACTTGGTTAATTATTCTTAACTACTCCTCACAGAACGCACTGATAGCTTCACTGTTCTTGTTATTACACAGTCGAATAACTCACTCCCCATCACTAAAGTTCAACAAAAACACGGCACTCCACTAATCTTCGCAAAGGACTGCACTGTCCTTTAATTAAACACGGCACACGACTGTTATTCACATAAAACACTTTACCACACTGCACTAAAGCTGCACTGAACGCGCTGTTGATCACTTGAAGAGAACTGTAAACAAACTAATTAAACTCGGGTTGGGCTGGTCCTTTTATACCTTGTCGGATAACATGAAAGCGGAATAGTTTGGACTCTTCTAGATCCGGACGAGTATTGCCAAGGACGGGCGAGACCATCGGTCGGCACCTTTGATCTCCTTCTTACTTCCCAAATACGTTACTATCTCTGTTCAATCTTTCATGTACGTAGTTTTCGTAACACTATATATACTCAGTTCAGTAATGTTATTTTGCCCGCAATATTTCTATGATTGCAATGGCACTCGATATTTAAATATTTAAAAATGAAATATGATGTTTCATAATGAACGAAATTGAACAAGGAGAAGTGGGCGTCCAGGGTGTGGAATATTAGATTTCTGCAAAGGGCTAAACTTACTAATAGGGGTATATCATCTTTCTTTAAAAAAACAACTCCTAGTTTAACATCAACTAATTGATATCCGGACATGGATTAGTTTAATATCCATAACGGTTTGGTAAATATGCATGTCAATTGTAGACCTACTTCATTTCGATGGATTCCCAATCATATAAATCGTTTGGATGCTAAGAGAGAGAGAGAGAGTGAGAGGGGGGGGGTGAGTGGTATCAATTCTCTGGCAAGCTATTAGCATATAGATTGGTTTATAGGACGGAGGGGGCATTCGTCTCAATATCTCTTTCCAGGATTGTCATACTTCCAATTATATTAGAGATCATTTACCAGAAATTTATTGTTCCATGGGGCTTTTTGTTTCACACTGGGAGAAGAGATTCTTCTTTACACTGTTTCGTTAAACGACTTCTTCATTCGTCATATCCAATTGTTGAGAATATTTGCATGATTTTCTGGTTCTAGTTTTTACATTACTTCGGTTTTTATTAGCTGACACGAATATCAGTTTTTTAATCCTTCTTCTCAGTTCTAGTTGGTAAGAAGTCTCTAAGCTATCTTTATAGCAAAATCGTCCTAGAATTCTCTGCCCATTTAGATTTGTCCAGTATTGAGCACTATACCACTTCCATATTTATGCTCAGTATTTTTCCCCACCTCTGCCCCCGCTGTACCTTTGGGTTGCCCCATACCGGCTGTCTCCATTTAATAAGAGATATAAAATTTTGAATAGATAAATTGGGCCAGGTAACTTAGCCTAACTCACCGACCACGGCTAAGCATTAAAGTGCAATATTTGGGAGATTTAGTTTAATTCCGAAAAGTCCTAGGGGAGCCCGCAGCTACGACTCCTTTGCATCTGTTCAAAGAAGTGCCAGCAAGAGCCTAACTAACTTGCCTACATATCTAAAGCCTAAATACTAGCCTAAACTCACATAAAACTATACATATAATTTTCATTTTTACTTGTCTTTCAACACCTTTTGTGTAAAGGTCCTGAAGGCTGAAAATCAATCTATCATCGTCGTTTACAAACATATGGTAGCTCTCAGGAGGCCAGTTCGCATATGAGAAAGCACTCATTAGCCGAATACGCTTGGCGTTGAAACGCGACAATGGAGGATCACATGGTCAGCCGTATCCAACTCGCCACAGGAGCACAATGGGAATACCTTTCGTTTAAAGGAATGGAGCTTGTTATTGAAGTCCCCGTGACCACTGATAAGTTGGCTGGTGAAGTAATCTGGGACGTACCACGTCAGCTTAGTTCTGGCCCTGACATCTGGGAAAAATTTGTAGGTCATCCTTCCTTTGCTGGAGTTGGTCCAGCGACTCTGCCAACTGTCCCAGATGGTTACTTCAATATGGTGGAGTGTTTCTCTAAGGTCCTGCTGTCCTATTGTGAAGATAGACTCTCCTATCTTGTAAGGCAACCCCCTGAGAGCTTGGTACATAGCGACCCGCTTTGCTACCTCCATCACCTGCCATCACCTGCAATGCATCGCTCGAAACTGTCCGGTACGCCCTGGTTACCATGAGAAGAGCTCTTCTTTGGGCTTGGCATTGAAGGGAGCCTTTTAAGCTCTGTATGTACTAACCCCACAAGAATTTAAAAGAGTAATTCCCATCACTTTAAAATGACTAACATCACCCTTTTCCTCCACCAAAATACTCTCCACCGGGCTCGTTTAAAAATAATTCCATCTGGACATAATAAAAACAATGTGAGAGAGTTGTTTTATGGCCCTAAGAGGATAAATTGTACTCCTAAGCGTACCCCTAAGAGCCAAAGTTAGCAATCTGCTTAGACAGGCCAAGTTGGTAAGCAGCTTATTACATCAGCTTTATAAATTTTCTTGAATGAAAATACTTCTGAATAAAGGACTCGAGGTATTCATTCAGACCTGGGCCAGTACTTAAAACTCGTTTGAATAATTTATTCCAAGAAATAACAGTTTTTGAGTTTATTATTGAGTCAATACAAGATGTTTTGTGGGCGTTCAAGTCTAAGTTTAATCACAAAGGGAACGATTATTATAACCTGTGTTTATGATGAATGTCTTTATTGATAATTTAACAAAACATTGGGCATAAAATTGAGGAAAGAGAAGACTGTTTCCTTTCTTTTTTTGTTATAAAAACTTTCAAACTTAATTAATATGAAATTGCTTTTTTTGGAAAATCAACAGACTGTACCAAAATCAATAAAAGAAAATGACAGGTAGCAGGTAAAAAATTGGTATGACAGATCATGCAGAAATGCAAACTAAATTATTTATTAAGATTTCTCTTAGGAATAAACTATTAAGGGTTTTGTAGTAAGGAAGTTCCTCAAATAATATTAACAGTGTTCTTCAAATATTCGCAAATACAATCAGGTAGACTTACTAGATAGCTTAGGCTTATATATAAATATATATATATATAAATGCACATTGTTCCAATTAATAAATTAATAGTGAAATTCATATTTTATTCCTTCAGTAACCACCACTGAAGTTTTTTTTTTTTGATTTTTTCCCGGTTTTTACTTTAAGAAAAATAAGAAATAGAATGAGAGAAAAATACTTTTTATATTTCACTTCACGTTTAAAAATGTTGAAAATTTATTTTATAGTTGAGGCCAAATTTCGTTATCATTTTCAACTGCAGTCGTCCAACAGCTAATTCTTTCCTTACTTTGAAGTTTTAATCTCTTGCCCGGAAGTAATACTCCTAATAAGTTATCTCGGTAAAGAAACACCTGATTCTAAGTCTGCAGCAGAAAAAAAGACTAAAAAGAATGATATATTAAGAAAACCCAAGATATCATCATATTTAAAGGTATTTGAATTTTTCTGTTTCCAAAAGAAATTGAGTACTGCGTGCCATTTTTTTGTCTACTTATAAACAGAAATGGTTAGTGTATATTAATTTACTATATGCTCCTACGGGAACCAGTTCCATTTATATTTTGGAACAAGTACTATTTTCAAAGAAAACCTGGCCTCCGACAGGAAAATATGGAAGCAGAGGGAGGCACTCCCTCTCTCAGCTGTAAACCTAACCACTACTCAGATACATTCTGCTCCTAGTACAGTCCATAAAGCAGCGGTATATTCTGATATTGATCAGTATCGCAGTTACGAACCCACTGCCAAAAGAACACGTTGCTCACACAAGTATAAAATAGTAATAAAGAACACAAGTATAACAGCAACTGGAGTAAGACTCAAAAAAAAAACTGTCACAACTAATACACTAACAGTGTACGTTTCTTTCTTCATTAAAATATTTGTTTTTATTTTTCATAACTACGTAGAGAAACATAACTTTGTGGCAGAGGCAATCAAAGGGATTTCAGTTACTTGTCTATAATTAAAAATTATAATTTAATCGGTGGCTTGCCCAACACGTCACCTTTATATTCTAAAGCATTTTTGCAACTTCCGTTTCTATAATTTTGATAAACTTCTTTGTTACATTTATTACCAGGCAAGCTTCCCAGAATACAAAGCAACAACCATATATCTGGTCACAAGAATCTTCAAAATTATTCTCCATTTATGAATTTTTTTACTGGAAATTAATTAAACCTTAAATCTCTTTTAACACTAATTTCCAATATAGTGATAAAAAAAAATTCTCTTCTGGATGACAGGCCTTATTAACTATAGGATCAATAACTTAACGTTTCTTAATTGGAACGCAGTTGGACTAGTTAGAAGAAAAACGATACGGGCGAACTTTATGACACGACAGTACGTTGACATAGCATTCGTTTTAGTGACGCATCAATGCTCTACACGGAATATCACTTTAAGGCGGTGTCAATTAACAGTTTTGACAGTTGCAGGATAATCCGTTGGGGAAATAATGGTGTCAACGACTTCCCAAATTCAGCTGTACAATATTTGCCAGAGAATAAAAAGTCCCGTCACACAGAGAGTCGTAAACTAATCAGATTTCCCACTTGAAGTTGTACAATAGATACAACACAGTGAATATTAAGTAAATAAATACATACGGTAATGTGGAATTTTTTATCTACCTCCTAACGGGACTGAATTGTAAACAAACAGGTCTGCCAACCGTTCAGAGCTGAACAGATCTTATTTTTATTATTATTATTCACCGGAAAGAAAAACAATTACTGAAATATATCTGAATATAACATATTAATTTCATTGAAAACTATTTACTATATCTAGTACTCTAATTTATAATGAATCAGAATAATTTGTATTTCAATCACTCAAATTTTAGTAATCCAAGAACACATGAAGGGGATCAACAGAACGCAAATATCTCACAAAGGAAAAGTTCAATGAAAAAAATATTAGATATTTAACCTTGTAATGAAGTGGTTCATGATATAACAGCTTATTATCATGACCTGAGTAGGAGTGGGGGTATACTGAACTATAAAATCCAAATATAATAGTAGAATATTCATGATACCGATAATATGTATATCAATCTGTTTAGTTAATGTAGCCCGACTTTTCCTATAGACGTCCTTTGTCTTCTAAGACCACACTAGGTACCCATATTTTGAAATTTGATTTCCAACCCCCAATTTACCATTGGATAACAGCTGTAATTCACTCACTTATACGTTCTGTTGTTATAAAATGCTAAAATACGAAGCTCGTTTCAAATAATATCTAAACTATATATTTGTTGTGTGTGTGTGTTTTATATATATTTATATATATAAATATATATATATATATATATATATATATATATATATATATATACCGATGGCGCAGGCTTGGAGCCTTGCTCAATAGTTCACTGAAGAGCTCTTGGGAACGCAGAAAGCAACTAGCGGAGTTTCTGGAGTCTAGCGAGTAAATCTGTCAGTGTGACAAGTACCTTTGACAGACCCTGATCCCGTGCGCAGGAAAGCTAGTTTCCTTTAATCTTAACGTTCTCCCCGGTCCCACAGTCAGCGTGATCCCAATAGCGTTCAAGCAAACAGGACTCAAAGGAGATACCTAATAATCCTTATTATTTCTATTCATTTACAAATTGTCATATTTTTTAGGATGTTGGCACAATGAACCCCAAGATCTGAAGTGTATTGATAACGAGACAATTGTTCAATATTTCATTGATTTAACCCAGATAGCCCTGATGGCCTTCAGGAAGGACGCACTACTTTAATACGTAAAATGTTTCCTACTAATTTTTGTGCGTCTTCCCCGTAAAGGGGGACACCTTCATTGTTTACTTGAATGGTTAGTCTTATCATCGGATACATTTAACGGGTTCTGATTTTATCTGAAAGGTGTTTTATAAGTTTTTAAAGTTGTGTGTGCATTTGCCATGGATGACCTAACAGACATTCATGTAGATAGGTAAGTACATTTAACTTATTTTATTAGATTTAGATTATTTATTCGATTAGATAGTTTTATTGGTAGTGCCTTTAAATGTTTATTATCTAATAGGTTAGAAATATTCTGTCTATTAGTCACTATGATGCCCCAAACATAGGTGTCCTTCCAGAAGGACATCAGGGCAATATGATATCTCTTCTATAGGATAGTTGATAAGTCAAACCTGGGTGTTTTGAAATATTTTTAGAATTATCGTTTCATTATTCCCATTATTTTGATGATCAATGATTCCCTATTTTGGGGTCCATTGGGCAAAACAATTGATAAAAGGAAAGCCCATTCATTTTGGGATGAAATTCTGGTGTGGAGCAACGTGATGCAGATACGTACTCAAAAAAGTACTCGGACAAAGGAATGGGATATGGTGTTGTTATGTCCTATCTTGATCAGCTACCTCAAATGATTACATATAGATTATTCTTTTATAATTTATTTACAAGCATTGATTTGCTGAGCGATCTGAAGAAAAAAGGTATTGAAGCCACAGGAACGATCAGAGCCAACCTTATTGATCAGAGCTGTACACTAAGCAGTGTGGACAAAATAAAAAAGAAAGGGAGAGGTGTATAAGAATGCATGTCTTCTACATCGATTGAATGGAAGTAATATCGATCACTTGGCATTTAGAAGGAGGTTGGTGTCCTTTATTTCTGGATTCGCATCAGAGACTTGCCTCTCAACAAGGTAGACCTAGTAAGACAGCTAAATTAGATAGTCGTTTTGATCGAATTGATCATCTTATAACCATCATGTCAACACTTTCATCAGGCAAAAAACAATAAGCGAGATGTCGTCAGTGTACTAAAAAATCTACAACTAAGTGTATAAAGTGTGATGTGCCCTTACATGATTGTTTCTTATTGTATAAAAAATATTTTTTTTATAATTTTATTTCATTAAATAACTCTCTAATTAACCATTTCTGATTTTTTATTTTATCAATTTTGAATCTAATAAATGTTTGAAAGAATAAATTTGTTTATATAAGATGAGGGTTCCTACTTCAGAACAATGCAAATTCATGTCATATTATCCTGATGTCCTTCCAGAAGGACATTGCATTATGACAATTTGGTGGTACTTATACTGCTGAAATAAGTATTTGCAAGTCGAATGGTGACTTTTGTAACAGCTTAGCACAAGAAATCTAAAATAATCTTAAAAAAAAAATTCAGGGTTATCTGGGTTAAAGAATATCTGATAATTAAATGAACAATCATGTTCTGTAATGGAATGAAACCTCAAATTGGTTACTTTGATATCTGAGAGCAAAAAAAAAGCGCTAAAGAAAATACCTACTCCTGATTTCTTCAGGTGCTGTTCATAAATCAGCTGTGAAGTTAGTTACACTCATTTTTTGGGAGCAGATCCTATTTGTCAGAGAAACTTCTTCCCCTTATTTCTAGTTATAGTAGGTCTCTAAATGGCCAGGTCATTTGTCTATGTTTGCTCTTCCTAACCAGTTTTCCTTTCAAGTGAAATATATCAAATGTTCCAACTCAAAAGCTAACTTTTCATGGTGCTCAAGGATGTGAAAACACAGAAGTATTTGTACACGCAAAGCTTTGTGGAATTATTATGATTTATTAACACCGGTGTCTTAAAAAGCAACAAAACTAGAGCTAAGGTAAACTTTAGAACCTGTGTCTATGGAAATAGAATAATGCACATTCCAACAGATAAACCAACATTTTTCAAATAAATGTAATGCGGACTCCCCAGGGTTCAATTGTGCTCCTATTAAACTGCTATAGACAATATATTAAATTAACATATTCCATTGGAATTGTTTCATTTGAAAGTAATGTGCCATCAATAAATGTCCTAAGACATAATTTAAAGTTACTTGACAAATAAAACCAGTCCCGACAAAGCTCCTGTATCATCTCTAATAGAAACGGGGAAAATTTACAATTTTTTAGCTCATTTCCCTTAAGGGAAATCAGCTATTGAGGTCGTACTCATGACGCGATTTTCGAAAAATTTCTTCAAATGTCATCGATCCTACCCAGGAGATGACGAAAATAAGGTCCGTTCAAAATGATATATATATATTTGTCTGTTAACGCTCTAGCGGTCGCAATTTTTGTTTGATCGTTACCAAACTCGATATTTACACGTTTTATGCAAAAAGACAGATCAAGTTCGTTAAAAGTTCGTCGTTGGCTGAAATCGAACCAGTGGGAGGGGGTTTTAGAGATGGATTTTCGAAAATTCGAAATATCTCCGTTACCATACGTCAGATCAAAAAATTGTATAGAACTAATCTTATTGCAAATTAACTATAAATATTGTTCTATTCATTTATTCTCTATCTTGAATATTAACCGACATATTTTTATTTTTATTAAACGTGAGCGGCTAACGGTCCAGTGAGTTTCCCGCCAAAAGCAAGTTCGGCCGTTCCCGTAACAGTTCGTCTCTCGTATGGAGATTTCTCTATTGTATAACTTCACGTGGGAAATCTGCTTAGTATACTTAGTCCCTGAAAAACTTGAAAAAAAGTTTTAAATTACAACAAATCAATCTGTTTGGATCGTTCTTGAACCCATCTCGACACAGTAACTCAGACACGGCTAGCCTTAACATTTTAAAATTTTATATTTTATACTGCTGTAGCATATTGCTGTGCACCTCCCAAGGAGGAGGTTAGAGAACATAGCGTGACGGACTTTTATTTTACTCTTCTCTGACCTCCTCCTTGGGAGGTGCACAACAATATGCTACAGCAGTAAAAAATATAAAATTTTAAAATGTTAAGGCTTGCCATGTCTGAGTTACTGTGTCGAGATGGTTTCAAGAACGACCCAAATAGATTGATTTGTTGAAATTTGAAATTTTTCAATCTTTTAATAATTCCGTTTCCTTACGGTTGTTTTCATTCTTGGTATATTTCGGAGGTGCTATAGTTTTTTAGTTCCCTAATCTGCCTCCTGCAGTTCCGAACATACGTTTTACTCCTCCAATTTCATAATTACAAATATGAACTCAATGAACATTAACTATAATAACTTCGAAGTAGTAAAGTTAAGTGGGATTGATACTTTAGCAAATTACATCATTTTTTCAAATTCGAAGCTCGGGCATGATGAAAGCCAAGAATGCAATAAAAAGAGTTCTGATGATAAAGAGTTGGCTATTTGATTTGGAAAGGATGAAGGGGGCTAATCAATGTCGAACAGGTCAAATGATAAATTTACATAAATGGCCCAGAGAAGGCAGATTGAATCAAGCCGACGGCGGAACGAGAGTTTTGGGTTGAACGACCCCTGGAGAATATTTTATACCTGTAACAACCTCACGTGGTCCTAGGCCTGCCTCCCAATCTCATCACGCTTTCATTGTATCTCTCACACTCTCTCTCTCTATCTATCTATCTATCTATCTTCTTTCTTTTCCTTCTTTACCCCCGCTTTACCTTAAGGCTGCCCTTTATACAAGCGGTTCCTTCGAATATTTTTTTTTAAATTTTGAAACCCGAATTTTAATAGGTTACAAAGCTCGCCCTTACTACTCAGGTAGGAGTCGAGTAGTGAGGTCAAGCTTAAGCTCAATAAAATTTGGAGTGGTCAGAAAATATTTAAAATCTCCAAAAGTCTTAAGGTGCCCGCAATTGGAATGCCGCTGCATCTGCACAGCGGGACTTCAATAAAATCTTAAACTATACTTAAATCTTTACGTATATACTATAAATTACCATACTTTATATAATTTCAGTTTACATCTATACTACCTTAACCTATTATTTTTTATTTTAAACCCGTCAGCAGCATATGATTTAAATGATCAGAAAATTTCTTCTGTTTCAACTAGTTTGTTCAAGCTAAGGGGAGACCATTCAAGCAATGAATATTCTAGTGCTAATTTTCTTCTCTTGTTATAATAGATATGACAAGGAAATAGAGTATGCTCGAAATTTTACTCATCACCGCATTCACAAATTGGATCTGCTCTTCTCTTGATCCTGCTGAGGTATTTGCTCAGATCGCCGTGTCTCGATAGAAGTTAAGTTGACCAAAAGTTAGGTATGAACCAGGTTGCGTTGAGTCTCTTTTCCGCTTTGGGAAAGAAAGCATAAGTCAGTTTCTCTTTGTCCGATCGATCCCACCTTCGTTGCCATTCTTCAATTGCAGCATTTCGTATTCGGTCTTTCACACCTTTTCGATTTTTGTAGCTGTAAAAACACTGTTACCAACTTTAGCAGGTAAGCCCCTTTTTATATAATAACTTGTAACTTGTAATTTTAATTCTAAGTCTATGGGTAATACACCTCCAATGACTTCAAGTGCTTCAGTAGAAACAGTTCGGTATGCTCTAGTTATTAAGATTAGTGCTCGTCTCTGAATACCGGCAAGTAGGGAATGGTCCTTTTTGCTCAGATTATCACCCCGGGCTGGTTTATCTTTCATTGGCTCAAGGAATCTGTATCTAATTTACTTATTTATGACCGATTATGTAGAAAGTACCTTTGTCTCTACATTCCTAATCTTGGTTTAATATTCTAACTATCCCTCACAGGTACTTGAAGTGCTATAATTATGAAACAAACACCCAAGTTCGGCAGGACCTCCAGTCCTGAAACCTATCTTCGGATCCACTTGCAAACCTTTCAGAGAGCACTTTGTAATCCTTCGATATTTCTAGCAGTGACCGTCATCAGATTAGGTTATCTGTGGTCCCAAATTAACTCGGGTACCTTTCCATATCACCTGGCTCATGGCCACTAACATTACCTTATAGTGTTCCGTTATTCACTCATAATTTTCACAATAAAATTTGATTCGCTTTTTTTTTATACTAAGGGACAACATTCGCCCCTCGCCCAACGTTCTGTCGGTATTTTGTTCCATATGTCATAAATCGCCTAATAAACGTCTTTGATAATGACTTTTCCTAGTTAAGACAAGTTAATACATGGACCAGTCTTCAATCTAAGGATAATCCGGACTTTTTGGCAACTGCTTCTTTCCCTCTACTGAGAAGCGGGGTTCTCCATACTAAGCCTGTAACACTTCCCAGCCTTGCTGGCTATGTTGTTGTTCTACCTACAGGCTACAAGAGGTAATTGAAGTTCTGAACAGGTTAACCTGATTTTAACGGGAACTAACATGAGAATAAGAAGGTCACACTCAGTGGTTTCCCGTTGCCTTCTGCAACATGTCATCCAACAATAAAGGCATCATGAAGAACATTCCATTTATACCAATAATGGCATGAGTGGAGAAAATTTCATTCCAAACAAGAGTTGTTAGATAGCCATCCCTCCGTTGGCAGCGTAACCTGACTAATGATAGGCATTGGCTAGTACGAGTGTGCAGACTACAACTTTAATCTACCCTCCAGCGTTGACATACTTGCAAGTCGGGTTTAATTATGTTAGGACACTAATTAATTTTAAATACTACACTTATAGTTAGTTAATTATTATCAAATTGGTAGAATATTTCACTGGAATATAATTATTTTCCGAAGGGAGAACTTTAAATTTCTTTAAAGACCATTGTCAGAACTGCAATGGTTTCAAACCTAGTTCTGGACAAGTATTCTGAGATTAATAGGAAGACTTTCATCTCCTAGTAGAAAAAACGTCTTTGACTTGGATATCATTTATACATTTATTAAGCAGAACCCTGTGCATGGACGTTGGAGGTAACCTAACCTGTTTTATGAAATACAATCTCTATCCCACTTTATATGTAATGGACATTTATGTTTAAGGACTGCAAATGGACGTATTTCATTTGCCCGAAGCGTTTTACTTTAATCTTTTGTAATGTTTTATTGGGCTTTATATTTCTATTTGAGATTATGTTATTGAGTGTTTCTCACCATTTAGAACTGTGCAAAAAAAGTTTGCTAAGCAGTGGGTGTGTGAACGGAGCTGTTTCCTTCCACCCACTGTCCTCTTTCCTTTATCCTTTACTTCTTCCTTAATAACATTTCGTCTAAAGTGAGACTTGTAATTTAAGTTTGGAACCTGATATTAGGTACAGCAATAGCTTAAAGTGAAAACCTGCTGAAAAGGAGTGGGAGTTCACTGAAAGGTTAAAAGGAAAAATACAAATTATTCCTGGAGGTATTCTCACAAAAAGGCCAGCCTTTACTGGTGAAATTTATTTTCCAAAGAATCTAGAAAGCAATACCTCACTTTTATTATGACATCTTCAGTATGAAGCAAGATCAAAATTAAATATAAATATGCGTGTGAGTGTGCTTGTTCATATATGTATATTATATATATATATATATATATATATATATATGTGTGTGAAAAAAATTAAAATAATGAGATAAGCAACGAATAAATGAAAAGTTGATTTCCGCCCTCTAGACGGCTAAAAACTGACACACGCGAGCACAAATAAATTTGAAATGGTTCGTTATTGAAATTTACAAGATACATCA
Organism: Riptortus pedestris; assembly: GCA_019009955.1. Lineage (NCBI taxonomy): Eukaryota > Metazoa > Arthropoda > Insecta > Hemiptera > Alydidae > Riptortus > Riptortus pedestris. The sequence goes on along the minus strand of CM032230.1, from coordinate 86,748,925 downwards.
ATCGATATTTGAAGAAATTTTTCAAATAACTCACTCCGTGATTACATTCTCTGACTATTATTTCCTTCAAAGAAAACCATTTAAACCGTATCTAGTTAAAAGGTTGAATGTTCAAAATATGCTAAGAGAATATCCATAAAACTGCATTATACTATGCAGACATAATTCACATTAAAACTGCATAATACGCCCCGGTCACCTATAGCGTTTCCACTGGCTGCTTGCTAACTAAAAACTTAGAAGTCTTCATTTAGCACTGTTTCCAGAATATAGGTATTGAAAAATATTTTTTAACTAAAAATTGCGTTTTTCTATTTCTGCCATTTACAGGTTCTTTTCATATCCCAATAAATAATAATGCAACTCAATAATATATGCATACAATGCATTAAAGAACCGTTCATTAGTTTCTCCATTAAGTAATGATTATATTATGAGATCATATTTCTCGATTCAAAAATTAATCTATGCTAATCCTTAAAAGATTAGACGATCTCGGTAAAAAATATTGAATAGCTTTCCATGAATATAGAAATGAATTTGCTTGCAGTCGTGTTTGCATTATCGACCCGCCGAGCTCCGAGCAAACAAAGAAAATTAAGAAGCCGTAATTGTTTTAATAACGAAACTAAAGACCCCAGTTAAGCCACGTTTTCCACAAAGATTTCCCTTATCTTCTCAAATATTTTGAGACGTTATCTATTTTTTTTTGTTATATAAAGCCAAATGAACTTATTTAAACCTAATTCTAATTCTTCTGTTGTTTTTTTTCTGAAAGAGAAGAAAATTCTGGACATCAACACAGATTTTTTAATCTTCATAGTATATTTTTTACCTAATCTCTATATTAGCAGATCAGGAAATGAATATCGCAGACTTTTTTTTTTCAATTCACAGTTTAAGTCCACTATAAATGTTATGGAATAGAGCTACTTTTAGAGTTGTCTTCTTCAGAATCCTCGTGGTAATTGTTTCCGTCATAAGGAAGTCCTGATTTTCACGAGAGAGGGTAACAAAGGACATGCAATGATTTACCATTGCCTTCTGCACTAAGTCACCCAGTAACAAAGGCGTCATGGGAAAATTCTATTGACACAAATGTGAAAAAAAAAAATTACTCTCGAAGCCAGAATTTTTAGAAAGCCACACCTCAGTAGCCATATGTGTTAGTGAACAAATGATAGGCATAAGCCAGCCAGTTTGAGTATGCAAACTTTAACTTCCCTTTAAGGCAAAGGACTTTAAATTAAGTAACACAAAGTTGAACTTTCGTTCAAAACGTAAGAAATGTTTATATTTTTATATATATATATACTTTGTTTTATTTAGTTTATGGACCTGTACTTCATATGAATTTATAAAAGACAATGATTTAACTACTGAGTTATTCCAGAAAGGTGTGAAAGTTCGAATTTTCTGGAAACGGACAAGGACGAATGAGGATTGTTGAGAAATGGTTTGACGTCGCCTTCTGCATGAAGCTTTTTAACAATAAAGACATCAGAAAAATTTAAGAGAAGACAAAGTTGTTAAACAACCTTCCGTTTATAACACGTAGCCAGATAATAATATAAACTAACATACTGGAGAGTGCGAACTACAAATTTAATGTTAGCTAAGTTCTTATTGATACGACGTCATAATATTTAGATAGCAAAGATAACGATAATACATAAATAATGGCTTCTTTTATTTCATTGCCAGCAATTCTGTCTCAGTTTATGAACTTTATATATTTATAAATATTATAATAGTAGGATGGTAATATAAATTTATATTACCACTCTCTTACTAATACGTACATTTTTAAAGTAATAAAGTATGTATATTATATTGGACAATTCGATTCGAAATTTCATCTGAACGATTGCAAAGCAAACAAAGTAGTTTTGTGAAATTTTTATAGACCGATTCTGGCAAGAATTGTATACATTTCTCTTTGGTCATTAGGCATACTTGATCACATGTTTTCTATAGTCGAAATGTGACGTAAATTCAATTTTCGTTGAAAGGAAAATGGCGGAAGGTAAAGAGATGAAAATCAGGTGAAATATCTTCCACTGATTTGTTTTTCCTCTACTATTTTTAGTGTCCTCTATGACGCCTCTTCAGGAGTAGTATAATTGTTATAAAAAGGTTTGTGCTACCCAACCACCGGTCACGTCAAGACTGACAAAAAAGGAAATGAACAACACCAATCAGCTGATAACATCGATGCATTAAAATGATGAACAATGTAAAAATCGATTACATTAAAAGATTCGAGTTTTGAAAAATCATTACATTTGCGCAATCGCAATTTACACTATTCATCATTTTAATGAATCGATGTTAACAGCTGATTGGAGTTCTACATCTCCATTTTTGTCAGTCTTTATGTTATTTCCTCGGTGCATACTACTCTTGAAGAGGCGTCATGGTGGACCCGAAAAATGAAAAGGAAAAGTAAATCAGTGGAAGATATTTTACCTGTTTTTCTTTCATTGACCTTCCGCCATTTCCCCTTAAACATATGTTTTCTGTAATTAGGTAAATATCATTGTTCAGTCGTCAGTTTGAATTTAAATTTCCCGCGCTCGCTGGGTTCATAGACCCGCCACACACACATGCATATCGCCAAGGCTGTGGCTACAGCGGAAAAACACATGCAGTTCAAGAAGACATCGGCTAGCAAAAAGGACACGTTCAGTTGCTCTTAGACGCTCGCTGTGGTCGTTCCTACGGCCAGTGGGGCTTCGTCCCTTCTTCCTCCGCTACAGATAACCGCTTCATAGATAACCGCTTCATAGACAACCGCAGTTGGAATTCACCCGTGATAGAGTCAGTCAGTTGTTTCATCTCCCGCAAAGCTGCCATCCTGTGTTTATCACCGCAACAAGCGAGAAGACTCCATCATTTCAAGGAAAGTGCTTGATTACCGCAAGTACCTATTTAATAATGCTAGCATTATTTGCGCAAATATAGAATGAGTAATCATATATTATAGGACCCATCGCCCATTTAGTGTATATAGTTATATGGCTCCATATTAGTTCATAAAGTTACGTTCTTTTGTTTACTACTCAAATTTCATTTTTATTATAATATACTTAATTATATATTTCTATTGCCGATAAGTTAGTGCATAAAGTAGATATAACGTGTAGTATATAGATATATAATGAACTATTTCAATATACCTAATTCTTAAGAGAACTCACATAGTTGTTTTTTGTTTTTTTTTATCTTTTTCCCTCATCTCTCCAGGAGAAATAAATGGTTCAGTCTAAATGCTCTCTTACTCTTGCTTTTAAAACAAGCTTCCCGCCTAAACAATCATTTTATCTAGTAGGCCCTGACCATCGGAAACAGTTATTGTACTATAAACGCCAATTAATGCTAGGGGTAAATTCTAATGCTGCTATCCTAATTACTATAAGATATCTTGCATTAATAACAATTTCTAAAACAAATTTATTACCTAATGTTTAGCTCGTGAGATTGAGAAAGCGTCAGGAATGCCAACATTACGGCGCTGAAGGTAGATTGAGGAAACCACAGACTTGCAATTTAGCTCCCATAATAGCAGCTGACCGCTAATCCACACCCCCACCCCCCACTCCTACCCCTACACCTGCCAGATACCTCCATCTATTCTAACCCCACATTTATAAAGTTCTTTATGTCAGATTCCTTCTTTAATGTTCGTATACCTACAGATTATATTAAATAAATATATATAATTTGGAGAAATGTGTATAAAAATGTTTAATACATATATTTTGTCGACTAAAGAAAAAGTCCAGATATGCACTGACTCGTTGAGTGCCCTATTGAGAATTAAAGATATATTACGAACTATCCAATAGTGAAAAAATACATAATTACATACAAATGCTCCGTGAGTTAAAATTGGTCTCCTACATCATGCGGATTCTAAGCCACGTGGGAATAGATGGATATGAAAATCATATGTAGCAGCCAGAGAAGCCCACCAAGTCCATCACACCACCAACAGTTACATCTACAGAGCTCTATCAACCACTCAGAGGAGATATTTATAAAAACTGGCAACAAATGTGGAATGAAACCCAGAACAATAAAATAAAAACTGTTAAAACCTCTTCCGCCCATGGAAATATTCGACAAGAGACAACAGAAGAAATGAAGTCGTACTAGGAAGACTCCGAATAGGCCCCACAAGATTTACGCATAGCTATCTTATGGTAAAAGATCAACCCCCGAAAGTGAAAGTGTAACGTATTACACTTTCACTTTGGGGGTGATCTTACTAATATTACTAATAATATAACAGTTGCAATTAGGGACGACCCAAAAGAGCTAGATAAAGTATTTAATTTTATCTAAACGTATTTATTTCATTTACGGACGTCACAACGGATCAAGACTAGATGGATTCAATAAGGCCAAAATGAATAATTCCGTTAAAGTCAGAAAACTGAAATTTTTTGGTATTATAATGCTTCGTACAAGGAAATATCAAGTAGAATACAATTGTTGATTAATTTCAAATCTTGTTATAAAAATAGAACATCTATACAAAATTATAAAATGATCACCCTCTTCTTATTTCCAGATACTGAATCCTTATGTAAGAATTTTATAAATTCTTATTTATTTATTATAAATTATTACTAATCATAGCTTTATTTATATTTTATAATATATTTTATGGTTTTTGATATTATTATTACGCTTTTGATTTTTGTCTTTTGTTAATTATTCGTGTTCTGTTTTTGCCTTTGTTTGTTTTTTTTTTTTGTTGGCTTTTCTTAAATAGTTTTTATTTAATTAATTCCTATTACTTTTTACAATTTCTTTTTCACTAGTGATATCGCCCAGCAGCAACTATAAGTATAAAGACGAGTTACATTCAACATTCGGAGTACTTTTACAATTTGGTTCGTTGATGAAGGGTGTAAATCGCTCCGAATTGCGCGACACCAAACAAACAAATAAATAAATAATTGTTGATATGCTTGCCCATGCTTTTACACTTTAGTGGTTAAGATTACCACATGCCTCCACTGGAAATAAGACGATAAAGCCCTAGAAATTCCTGGCTTGAACATCATGGGTCACTAGATAACCTTTTTCGTGGGTCATTTCACCCTCCCCATCACCCTGCCTATCATTCACTATAACCTCACCCACCCACGATTTTTCTCACTCCTACAAAATTTACTTCTTCATTTTCGGCCTCATGATTTCCCATATGAGGGAAGCTAAATTGTCAATTTAATAATACTATGATATTAAAGCAAGCATTTCTAAATATAGCTACAATGCCCGGATAATAAAATCCTTTAATCTATCGTCGATTTAAAGGGAAACGTTCCAAGAAAACATTCCTCCTTCCAGCCATTGAGCCTATTATATCCATTTTCATCCTATTGTTGATAACATGAATTTGAGATGTAATTTCGTTATTGCTAAGGGGCGAAGGAGTAGATGGAGTTTTAAAAAATAGCTAAATTATGTTGATTGGAATTCCGATATTTATATTGAATCAGCAGTGTACTTATGAAGTATCAGATATCAGGTATAAGGTATGGAAGCAACAGTCGATACACTCAATTTCAGTAAACTACATTATACTGTTCATTCGTACATCATTTGGAAATCAAAATATTGCAAGAAAGAAGTAAATAAAATTAAAAGAAAGATAGTATATAAATGTGTGTGTTTATGTGTTGTTGAATGTCTTTTTTCTTTTTCCATTTTATACCCACACTTATTTTTCCAAATATCTAGTATTCTCGGAGATGTTTATCAAATCATATACAGAAATGCGTAATAAAATAACAAATACAAGCTCCATTACCTCAATATAACTTCTACTACTCTTGAAAATGGGTTCCTTTTCCTAAGATTGAATTTAAAGTATAAATTATAATCATTATTTTATGCAGAAATTCAAGTAACATTCGGGTATTTACTGATACATCGAATACTAAACTCATCTCTTGTCGCCAACCCAATAAGAAATCGTATTATCAGCTAGGTAAATGCATTAATAAATCAATGTCAATTATTTCGGTTTAAATTTAAAGGCCTAGAAAACGAATAATTCATAAATATACGTCAAAATGAAAATATAGCTCTAATGTATAAAACTGATAAGGAATATTTTTAAGTCTAGAGCTAGAAAATTTTAAATATCTCTTTTCTTTACTAATTGTAAAATAAAATAATAAAAAATAAACGGGGAAAGTTAAATAAAACCGTTTAAAAATATTATTCAAATATCTACGTTATTATTGATAATTGTTGTATACTTATGTATTCAATTAATAATATATTTCTTGTAGAATATTAAATATTCCCTTATACTTATATTTTTGACAGAAAGCATTCGAATATTCTTTAAATATATGGAACACGCTAAAAATAAAAAGTCAAACCTTTTTATTTACTTATTAATATTAAATAAACGCCCTAGAAACAAAAATGAAAAAAAAAAAAATAGAAAAAAAAGTAGCTACCAGCGAGATTTGATCTCGAAATTTCCGGTAAGAAAAAGAAAGCACTATTAACTAACCCATGGGGACTTCTTGAAATATACATCTTGGGAACAACTCAAGACGGTCAGGCAAACGTTAACACTTTTTTTTAGACAGACACGTGAGATGTGCGTTCTTTCACTTTAACAGAACTTGATTTTCATTAGGTCCTAACCTCTAAAAATTGTTCGTTCAAATCGGCGGGGGGGGGGAGGGAGGAGGCTGTGCCCTTGTGAGTTAGTTGTTTCTAATATATCTTTTTTATCTGTATCAGGTTATTTACTTTTTAGTCCAGGTCTGTTTGTTCATATCTAAAATCCGTCAAAAGAAGGGTGGTTTAGTGAGTGTCCAGGAAAAATATTTTTTGAACAGTTTTTACATGTGTGTCCGTTATCCGTATTAGGTTGTGTTACGTTATAGAGTTTTATCTGTATCGTGGTGGTTTGTGTGCGACCCCAAATACGTTCTAATGTAATAATAGTGATTATGTAATTTAATCAAACTTGTTTTCGTTCCACAGCCAGTTCAGATCCTTTATCTAAGAATGAGATCTATGTGACAATAAAAGTGGTTTACCTAGTTTTAACTTGAATTTGAATAATCCTTTTAAAAAGATACTAGATAGATTGGATCAAGAAAAAATATTATAATTCATTTAAAACATAAGATGTTGAACCAAGACAAATGGCAAGCAGAAAAATCCTCAAGAAATCACTGCACTAGTTCATATCTGTGTAGGACATGTGTCCTGACAGATCCAGGATTTTAAGTGAACTCCTAACCCTCTTCCCTGTGATTGCAGTACTAGCAATCTGATCAATTCGAAAAATCGTAAATAAAAGTCCATCGAGGAGCTCAGACACCTTGAATGAAAACCTGAAATATTTTCTAAGAGATGAGAAAGTGAAAATAGGAAAACATCTCTTTCATAATGGAGACATTAGTCGTTGATAAATTTCTTACAGAGATGTATCAACGACTAATACAAACGGCTATAAAAACCATTTGGTTTTATTTAAAGAAACAGTAAAAATAAATTAAAATTTAAAATAACAAAAATACAGTTCAATAAAATAATTTTAAAAAAATATTGAAAATAGTTAAATTCAAAATTTTGACCTTGGCATAACCTGACTTACTTAAACTCCTCTTAAGTTAAATGTACTTGTCATTTGAAATTTATATACATTATTTTCCTTCAAATACATGCTATGAAAACGTGTAATTTACACGCAAAAATGGTTTTTAAACTCAAATAGGTAGGAAGAAAATTACAATTACCATTTCCGTCCCTACTAACCCTCGTCTCAACAGCCCCCCCCCCGACTTTTAGTTGATTTTGATCAAAATGGCAGGTGCAAAACGTGCAGGTAAATCAGTCTTTTATATAAAATTTCAAAGGTTTAATATTAGTCGTTTTTGGGTTATGAATGATACGTAAAGATGCCTTACGAATTTATATCATATTGGATTCAGAGAGGCTCAAAAAGAGTAATTTCGTGTGAATGGAAGTTAAAAGTATCTAGCAATATTATGAACACGTTTCAATTAAAAATATTTTTTTTTTTAATGGATAGGGAAGTTTTGAAGGCTTTTATCAAAATAAATATAAATGTTCGACGTTGGGTGTACGTTTCATTCATTTCATATATAGGACTGTTTTACATGCACGTTTTGCACCTGCCATTTTGATCAAAATCAACTAAAAGTCAGGGAGGGGGGCTGTTGAGACGAGGGTTAGTAGGGACGGAAATGATAATTGTAATTTTCTTCCTACCTATTTGAGTTTAAAAACCATTTTTGCGTGTAAATTACACGTTTTCGTAGCATAAAATGTCAAATATAGATAGCTACTGAAACAGAAGTGTGGTTAAAAAAGAGTGATATTTTCTTTCCTTTTGAAACTCGATCATTGCGGTGAAACATAACGTCATACTCGAATTTTCATTAGTCCTGGCTGTAGAAATAATTATCTTTCAATCTCTCCAACATTTCCCTTTCCCTTTGATACAAAAATTAAATCTCACTTTAATATTGGAATTCCAAGCACTCGACTAACTAAAAGGTTGTAATGAAATCCTCGGACAGAGGTTTAATGAAATACCGATTTGGACATTGTTTCGAAATAGTAGAATGCCACTGAAATAATATTTAACGAATATTCGTAAAAATCATACAATGCATACTGTTTTAATTAAAATGAATAATAATAATAGACAATATAATTAAAATCAATTAAACATGTAAGCCGCGGGTGTTCACTTTTACTGATTATAGGGGTAAAAAATTAATTTTTACAAAAACAGAAGTTATATCACAAGCTCTACTACACTATGTTATACTGTGAATAAATAAAGCAATGCCCAACTAATTCTGATCATAGTTGTAATTTCAGGCATTGCAAATCATTTAACACTTATTGCCAGCCTTTTCTACTTTAGTGTTTCCACTCAACATTATGGAACTCCGAAGCAAACTTCTTCAATCTGTCTTAGCATCTTCCATTTTCTTCGTAGTCAGATAACTAACTACCATATTCATCCAACTTCTTTAGCATTGCTAGGAATTTTAACCTTTTTTCAAGGGTGTTTCTTTAATTGGTGTTAACATCCTCACATTTACCCAGATACTAAAATTCTAAATACAAAGAAGTTTGATAGTCCAAATTGACAACAGAATAACTAGTCCAATTTTGGACTTGTACTCTTTTATTTGTAGTAACTGTAATTTTTAAAATAACTGTTGACCCGTAATAACAACAATGATTTCAATATTGAAAAAAACGTTTAATATTATACGTGTTTTTGTTAAATTAAAAGTATTAAGAGTTCCATTGTACAATGGACGTATACTTCAAGCTCATTATAAGATATTCGTTCAGAATGTAAAACTTTTCTTTCTTAATTTAAACTATTATGTCTTTCGTAATTAAAGTATAGAGATAAGTTATGTATTTTTTCCATTACAAAGTAATGGATAATAACTTTCAATTATGAAAAATTAATCATATGACTTCACTGAAAATATCTTCTGATTCTACTTAAATAACATTTACTAAAATCGTTGTTACTACAACGGCCAGACTCACAGTTACTATCAAGGATTTGTTTCCTGTAAAAAAAAAAAAAAACAGAAACAAGTTTATCTTTAAACTACAATACTTACAGCTAGTATTTACAAATCTTCGAAAATGCGTCTTTCCTCATATCAAAAGAAGTTATCAGAAATCCCATGAAAACTACGCAGGTGGAAAACTGTATTCCTTTAAGAAATAATTACTTCATAATATGTTTAAAATTAAAAATTTAAATTCATTATAAGAACGCTTTTGTTATTTTGAGTTATTTCGTTTTAAACACTATTTATTATTTCTTTTTTTAAATTTTAGAATAAATTTATTTTCTCGTAGACTTGTCTACGATAAAGATAATTTTGTTGGCAACAACTTATGTCCCAGCATTTTTAAATAAAATATCCATTTCTAAAATAAAGATTTATGCATTTTACTCGTACTGCTAAAGGATGCATCTAATCCAAAAATTTCACCAATATAAACTCGTTGTATAATTTCATTTTCTACAAGGATCCGTCTTAAAAAGTAAACATTTTGCAGAAAATAGAAAAAGTAAAAAAATGAAACAATGTGCTTGAGTAACAGAAAATAAGAGCTATCAATAAAGAAAACAGGAAATGATTAATGAAGTAATAAAGAGGTTTTCATAAAATTGACACTAGAATATGACATTGAGAACGGGAAATAGAGAGTCGTTAATTGATAGATATGGACAGAAAGCGACATATGGGCCATGATAGGGATTGAGAGGAAAGGAGGGAGACTCGATGAGAGAAAGAGGAGGCGAGTGAGAGAGAGAGCGACTACAAGAGCACTCGACTATCTCGGCTGAGACAATGGACAGGACCCCTAGAGCTGAAGTACCTTTCTCTGGGATACACTATGTCTACCGGCTAGCTACAATCGCCTAACATCACCTCAATAGCCTATCCCTCTATAGTTTACCCTTCAAATAGGGCTGAGGCGTCAATAAAGTTAGTCACTCAATGGCTCCCAAAACTAAGCGGATTTCCCACGTACCGGGATGACATGATAGATCTCACCTCGTCATATGTATTTTAGCAGATTTCCCTAAGGCGAAATCAGCTATTGAGGTTGTACTCATGATGGAATTTTCAAACAATTTCTTCGAATGTCCTATATTTGTGTGTGTGTGTGTGTGTGTGTGTGTGTGTGTGTGTGTGTGTGTGTGTGTGTGTGTGTGTGTGTGTGTGGGTGTGTGTGAGTGAGTGTGTGTGTGTGTGTGTGTGTGTGTGTGTGTATTTGTTTGTTAACGGTCTAGGGGTACCAATTTTTGTTTGATGATATTTAAACGTTTTTTGTAAACAAAGAACATTTTCGAAAACTTTCCTCAAATGTCTATCGGTTGCTCAGGCTGGCCGTGCAGGTTAAGGCGTTCGTCTTAATCTCGCGTGGCAGACCTAGGGTGGCGGGTTCGATTCCCGCCCTGGGCAGTAGAAATTTACTTAGTGACGGACTCATTAAATAAACTCCTTGAGCCCACCTTGGCTAGAAAAGGGTGGTAACCTGTAGATAACCCGTCCCGATTAGCCTAGTAGCATAAAGTGAACGTAAATAATACCAAAATAAAATCAAATGCCCATCGATCCTACCCATGAGATGACGAAAATGAGGACCGTTCAAAACTGTGTGTTTGTGTATATATATATATATATATATATGATCGTTAAGAGCACTTTATAAGCAGAAGACGGAACTCTGTTTCATTTAGTTTATGAACCTATACTTCATATGAATTTATAAAAGACAAAGATTTAACTACTGAGCTATTCCTGAAAGGTGTGAAAGTCAGAATGTTAAGGGGAACGGTCAAGGGAGGAATGGGGGCTGTATATATATATATATATATATATATATATATATATATATATATATATATGTATGTATCAGTGGGGCCAATTCCATCGTTACCAAATTTGATATTTAAACGTCATATGTAAAAACGAAGACAAAATTCGTTAACGGGTAAAATCGGACTAGTGGGAGGGAAACTTTTACTTTAGAAAGAGGGGGACTTTCGAAAATTCGAAATATCTCCGTTAGTATGCGTCAGCTTGAAAATCAGTATAGAATCAAACATATTCCAACTGTAATACTCTAAAAATGTTGTTATTTGGGTGTTGTTGTTTTTTTCATTATCTTGATTATTCACCGAGATATTATCAATTTCTTAGTTTACGGCCTTCAGTAAACCCCCCACTCCTATTCATGCCATATTAACAATAAGCCGTTATTTTATGAAGCACATTATTTTAAGCATAAATACGAAATTTGTTCACGTTGTACTTTTACGTTTTGAGATAAATGCAAATACTTGACGAGCACGTGTGAAATCTGTTTAGTTAACGCAGCCCCTGCGTGACGGACTCTTTTCCCTATTTCTAAATGAGAATCCGAGTGTAGAAGTCGTGGTTTACTGAAGGCTGAAAGTACGTATAATTCTCTTAATATTTAAGTTACGAAAATATATAGACCAAAAATTGTAGAGGGGAAATAGATTAACAAGATTCGTTCTATAACATTTTCCAGTTAATTTTTTACGTCATTACAATTATGTATCTCATCCAGTAAATATCCGTTGAAAACAATATTTTTACCTGTGATGACTAAAAATGGGGGTTCAGGAAAGGCAGAAAAATTAAAAAAATGCAAATATCTAGGTATAGAAAAATCTATGCAACATTTACTAAATGGTAACATGATTAGTTATCAGCAATTTTGTATATAGTTTTACATGAAACACTTATATATCGAGTTTGGTACCGATATATATAAATACATATATATATATATATATATATATATATATATATATATATATATATATTTATCTAGGTTAGGTTATTATTATTTACGTCCACTTCTAGGCTAATCGGGACGGGTTATCTACAGGTTACCACCCTTTTCTAACCAGGGTGGACTTAAAAAGTTTATTTAATGAGTCCATCACTAGATAAATTTCTACTGCACAGGGCGGACATCGAACACGCCACTCTAGGTCTACCTGAGTGTGTGTGTGTGTGTGTGTGTGTATATATATATATAATTTTTACAGGCATCATTTCTGTATTCTCCTACGTAGGATCTATGGAAATGTTTCGTAATTAGCGCCATAAGCACAACTTGAGTAGCTGATTTCGCATAAGTGGAATCTCCTAATAAAATCCATAGAATTTCCTTACGTGGTCAGTTGTTGGACCCTTGTCCTATGGTCCAAATCATAACACACGCCACACTTCTATTTGCACCACACATTTACTTTAAAGAAACACTTAATTTTCTTACATAGGTATGAAAAGCAATGTGCCAATGCGTTCAACGATAAGCTGATGTTCCGAATGTAATGTATGTACTATGATTCTATTAAATTCGCTATGTCAATGTTCATAAATAATCACGTCGTAAGCCTTCCTATATAAGTAGTATTTGAAAAGCTAGGTTAATATCATACCGTGATGTAGAAAATTATTGTGAAAAGCGGACGGTAAGGATTGGATATTTACATAAACAAATAGAAACAATAAAATCCATGAAACAATATAAATCTTTAGTATAACTAAATATATCAAAGAAACATTCTATAAAAGCAACAAGATTAAATATACATATAACATTTTTAAAACCACTTATTTTTATAGCATACAATGTAGGACACGTGGATGTTTCGGGCAAGCATGCGAAAAAAAGGTACTGACAATTTGAAATATTGATTTCTCTTGAAAAAGCATTTAGGACATTATTAATTAACAATAGTACATGGAAAACATGTATCGTGTCACAGTATTTTTATCAAGTTTATATTTTTATGCACCTTTTAAATTGTTATCAGTGGATTGTGATCTCGTGTGTATTTATTATCTTTTTAAATTAAGTAATATGTTACATGTGACAAGCACTTTATCAGTCTTCGTGATAATACTAAATAAAAAAAATACAATTACCGCCAGATTGGCGATACAGGATCGATAGCCTTAAAAAAATTGCGTATTAAATACTTCTAGTGACATACTAAGTGCTTATAAATCAATACTTATATTATTATCTAAAGAGTGAGTAATGTGAAAAGAGACAGCTAAACAGATTTAGCATTGCTATATGAGTTTGCCAATTTCTGTATAAATATGTAGATATGATGCGACGTTGGTAGAGCAATAAAAATAATGGAAACAATGCTTGACCCTTTACAGACTTTTCCAATGTTGATTTAATTATTTTTTAATGCAGTTTTAAGGGAACAAATATTAATACTAATAACAAAACCATATTTTCAATTACCCTTTGCCACTAGTCATTGGAGTTGTGATTGTCCCATTATATAATTATATATAAATGATTATATAGCACTTAATTCTGGCTTAACTGTATAAAATTATTAATGTAAAGAATGAATGGATTCTGAAATTTAAAAAAAAAATTAGTAAAACTATATATATATATATATATATATATATATATATATATATATATATATATATATATATATATATATATATATATATGAGACCATCTTATTAAATGCTAGAAAGCTTTTGAGTAGGGCTGACGAAATTAGTCTGTCTCTTTTAAAGGACTTTCCTATCAATACGTAAATCAGTATAGCAAATTATGTTCTAGACTCATATATAAAACTTTTTTAATAGACTTCTTTCAATAAATTGCAACATCCTAAGTCTCACCCTGGCTAGAAAAGAGTGGTAACCTGTAGATAACCCGTCCTAATTAGCCTTAGTTGCAAAAAGTGGACGTTAATAAATAATAATAATAATAAATTGCTTTGGATGCATTACATAGTAAAAATCTGTTAATCCTGGGATCAGCTGGGGACTTTTTTTTTACAATGTAACATAAGACAATACGTAACCTAGAGTGGCGAGTTCGATTTTCGCCTGCACATTACGAATTTATTTAGTGATGCATTTCATCAAATAAAATCCTTAGTCTCCCCCAGGCTAGGAAAGGGCGGTAACCTGTAGATACCCCGCCCTAATTAGACTTATTTGCAAAAAGTGGACGTTAATAAATAATTTAAGACAAAACGTGCATTAATCATAATGTCCCACTTTTATATTAATTACTATATAGAATAATTACTTCTAGCGTTTTTAGCAAATCTGTCTTTTTTGTTTACTGAAGGAATCATTTTAATAGATGTCTAGGACAGCCATTTATTTTCTAAAGGAAACTTTTGAAAGGTGTTTAAAAAAAGAAGATCCCCCTTCATTTCCCAGGACCGCGCCATTTTTCTCCCAAGCTCAAAGACCAAAGTGACTGGAGTAATAATCGATTTTTGAAGGACGGCATCCTCTAACTCATTACTATTCACGATGTGCCCTTCAAATATTCCAGGGTATTAGGTCTGGAAGGGTCTTCCGTGTACTACCCTCGCTCTTCGAGAATACTAATGCATTTCCAAGGGCTCTCCAGGCCCTTTTAGAGTCCTTCCTCAACACTCTAACATTCTACATCGTTAGGGGAACACCTTTTGACGTCGCGGTAATGCGATTAGTATGGAGATGAAAGGGGTCTCTTCAAAGTGGTAGAAACTAAATTCGATACGGTATATACATATATATCAAAAACAGAAATTGTCAAGCTTTGATGCCAGATGTTAAAGATTCCATTCTAAAAAAGTCCTTAATGCAGGACCTGTGTAAAATAAGCATTTTTTCCAAAAGCTGGTGAGACACAGTAGTGACCTAATATTCTCTATTTCTTAATAAAAATCTCCGAGAGTAGAAGCGTTGGCATTTGGCGTTGGGTGTTGGAGACTGAAAACAATAAGCAAGTACGAATAACTCGCTTTTTATTTGAGTTACAAAAAATTGCTAAGAATAACATATGTAGAGCATTAAAATTTTGATAAGATTAGGGGGGAAAGGTCATAATAACTGGAAGACTTCACACCAATTTCCTTATAAAAGCACACGGACTTTCGGCACTACGGAGTGGCCCCGAATCGTAAGCCCTGCCATGCCATATCATCACAGAAAATGTGGAATGTTTAGCTAGTGCAACTTCTAAAACCTTATACTTACGTCCAATAAGCACCTTAGCAATTATTACTGTGTCATACAAGTTTTATAATTTAAACATTTTCGCTGATTGGCCTTTTAAATTGTTTATTGCTGGAGGTACAACGATAGATATAAGATACAACAGGTGTTACAGTTTGATATTTATTTTTCCTAAAACAGCAAAAGCTAATTGGGATATCTACTCTTTACTACTTCTATTCAATCTTTTTATTAATGACGGGACAATGAATTTTATTTTATGAGTCGAATGAACCGTCAGTTTGACTGTCCACTCCACGCTCTGAAATTGTAAAAAGTTACTATAACTTCAATGTTCATGTGTCATTTGTATCTAAAAAAATCTCCAAATCTTACAAACCATTGTCAGCGTATTCGTGTATGCTCAACATAAATTGAAATCAATCAACAATTAAAGATTTCTGACTTAAAAATAATAATTTATTTTACAGTAATAATATATTTTTCTAAATCGTGTGTATTCAGTGATAATAAAGTATTAATTAACCGAGCTTTTTATGTCGAACGGAAATCACTTACTGATCCCTTGGGTAAAAAATATTTATATATTTTTTTCTTCATCGGATCGAAAAATTGTATATAAGTGGGAAATCTGCTTAGTTAACGCAGCCCCTGCGTGACGGAATTTTTTATGTCCATATAAGTAAACAGGAATGTTTTCGAAAATTTATTATAAAATCTCTTTCTCAAAAAAATTAAAATTGTTTTACTTTCTCTTTTAATAGCTACATTTTCAAATGGAGATAAAATTAAATTATATGTAATTTACTAAAGGCGTTCTCTCTGCGTTCTAATTAAAACCACAGAGGTAGCTAAAGGAAGTTGTAAAAAAATTAAATGAACCTCACTGCATATATTGAAGCTCTAAAAGTGGATATATAAGGAGAAAGAAAATAAGCAGGGCCCTCCTTTCTGGCATGTTCGCATAAATCAGGTATAACTCAAATATATTGCCTTACTTCAAAAGACCCTTAATCTCATTTTTAGAGATTCTAATATAAGTTTATGAAATCCTCGTCGTAAAGAGCTAAGCGTAACATCTTATCTTATAACTCACTTTCTTGGGGACACCTTATCTCAAAACGAACCAATGCCGGGTGTTCATAAAGTTTATATTGGGGCTATATAAAGAAAACGTTTATATACCATTGCTGACTCCAGTTTCATCTGTAATTTAGGTCATAAATGGCGTTATAAAATTAGCTTGAAGTGTGTCAGCAATGGAAGTTTATTGAAAATACTAGTTATTGGGAAATTTAAGAATCCATGAAACACTAAACTTTTAATCCAAATATTTTCATTTACTAAATGATTAATTCTCCATGTCTATTAGTTGATCTCTCTAGCTAGTTGAACATCAACTGCCTTGGCAGAATTCTCAAAAGAGGAATGAACATGAACGCCAATATAGAAATATAAATATGTTTAGAGAAATAGTTTTATGTATGACGCTCGTGGAAAACAAGCACTATAAAAATTTACAGCACTCTGCGGCAAAGCAGAGGAGATGCTATGAATTTCCTCGTCGTGATGAGAGCCATGGAAAACGGTAAAAATGTACGTTTTCGAACATATGTATGGTTTGAATTGTTATGGAACTTTGTTGCCGGTATAAAAGTGGGGAGCTGGAACAGATTTGGAAGCGAATATATAAAAGAGTGAATTTAGTGTTTTCCAATAACAACCGCACGTGCGTTCGCGTTTGAATGTACGCCTCTCTATGGGAATACACGTCATCCGAGATGCCCTTCTCTCTCTCTCCTCTCTCTCACACACACACACACTCCCTCTCTCTTTTTCTCTTACTTCCGCCTCACACATACATATGGGCATTCGGATTGGCTAATATTTTATAACCATATAGATGGAACCACGGACGACAACTTTCATATATGTCAATGTACATAAACCCATTACTGACTGATACACGGTTCACAACTACAATCTTTACTGTTTCTGGAGTAAAATCAAATATTATCGTATATATCGAAGTTCCTTAATTTTAAAAGTGCCTCGTACGATGTTACATATTATCTTCACTCATCTACCTATTAATTGTATTATTCCAAATTTATTAAACTCCTGTGATTTACTGCAAAAAGACCGATTTTTGAAAAAAAAAATTTAATACACTGTACCTCCTAAAAGGGAGTTTACAGGGGCTGTAATAAGTGATGCTCGACTATTCCTAGGTGAATATGGAAATTCTTCCGATGAATGAAGCTTGGAGGTGTGTATCTACGACTGTTGATGATGAAACGAGGACTTCTGCAATCAACTGATGATATGGAGCGGCCACGATCAATCTTAACTTTACTGGATACAATAGTTTTGGGCGAGCCGAGTGTGTGTCCACGTTTTTAATAAGCCTAATGGAAAACACCGATATTCTCGTTCCTTTATGGATGTTATAAAATGGGTGCAGAATGTAAAATGCACATTGATCTCCTAGGGTAACTTTTTTTTATATAGACATATATTCAATTTATTTATTTATTGTGGAGCGTTCGCTGCGAGGCGATATTGCTCATCAAAAACATTGAATATAAACAAAATACAAAAATGAAAACAGTAACAAGAAAAATTAAACAATACAATTAGAACAGACAAAACTAAGAATGCAACCAAATAACGAAAGTCCGTCACGCAGGTGCAGCGTAAACTAAGCAGATTTCCTACGTGAAATTATACAATAGAGAAATCTCCAAACGAGAGCCGAACAGTTACGGCCGAACTAGCTTTTGGCGGGAAACTCATTCGTCCGTGA
Organism: Riptortus pedestris; assembly: GCA_019009955.1. Taxonomy (NCBI): domain Eukaryota; kingdom Metazoa; phylum Arthropoda; class Insecta; order Hemiptera; family Alydidae; genus Riptortus; species Riptortus pedestris. The sequence goes on along the minus strand of CM032230.1, from coordinate 86,730,508 downwards.
TTGGGCCACATTTAATAAAAATGCAAATATCTCGGTTAATATTCAAGATAGAGAATAATTTAATTTGCAATAAGATTGGTTCTATACAATTTTTTCATCCGACGTATGGTAACAGAGATACTTTGAATTTCCGAAAATCCCCCCCTCTAAACTCCCCCTCCCACTCGTCCGATTTCAGCCATTAACGAACTCGATCTGTCTTTCTGTATAAAACGCTTACATATCGAGTTTGTTAACGATCATACAAAAATTGCGACCGTATATATATAATTTTGAAACCTCTTTTTCGTCATCTCCTGAGTAGGATCGATGGACATTTGAAGACTTTTTCGAAAATCGCGTCATGAGTACGACCTCAATAGCTGATTCTCCTTAACCAAATAACTAATAAGCAACCAAAGAGACAAAAAACACAAATAAACAAATTTAAAAAAAATTAAAAAAAACAAAACATTAAATTTAAAAAATCTTGTAAGGAAACTAGATAATTAAAAACAATAAAGACTAATATAATTAAGGAAACAATTATATACTTTCAATGTTTAATATAAAAACTAAAATCAAATAAATAAAAATTATTATGTGCATCAATAAAATAAACAGGTTAAATTTTCTAATATCTAAATCATTTTACATTTACAATCAAATGCTCCCACTTCCTCTATTACATATACTAACACGCACACACACACACACGCACACACACACACACACACACACAACATACATACATACAGTAAAAAAAATTGCTGGAGTTATTCAATTGGTCAAAAAAAAAGAATCATTTAAGCCTTTCGATGTTGGGAAATAAATTGTCCATTAAGATTGTTTAACCTTCAGTAGTAAAATTCCACATTCCTTTTTGGGCAACATTAAATGATTGAACTATCCCATTTTGATCATCTCATAATTGTCAAGAGTTTTACAAATAACAGATCAGCCATTTTGTAATAGCTACTCGCGAACTTCAGAGCTTGAGACTAAGATTCCCTTCGATTTTACGAACATGGGTGAAAACTATTTTGAACTTGTAAATAATGCCTCTAGCGATGATTTTTAGTAATAAACCTTGTTCTGTCTGTTTACTCGTTAACTAAGTTTTGAAATATAATCCTTCCAGCTTCGTCTCGCCGATATTATAAACAATTCAAGTATTTTAGAATACTTTGAAGGGTGAATTAATACCCTTTACCTCAACAGACATGATAGATCCTCGTTATATCATATTATACCTCGTCAAAGTTATACTCAACCTTTCAAAGTCATATGAGTAGTTAGGAAACCTCTTCCAGGGATTATACATTTCACCATTAACAGCGTTTATACTGTATATATACTAAATTATTCATGTGTAGTGAAATGAATCATCCCGATATAAATCTCGTTAGTAAACACATTATAAAATGTCTTCTACATAATTATAAAGTTCATTTATAACTCGCATTACGTGAGACAAATCTCACGAGAAAACTACACTAACAGAGGATTTTCATGTGGAAAGTACCAACGAAAAACTCTATGGGACACTGAATATATAGGCCACTGAAAACAGAACGGTCAAAAAATACCCCACCAGAAAGAAATGCACCATGTGGGAGCAGGAAGATAAAACGAGTTAGAATGATGATGATGATGATGATGGGAAAAGAATAAAAAAACTTGCTAAAAAAATATTTGGTTCAAATGACTGGTCAGACTTTTGTCAAATGACTTTTGTCAGATACATTTGTCGAATGAACTTGGCTCACGCCGTTTCCGAAGAGTGTTTTGGAAGACACTTTACAACATGACTTGTGGTTATGATGTTCTGGACTTGAAATCCAAAACGTTTGTTAACCTTTTGTCAAAAGTTGTTAAAACAACCTGACTTTTGGTATCATTCTGGATTTTCTCAAATCCAAAACGTTCATCAAACCTTTTGTCAAAATGTTGTAGAATTCCGTTTACTCAACTTTGTCCTAGGATAGTGCTCGGAGCGAAAGCTCACGTTTAGCACACGCCTAGCTGAAGAGATCCGAAAGATCGAAACGAAGTAGTCCAAACTTGTATTTGCTGAAAATGGGTTTTGAAACTTTTCGCAATTGAGATTACTAGTTTCGGTGGATGGGACTTTGGTCTTATCGTTTTCGTACTTACGGTGACTCATCAGCAACGCGAAGAAGCGTTGGAACGATTGGAATAAAGGCAAACTGCCTTGTTTTGATATTTGGTTCAAATGACTGGTCAGACTTTTGTCAAATGACTTTTGTCAGATCCATTTGTCAAATGAACTTGGCTCACGCCGTTTCCGAAGAGTGTTTTGGAAGACACTTTACAATCCTAGGACAAAGTTGAGTAAACGGAATTCTACAACATTTTGACAAAAGGTTTGATGAACGTTTTGGATTTGAGAAAATCCAGAATGATACCAAAAGTCAGGTTGTTTTAACAACTTTTGACAAAAGGTTAACAAACGTTTTGGATTTCAAGTCCAGAACATCATAACCACAAGTCATGTTGTAAAGTGTCTTCCAAAACACTCTTCGGAAACGGCGTGAGCCAAGTTCATTCGACAAATGGATCTGACAAAAGTCATTTGACAAAAGTCTGACCAGTCATTTGAACCAAATATCAAAACAAGGCAGTTTGCCTTTATTCCAATCGTTCCAACGCTTCTTCGCGTTGCTGATGAGTCACCGTAAGTACGAAAACGATAAGACCAAAGTCCCATCCACCAAAACTAGTAATCTCAATTGCGAAAAGTTTCAAAACCCATTTTCAGCAAATACAAGTTTGGACTACTTCGTTTCGATCTTTCGGATCTCTTCAGCTAGGCGTGTGCTAAACGTGAGCTTTCGCTCCGAGCACTATCCTAGGACAAAGTTGAGTAAACGGAATTCTACAACATTTTGACAAAAGGTTTGATGAACGTTTTGGATTTGAGAAAATCCAGAATGATACCAAAAGTCAGGTTGTTTTAACAACTTTTGACAAAAGGTTAACAAACGTTTTGGATTTCAAGTCCAGAACATCATAACCACAAGTCATGTTGTAAAGTGTCTTCCAAAACACTCTTCGGAAACGGCGTGAGCCAAGTTCATTCGACAAATGGATCTGACAAAAGTCATTTGACAAAAGTCTGACCAGTCATTTGAACCAAATATCAAAACAAGGCAGTTTGCCTTTATTCCAATCGTTCCAACGCTTCTTCGCGTTGCTGATGAGTCACCGTAAGTACGAAAACGATAAGACCAAAGTCCCATCCACCGAAACTAGTAATCTCAATTGCGAAAAGTTTCAAAACCCATTTTCAGCAAATACAAGTTTGGACTACTTCGTTTCGATCTTTCGGATCTCTTCAGCTAGGCGTGTGCTAAACGTGAGCTTTCGCTCCGAGCACTATCCTAGGACAAAGTTGAGTAAACGGAATTCTACAACATTTTGACAAAAGGTTTGATGAACGTTTTGGATTTGAGAAAATCCAGAATGATACCAAAAGTCAGGTTGTTTTAACAACTTTTGACAAAAGGTTAACAAACGTTTTGGATTTCAAGTCCAGAACATCATAACCACAAGTCATGTTGTAAAGTGTCTTCCAAACACGCTGCGGAAACGGCGTGAGCCAAGTTCATTCGACAAATGGATCTGACAAAAGTCATTTGACAAAAGTCTGACCAGTCATTTGAACCAAATATCAAAACAAGGCAGTTTGCCTTTATTCCAATCGTTCCAACGCTTCTTCGCGTTGCTGATGAGTCACCGTAAGTACGAAAACGATAAGACCAAAGTCCCATCCACCGAAACTAGTAATCTCAATTGCGAAAAGTTTCAAAACCCATTTTCAGCAAATACAAGTTTGGACTACTTCGTTTCGATCTTTCGGATCTCTTCAGCTAGGCGTGTGCTAAACGTGAGCTTTCGCTCCGAGCACTATCCTAGGACAAAGTTGAGTAAACGGAATTCTACAACATTTTGACAAAAGGTTTGATGAACGTTTTGGATTTGAGAAAATCCAGAATGATACCAAAAGTCAGGTTGTTTTAACAACTTTTGACAAAAGGTTAACAAACGTTTTGGATTTCAAGTCCAGAACATCATAACCACAAGTCATGTTGTAAAGTGTCTTGCTAAAAAATATTTGAAATAAAAGTAAATAGACGAAATTGAAATACAACATAACATCAAAAGGAGTACTTTTTTTCCTCCTCATAGTGACCCTACGAAGAGTTATTTATTTGAAAATATGTTCCATTGCCACATGGCATATTACATGAATAATTATGTTTAAATACATTTATATATTACAATACATACACGGTAAGCAACCATATAATCAAATATAACAAAAAAATAGTAATAATAAAAAAAATAATAAAATAAAAATAGAATGAAATAATAAAAATAAAATATTATAATAAATAAGGTAATTACAAAATACAAATAAAACAAATAAATGCAATTAATAAATGAAATGAAAAAAGAAAAAAAAAAACAAATTCACCCAAGTTAAACTCAACCTATGTTTAATTTGCAAGTCTATGTAAGGTACATATTGAATTATAATTCTCTTTCCTCACAATCAACTTTATATTCTAATGTTTTTTGCTACATCCATATCTATACTTTTGATAAACTTTATGAGTCCTTTAGTATATTTCTTAAATAATATACGAGGTGGTTCTGGCCAATTACCTCCTATTAAATTATGTTCATTATTAAATTTGATTTATTTTGATTAAATGTTGAACAGTCATAGAGTATATGAAAAACCTTTGTGTAGTCTGTGAGTCGCAAGTACATTTGTCATTGTCTTGAATTTTAAATCTTGTATAATAATGTCCTGTCTGTCCATGTTCCGCTAGAAATTGTGTGAATTTGTGATGGTAACTCTTAATTGTGTTGTAGTTATTGTGAGTTATATTTGGTATTTATCTATGTAAGCTGTAAGATTTGTTACATGTCGTCCATTCTCTGTTCCACTTATGTATTGTGACGGTACGTGAGTCTTTTTTAAATTATGTGAGAGGTACGAGAGATAATTCTGGGATGAGTGTTGCATCTTGAGCTGCTTCCTTTGCTAACGTGTTCACTTGTTCGTTTCCAATATTTCCTGAATGGGCTTATATCATGTCTATGTGCAGGTGTACATTTAAATGTATAATTTCCAGAATATTTTGTGTTTGTTTTGTAGCGTTTCAACTGACACTGATGATGCAGCTCTTGCACTGAATGCGCGTCTCTGTTAAATATAAATAATTTTTTTGTGGAAAGAAGGTCTGCTTTTGTGTTACCAGATTTCCCTTAGGGGAAATCAGCTATTGAGGTATTATGACGCGATTTTCGAAATATGTCTTCAAATGTCCATCGATCCCAGAAGAATGAACATTTGAAGATTCGACAGAAGATGACGAAAATGAGGTCCGTTCAAAATTATAAATATATATATATATATATATATATATATATATATATATATAGATATATGTGTGTGTCTTTTAACGCTCTTGCGGACGAAATTTTTTTTTTTTATCGTTACCTAACTCAATATTTAAACGTTTTATGTAAAAAGACAGATCAAGTTCGTTAATGGCTGAAATCGGACCAGTGGCGGGGGGGGGGGGTTTAGAAGGGGGATTTTCGAAAATTCGAAATATTTCCTTTACCGTACGTCGGATCAAAGAATTGTATGGAACCAATCTTATTGCAAATTAAATGTACTATAAATATTGTTTTATGCATTTATTCTCTATCTTGAATGTTAACCAAAATATTTGCATTTTTCAGTTTTTAACCATCAGCAAACCCCCACTTCTACTCATGAAATATAAACAATAGTCTGTTATGTAATAAACCACATTATTCGAAGCTAAAATACCATACATTTTTTATTCAAGAGGCCTTTATTATACGAGATATATACAAATATGTTACCGTGACCCCCCCCCCTTCTTAAGTTCTTGGACAACTAAAATTTGATTGATTGAGATAAATATTATTCTGACTCATTATTAATTACAGTACTAGATATAGTAAATAGTTCTCAATAAAACGAATATGTTATATTCTAATATATTTCAGTAATTGTTTTTTCATTTTACTGCACGCAAAGCATGTGTTTTCAATATCCAGTTTGAGTACGCAAAGTAGCTATTTTCCGTCCTAGGACGCAAAGAAAACAGATGTTTTGGAAAACTTACTCTTGGTTATCTTATGTTATTGAGCGATTTCAGTTCAGAGGTAACCTGTGTTTACTATTTCAATACAATGTCGGGAGCTCAAGATCATCTTGAAATACCGGAAGTTTTTTTTATAAGAAGCACGGAAAGCAACGGAGGAACTTCTACGAAATCACGAGCTAAATATGAAGTGGAATACAATAAGTTTTGCCACTGGTTGAATAGAAGAAATGTTAGTGTAAGTTCTGAGGCTGGTGGAGATCTTCTCACATTAAAGAGGCACGGTGGATGGCAATCATCAAGTGTAGCTGAAGGGTATTTAGAAAAATCAACCACAAGAAAAGTTGAAGTTTCTAGGAAACTGTTTGGACATGCACCCAAGAACGGCTGTGGCGAGTCAGTTAATTTACCCAAAAAGTATCATAATGTTCCTGTTCAAGAAAATGAAGACTATTTCACGGTAGACGACCTTTTTAGAGATGAATTTGTAGAATGTATGGCAAACCGAACTTTATCAGGAATCGAAAAAACATTACCCAATAAATGTCTAAATATATCTAATAATAACAATTGTTCAATTAATATAAATTTTAATATGTAACAGCTGTCTAACTTTGATTTGTGTTACTTTATAAAAATGAATCAATTATAACTGAAATGGATATATTTTTTTTACTATGTTTGAGCAGTATAATGAAAAGTAATGTTTATTACACGTACAAAAAGTGGCTTTCGGTGCTTGGCCAAATTTCCGACTAAAACTAGGCCTCGCACCGAAAACGCCCACTTTGCATCCTAGTAATGAAAATAACTATTCTTTCCGGTGTGAGGTTGGCAGACTTGTTTGTTTACATTTCAAGCACTTCCAGGTTGTTGAATTTGACTGAAACATTTCTTATTTCCGTTTGTATTTATTCACTTGATGTTGACGGTGCTATTGTGTTTCTATGTAGATTTATCTATTGTTAAACATCACGAGGGAAATCTGCTTCGCTTACACACCCCCTGCGTGACGGATTTTTTTCCTCTAGATATCTATGTTCACCACCTAACACATCTCTTCGAGAAAAATTCTGACGCTCGCCAGGCAACTGCTGGAGTTCAATGTTGACACTCAATCAATTGGCACCGATGTTGGAGCTCTTGCTCAGAAAGCGCTCCAACGCTGAAAAATATATTATTTATGGAAGGTGCTTTTTGTGTTTTCTCCTTGATATCTTCTTTCCCCCGTCCAGCAAATATCATTGGGAAAAAATGGATTTGAGGAAATGTTTCGAAAATAGCGTCATGAGTGCAACTTCATTTGCTGATAGCTCATAAGAAGTTAATAATAGCCGGAGGTGAAAATCTTAATAGACACACAATTTCCCTCTTAATCAACAACCTTGAACTACTAGCTTCTCCATTACTACTAAAGATGTCGCAACTGTCACCATAGAGATACAAAGATCCTTTAAAAATGTACAAGTCTTAACTACCTTGCTTAATGTACGAAAAAGTCAGGGACTGAATCACGTTTACTAACATAATTTCATTATAGACTGGAATGAAAACTCATTATCCAAATACCACCAACAGAGATAACCTTATATTAATTACCGTCAGTAGTATTAAAACAATTTCTTCTTATCTCTTGAATTAAAATTATCTTGCGTCTTAAATGCTGAGAGCACAAATTACCATATAGATTTAATGGAGAATCAGATTTCTTAAGTGAATTGGCTTAGAATAATCTTGTTGAAATAAGTAACAGCAACTGAAGCTAAAAATATACTGAGAATCTAGGCCCATTGTCAATAGTAATTTACATAACGTGTTACTATGTCAATACATTACTGGTCTGATTTAATCTTAGTTAGCCTGATTTGATCCAACAGAATATTATGAATTTAAGGAATTTGTAAATGATAAATTAAAGAATACGAGAGAGAGAGTGAGTGAGAGAGAGAGAGAGAGAGAGAGAGAGAGAGAGAGAGAGAGAGAGAGAGAGAGAGGTGGGTGGGGGAGAGCTGAGGAATGTGTGATGGAGAGAGATAGAGGACTTTAGCCTAGAGGGAGGGAGGGCCAGGCAAAGTTGAGTATAAGTGGTAACTTTGGCAATATCATCACACCTCCCCCACGGCAACTCCTATCCCCATCCCTGGAGTTGATGATGGTGAAGTTGCCGTGGCCGAGTTGCCATCAATAACCCTCCCGGCCAACAATGCCTCGACCTTTTAACCATCAGGCCCATCATAATTTCACTAAAAGCTCCGTAGGCCCGCACCGACTCCACTCCAGAGTTTTGTCTCATTTAAGCAGCGGGAAATTGCATTCGTCATTATTTTTTAAACTTCTTTTCTTTCTGTAGCGCTTTATCCTCACACTCCTTTCCCTCGCTTTTTTATTTTATGATAATAATACTTTTCCTGTTGTTAGTTATTTCAAGGGAATTTCTCTTGAATAAGTAGTCTCTCATATATTTGCCTAGTTACATGAGTTGTGAAATTTTAGTGCGTTCACTTTCAAACCCGACATAATTTAGTAGTCGTAGAAAAATCTTAAACAAAAAACACTTAAAATTGACACATTTATTTCAATGTTTTTGTAATTAGAGTTTCATGACATACTTTAAATATAGTTAATCAAAATAAATACTTTCCCACGTTTTAAACCCTGCTGGAATTCGATAACCTATACTTCACATTACCAATATGAATTCCCCATCCAATTAGACAACATTCCAATAACACTTCGAGTATAATTAAACTGGCGGTCACGTTGTATCTAGATATTCTCATTAATATATTGAAAATTAGCTTTGATTAATTTCAGGTAAATGGTAGAATAATTACTCACAGATTAGAATATGCCATTAAGCTATTGACATATTTTTAATGGAATATTTTGTTATTAAAATTTCACGGAGAATTAAGTGCCTCTCTAAAAAAATTAGTAATTTATATAATAATTATTTTAATAATTTACAAGTATAATTTAATCTTATTAGTGCGAACTATTAAGAAACCACTTATCAACTATATATCATATCTTGCTTATATGTGTTGTAACGATAACACTCTTCTATTTGCAATTGAATAAAGAAAAGTAGAGTGGATTATGAACTGACGAATATTTGAGGATTACAAACTTAAACTGAGGCGTCGAATACAGTTTGAATTCTGAAAAACCTGTTTATTAAACAAAAATTAAAGAACATTGGCATCGAACTTTTATTTGTTCAGAGAAAAACGTAAAGGTCTTTAATTTCTTAAAAGAACCAAGATGCAATTTAAATAATTAATTAGACATGTATCAGTGGCACCTGATAAATCTTTAAGTGTGTTAGTAACTATATTTTCATCTGTAATGTAAAATATTTATTATTCTAGCAACACATATTCGATAATGCAGCTTCAATGTTATATTTTATAATTGTGATTAATACTCACTAGAAAAACTAGTCCTTGCTGTGAATTTCCAGATTAATGTAGTTTAACCACATTGAATATTAAAAGAGTTATTTGTCTTTTTTTTTATTATTATGTCATCAGTAATCCCTCAAATGGTGTACTTAAGATTTATGTTTTGTTTACTACGAGAAACTGTTAATGATAATATTTGCCCTAAGGTGCGTACATTTACATAGAGAAGGGCTATTATACATTTGCAAATATAACATTTATTATGATGCGGGTATAAAATTATTATATATCTAATCTGTTGATTAATTAAAAATTAGTATTTTAGTTTTTTACGATTTTTTCTACGGTTTATTTTGAATTTCAAAATCTTCAGCTATAAGAAATCCCCCCATAAAATTCATACGATTTTTAATTAAGACAAATGTAACATTAAAGATAACTCTTAAATCTTAAGATCACACTATTATGGCACTAATGCTAAGCTTAAATTTCAAGCACTAACATATGATTCTAAGAGATGAATAGAGTATAAAGAATGGTATTATGATGTAATAATCGGTGTGAAATTCCAGGAAGTTGTAAATTAGCTAAGTTTAATGAATATATCGGGGGAAGAAAATTTAGTCGAAAAACACTCTCATTTATTCTTTAATATATTTATAAAATATTTGTAGAGATGTTTCCCTTCTTTGAAAGTCTCTTTAGGAGATTATCCTACTTAATATAATCTCGTACTCTCTTACGCTCAGAGGGTAACATGGATATAGAATTGCACCACAGATTTGTGTATCTACAAATAGAAGATGGATAGCAACGTTCTTTAAATTAAAATAATCAATACATTGTTTGGTATAGCAACGGTGTTCAGCGCCAATTTTAAATCTGCATTTCCCAAATATTTGCTAATTCAAATCATACAATTTTACTATTTTATTTAGCTGCAATATGAAATTTGCAATCAATTATATATATTATACTGAAGATCAGTGATTTTTTAATTATTTTCTCTACTAAGATTAAATCAGACCAGTAATGTATTGACATAGTAACACGTTATGTAAATTACTATTGACAATGGGCCTAGATTCTCAGTATATTTTTAGCTTCAGTTGCTGTTACTTATTCCCATGTTTCAGGGAGTATGACACCGTCCACGCCGTTTATTGTATTTGTTCTGTTGTTGATTTCTAGAGCTTCTAGGACCAATCTTTTACCGAGGTGGTCTTCTCTATGTAAAACTTTTGTCTCATCAAATTTAATTTGGTGAGAACAAATACTTGCGTGTCTAGCTGTGGCTAGAATGCTTCCCTGAAACATGGAAAGCCATATTAAAATAAAATCCAAAACATATGATTGAAGCAGGTATTCAAATTAAATTTATTGCATGACGAAGATGGACGCATTTCCATCGAAAATTTGCAGAACAACAAAAATTCAAACCACTGGAGCAGATAGCCGAAGTCCTCACAATGAAAATACTTCCCAGCGATGCAGCCTCAAAAATAGAATGATCTTATATGTGTATATGTTACTGCAATGTTGAGTAGTATCCGAGATGTATGTATTTTTTTAGTATTCAGCCTTCAGTAAACCCCCACTCCTACTGATGTCATATTGGCAAACACATTATATATGGCTTAAATACAAAATGTTATTTTCATTCAACATTTCTAAACTTTGTGTTTTTTTTTTATATCAACATTACACTCGATATATAACCGTTGAATGGGAAACAAAAGTTTATACTAGGTAATAACTGATTTCGGAATTTTGGGAGGGTGGATTTAGAGGAGGCAGTAATGGGAACTGCATACATCTCTATTACCTCGAGTCGGATAGGTAAATTTTATGAAACTAATATTGTTGGAATTTTAATCTTCTACAAATATTATTCTATGCATGTTTACTGTAACTCAAATATCCTTTAGGTGACATTATATTTGGCTGACATCAAAAACTCAAAACATCTCCGTTATGATACGTCGGATCGAAGAATTGTATAGAATCAATTTTATTACAAATAAAATTTCTTACAAATATTGTTATATAAATGTATTCTCTATATTTAGTATTAACGAAGGTGTTTGCATGTTTTAGTGTTCGGCCTTCTATAAACTCCTACTACTGACGTATTAACAATAAACTATTATATTATGAAGTACTTTATTTGAAGCTCGAATTTCAAATAATGTTCTCATTGAACCTTTACGTTTTGAGATAAATGCAAATACGTGGCGCTCCTGGGAAATCTGCTTAGTTAACGCAGTCCCATCGTGACGGACTTTTAATGCTATGTATACTCCGGTTCTTTGGACTGCATAGGATATGGGATAAAAGTTTTCCTAAAGGCACTAAAACCTTCAATACTCTTTAAAGTTCTGGATCCATTAAAGGGTGAAAGCTGCTTTTAGGATGATAGTCTCAGCTATGATAGGAGCTTTTAGTCTCATCTAAAGTGCTCTAAGTTTTCTTCGCTTTTTTAGAATCCTCTTTTCTCCATGGTGAGACTTCGTTCATTTTATTTACTTTTATATTAGAAAGGATGGCCTATAATTTTGTAAAGTTTTTTAACAAAATCATTCGCATAGCTCAGAGAGAAAGTAAAGTCAAAATACCTTTGAGTAGTTTGCAAGGTTGAATAAATATTGAATTAATTCCCTTTCATTGGGTAATCATAGAACTCATAAGAAGGTAATATCTGCAAATATAATCGCATATAAATAAATACATACGCTTTAACAGTAAAATGAACGTGAGATTTTGCATATTAAAAGAAGGTGTATTTTAATGCATATGTAAATGACAGCATCTGCTGGAGTGGAAGTAAGAGGCTGAATGAGTTGTGAGGCACAGAGGCTATCCAACAGGTGGACTGTGGGTTCTAAGGGCCCACTTACACCCGACCCAACTACCAGATGTGCCTTCACAGATCTTGAACACATCCTATCTAGAGGAACATTTACTGTTTCGAAGGGTAGAAGCCAGGGATAGATTTTCGAACAGTCCGAAGACCATGCCACCGAGCTAAAAAGCCATCGCTAGGCTTTCCTGGGGTGGGTAACTATCATTCGATTCCAGAAAAGAAAAGTAACAGACTCGTCTCCTGTATTCTTGCTCCAATTCGAAAATGCACATGAAAATGAATGAAACACACAGAAATATATTTTTTTATGGAACTAAAACTAATAATAAATAGTCCGACACGCAGAGGCTGCGTAAACTAAGCAGATTTCCCACGTGAAGTTTAACAATAGATAAATCTGCCTCATAATAACAGTAGTAGTAAGGAATCTCTAAACCTATTCACGAGGAAACGGCCGCACTAGCTCTTGGCAGAAAGTCCCGAACATAGCCGACTCTTGCCGACCCCACACACAATACAAATGCAAATATCTCGTTTAATATTCAAGATAGAGAATAAATGTATAGGACGATATTTATAGTAAATTTAATTTCCAATATGATCCGACGTATGGTAACGGAGATATTTCGAAAATCCCCCCCTCTAAACACCCCCCTCCGACTGGTCCGATTTCAGCCGTTAACGAACTTGATCTGTCTTTTTGCATAAAACGTTCAAATATCGAGTTTGGTAACGGACAAAAATTGTGACCGCAGCGTTATTAGATATATATATATATATATATATATATATATATATATATATATATATATAATTTTGAACGGACCTCATTTTCGTCATCTCCTGGGTAGGCCCGATGGACATTTGATGAAATATTTCGAAAATCGCGTCATGAGTACGACTTCAATAGCTTTAACCCTTAAGGGAAATCTGCTAAAACAAAATATATTGACGGTCAGATTCGATTTCTGTTAGGAACTTCCGCAGGTTTTCTCTAGACGTCTACGGACCCGATTTCTCAAGAAGGGGGGACTTGTTTCATGCTAATGTTCTTTCTCTTAATTATTGAAAGGTCATTTGAAGAAACTTACTTTGCATTAACGCATCTACTTAAAAAATTAATTAAACAATTACTGGGTCTATCTTAAAAAATAAAGTACTATAAAATATTTTCTGTAACTTGATCACTTGTTTTGATCACACCAATTTTATACAATATAATCAGAATCTCCAGTGGAATCCAAATAAGTATGTATTCATATATTCAGTCTTTTATAAGAGGTAGAATCAAAATAGGTGATACTATAATCCTATATCTTGAGTAGAATCGATATATACAACTACTACAATCCTTTATCTGCAGTAGAATCGAAATATAGGATACTACAATCCTTCATCTGGAATAGAATCCAAATAAATGATATAATTCTTCAGCCAAGAAGTTTGGCATTTCACCATAGCTCAGAGAGAATTTCCTCAGATCAAATAGATCCTTATATAGATCCAATCTATCAATATGGAATCTATACATTGTTAGTTATCACTCATATCAATCAGCTTACTATTTACGAACGTAAGTTTATTAATGCTCATTTTAATGTAACTTCATCAGCTAAAGTTTAAGCAACGATCTCCACTGATCACTAGCATGAAATATTAATGATCATGAGATCTATTGTGTCACTGATAAAAAAAGTAAAAAAAAGAAAACTTTTTCTCTAATATTAGTCATTCTTTTTTAAATATTATTTTGACTGTAATGAATCTTTTAACATCTCCTTCAAGACTTAATGTGTTTTTATTTCTGTTTCAGGTATTATACTCGTATATAGCATCACATACGAAAATTATTTTCACCTATAAAATGTGAATCACCAGTGCTCACCAGTATGTTTTCACCTCTCGAGTTATAAGTAAATATTTATCTAACGATAATCATAATTTAGACATTTAATGTTTATAAAAGCTATGCAGTAATAAATATTCTCACAAAGGTATGCAATAAAACTAAGCTTTTATGATTTGAAATAGTTTACGATTGTCTGCGGAAATAATAAATATGTGATAATTTGGGGCTAATATTCTTCCTAATGTAAATAAAACATTTTTGATAATGAAATGTTTGACAGTTGCAGAAAAGTAAAAGGTCATTTACTCTTTAATGCGACCTCTATATTTCTACAGAAAACCATTTTTCCTTAATGACCAGTAAAACAAATAATAATGATTTAAATAATTTAGTATTGGCCAACTTTTAATCGCCAATAGAATAGGATCGATTGTCATAAAGATTTATTTATTTGAAGAGCTCCGCAACTAGGCGATGTCGCTCAGTATCATTTATTTGAATTCTCTAAATTAAAATCATTAGTCATAAAGACTAAACAAGAAATTTAAGACACCGGATAGTACTAGTCTGCCAGTTAGTGCAGACTAAAACTCGTTTGCCCCCAAATAAATACGATACTCTGAACTACAGCTAATAGTTATAATCAAACGACATATAATTATTCCTGGCAACGTATGAGAAACACGCTTCTTTTGGTTATTTAACAGGGAAATGGAGAATACTGTTGTAGAGAGATAGAAGGCCAAATGAAATCCCTATGAAGTAATAATTAGTGAAAAAACAATTCTAATTGAGGATTGAAAAATAATTAAAACTATTGACTGATAAAAAGTACACAGCCAATGAACGAACCTTTTTTTCATTTCCACCTCTAAATAACCAAAATATGACACTGGCAAAAATAAATTATGCTTTTCTGCAAAAGTATTCTTGCAAATCCTAAGAGTAAGTCTTGTAAATCCTACAAGTCCAATTTGACTCGATAACGGAATTTATTTTTACTATTGGCATGGGATCACCGAGATTTGTAACTAAGAAATATACATTTTAATTGCGCCATTACTAGAAACCTCCATAACTGGTTTCTTTTTAAGAGAAATCTGCTAATAGTCCGCCAAAATGTTTGTTCGTGTTTAATTCTCCTGGCTAACTGAGTATTATTTTATGAGATTATACAAGAGGAGTAAAGCTCTATTAAAACGTTATTTAAAAGAAAAGGGGATTGAATCGTTGGAAAAGCAGAGGATGGTGGAAAGCAGACGAGGGTTAGTGGTTGGAGGTGGTTGTAGTCTGGAAGCCTTGCAGTCGGTAAGTCATGAATTGATAATTCAAAAGAGCGGCCTCTTTGAAGTGTAAAAGCGCCCCCTACAGAGCCAAACTCCCCTCACCCTCTTTATACAACGAATAGAAGCTCCCAAATTTTTAATAGACCTCTCTCCTTTTGTTTCCTCATTTCACGGACGTCTCAGCCCTCTCGCGCCAAAATTTATAAAATGGCCAATGACGGTTAGACTATTGTCTGTCGCACTTGACATCGCAATTAGACTGTAACTAGTACTTATCATTACATAAACAGACTTCCCTGCCTGAAGGGAAATCAGTTATTGGGGCTGTACTCAGTGCCTTTCTTCAGAAGTCCGTCGATTCCTCCAAGGAGACGGCGAAAATGGAAGTGAACGAGTCGATGAATTATAGAATAATTCTACAATAATAATAATAATAATAATAAATGATAACTGACCACACTGTGCATCATAGCAAATCGGATATTCTCATTATTGAGAAGATAAATTAGACTGCTGATATTATTGAGATTGCAGTACCCAATGATAAATATATTCGAAAATCCTATGCCAAAAAACGAAGAAAATGTCAAAAATAAGTTACTGAGCTTAAAGAGGTATACTGAAGTTACGGCTATACTAACTATACTATATACTAAGTACAAATGGAGTTGTGCTAAATACCACTATAGTAGGAACTAAGTATCTGCCAATAGAAATTATAAAAGAAGCACAGCAAGGGGTACTACTTCAGAGTGCAAGAATTGTGAGGAATTTTTAAATTCCCTTTAACATTTGTTACAATCACAAACTCCTCATCGGTTGGATTTTCCCCCATGCGGATTTTACTCAAGTTTTTCTGAGTGTAAACCTCCACCATAATAATTATAAACACATGTCATATCACCGTTATGATTCATACTAAACAAATGTTTTTCAAAAACTAATATGTAATTTCAAGCTAATCTCACCTGCAAATTTCAGAATAGCATAGAAACGAAAAGCAATCGACAGTTAATATGCAAGATTAAACAAGTTAATGTTTAGAAAAATATCAGTAACAACGATCATTTTTAAATATTGGTAATTCAATTTTCAATGATGTCGTATTTAAAACCCAATTAAGAATTGAAAGAACTTAATCAATTTTTTTTTCTTTGTTAAAATAATATATAATATTAAACCAATTATTTTAATCATACTGTGAATAATAAATATATTTTTTTTTTAAATATTATTAACTCAAATTCCAAGCTGTCATTTTCCGAAACCAAGTGTGAGCTGAAAAGAATGTATTCTTATTATTTAAACTAATGCAAATGGAAATTCCGAATAACCGGAAAAGAAAAAAAAGAAATATTGAAGAGTAAGAAGTTTATAATAAAGAAAAAAAAACAAAGACTCCACTCAGCAATTAAAGTCTCTAAAGCTTTGACAAATAACAGAAAATCAATATAAAATAGCTCTGGACTAAATTACTTCTTAAGAAGAGTTTCTTAAGCAATAATTAAGGAGAGTTTGGGATGGAAGAATTTGTATAACAAAAGAAAAGGCCGTTTTAAAAGGTTGAACAGGATATTGCTGAAATCTGAGAGAATATCGAGCGAAACTCCCAAGAGGGTTCATCACTCCCCTTAGGATAATACAAGAAGGAAAAACCGTTTTTAAGGAAAATGGAAGGAGAAACACATTTTTATCACTCTTACTCTAAACAAACTTTTCAACACTAAATTTATCACTTTCATTGTGTAAATTGAACTATTACACAGCACAGTATTTCAGTAGATGCGTTAATGCAAAGTAAGTTTCTTCAAATGACCTTTCAATAATTAAGAGAAAGAACATTAGCATGAAACAAGTCCCCCCTTCGTGAGAAATCGGGTCCGTAGACGTCTAGAGAAAACCTGCGGAAGTTCCTAACAGAAATCGAATCTGACCGTCAATATATTTTGTTTTAGCAGATTTCCCTTAAAGAAATCAGCTATTGAGGACGTACTCATGACTCGATTTTCGAAATATTTCTTGAAATGTCAATACGGGGGAGATAACGAAAACTGGAAAGCATTCAGAAGCTTTGAACTAGTAGTTACTGAAGTTCTGGTCAACACTAGGTCCACCAAGTTTGGGCTGATGAAGTAATACTGTGCACCAGATCAAGGAATTTTAATTCATTCGTAGAAGCTTTTATGTATGAAAATAAACCAATTCTTTGTCATTCTGGAAAGGTATAAATGTTTATTAATAGAATATTTAAATTTTAAAAAATGAAGTCCGTCAATGAAAAAGTAAAAAACAACTGATTGAATATTTCATTTGCTATTAAAGTTCATTATATTTTAGCAATGCCAAATGACGTATAATTATATTCAATTACTGCAGTTATTAACACATTGATTGCATCAGGAGAGTTCATGGAATTTGTTTTAACAGATATAGCTAAACTTAATGATCTTTATTATATATCAAGAGATATTTTGATAACGAAAGAGTTTTTTTATTTATTATCCCTGGCATGTGTGCCGTCTGGACGAAGAACGGTTATAGCCCGTATTCCACGAATTTCCATTAGCTACTGTAAGTTGTCCAATTTTTTAGAATATTCGGTAATAATGTGGAATTTTTCATTTATGAGAATTAATCAATGTATTACAACTTTTTATGGCAATGGAATAATATATGCAGTTTTCCGGCCATATGGGTATAATCCAAGTATATTTTTGAGAAAATGTCCGTTAAGCAGGAATTATTAGCAGATTTCCTTCCTGGTGTGTCTCACAAGTGACCCAGTCTCACCATATGTGCTCCATTTCTCGGACTCCGAAGGGTAAAATTGGGGGCTTCTCTGAATGGTATAAACAAGAAAGTAAGAGTAACTTGCTTAATATTCGAGTTACGAAAATATATAAATGGAACAATAATTGTAGAGTATCAATATTTTAACAAGACTAGTTCAATAATAGTTTTCCAACCTACATTTTCAAGTGGAGAAGGAAAGAATAAATTTAATTTCTGATGTCATCTTTCAACTTATTTCCATTAATCTCACATAATAAAGGCCCGTTAAAAACAAGATTTGGTATTTAGGCTTGGTGGAATAAGAGGTTTTACGATGTGATGGGTAACTAAATGATAATATCTACGTTGACATTCAAGATTAAGAAAAAATTATTGAACATTTGAACAATATCCAATTTGCAACAAGATCGATTATGTTCAAATATTCGACTCAACGGTGATTTTTTTGTTTTTAATTTTTGAAGTAGTTTTATTTTGGTATAAACCGAATTAGATGATATATACATTACATTATATCTATCAAGCCAGAAACTCTATTCTGGGAATGTCTGTTTAACTAGCCCCTTTGCCTCAACTATACCTCTATGTGGACTTCGGGGGATACTTTTTCCTAGAAGACCCAAATAGATTAACGCTGTTGGGTCCAGGCTATGTATGTATGGCATGCTAGGGGTCACTTTTATTATAGGTGTAATATAAATATTACTCCAGAATATTGCTATTTAGGAACTGGATGCCGATCTATTATCTCGGAAAGCTCGTATCATGTCGAAATGGTTAGGCCAACATTGGATACGAGCAATGCCTTGAAAGGAATATTCTCGCATCCTTAAGAATTATTCCGATGAGCGCTTCGGAAAGGATGTGGTGCACTTTAAGTATCAGGCCCAGGATTCAATGAGCTCAGAGAAAGAAGAGAGACGAGAGAGAGAGAGAGAATATTTCTCAAAAATAAACCTGCCCCAAATTAGTCGAAAACCATGTTGTTGAATGTACACATATGTTTACTTTCGAATAAAAGCAGCCCAACCAGTGGCAACAATAATCCAAACCACTATGCCCAAAAAATAGCTTTTATTTTATTTACTTCCAGTCCTTAAATGTCATTAGCAGATTAATGTAGTCAATATGAGATATGTACATTATCTATGTTAATGGGACATGCGCAAGAACAATGCTTAGGCCGAGGGCTAGATTCATAAACTTAATGGGCTGAGCTTTCATCTAGATAATTAGAAATTCTCTTGAATCATCTCACCGCCCCATTGAAGGCGACTTTCTCATCCATTTGTAAACTAGCGCGTTGTTTCCTCGTGGTTTCAAATATAAAGAAGGGGGGAAAAATTCTTCTTGGCGAGTGTAGTTCTTAGATTAAACGGAACATGTCCCTTTTATAACTCAGCAAGATAACAAAACGAAGCATTAAATTATTGTTTGCTTAAAATAAGTGCTATCTTATTTATGATTATTACAAGAAAATAAGTATGAAAGAAATTTCACGGCAGTGTTTGTTGGAAGTGAAGAATGTTTACTTGGAGAGAGAGAAAAAACGTCCAACTCTTCACAATTTGTTTATTTCAGCGCTAAGCGCTTTCAAAGACTAATGTCTCCATCTTCAGAGTGTCATACTTGAGATTTTTCTGAACGTACTGTCTCTGATTGTGGGGTATGTTGATACTCCAACTGAAGCTTGACCAGCCATACTGTTCCACGGCAGTGTTGTGACAAATTGTGAAGAATTGGACGTTTTTTCTCTCTCTCCAAGTAAACATTCTTCACTTCCAACAAACACTGCCGTGGAACAGTATGGCTGGTCAAGCTTCAGTTGGAGTATCAACATACCACACAATCAGAGACAGTACGTTCAGAAAAATCTCAAGTATGACACTCTGAAGATGGAGACATTAGTCTTTGAAAGCGCTTAGCGCTGAAATAAACAAATTGTGAAGAATTGGACGTTTTTTCTCTCTCTCCGAAAGAAATTTCTTTGAAAAAAAAAAGGTAAGAATCAACACTTAACAGTCTTTAATGGCTTCCAATTAATATATTAAGTCATATATGAATCAGCCAACAAATCTATAAACGGCACACATTATTTCTGATTTTATAAGAGTTTCCTAATCCTGCTACAGCTGATATTGAATACTTAGTGGCTGAGTTTGAAGAAAGGCTTTGGAATTGCTGTTTTATCAATGACCTTGAAGGGATTATAAAAAGACCCGAGATTAAAACCGAGGGAATAATTAAAGGAAATTAGAACAAAAAGCAAGGTTCTTTGCTTGCCGAAGAGAAGGCGAGGGGTGGGGAAGCAAAAGCTCATCTGCTCTTGATAAATAGTGCCCTGTTAAAATGGGTCTCTCAGTAATTTTCCCTTCCCGTCTCTCACTATTTTTTCCCTCTTACTCCCTCATTCATCCCGCTTTTTAGTAAAGGAATTAATTTCACTGCCGTCCCATGGTGACTTATCCTTCGCCCGTGTCCTCGAGATATTTAACTTAAAGCTCTGAAATTCTCAGCAAAAATGTACTTAGTTGTCATGATTTTTCAGAATATTTTTTAATTGTTTTATTTTTCACTGAATACCCTAGACAGACCTTCATGAATTCTTCAAGCAGAACTCCAACTTCACCTAAAAATTATTATTTCTTCAGTGACTTATTCCGTCATTAAAATGTAAATATATCAGTGTCATTTTGAAATAAGTATTTCTAAGAAATTATTAAATTAAAAAATATGGAATAATCATACTTTGGAATGTACTTTAAAACGGAAGAACACAAAATTACCGAAATTATTTCAGTAGGGATGGGAGATAGATTAGAAAGAAGAAAGAATTTGGTAAATTCCTAATGGAATTTGGAAGATGGGTGGATTCCAATCACAATAATTACATTTTGTTTTGTTTCAAAATTCATGTTCAATGCATAATTCAGTTCAACGGAATATGAATAATAGAGAGAGAAAAATTAAGGCATTGATTCTGAGAGTATACATGTATTTAGATGCCTACTCCAAACAGTCGGCAATGAAAAATAGTAACATAGTATTGCGAAAATTAAATACATGAATAATCCTTAAGAGAGAGAGTAGCATATTTGGAAAGTGCGAGATAGATCAAAAAAGGCGACAGAGGGTCGAGCCCCTACTAGACCCGTCGAGTCCAGTGTCGAATGACCCAGACAATTCCCCTTTGATGTATGCCGACGACCTATATAGAGATCCAGCCAACCGCGAGCGAGTCAGTTTTATTCTCACCTGTCTTGATGTTCACATCAGTGCTACAGTGCAACTTAGTGCAGTGCGGTGAAGTGTTTTTATAAGAAGAACAGTGTTGTGCCGTGACTGTAAGTACTAGTTTAGTGCCGTGTTTAAGACAGTGCAGTGCCGCGAAGTAAAGAACAGTGCAGTACCGTCTTGTTGTATATTTCAGTGACCGTGAGTGAATTATTGGACTGTGTAATCTGAAGAACAGTAACGCTATCAGTGTATACTGTGAGTAGTAATTAAGAATAATTACCAAGTGTATTGTGCATTGTGAAATAAATTGTGCAGTGATAAAAACTGTGAAACATGCGATTATTTAATTTTGCAATCCAAAAGAACTCTTATTAAAAACGCTTATTACTGGTTTTGGTAATAAAACGTAACAATATTAAAGCACAGTCTTATACGTAATGTATAATTACGTAAATAATGTGTGCTTTATAATATTTGATTATCTTTAGGCAGTTTTGTTTTGTGTTATTTATTGACTTCCATTACTCCATTTTTTATATGTTGGATGGTTAAGAAAGCCATCCACAGGTAAGAACCAACACAAAAAGGCCTCATTCCTTTATAAATATTTTTATTATTCAGTATACCAGTATTAAATAGGTAGCTTTTAGAATCGCGTCCCAGGTAAATGAGCAGTTCACTTAGGAACAAAAAAACAACAGGAAAACCACATTACGGTCCATTAAATTCTATAACTTTCCTTATTTACTCCAACCTTTGTTCATTTAAGCTCCAAATCTTTTCACATCAGACAACGCTGCTATATTTCTACCAAGGGCCATAACATCGACACCATGTTGTGCTTGCCAGTTTTTATAGTACTTTTGTCTGAATTCTAATGGGGCACTAAAAAGACCTAAAAATAAACAAAACTTTGAATTACTGGACCTAACTGTTCTTATATTTGTTTTCACTTTATGCGAGACAGCTTTCCATGGTGGACTAGAAAGAATTCAATCTGCCGACTGAATCCCTTTCTTTTCATGCCTCATGACTTCTCGTGCTTTAGAAGTCTAACTTCCGGCTATCTCTTGCATGAAAATGCTTCTAAACCTCCTCGAGTTTTACGATGATGGATGAACTCTCTTTTTATTACGAAGCAGCCTTTTAGAGCTTTTCCACTTTTTAGATTATTTATTGTATGTAATGCTCGATTTCCTTTAGTGTATTCTGAAACGGGAAAGGGATCCCTTCATTGCCATTTGGTGATCGAGAACCTCTTTCTTCAAATCCCTACTTTTCTTCTAAACATGATTCTTAATAACTTAATTACTATAACTGATATTAGAGTCTCTAACCTAAAAATATCGTTACAGCCCTATCCGAAAGCTAATGCTTCCCTTAAATAGTCACATAAAAAACACAATTTAAAAAAAAAAAAAAAAAAAAAGTATTTTTTCCTTAAATAAAAGAGATATATACAATGATAGCTTGCACAAACAGCGGTAACAACAAACTGTGTACAAACCAAATATGTAAAAAGTAGACAACTACATAAATCTTTTTATAACTGTAATTATAATTAGTCGGATAGTCTGTAAAAAACTGAAAATCAATTAAACAAATAATTATTGATAACACTAAAGTAATACTTAACTTATAAGAAATGGATGCAACCTTACCATCGGGTTACTAATTTAAATACATTATATCAAGTTACCACTTTTAATGAAATTGTTCATTTTTGCATTCATGTGTCTCTCTATCTATAACAGAAGTATCTATAATAACCGTGAAACCGCCCCTAATAATCCTAAAAAAATATTACCAACTACCTGAGCTATTGAAAAGCCCTAGTAAAATTTAAACCTTCAAGAATTTATTTTAAGGTAGTATTGACTCACAAATATATCCTACCTAATGCCAATGAACCGAAACCACTGATTTACGAATTACAATAGTTATTTTCATCACTAGTACGCAAAGTGTATCTTTTCTGTACGAGGTCGAGTTTCACGTACGAGGCGAAGCCGAGTTCGGGAATAAGACCGAAAAGATACTTTGCGTACGTATGTTGAAAATGACTTTTCATTATACTGTACCTATTCTTAAAAGGAAATAAGGTAAATATTTTAATATTTTTATTCTAATAAAAAAATCAGAAGATAAAGATATGAATTCTAAAATATGAAACATATGTTTATTAAACTGCAAAGGTTATTCAACAGATAAATAGAATAGGCAATAGACCTATAATTTAAAATTAATATTTATTGTGCAATTTTTATTGTTACTTATATTAATACCTTTTTGCGGTATTGATTGCTTAATTATTGACAAATGTTTGTTCGTTGTGCTTTCAGGTTAAAAAAGTATGCAATATACAATGAATGATAGTATAATGAGGAATATTCCAATAACAGCTGTTACTTTTCTGTACTTACTAGTAAAGAAAAGTATCCCTTTGAATACTCAAACGATAGACTGAAAACACATGTTATTTTAACAGTATAATGAAAAAGTATTTTTTTAATAACTGGGGCATTGGGAGAGTAAAATGTCATAAATATTTAATAAATACTGAAATACATTTCTATTGTGTTTCTCTACAATGTGTTTTTTATATATATATATGAATAAGTTAGATTCCATTCCAGATATTTCTAGGCATTGGTCTTCGTCCCCATCAGATTTCTTTCCTGCGTAGTAAGTTATAACAAAAATCATTCATATTCCTGATCACCAATGTCAGTCATGACTATGATGGATGACCTCCTTCACCGTAACGATTTTCATTAAGTGCCATACATCTGAAGTTATAAATCATTAGTTTTTTTTTTGTTTTTGTTTTTTTATCTCAAAACCTAATGCACAAAAATCAGAATAATTAAAAATATACTAAAACTTCTTTTATTTACGCTGCGTGGTATTGTGTAAGTCAATTCAGATTTATTTTTCGTGGAGCGTTGTCAATAATAGATAAATAAATATTTCTAGTTCTATAGAATACTAGTATTTTTTGACATACAATAAAATAGAATATCTGACGGTTCGATTCAGCGTGTAAGAAAATCTGTCTTGATATCTGTCAGTTGTGGGATACTATAAAGAACATAGGGCTCGCCAGGGGGATGTATGTTCCCTCACAATTTCCTTTTCTATTCGGAAAATCCTAATATTAACGAATGCCTTTATATGCCAACAGCATTATTATTGGCATTTTTATTTCTTTTGGTTTCAAACATTTATTTTATATTCATCATACTAAATGTCCAATATGTATTAACATAGGGATGTTCTTGGTCTATATATACTCTACTTCGGCAGTTATATCAGTATCAGTAAGTAAATTTACAGCTTAAAGGATTTTACATCTTCATACAAGAGGTAATCCTAACCACAAACAAAATGAAACTTGAATAAAAAAGCAATAGAAATAAGCAAAACTACATAAATAAATAAGCTATGCAATTCTAATTAGTGATTAAAAATTTAAAATATACATATAGACAGTTAGAAAAGATTCAGATTACTTACATATAAATAATAGAAACTTTATATGAGATTCCTTAACACTAATTACTTAAATAAAATATTAATAATTATAATTATTAATATTATGTTTTTCCCAATTACTCATAGAGTACTTTAAGTACTTAGTACTTAGTAGTACCCAATTACTTAGAGTATTTTAACAATTTCTTTAACAAATATTAACAAATCATTATCACTATCTATTTTTAATGAGTCTTCAAATACTAAATCGCTGTCTGGCATATTCTAAATATATACCTGGATAGGCTGCTGTCGTATAGGTGTTATAATAGCGCACGAGTTAAAAAAGTATTTTTAATTCTCAAGTTCATTACTATTACATATAGCAGGGGTAGAAGTGGGCTCAAACATAAAAAAAAAGAAAAAAAAAACATTTTCCTTAGGTCTTTACTTAAGAGGTGGTTGCCTAATTTTTCAATTAAGTCATATTTATTCCATAAAAAGTCCTTCACGCAGGAGCTGCGTTAACTAAGCATATTTCACACGTGCGCCACGTATATGCTTTTACCTCAAAACTTAAAAGTTCAATGAGAACACTATTTGGTGTTTAGGCTTTAAATAAAATGGTTCATAATATAACAGCGCATTTTTAATATGAAATGAGTAGGAATGAGGGGCTTACCGTTCTTCAGTAACTTCACTCAACTAAAAAATGCAAATATCATGGTTAATAATCAAGCTATATGTTGAAAACACGTATATAACATTAAATTTGCGATATCATTGAATCTATACCATTATTCGACACGAGGCATAACAACGGAGATATTTTAAATTTTCAAAATTCTTTCCCTCTAAACCCCTCCCCCTCCCACGGTTCCTAGTTCAGCCATTAACGAACTCGATTTTTCTTTTTACATAAAGCGATTAAATATTGAGTTTGGTAACGATCAAACACAAATCGCGATCGATAGAGCAGTAACAGACATATATATATATATATATATATATATATATATATATATATATAAAACAAATTTTCGACAGACCTCATTTTTGTTATCTCCTGGGTAAGATCGATGGACATTTTAAAAAATTTTTCGAAAATCCCATCATGAGTACAACTTCAATAGCTGATTTCCAACACGGGAAATCTACTAAAAGTATGTCAGGGTCTTGTGATTTCCGCACATCCTCAGCTCCAATGGAGTACATTACTTCTCTTATCTCGTGCTGCCAGCTAGAGGCAGATCGCTTATCATATATATGTAAACATTATAATATCCCGTTAAGACCATTGAACGCCATCCTCAAAGGGTTTGGGGCACGTGAACCGTAACCGAAATAAAAAATTTGCCATAAGAAAGATTTTCCTTGTAAATCACAAAGTTTAATATTAGAGGAAAATGTGCCCGTAATTACAGCGAATTCTGAATATTAACCTCGTTAAAAAAATAAATGGCAGTATGCCTTTGAAATTATAGATCCGTGAGGTCATGAATTATTGATCAGTTAAAATAAGCCACCTGTGTCTCAAGAAGCATGCATCCAATGACACTGAATGAATTATAGACCGAATATGAATTTGACTCCTTGGCACTCAGTGTAGCCACAACACAAAAGAGGGAACACATGAAAACACGCACATGATTCAATGGTTGAACCCATCCAACGTTTTTCTTATCCCCAATTCAATTCAATTCTGCCCTTCCTCTTTATTCGCCGAGCGTTGATTGGCAAATCAATATTGGCTCGAATGAAAACATTGCGTTCCGCGTTCAAAAGTCTCTCAGAGGTCGGAATGAATTCTTAACGAACTTAACTGTTCGCGAGTTCAGTCGAAAAACTGCTGCCGCTCTGAAAAGGGGAAAAAGTAACCACTTCGACCGGTTATGGCAAACATGACAAAACAGAAATTAATTTTGGCACTCCGAATAACAGCTAAATGGAATAATAACTCCTTGCTGGCAAACAGAGCACCCTGATCCCCGATACACTGAACCAAACGCCTCAGGTTATGGGAGATCTCGGAGCAACTGTTGCCAGACTTCGAATTCACCCATTCCCGCTCCAAGTCAAACTTGCCTATCGTAAATATTGACTATCGACATTCAAAACTACCCCTCAACTCTGAGAGAGGGAGAGGGAGATAGAGTGAGAGGGGGAGCAACCAATTGGACCAGCAGCATGCAAACATGCTTTGATGAGAGCGCTGTGAATTAATTTGACAGTGTTTAAACAGTGTCGCCAGAAACTTTAACAAACAAACAGACCCAGATCACAATACCGAAAGCAAAACAATTGCTGAGTGATATCCAATACTTAAAATGTGCGGTAAGGTAATGTGAATTTCAATTCCCACACACAACACAACATGAAATTCAAAAAGAAATGCTCAAATGAGGCTGTAGTTTAAAGGTCTCACCTAATTACATTTAGACCATTTTGAAAATAAAGTCAGCATTATTTAACAGGTTTATTTTATTTTATTTTTCATAAGAAATTCCATTACGCAAATTCGATTACAAAGCAATACGTACACAAACACATTACATTTAATAACTGGACATTACACTATTTACGAAGCTACTAATCGCATTCATGATTGTATATAATAAATCAAGTCCGTCACGTAGGGGCTGCGTAAACTAAGGAGATTTACCACGTGCTGGTATGACACACTAGAGAACAAGAAATTACTAAGAACTCACTTATTAATAGAGTTAAGAGAAAACTTAAAGGGCAGCAATTGT
Organism: Riptortus pedestris; assembly: GCA_019009955.1. Classification (NCBI taxonomy): domain Eukaryota; kingdom Metazoa; phylum Arthropoda; class Insecta; order Hemiptera; family Alydidae; genus Riptortus; species Riptortus pedestris. Next base: position 86,702,694 of record CM032230.1, on the reverse strand, counting down.
AGAACACCAATAGCTTAACAAGATTTGCCCTATAACACTTTCCGAACCTACTCATCGTAATGGAGATACTTTGGATTTTTCAAAATCCCCTCTCTAAACCCCCACCTATTCCGGCTCCGATATAAGTCACTAAGTAATATTATATTCAGTGTTGAATGAAACAATTCAATATCGAGTATGGTATAAAACAAATGGACATTTTCCAGGTTAGAACCTAATATCTCACACGTTGATGTCAACCTATTTCCAAGTGTTGCAGACAGTAAAAGTTCAAAGTGAACAATATTTGGTATTCAAGCTTAAAATAAAGTGGTTCATAATATGTCATGAGTAGAAGTGGGGATTTACTAAAGGCTGAAAACAAAAATATTTAATATCTCGGTTAATATTTAACATAGAGAAATCATATATATTGATTCTATAAAATGTTTCGATCAGACTCATAATAACGAATGTATTTCGAATTGTCAAAATTCTCTCCCACTAAACCACCCCTCCCACAATCCACCACTCTCTGATCCGATTTCAGCCGTTTACGAACTTGAGCTTTCTTTTCACATAAAATGATTATATATCGAGTTTGGTAACGATCAAACAAACATTGCGACCGCTAGAGCAGTACGAGACACACACACACACACACACACACACACATATATATATATTTGAACGGACCTCATTTTCTTCAACTCCTGGGTACGATCGATAACTTATAGAAGACATTTTTCAAAAATCCCTTTATATCTACGCTAACTGGAGCAAATTGGCTCAGATTTTGTATGCTTCTGATACTAAGTACACATACTCACACATTAACTCATGTAATTCTATTTTAAATATCTGTATTAGCAGTACGTGTTAAGCCAATGCCTCCTCTGACCCTCAATCACATCTGATTGGACCGAAATGTCCGACAAGCATGACAAACGAAAAGGTATTTTTGTTGGCCAACTCCAGCTGGCAATAATAAATGCCCTTCACCAAGTTCATGACAGTCGAACAGAAAGCGCCACCAACTGTCGAGCCTTAATTTCGTCAATAATGAAATAGTGCTTCATTTTAACTAATTTTCTCAAATCCAACTGGAAATAATACCGTATTAACAGATAGCCCAGGATACAAAATATCCCATTCTCAATTAGACCATAAACGAAGTTCATTCCTTTATTATCGTATTTACAATTTAATAAGATTAGAAGGTAAACATGTATATTTTGTTCAAAATCAAAATATCCATTAAAGTATTTAAATAAAAAATTCATTAATGAAAATTTTGTTCATATTTACAATAAAAGTTAAAGAAAATATTTTTATTCACAGTTGAAGATTTGATAATCAGAATCTTTACGAATAGCACATACAATTTATTTTTTCCTCTCATTATATTAATTCACATTGAATTAACAACTAATATTAATTTTAGAGTCAATCATTTATTTTATTTTTTTTGTAACAGAAAATAGACTTTTTATCTTGTCGAATTACGGAGTAGTTTAGTCACTGCACTTGTGAATTAAGTTATTATTAATATTTAACAATTTTAATTTGTTTTCTACATTTATTCATGGAGAATTGCAACTATATTACAGGTTTTTGAAAATTGATTATTTATTTTTATTTTGGTTAAATTAAAAAAAAAAATTATTCCTAATGTAAGACTTAAAACCAATAAAAAATATAATTATTAAGTGAGTTTACAGAGCGAACATTTTGTATTGATAATTGTTATATACTTATGTATTCTATTAATGATATATTTCTTGTGTAATATTAAATATTTCCTCATACCAATTATGTTTTTGTAAGAAAGCATTCGAATTTCCTTTAAATATCAGGAACGCGCTAAAAATTAAATGGCAATAATTAAAAAAACTGTCTATTTATTTATTAATATTAAATAAACTCCCTAGAAGCAAAAAATGAAAAAAAAAATCCAGATTCGATCTCGAGATTTCCGATTACGAAATGAAATCTAAGCCACTGAGAATTATTGAAACACTCGTCTTGGGAACAACCCAAGACGTTCATGCAAACTTTAAAATTTTTTTCCAGACCAACGCATGCGTTCTCTAGCTTTAAAAAAATTTGTTTTTCATTTTAGTTACTTAACACTAAAACATTTTCGTTCAAATCGGTGTGGGGAAGACTGTGCATACCCCTTGTAAGTATTTTTTTTAACTCGTGAGTAGGCGACTGTTGGTATTAGAACAAAATGCTCAATTGGTTTTAAAAATTTTCCCAAGGATGAGATTGGAACTCCGAGGTATACATTCGAGTTGACACATTATAATTTTTAATTCTGCCTAAACAAAGGGTTTATAACTCTTTTCATAAGATTTTTGAAGGGTCAAGGATAATGAATTTATTATGCAATACTCTTGCTCATACTTTAAGATTTTTCTGCCATTACGCTGCGAACTATTTCAAACAACTATATCAAATAAAAACACAATAACTTCGTTAACAGTATTGAACGGGATGCCTATGGCTCCATTGTTTTCGTAAAATGTTACTTTATAGGATAAAACAAGTATAAAAAGTAATGGACTAAAACTGTCCCCTTGTAACACTCGGTAGCCTCAGCAGGGACACAATTCAGACTGAGCTGATGGATGCATTAAATTGGGAGGGCGAGTTTAAGTCGAATTTCACGGTATTGGATGTGGAATCGAAATTCATGGCCCGCCTTGCTAGTTCAGGCGTGTTTCAATAGATCCAGCCATAACCTTAGGAGGTTAGGACCTTCTCTCCCCATTGTACAACTCTCTCACTCTCACCCCCCCCCTCTCTCTCTCTCTCTCTCTCTCTCTCTCTCTCTCACTTTCACCTCCTCTCTCTCTCGAGCTTTTTCTCTCTCCCTCTCTCCCTTCCTCATATCTCGCCCTCTATTTCCTTCTAACCCCCCTTTCGCTCTGGTAATCTCGGGTTCCTTTGTTCTTACCGCTGGCCTGAATCATTTATCCAGTCCAGACTTCATTTATTAAAAGCCTTTCAAAAAGGGCGACCTCCCTACTCTCTCTTACAGACCATTAATTTCAGGTCCCGAGGCTCCGTATCATCGTCCCCGTTCCAATAGATGGTTTTCTTCGTACTCGCTTGGAGATGTAGTTTAGGCTTCAAGTAGAGTCCCGAAATAATATCCCTTCTACTATATATAAACATTGCTGTTTCCATCATAATGCAGAAACAAGTTGAAAAAGTATACTATTGACCTGTACTCAAGGCGAAGAGCAATACAAAAGGTTGAACATTTCATCCCAGAGAAGAGACAGGAACCTAACCGGATTTCACTAGTGCTATATAAAATGTATGTATGTAGTTATACATTGTAATTGTAATACATCAAAATGAAATCCAAATCGGGGAGAAAGAAATGACGGAGCATCACAACTTAGTAGAATAAAATTTTTCAAAATAGTAAAAACGTCACCATTGTTACTGAGAGAGCTGCATTTAAACACTCACTTGCAAAAGTTAAGAGACAGGTCATATCCGAAGGCTCGCTTCTACATGATCTACTAATAATCTGAATTTTATGACTATTATTATGGTTAGTAATAAATCCATAAAAGCCATAAATTTAAACTCTTTTAATTTTACTGAGATGAGTTAGCAACTATCAATATTAGTTGATATTTTAGTCCAAATGATCGTCCATATCTTATATGATTTAATTGAATATGTAACTGTCATTGCAGGCACTGGTGTTTAAGTTCCATTATAAGATAGTGTGACATAATTTTTGAAATATATATGCAGAAATTGTCTGATAAAAGTAAATTTATGTAAACCGTTGACGAAGAACAAGATTTTAAAATAATAAGTTGTCAGAAAGAAAATTCAAAAGAACGACTCTGCCAGCGCTTAAGTAACACTGCTAGTACTGAAGAATATTGAAATGAAACAATCTTTCATTCAAGGCTGAAAATTAAAAAATCTCGGTTAACATTCAAGATAGGGAATAGTTATAGAAAATAATGTATACAGAACATTATATTTGCAACTAAATTAGTAATATACAATCTTTCGATGCGACTCATAGTAACGGAGATATTTTCGATTTTCTTCCCTCCTAAATCTCTCTACCTCCAGTCTCATTTGAGCCGTTACCCATGATCTTTAGCTTTAAATAAAACCCTTATCGAAGTTTGGAAATGATTGAACAAAAGTTTCAACTGTTAGAGCGTTCTGTCTGCCCATGTGTCTATCAATCTGTCTATGTCTACAGTATATCTTTTGCGTTGTGAGCCTTCTGTTAACGCACACTCCTAAGCTACTAAAACACTAAATGTCTCGTGTCCATCCCAAACCAGATTAAATACAAGTCTTGTTAACTCTAATTAAGAGTGAATGAGAGGATAGAATGTGAGAGGACGTCATCAGTGAGTCATTCCAGTTCGTGGGAAAATCGGCTTAGTTAACGGGCTTTTATAATACCCATTTTTTTTTTTTTTTAATTATGAAATGAACATTTTTTCAAGGTGACGTTACTGTATCACTATCATAAACAGCCCCGCCCCAGACAAGCAGATCTGTGAGCAAAAGTTGCCGTGCCCCTCCACCCTAGCGGAATTTTTGATTTCAAATATAATAAAAATAATTCTTATTTAGTAGCATATATATATATATATATATATATATATATATATATATATATAATACCCTCACGAGCATGTTTTTAAAAAGAATATTTTTAGTTGAAATTAATAAAATAAGTAGCTAATGGCTTTCAGGTTATAAAATGGGCATTTATAATTCATACAAATATTTATTATAGGCTATTACAAATATGTAATAAAATAAAGATGTAATAATAATTAAGGAAATGTGTATCAGCGATGTATTTACAAATGAAAATAAGTATTATTTGGGGTGTTATTTGTAATAATAAAATTAATGCCTTTTAAAATTTAAGTTTATCCTTTTTTTCATTTGAGACTCGTGGGCCCTCGGCTTTTGCCGACCTGTAAGTCCGGCGCTGATCATCAATGATAATAAAGAATAGGAATCGTCGCAATAATGAAATTTTATTCATCAACTCTGGTTTAGTGAGTAATAGGAAGAAGTTGTAGCACCAGGGGGAAGTGAGCCCCGTTTAAAAGGAGGGGGTGTACAAACCCATAAAACCTGTAAAGCCCATAAACTAAATAAGTCCGTCACGCAGGGGTTGCGTAAACTAAGCAGATTTCCCTCGTGAAGTTTAGTAATAGATAAATCTACATACTGGTAACACAACAGCACCGTGAATAAATACTAACGGGAACAAGAAATGTTTCATCCAATCTCAATAACCTGCCGACAGGAAGCGTTAGGTTATTTTTTTTATTTGAGATGCCGCTACAATGGCGATTCATCTTTTGACATATTTGAATATAATTTTACAAAATATAGGTTAGAAATGTAAACAAACGGGTCTGCCCGTTTCACACCGGAAAGAATAACAATTTCTGAAATATATCAGAATATAACATATTAATTTTATTGAAAACTATTTACTATAACAAGTACTCTAATTAATAATGAGTCAGAATAATTGTTATCTCAATCAATCAAATTTTAGTAGTCCAAATCCTTAAGACGGGGGGGGGGGGGGTCACCGGGACATTTTTGCATGTATCTCGTATTATAAAGGTCTCTTGAATATAATTTTTGGTATTTAAACTTCGAGTAATGTGATTTATTATGTAGCAGAGTATTGTTTATGTAACACGAATAGAAGTGGCGGTTTGCTGATGGCTGAAAACTGAAAAATGCAAATATCTCGGTTAATATTCAAGATAGACAATAAATGTATATAACAATATGTATAGTACATTTAATTTGCAATAAGAGTGACTCTATACAATTTTTCAAATCGGCGTATAGTAACGGAGATATTTCTAATTTTCGAAAATCCTCCCTCTAAACCCCCCTCCCACTGGTCCGATTTCAGCCGTTAATGAATTCGATCTTCCTTTTTACCTAAAACGATTAATTACCGAGTTTAGTGAAGATTAAACAAAAATTGCGACTGCTAGAGTGTTAACAGACATATATATATATATATATATATATATATATATATATATATATATATAATTTTGAACGGACCTCATTTTCGTCATCTCCTGGATAGGATCGATGGACATTTGAAGAAATTTTTCGAAAATCGCGTCATGAGTACGACCTCAATAGCTGATTTCCCTTAAAGGAAATTTGCTAATAAAACCTGGTCAAAAATGCCTTATGAAGTAACTCCCAGAAGCTCCAAAAAATCGCAACGATTTTTAGTGTCGTATAAGTCGCTGAAACAAAGAGCTCATACACTAAAAAAATTGAAATATATACTACTGTTCCATTCTAAAAACAAAATTAAAATTAAAAAAAAAAACGGTTCTAAAATATTGATTTTATTTAAGCTAGATGAACTTTGGGCCCTTAGGACTTCCACGTGCCCCTCCCATAGTTCCACTGCTAAACTTCACAAGCTTGGTATTCCACTTCGACGAAGAATCTCGTTCGATTCTAGCCGACCAGCAGAGCAAGAAGTTAGCAAATAGTTTTAAAGTTCTGAAAAACTATCCAAAGTGTATTGTAATGATTAGATCCCAAGTACTTAATACATTAACCCATCTAAAAAATCGGCTAGTTTCAACAGACTTTTTGCATTAGTGACACCCCCCCCTCTTGTTCATGTAGTGCTCCTGGTTAACTTCAATTTTAAGAAATTAAATCCCCCCCCCTTTCAGAGGAATATTTGAATGTGTTACAAATGTTATGAGCAGGACTTGCTTAATAGTTTTGGAAAATTATTTCACAAATAGCAAAAAGTCATAGTAGTAGTTTCTCCAATTTGCCCTTTTTTCGCAAACATATTTCTTAAATAATAATCTGTTTACTTTATGTTCGAGTTGTAGTTGAATTATTAAAGTATTAAGAGAAATCAGCTATTGAGGTCGTACTCATAACGCGATTTTTGACAAATTTCCTCAAATGTCCATCAATTCTACGGAGGAGATGACCCCTTCAAAATTATAAATATATTTGTCTGTTAACGCTCTAGCGATCGCAATTGATGTTTGATAGTTATAAAACTCGATATTTAGACGTTTTATGTAAAATTAAAGATTGAGTTTGTTAATGGGGAATTCCGAAATTCTTAATATCTCCGTTATTGTGCATCGGTTCGAAAAGTTGTATAGAACCAAACTTATTTGAAAATGAAATGATCTATAAATGGTAATAAATATATATATATATATATATATATATATATATATATATATATATTAATATCTTGATTATTAACCGAGATATTTGATTTTTATATTTTTCGGCCTTCAGTAAACCCCCACTCATTCTCGCCATATTAACCGTAATAATAATAAGCAGTTATATTATAAAGCACTTTATTTGAAGCCTAAATATCAAATATTGTTCTCATTGAACTTTTACGTTTTGAGATAAATGCAAATACCGTTGGCCACGTGGGAAGTCTGCTTAGTTAACGCAGCCTCTGCATGACGGACTTTTTGTTATTATTTATCTAGTCGAGTAAATTGACTAAGTAAAGAAATTCGACAAAAATAAATTAATCAAATAAGCTCAGGACGATTTGTCTCTCTCTAAGAGAAGGCGATTGAACAGGGAAGGAAAAATGAAACGAAAGAGAGGAAATACAGCCGAAGCCTTTATGATAATCGTGCGATATAGAATTGTAAATAGGACTATATTTGAAAGAACGCCCCTAGAGCCTCGTTACAAAGTATAATAGGCTGAGCCTATACAACACTCCACTTACACCCGGATTCTGACGTATATCGAGTCTTTCTTATGCCATAAATATTCAGTTTGGAATGCCCCCAAACTGCCCCTAGTTTGGAGCTAGGTCTGACTATGAGAGCTAGATGCGGTGACGCGGTATTCAAAAAATCTCTTCAAATATCCATCCATCCTACCAACGTGATGGACTGCCTTCCACCAATAGTTCTTCTCCAAGACATAGGGGTAAGTACTGATGTTGTCGTTTACGGCATTCTGTAGTATATGTCTTATCGTCAAGTGAATGTTACAACTTGAACAAGTGAGTTTGTTAGTCTTTGTCATTAAGTATGAAAGTGTTTATTTGGTGGGGGCCGATTATACCTATCCTCCGGCGAAGTTCCTGTCCTGTTCATTTCAACAATATTCCTTTACCACCAGCCGATTGTCTACGCTACCTTGGACTACATTTGGACACCAGACTTACCTGGAAATCCCACACAATAATTAGAAAAGACAGGAACTTAACAGACGATTCGGACAACTTTACGCACTGCAAAATAGAGGATCTCACTTGTCTACCGAAAGAAAAAACAAACAATATACAAGTTACCACTTCAACCAATACGGACATACGCAATAGAAGTGTAGGGTTCAGCAAAGCCTTCGAACATCAGACCCATCTAGACTTTCCAAACCAAAGTCCTGCGCACCAATAGTAGATGCTCCATATTATATCACCAACCATACCCTCCATAAAAGACACCCATAACCCCAGGGGGACAGAACATCCCATTTGTAAATGATCTAATTCCCTTAAGATTCAGAAAATTCCACAGCAGGCTATCCAATCATCCTAACCCAGAAGTCCTAGCCCTTCCAGTACCACTCATCCTTATTCCCTTCCACGGGCCCTCAAGAGATAATGTCCCAGAGATCTCTTATACAAGTGTAAAGTGAAGTGATAGCAGTGGCTAATTTTTTATCAAGTGTCATTCCTCCTTAGCTCTTGACTTCCTTGCCAGGCAGGAAAAGACTGATCCTCTCGTTGTGGTGAAGGAGTGTAGCTTCTGTCGAGAGAGTTGGAGGACGATTGTATTATATATCCACATTACCAAATGCACTTAAATGTAGACTGAAATATTTAAAAAAAAATTATACCTAACTCTCGAGATAACTTCTTCTTCTGCCCTAAAGTTACTGAAACATGGCGATCACATACAAATAGAGTTCTTAATTTTTCGTAGTTTGTTGTCAGTGCTTGTGGTAGTCCTATCAGTTTTCCGTGCTTCTAAGATGTGCTTTGTTTGTCATGAAATGTAGGACGTTTGTTCATATTCAAGTCTTTCAGCTGCTTTTTTTTTACCTCTAAGTCCGCAGTTTTCTTATGATGAGTTAAGATATATCGAAAATACTTGATAGACTCCTAGGTATTCAAACAGTTTTGTCGGAGCAGGACGGAATTATTTACATACAAAATAGCAGAGCGGTGACTGGGCGGTGGAAACATAGCCTCACAGTTAGCATATCAACTCCAAGGTCACCTAGATACATACTTCCATGGGGTTTCTAGAAACTGCCTAGATCACGCGATTTCAATGTTTCGGACACCGCTGAATTAAGTTTACATAAAATTATTTACGTTTAACCTATTTAGGCACAAAATTAATTTTAAATGTAATAAACACTCTAAATTAAAATAAACACAAGCGAGCATAAATACAAACGTGAAAATAAACACTCTAAAATAAGTTCTCTTACAATTGTTTATTCTTAGATAATATAATGATAAAACGGGCAAAACAATTTTGTTTAACCTTTTTACATTACTATCTTACCCTTATAGATTTTTTTTTGTGCTGAATCCAAATCTGGCTTTGGTTTTTTTTGTATCACCCATAGTTCTTGAGCAGAACGCCATTTATAATATAGTATAAAACCTCTTTTCAGTATCTGGGAAAATTAAAGAAACTCTATTTTTTATAAAAAGATCTTAAGTTATCATTAATTCCTATTTATTCTTTTTAATAGGCGAACGTTTCGCCCTCCTGGAGATTTGCTATGCTAAAACCTAAACTATATATTTAAATTAGTTCCTCATACATTAAGGTATGTATAATTGTCCTAGGAACAGAATTTTAAAATTTTTGAAATCCCCACTTTCTACCTAACCCTCATTCTTCATCCGGATTATATATAATAAAGGAAATTAAGGTTTTAATACAGTATAACAAACCGATAAATTTAAAAGGTGCTATTTAATGATATAGTTTAGAGAAGGGCAGATTCATAATTCTTCCAGGCACTGAAGGGGGAGGATAGAAAGGATTTGCGGAGGAGATATGGAAAAACTCTGTAAAGGAAGAAAATGGGAAATAACAGATATGGCGAGAAACACAAAAGGAAAAAGAGGGAAAGGAGAAAGGTATATTAATAAGGAGTAGAGAGACAGAGAGAGATAAGATTGTGGGGTATTTTATTTCTCCTGGCTTCGGTAGAGGTAAGAAGGGAATAAATTAGTTAGGCAGTGGATTTGCCTACTGCCGCCGCCATATTGGGACCAACTCAAGAGGGATCCTCTTGTAATCCACCGTCAGAATAAATGTTTTGTCCTCCTCCTTGGAGAACACCGTGTTTTTACTTCCCCCTCCCTTCTATTAGCCCGCGGATTGCCTAACTTGCTCACTAAGAATAATATATTTCTCCTTTTATTCCGCCTTTCCCCGTTCCACAAAAGCGGTGTGTATAAATTACGGTAACTTGCCGAAAGAAAGAATGGTCATTTGAATTGAGAAGAATCTTTTTTTTTTTTTTTTTCAAATAAACAGTCGTTAGGCTCTCGGTGGATGGGCATTAATGTATGACAAAAATAAGTTGTAACAAATTGCAACCTGAAAGAGATCAAGTAGTTAATTAAGGTTTCGTTTGCACAGAAACTCACAATTGAGACATCCGGAGCTTCCGAATGTTCATTGATAACACATTTATCTCGCGTCATAAATGACCAACGGGGCTCAAGTTAGCCATGTGAGTTAAAGCGTTGACCTTAATCTCACATGGTAAACCTAGAGTGGTGAATTCGGTTCCCGCCTGGGCAGAGGAATTTTTTTAGTGACGGAATTGAATAAATAAAATCCTTAGTCCTACCCTGGCTAGAAAAGGGCTGTAACCTGTAGATAAACCGTCCCGATTAGCCTTAGTAGCCCAAAGTGGACGTTAATAAATAATTTAAAAATGACCAATGGAAACAATATTGGCATTAATTGAAGGTTATAATATAACACTTTGTGAAGTATCAGTTTCTTTGTAATGTTACACGAGTAGGGGTGGGGGCTTACATAAGACCGGAATCTACATTAAAGCATAAAAGTAGCTCAGATGATTTTTGACTTAGAGAAAAACGCCTTGAAGAGCAATTGTAGAAAATCACTTTATCAGGAAAACCGCCTGCATAATTTCTGGTTTTTTTTTTTTTTTTTTTTTTTTTTTGGATCCGATTCATAATAACGAAAACTTGCATTTCATAACTTATCTTAACACCCTTGTTTAACGACCTTGATCTTTAGTTTTACTCGAAATTTTCGAACAGTGAGTTCAGTTATGATACTCTAGTGGACAACCCAATAATAAAGCCTTATACCTGGAATCCAGCCAAGAAGGCCACCACCTACAATTCACAGCGTCTTACAAATCAATATAGACTTCTGAGGTGACTTGCTTACTTCCCTAGATCCAATCAAGCCTTTCACAGGCCAGGTCCCAAAGCTGACTAAGCCGACACTGATAATCCGGGACATCATCAGAGATTTGGATTGAAGCCTGCCTTCAAAACTGATAAGCCGAGACCATCATCACGGTTTTGAGTCGTCTTCCTCCAACGCTGATACTCCGAGGTCATCATCGTAGATTTAAATTCAAGCCTACTTTCAACGCTGATAAGCCAAGACCATCATCACAGCTTTGGATTCAAGCCTGCCTTCAACGCTGATAAGCCAAGACCATCATCACAGCTTTGGATTCAACCCTGACTTCAACGCTGACAAGCCGAGACCAACATCCCAGCTTTAGATTCAACACTGGCTTCAACGCTGATAAGCCGAAACCATCGTCACAGATTTGGATTCTAGGCTGGCTCTAACGCTGATAAGCCGAGACCATCATCACAGCTTAGGATCCAAGTCTGCCTCCAACGCTGATACGCCAAGACCATCACCACAACTTAGGATCCAAGGCTGCCTTCAACGCTGGAACGCCAAGACCATCACCACAACTTTGGATTCAAGTCTGCCTCCAACGCTGAAACGCTAAGATCATCACCGCACCTTTGGATTCAAGGCTGCCTTCAACGCTGGAACGCCAAGACCATTACCACAGCTTTGGATTCAAGTCTGCCTCCAACGCTGAAACGCTAAGATCATCACCGCACCTTTGGATTCAAGGCTGCCTCCAACACTGATACGTCAAGATCATCACCACAGCTTTGGATTCAAGTCTGCCTCAAACGCTGAAACGCTAAGATCATCACCGCACCTTTGGATTCAAGCCTGCCTTCAACGCTGGAACGCCAAGACCATTACCACAGCTTTGGATTTAAGTCTGCCTCAAACGCTGAAACGCTAAGATCATTACCACAGCTTTGGATTCAAGTCTGCCTCCAACGCCGATACGCCAGGACCAATGTTACAGCTTCGGATACAAGCACATTGGTAACTCTTAAGCCGTACGGTAGAGGTCGAAACGCACCTTCAACACATTCACGGTCGTACGAAATTTATTATGATCCTATTCGTCATGAGTGATGCGTTGGATAAAATTCCCACAATTAAAAAACGTCCGTCACGCAGGGGCTGCGTAAACTAAGCAGATTTTCCACGTGATGTTATACAATAGAGAAATACCCATACGAGAGCCGAACAGTTACGACTAAGGGCCGAACTAGCTTTTGGCGGAAAACTAAGTCGTCCGTTACGGCCCAAATTTACTAAAAATGCAAATATCTCGGTTAATATTCAAGATAGAGAAGAAATTTATAGAAAAATATTTATAGTAAATTTAATTTACAATAAGATTGGTTCTATACAATTTTTGATCCGACGTATGGTAACGGAGATATTTCAAATTTTCGAAAATCCCCCCTGTAAACCCCCCTCCCACTGGTCCGATTTCAGCCATTAACGAACTTGAACTGTCTTTTAGCATAAAACGTATAAATATTGAGTTTGGTAACGATCAAACAAAAATTGCGACCGCTAGAGCGTTAACAGACAAATATATATATATATATATATATATATATATATATATATATATATATATATATTTTGAACAGACCTCATTTTCGTCATCTCCTGGGTAGGATCGATGGACATTTGAAGAAAATCTTTGAAAATCTCGTCATGAGTACGACCTCAACCCCTTAAGGGAAATCTGCTAAAATGCTGACACCTGAGGGCACTCATTAAATTCACAGCCTATACCCATCGAGTTGTATTCTATTACTAAACTGCCCCGTGAATTGAAAATCACTCAACTATGATAATTTAGTACCTAATACTGAATGAACCCTCTTGTAAAAGCAAGGAAAGAAGATAAATAGAGTGGGCAGAGATAAGGGAGAATTTGAAGGACGAGGAGAACATTCAGTTTCAATCGGTGATAAGGGAGGATTAAACACAAGAGGATTAAGTAGGGTAGGCTAGATGAAACCCCCACAGTAGTGGAGAGAGCTAGGTCAATCCTTTAAGGGACAAGGCTCTCTCACTGACTTACCACTAGCTCCCTCTCCTTATCTAAGAGCTAACTAATTACCTTTCTCCTAATAAACTAGTAGCGACAATCCCTTTGTGAACGTCACATGGTAGAAGAATTAAAAAAAATTTAACAGAAGCGAATCCCAACAAATAGTTAAATAAAAGTCCGTCACGCAGGGGCTGCGTAAACTAAGCAGATTTCCCACGTGAAGTTTTACAATAGAGAAATCTGCCTAATAACAACTTTAGTAGTAAGAAACCTCTAAACCTAAAAAACATTATTTAGGGCGTAATAACCCAGTAGTTTCTAGCCCAAAAAAACAGTTAACCTAACCTCTAAACCTATTCACGAGGGACGATAGTTATGGAAATGACCGCCAGAGCTCTCGTCGGAAACTCCGAACATAGCCTATTGGTGACACGCAGAATACAAATGCAAATATCTCGGTTAATATTCAAGATAGAGAATTAATGTATAGAACATTATTTATAGTAAATTTAATTTGCAATAAGATTGGTTCTATACAATCTTTTCATCCGACGTATAGTAACGGAGATATTTCGAATTTTCGAAAATCCTCCCCTCTAAACCCCCCCTTCCACTGGTCCGATTTCAGCCGTTAACGAACTTGATCTTTCTTTTTTGCATAAAACGCTTAAATATGAAGTTTGGTAAGGATCAAACAAAAATTGCGACCGCTAGAGCGGTAACAGACAAATATATAGATAGATATATATATATATATATATATATAGATATATATATACAGTTTTGAACGGACCTCATTTTCGTCATCTACTAGGTAGGATCGATGGACATTTGAAGAAAAATCTCGAAAATTCCGTCATGAGTACAACCTCAATAGCTGATTTCCCTTAAGGGAAATCTGCTAAAAAATAACCAAAAATAATCCTTAAAGATGTAGTTGATGTGTAGAAGAGCAGGTGCAAAGTAGTTGAAAGAACAAAATATCCACACTTTTAGAAGATTTCCCTTAAGGGAAATCAGCTATTGAGGTCGTACTCATGACGCGAGTTTCGAAACATTTCTTCAAATGTCCATCGATCCTACCCAGAAGATGACGAAAATGAGGTCCGTGCAAAATTATATATATATATATATATATTTATTTATTTATATTTCTCTGTTAACGCTCTAGCGGTCGCAATTTTCGTTTGCTCGTTACCAAACTCGATATTTAAACGTTTTATGCAAAAATAAAGATCAAGTTCGTTAATGGCTGAAATCGGACCAGTGGGAGGGGGGTTTAGAGGGGAGGATTTTCGAAAATTCGAAATATCTCCGTTACTATACGTCGGATCGATATGCATTTATTCTGTATCTTGAATATTAACCGAGATATTTGCATTTTTCTGTTTTCAGCTTCTGAGATGAGTTCGGCTAACTTCGGGTCTAGTCGTGAGTTTCCGTCAACAGCTAGTTCGGCCCCTTCCCGTAACTGTTTGACTCTCTATTCTGAAATTTCTCTATTACTTTTCCATACTTGTACTAGATGTCAAAAATACTATAAAAATCCTCTTTGCTTATTATTAAATCAAATACAAACGTCCATAAAAAAAATATTTTCCAGGATATATAAGAATGGAGTTATTTACGGTATTATTCTCCAAAATCCATTTTCCAAAAAGACAATAATATTATTAATATTAGACAGAAACAAACTGGTCTTCATTCAGAGCAATTTCTGACAAGCAATTTCGTTTCCGCTCAAAACAAAATATCCAAGAAAATCTATCATAAACTGAGCAATTCCAGATTTAAAACGAAACTCAGGAAAAAAATTCTCCTCAAAACAATATCAACGACTCAATTGATATTCTATAAAGATCCGACAATAGTATTTAACACCTACTAATATTATTATTATTGGCAGGGCTCGGATTGCGCGGTCTTCTCCGGTGCCTTATATAAATAATTCCAATCACAAACTTATTAATGGCTCACTCCTATTCATATTTACAACACATTATAAGTTTTTTACAAGTTTTGAGAGTCTGTATATCTTATACATTTGATTGTAAATAAGTAAGAGATATAAAAAATATGAATTAAATAATAGTGACGAGCTCATTAAATAAAATCCTTCGTCCTACCCTGGCTAGAAAACGTCCGTCACGCAGGGGCTGCGTAAACTAAGCAGATTTCCCACCTTCTGGTACTTGTCTCATCCCCGCTCACCACTTATTCCGTAATTCTATGGAAAACAACCGAAGAGTAGAAAGGAACGAGGGGGGGGGGGGGTTACTGAAAACAATAAAGCACAAATAGCTCGAATAATATTTGAGTAACCAAAAACTGCATAGAACAAAAGTTGTAGATCATCAATATTTAAAATTTTACGATCCCTTTCATAATACTTGAAATATTTTGAATTTATTACCCCCCCCCTTATACATTCACTATTACATGTCCGAAATCTGCCAATAACGAATATGATTTTTAGTGTTGACTGAAACAGTTTAAATTTAGAATATGATATAGAACAAAAAAGTCTGCCACGCAGGGGCTGCGTAAACTAAGCAGATTTCCCACGTGTAGTTTTACAATGGACAAATTTCACGAGAGCCGAAAAGTTATGGAAACGGCCGACTTAGCTTTTAGCGGGGAAACTCACTCTCATCCGTTATCCGCCCAGATTTAATAAAAATGCATATATCTCGGTTAATATTCAAGATAGAGAATAAATGCATATAACAATATTTATAGTAAATTTAGTTTGCAATAAGATTGATTTTATACAATTTATCGATCCGGCGCGTAGTAACGGAAATATATCGAATTTTCGAAAATCCTCCCCTCTAAACACCCCCTCCCACTGGTCCGATTTCAGCCGTTAACGAACTTGATCTTTCTTTTTACATAAAACGACTAAATATCGAGTCCTTCAGAGTCAACGATCAAACAAAAACTGCGACCGCTAGAGCGGTAACAGACTAATATATATATATACAGTTTGGAACGGAACTCATTTTCGTCATCTCCTGGGTAGGACCGATGGACATTTGAAGAAAAATTTCGAAAATTCCGTCATGAGTACAACCTCAATAGCTGATTTCCCTTAAGGGAAATCTGCTAATAAACATTTACGGATCAGGAACCTTTAGATTTTGATTGGATACGCCATTCCAACTAGTTTGAATGTAGCTCGCCTAATAAAGGTCTAATGAAAACACTATTTAGTATTAAGTTTATAAAGAGGTTCATGCTGTAATAGCTTATTGTTATTATGACATAAGTAGGATTGGGGGTTTACTGAAAGCTGAAAACTATATATTCCAAATATCTCCATTAATATTACAGAAAATATGTATATAACAATGTTTATAGTACATTTGATTTACAATATGATCCTTTAGAATTTTCAGATCTGACGTGTAATAATGGAGAAATTCCCTCTAAACCTCCCTCCCAATGGTTCGATTTCAGTCATTAACGATTTCGACATTTATTTTTGTATGAAACGCTTATTTATCGAGTTTGGTGATGATCAAACAAAAATTACGACCACTAGAGCGGTGACAGGCAAGTATGTATGTATATATAATTTTGAACGGGTCTCAGTTTCGTCAACTACTCGGTAGGATTGATGGCCATTTGTGGAATTTTTTCGAAAATCTTGTAATGAGTACTACCTCAATAGCAGATTTCCCTTATAGGAATGCTAAAAGGGTGGCAACCTGTAGATCTAAAATAAAAAGGCCGTCACGAAGGAGCTACGTTATTAGCGTTTTTTTTAGGATCCTAGAATTTAGGGAATATATTTTTGTTTCAAACCGTATTTCTATATATTTTACAACATATGATAATAAAACATGGCTGTCTTCTAAATTCTCGATTTAAAAATTTTCAGGTGCTATAATTTATGAGATTAGCATGCTGAAAATACGAAGTATGAACAAAAAAAATAATAGAAAGTTTGTATCGCTTAGTTGTAGAATTTAGAAACTGCGTTCATTCATGTGATGTCAGAATCGTTGTCACAGTGATAGAGAAATTCGAAATATATTTCGAGCCATTAAAGAGTGCCTTAGATGGTACAACCGAAAATTTGCAGAAATAGTAGAGCTGAAATTGCGACCCTAGAGTGGTAAGATATATATATTTACAATTTTGATTTTTCATTTTCGTATGTCCCAAGGTAGGATCGATGGACATGTAAATAAAAAATTCGAAAACCGCGTCATGAGTACAACCTCAATAGCAGATTTCCCTTAAATATTCCCAACTATTTTCTACATAGTTCATATTAACGCTATGTACAATAACCTTTTTTTCAAGTTTAAAATATCAACAACCAGTAATATTTTTCGATGTTTTCGTACTCCTGTGATAACCTTCATTTAATAGCAAAGCTCCTTCGATAACTGCCCCTTTTTTTATTCTTTACGTAACAAATTTTCTGGAAGTGTTATTGGATTGGGCAGCATGTCTCCCCTGGGCAGAAGAGAAGAAGTAAAGAAGAAGCGTTCATTTCCTCCCCAACACCGAGTCCTGGATTAGCCGTAATTACAAAAAGTGGACGTTAATGAATAATAATAACAATTAAATTAAAATCGATAAATCAATACTTCTAATGTGTTGTCAGTATCTTTGGGAATTGGGTTACGAACCGCCATTAATACTCCAAAGAGAACAGAATAAATTTAATATTCAACCCATGTAGAGCAAGCACCCTTGAATAATTTTTACCCTGGGAAAAGTATTCAGATATTGGGGGCCATCTATTCGTATAAATATAGCTGCATTTGGAATGAGTCAGAAAGTTCCACTCAGAATGTGTATCCCATTGGAATTCCAATCAGGTCTGACAATTTGGAAAAGTACTTTGAGAAAAGAGCTTGTCATTTTACCGTAAGGACTTCCCTTCGTTCGAAAGATAGTAAAATTTATTCCGAACACCACCCAAAAGGAGAATGGAAAGAATAAGAAATTTGCTATCAACCAAACTCTAGGAATAGATCGTTACTTTTACTACAGAAGATATTTCTGTCATTCGAAAGAGACAAATATAAAAGATAAGGAAAACTCTAGTGATGCAAAAATCTTAGTATTACTCAACAAATATAACAATAAAAATCCTAATGTGGCCACAACGTGACTTCCTTCAGCTTCTAATAAATAAATATTATTATTATTGCTTCTACGGGACCACCCTAATCTAGCCAGAGTGGTCTCTTAAATTAGAATGAAATAAACAAAATTATTGGTAGCGATTCAAGTGATATTCCCGTTCCAATGCTTCACTCAGAGGCTGCGTGAACTAAGCAGATTTCTGGCTAGCAGTATAAGACACGTTTATTACGTCAAATAACCACCACCTGTTCTCTCTCTATCTGCCGTAATAAACGGAAAATATCCCTATGTAAAAAGTAAATGGAAATATCACTTAATAATGTATATTTTAGTGAGCCAGTTACAAAAAGTATAATTGACATGAAACGGAGTGAACTTTTACTGAGATCGAATACTAAAAGTACAAACATCTCGGTTAATTTTGAGATACTGGAAAAAAATTCAATAAGATTGGCTATATACTATATGTTCGATCCAAATCGTAATAACTGATTAATTACCAATTTTGGGTTTTCCTGTCTTCAAATACCCCCAAGGTCCGATTTCAGTCATTAGGAGATATTATCTTAATTATTCTGCATGAGACGGTTAAATATCGAAAATGATATTAAAATTCGTATGTTGCTGGATGTGGGAGAGCAGATCTGGGAAACAGTTCTTAACAACACGAAGTCTTCCAACCAATTTCTTTAAATTTTAAATTCTGGCGTATAGAAAATTTTATTATATATTCTATACACCTGATGATGGCACGTTTGTGCCGAAAGGCCTTGTGCGTGAATAAAGAAATTGGTGGGAAGACTTCGTGTTGGTAAGTCCTGTTTCCCAGGATGGAATTAATTTAAAAAAAAAAAAAAAAAACTCCATTAAAGCTATAATTGGCGAAAAACCTTTTTGCTTCGCTCAATTGATTTAAACGACGTGCTACATAGTTTTTAGCCTGTTATATCTTTAAAGACGAATGTATTATATAATATATTTCATATATTATAATATAAGGATTGATTTTAATTTTCATTGTTGGCTAAATAACACCTTGAGGAGGAGTGGTGACACTCGAAACGCGTCAGGGGTGAAATAAATGATTATATTAAGGAATAGTTATTTTCTGACGTTATGGCACAAAAATATTCTTAAATAAATTGAATAAATATATATATGGACTCTGTGTCCACATCGACTATCCTATTTTAGAAATACAAAAGCCTTATATACAATATAAGATTAACAAAATGCCTTACTGTTCTAAAATTAAAGGGGGATAAAAGCCCAACAAAAGGGAAGGGTTTAGCGGTAGAATTGGCCAGCTAAAAGCCAGATGCCCAGAGCTACGGAGTACAACTTTAGTTTCAGAATCAAACTAAGCGAATACTTTGGCCCAACAGAAGCAAGGAAACTTTTTCCCTGCATTAATCTCATAGAAGGGGCAAAGTGGTTACAACTTCCAGGACTCGGTGTTGGGGAGGAAATGAACGCTTCTTCTTGACTTCTTCTCTTCTGCCCAGGGGAGACATGCTGCCCAATCCAATAACACTTCCAGAAAATTTGTTACGTAAAGAATAAAAAAAGGGGCAGTTATCGAAGGAGCTTTGCTATTAAATGAAGGTTATCGAAGGAGTACGAAAACATCGAAAAATATTACTGGTTGTTGATATTTTAAACTTGAAAAAAAAGGTTATTGTTACATAGCGTTATTATGAATTATGTAGAAAATAGTTAGGAATATTTAAGGGAAATCTGCTATTGAGGTTGTACTCATGACGCGGTTTTCGAATTTTTTATTTAAATGTCCATCGATCCTACCTGGGACATACGAAAATGAAAAATCAAAATTGTAAATATATATATCTTACCACTCTAGGGTCGCAATTTCAGCTCTACTATTTCTGCAAATTTTCGGTTGTACCATCTAAGGCACTCTTTAATGGCTCGAAATATATTTCGAATTTCTCTATCACTGTGACAACGATTCTGGCTTCACATGAATGAACGCAGTTTCTAAATTCTATAACTAAGCGATACAAACTTTCTATTATTTCTTTTGTTCATACTTCGTATTTTCAGCATGCTAATCTCATAAATTATAGCACCTGAAAATTTTTAAATCGAGAATTTAGAAGACAGCCATGTTTTATTATCATATGTTGTAAAATATATAGAAATACGGTTTGAAACAAAAATATATTCCCTAAATTCTAGGATCCTAAAAAAAACGCTAATAACGTAGCTCCTTCGTGACGGCCTTTTTATTTTGTTTGACCCTCATTGGCTGCCAGTCTAATGAAAATATTTATTTAAATACTAATATCGGGCTATTGATCTAAATACATCGTATCCCCCTTGTAATTTCACCGTTTAACCCTCTCCCTAGGGTTTCATTAAATCTTAATATAAACCCCAGGCCTCCCTTCATATTTCACAGTCCGGCCTTTGAGAGATATTTAGCTCAGCCTTTGATTTTCCCCAAAGGACTGGCTACGAAAAGGCTTTTGTATAATTTTATAAAACCTCTTTGGCGTTCATAGCCTTCTCTCTTAATTTTACAAAATTAACAATATGTATATTCATCTTTCCTAAATTTTATTAGACAGTATATTCGCAAATGCCTCTATTTCCCATCAATAATCCCTATAAAAGTAAGTCATGCAGGGGCTGCGTAAACTAAGCGGATTTCTCATGTGAAGTTTTACTATATACAAATTTCACGAGAGCCAAACAGTTACGGAAACGGCCGAACTAGCTTTTGGCGGAAACCCACGACTAGGACCGTAGTTAGCCGATCTCATTCCGTCCGTTACGTGCACACACATAATATAAATGAAAATATCTCGGTTAATATTCAAGATAGAGAATAAATGTATATACAATATTTATAGTAAATTTAATTTTGCAATAAGATTTGTTCTTTATAATTTTTCGATCCGACGTATAGTAACGGAGATATTTCGAAAATCCCCCCTCCGGTCCGATTTCAGACATTAACGAACTTGATATCTCACCACATATTTCCTATACCTATGTAAAAAAAGACGATGAGTAGAAAGGGGGGGGGTATTAACTCGGTTAATACTTGAGTTACGAAACAAAATGCATAGAACAGCAATTGTAGATTGTCAATAGATTAACAAAACGTCCGTCACGCAGGGGCTGCGTAAACTAAGCAGATTTCCCACGTAAAGTTATACAATAGATCTCCATACGAGTACCGATCAGTTACGGAAGCGGCCGAACTAGCTTTCGGCGGGAACCATAGCTCGTCCGTTACACTTAATAAAAATGCAAATATCTCGGTTAATATTCAAGATAGAGAATAAATGTATATACAATATTTATAGTAAATTTAATTTTGCAATAAGATTTGTTCTTTATAATTTTTCGATCCGACGTATAGTAACGGACATATTTCGAATTATCAAAAATCCCCCCCTCTAAACCCCCCTCCCACTTATCCGATTTCAGCCTTTAACGAACTTGATCTTCCTTTTTACATAAAACGATTAAATACCGAGTTTGGTGACGATTAAACAAAAATTGCGACCGCTAGAGTGTTAACAGACAAATAAATATATATATAGTTTTGAACGGACCTCATTTTCGTCATCTCCTGGATAGGATCGATGGACATTTGAAGAAATATTTCGAAAATCGCGTAATGAGTACGACCTCAATAGCTGATTTCCCTCAAGAGAAATCTGCTAAAACTGGTTCTATAACATTTCACGATCCCCCTCATAATAAAGGAAATATTTTGAGTTTCCCAATTCCCTCCTCTCTAGACTCCCATTTTTCAATGTCCGATTTTTGCCAATAACTCATATGATCTTTAGTGTTGATTGAAACGGTTAAATATCGAGTATAGTATAGACCAAATACACATTCATACGTAAAATCTTGATTGAAGACGTCATCACACAACGAATTTGCATGTCCCTCCCATAATAAAGGTCTCTTGGAAGAAATATTTGGTAATTAAGTTTCAAATGAAGCGTTTCATGGTATAATAGCTTATTCTAAATATGACATAAGTAGCAACAGGGATTTATTAAAGGCTGAAAACTGAAAAATCGAAATATCTCTATTCATAATAAAGAAAATATGTAAATATAAATTACATTTGCAATAACATTAATTTTATAAACATTTTCGATCCGACTTATAATATCGGAGATATTTAATTTTTTTTAATTCCCCCTTTAAATCCCCCCCCCCATGGAAGGTCCGATTTCTGCCATTAACGAAATTGATCTTTGTTTTGACATAAAACGACTAATTATCCAGTTTGATAACTAGCAAACAAAACTTGCTGGCATCTCCTAGGTAGTGTCGATGGAAAATCGTGTACATTAAGGGCTAGTAGCAACGAGAATAAAGCAAGTGGGCCTTTCATTTATTATTTTGCATGATATGAGTAAAATATTGAGCGAGCAATGTGAAACCAAAGTTCACACATGCCAATACATCCGAATATAATGGCAAAGGTTTTTTTTAAAAAAAAATAGATTATTATTTCTTCGGAAGAAAATTGTTCTATAAGGAATCTCTTCATAGGAAACAGTCCAATAAAAAAGTCCATCACGCAGGGGCTGCGTAAACTAAACTGATTTCCCACGTGACGTTTTACAATAGAGGTATTTCACGAGAGCCGAGCATTTAAGGAAACGGCCGAACTAGCTTTTGCCGGGAAAGTCACTCGTCCGTTAGCCGCCCAGATTTAATAAAAATGCAAATATCTAAATTTATTTTGCAATAAGATTGATTCTGTACAATTTTTCGATCCGTCTAGTAACGGAGATATTTCGAATTTTCGAAAATCCTCCCACCAAACCTCTCCCCCCACTTGTCCGATTTCAGCCTTTATCTTTCATTGTACCTAAAACGACTAAATATCGAGTTTGGTAACGATCAAACAAAAATTGCGGCCGCTGGAGCATTAACAGACAAATATAATATATATTGTTTTAAACGGGCTTCATTTTCGTCATCTACTAGGTAGGATCAATGGACATTTGAAGAAAAATTTCGAAAATTCCGTCATGAGTACAACGTCAATAGCTGATTTCCCTTGAGGGAAATCTGCTAATAATTTTGAATTCTAGAAAATGAAATAATCCTATAATTCAATAGTTTTAAAAGTGAGCATTTTCAAAAATTGAACATTCACAATGATACCGTGTATATTAGATAAAAGAGTATATGTAAGATAAATAAATAATAATAAGAGTGCTTAGTTTCAAACAAGCTACAGACCCAACCAGAGTGGTAGAGATAGTAAGCAAAATACATCTTCAGTATTTATCACAATAATAATTAATATATATATATATATATATATAGCATTTGTCGCAGAAGTGACTAAAAATTCTCGTTTATTAAACGTCGTGTTTCATGAAGAAATTTATTCGACTTATGAGAATATAAGGGTCTCTCACTAAATATGGAAGATTATAACATTCTTGAATATTCCTTCACCATATGGGATGAAAATCTTACTAAGGAAGCAGCGAGGTAGAAGAAGAGAAGAGAATGCGAAATCCAATATAGAGGGAGTTTGGGAGGGAACAGTGACGTTACAGTTAGTCACATTTGTATCTTCCTTTCAGGAGGCTACCGTCAGCAGTCTCTATGTGCCTTCGTTAGTCCGTCTCCTGTTCTAACGAGACGCCTTCTTTTTCCGTCTTCCCCATTCCGACAGGAACACACACACAAATTCCTTTCGTTACATTTTATTTCGGATTTTCTTCACACTTCATTATAGCTCTAGCAGAACACAACATTTCTATTTTAATTATAGGCCGGGAAAGAGAAATATTTACTGACGATAAGTTTTTTCTTTTGAAGTTTGCTTGTTTAACAGTCCACTAGTCGCGCCTGATCTGTGAGATCGCCTGATCTGTGAGATCGCTGATCGTAGGAGTGGGTGTTTACTGAAAGGGTGAAACTAAAAAATCCAAATATCTCGGTTGATACTAATTATACGGAAAATATGTATAGGACAATTTTTATAGTAAATGTAATTTGCAATAAGATTGTTTCTTCCCTTCTAACCTCCCCCTCCTCCTGTTCCAATTTCAGTCGTTAACGAAATTGATCTTTTTTTTTTTACATAAAACGAATATCGAGTTTGGAAACTATTAAACAATAATTGCGACGACTAGAGCGTTAAAAGAGAAATATATATATACAGTTTTGTACGAACCTCATTTTCGTCATGGTCATTTGAAGAAAACTTTCGAATATCGCGTCAAGAGTATGACATCAATAACTGATTTCCCTTAAGGGAAATCTTCTAAAATGCTAATATCTCTGTCAATAATCCGATAGTGATCCGCTTAATGATCCGGATAGTGAAAAAACGTCCATAAAGCATATATGGAATATTACATTTACAATAAGATAGTTTCTATACAATTTTTCAATCCGACGCATAATAACGAAGATATAAAGAATTCTCCCTCTAAACCTCCCCTCCCACTCGTCGCATTTCAGCCATTAACAAACGGTATACGGTTAAATACCGAGTTTTTTTTTATTTTACGTCCACTTTATGCAACCAGGGTAATCGGGACGGGTTATCTACAGGTTACCATCCCTTTCTAGCCAGGGTGGGCCTAAGGGGTTTATTTAATGAGGCCGTCATTAAATACATTTCTACTGCCCAGGGCGGGATTCAAACCCGCCACTCTAGGTCCACCATGGGAGATTAGGACCAACGCCCTAACTCGCACGGCCAACCCGAGCCCCCCCCCCCAAAAAAAAAAATATATCGAGTTTGGCATATATATACATATATATATATATATATATATATATATATATATATATGATACATGAACGGACCTCATTTTTGTCATCTCCTGGGAAGGATCAATGAACTCAATAGCTGATTTCCCCCGAGGGAAACCTGCTAAAATAGCTAAAGGGAGGAATAGCATAATAAATAAGCACTATAACATATTTGCTATTGGATAATAGGGTGAATCGGAGCGAAAGACTGTAAGTCCCCTAGTTTATGGAGGTAGCAAACTAGGGAAGGATTGCTATTTATTGTGAGAGAGGACTCATCTCGCTATGTGTGTGATGTAAGGTCTGTAGTGGGTTCCTCATCCCCACAATATCTCAGCCCGCCACGCTCTACGGTTCCATATGGCACTCCACATGGCACTCCACATGGCACTCCATATCAACCCCACTCTACTAGCGGCCAAATTACCTCTCCGCTATATGTCCCATCTCTACCGCCCTTTCATCCCACAGGCAGGCTCAGATAGAACGGTAATACGTTTATTTGCCAAAAGGGACCGCTTCCATATCTAACGCGTTACTGTATACCCATATAAATATATATATACTGGCATCCAGGTCGAGAACAAGCTAAGCTCCTTCTCACGTTAATGGTAACGATTGAAACAGTCTTCTAATCGTCCTACAGGAGATATTATTCAGGAAATTCAGCTTTTGAGTTTGTACTCAAGAAGCGATTTTCGAAAGATATTTTCAAATTATCATTCCCACCCAGGAGATCGACGGAAACGAGCTCCACAGCAGTGTTGTTGGTGGAACTGCGTCAGTTTCCCCTTCCCAGCTTCTGTCTCTAGTTTCCCAAATACATCTTATTATATGCATTTAAGATTTTAAACCATTGCGTTTTAAGAATAAAAGATATTGAATAAAGTAAACCTCCAATAGGGGTTTTATTTTACGGAGCTTTTTTTATTTATTTCTGAATATAGGTAATACAATTCAGTTCACTCCAATTTCTGTGTAGAAAAAAAGGGACTTGACTGCCAAATACCCCGTGAACGGCGATAGGAGTACACTAAGTTTGGGGTTCAATTGAAGAAAGCCTCAAGAGCAAATATGTCGATTGATCGGAATCTAATAACGTATATACAATTTTAGTACAAATGTTGTTCCTCTTATGACACCTGCTAGCGCCAGAAGTCCTTTTTATTAAAATAATGTGAACGTTTCGCATTTAAATATGAGCCAAGATCACATCAACTAATATTCAAATATCTATTAGTCGTTTAGAATGAAGGAATTGAATCCGGACATATGAAATTCAGCTATTGAGTTTGTGCTCAAGAAACGATTTTCGAAAGATATTTTCAGATTATCAGTCCTACCCAGGAGATGACGGAAATGAGTTCCACAGTAGTGTTGTTGGAAGTGAATAATATTCCTTTACTTGGAAGAAGAAAACTTCCAATTATTCACAAGTTTTTTAGTTCAGCGCTTTCAAAGAGTATTGTATCCATCTAGGAGGTTAAATAGGTTTATATTGTCTCCATTAGAATGTTATAATATATCAAAGGTGTTCGGGGTCGATGAGGCTTCCCGTGAAAAAGAGAATAGGGAGAGGCCCCTTGCCCCATTTTTAGCAGATTTCCTTTAAGGGAAATCAGCTATTGAGGTTGTACTCATGACGGAATTTTCGAAATATTTCTTCAAATGTCCATAGATCCTACATAGTAGATGACGAAAATGAGGTCCGTTCAAAACTATATATATATATATATATATATATATATATATATATATATATATATATATATATTTCTGTTACCGCTCTAGCGGTCGGAATTTTTGTCTGATTGTTACCAAACTCGATATTTAGTCGTTTTATGTAAAACGAAAGATCAAGTTCGTTAACGGCTGAAATCGGGCAGGTGGGAGGGGAGGATTTTCGAAAATTCAAAATATCTCCGTTACTATTCGTCGGATCAAAAACTTGTACAGAATCAATCTTATTGTAAATTACTATTTAATTATAATTATATTATAATTTACTATAAATAATGTTATATACATTTATTCTCTATCTTGAATATTAACCGAGATATTTGCATTTTTATTAAATCTGGGCGGCTAACGGACGGGTGACTTTCCCGCCAAAAGCTAGTTCGGTCGTTTCCTTAACTGCTCGACTCTCGTGAAATTTCTCTATTGTAAAACTTCACGTGGGAAATCTGCTTAGTTTACGCAGCCACTGCGTGACAGACTTTTTTGATTTGAGAGTGGACTGTATTGGTTGATAGATTAGACTATACTTGTGAGGCAAGAGCCAATATATATTAAAGTACTGTACAAAGGTCATGTGGAGAGCCTATTTCAGGGACATTTATGGTTAGTTTGTTAGTTCTTTTGCAATGCTTGAAGATGATGATGTTCTTGAGGGGACTTCTCTGCATCTGATGGAATCGGTAACACCTTATATGTGGGGGGAAATGTTTACAGTTGATTTGAACATGTGGGGCTTCATTTTAATAATTTTAAATGTGAGTACTCGCGCAATTCATTCATAGTTCTTCTCCCTCTCCTTCCCCGGTTCTCAGCGAGATCGCCCGACGGGCCTTTCTGCAGTCACTCGCATATTTTGGGGTTTGTTTTCACACGTGATGAGAAACTGTCTTTTTACTATCTGCCCCACTCGGCTTCCATGTTGTTCTTGGGACTTCTTGCCCTTTCCTGTCTGCCCCCTCGAGGTTGGATGACCTGGCAGCGAGGTCACCAGTCCCAATAATCCTCGTAAAGATGAGTGGACGGCGGGTGGCGGCATCAACTGGAGCGTGCTGGCTTCACTTCATTCTTCCGTAAACAATAGGTTATATGTATAACATATAGCGAGATACCTATCAGTTGCCCTACTGCCTTTATTCAGACTCTAATAATTGTCTAAAAACCTAATTAATCTATCTTATCCTTATACAATGTATATAACCCCCATGCATTATAGATATAACCTTATATGTATAATATATGGGTTACACCCGTAATATATATATATATATATATATATATATATATATATATATATATAAGATAGGTTAATTAGGAATTAGGAAATTTTTGGAGTCTGAACAGAGGCAGTAAGGCTACAATTGCAGGCGCCCGTTTGAAACCTTTCTTCCCGCGATGTGAATATGCAGCAAATTGTTGCGAGGAGGTCTAAGGTGCCTACAAGAGCTCACTATGTGAATGTTTTCAGGTCACGGACAACCTGTTAGATCGAATCCAAAATTTAAAGATTATGAATTTGATGAACTGCTTTTATGAGGCTGTCCTAAGATACAGCAGGAGGAATAGATGGATAATAATAAATAAATAAAAGGTTTCTTCCAAGGTGCAGTCCTAGCCCTTATGGTTTTACTAAGCTATTAATTATTATTACTATTATTGTAATTTATTCTTTTCAAAAGTATAAACATACCCGATGAATTGGAAGATGAAATAATTTTAAAGGGAGTGCAGCAAAACCTTTTGTATATTTAATTTAATAGAACTACAAGTAATCCATAGATTCTTGGTAATAACTCGTTAATCATAATCCACTAGCATGGACCAACAACTACTTCATTCGTAAATGAATGCACACTTCTTCACTCAGGGACACTAGCTAGAAGCAGGGAAGGTATTCAATAACTACCTATTTTAAATTCAATAATGTCAATACCAAAATGTTCCCAAACTCCTCCAAAAATCATTAAATTCTAGAACTAAAAATAAAAATAACTGATGGCTAGTTAATAGTAATGCATTTGAAAATTTCACGTTTTTTATATATATTATACTTCATATATTTGGTTGTTTGATTTATAGTTTTCCTAATCTAAAAAGTGAAATGTGAAAAACTTCCACTTCTTGTACCTTGTAGGTATTTCTTTCTAGGTAAGACATATTTTTTTTTACAGGTATTTAACTGTTATAATGAACAAAACTTTGGCATAATATGGATTATGAGGAAGAAGAAAGAATAAATGAGGAATTTAGAGACGATCAGGGCGATAAAGTCTTTGAGGTTTAGTACAATGTTGACAATGAGCAAATCAGTGGTTTGGAACATGGACTTTGGTCATTTCTACTTACCCTATGAATATAGAGATAATGATCTCACTAAACAGGAGACTTATGTTTAAAAAAATCTCGTTTTTGGTTCAAGTATTAAGAAAAGTAGAATTAATGGCCTTATTTAGCTCGAGAATTTTAGAAATACCGGTAGTTTTGTTGCCGAATAGTTGAGAAACCAAAAGTTCCTCTTCTATAGATATCTTTGTTCATTGGTCTGTGAGGATAGTAGTGGTCGTCCAAAAAGTATTATTGGGATCGTCTCCAGGAGGTAGTTCTTAAACAAGTGTTTTAAGCAAAGCATTGTATTTTTAATGAATCAAAGTTTCACGCTCCGCCAATTTATCACATTAAACTTCACAAATTGAGAGGTTTACAATCTTGGTAAGGACAACTTTTCACTTTTATTCAGCCAACTCTCTAATATTTCTTCTCTAATGGTCCGGACTAAAGTATCTTAAAATATTACAAAGCTGTAAATAAAGAACAAGATATTTCTTTGGAAC
Organism: Riptortus pedestris; assembly: GCA_019009955.1. Lineage (NCBI taxonomy): Eukaryota > Metazoa > Arthropoda > Insecta > Hemiptera > Alydidae > Riptortus > Riptortus pedestris. Next base: position 86,672,758 of record CM032230.1, on the reverse strand, counting down.
CAGGCCAAATATCATTAAGTCCTTTTTCAATATAAGTTACAAGCCTGGAAGGTAACTCACAGTTGACAGGACATTAATGGTAACAAGGCGGAGAAAAGCTGAGCATCCCCAAAGAAAAGACGTCTTTTCAGAAAAGACTCCCCCTCCCCCTTGGAAATTGAATGGACCTCTCTTTCTATAGAATAGAGAGAGGTTCCGATATAGAGATCGTCCGGAGATTATTCTTGGCTCTTTCCACTCCAGAGAATATTCCCCCAGTTATTCTGTCAGATGCCTCCTATCTCCTTCAACTCTCTACCATTGTAGTCATAAATTAAATGGCAATGCAGAGGCAGCTATAGTTACCATTCATGCATTTAAGGCATCTTAAACTGGAAATAATAATCAATGAAAGTATTTAGAAATAAACTTTGTTAATCCTTGAACACATTTATAAACTTCTTTCAGAGACTTAATAATATTTGAGTAGTTTACGAAAAGCGTCTAGGACATTATAGGGGGTATTTAATATATTTAACAAATTTTAGAATAAAAAATGAAACGAAACCAATGAAGGTGTTTTGAGATAAACGTTGTTAATTCTTGAGCGAATTTTTAAATGTTATCATTTTCCTTATTTCCTTAGTCAGATCAAAGGACATTTGAAGACATTTTTCACAAATCGCGTGATGAAAAAAAGTCAACAGCTAAATTGCTTGCTCCCCATTGGCAAGATGTTGACGAAAATGGACCGGATAGCTTGTAGGAGTAGAAAGTTGACAAGAAGGAACAGGATGTTGATGAGCAAGGCCAGGATGAACTTTAAGGACAAAATTCTATTGACAAGACAGGATCTGCTCCAAGGAGCGGAATTGGAGGAAAGGGGAAGGTTGGGCAGGAAGGGGGAGAGCGCCGTCAGAAAGGACATGATAACATGCAAGAGGGAGTAACAGGCATGAGGTTGTCGACAATGGACAGGATATGCTGCAAGAGGCAGAACATTGACGATAGAAACAGGATGGGTTTCTAACAGAACTAAAAAAAAACAGTATCGGCTGCAAAGACAGGTTCTTGATGAGTATAGCCAGGATGAGCCATGAGTGGATGAACAATACCAAGAAAAATCAGGATAGGTTGCAAAGACAGGATCTTGACGAGTAATGTCAGGATGAGCCATGAGGGGAAGAACGCTGCCAATAATAAACTGGATCGGCTGCAAAGACAGGATCTTGGTGAGTAGTGCCAGGATGAGCCACCAGGAGGCAGAATGATACCGAGAAAAAACAGGATCGGCAGCGAAGACTGGGTCTTTACGAGTAGTGCCAAAATGAACCTTCAGGAGCAGAATGGTACCGAGAAAAAACATGGGCGGCTGTAAAGACAGGATCTTTATGAGTAGTATCTGGATGAACTATCAAGGACAGAAGGCTGCCGCGAAAAAACAGGATCAGCTGCAAAGACAGGATCTTAACGAGTAGTGGCAAAATGGACCTTCAGGGGCAAAATGGTACCGAGAAAAAAACATGGGCGGCTACAAAGACAGGATCTTTATGAGTAGTGTCTGGATGAACCATCAAGGACAGAACGCTGCCGCGAAAAAACAGGATAGGTTGCAAAGACAGGATCTTGATGAGTAGAGCCAGGATGAGCCATTTGGGGCAGAATGTTACTGAGATAAAACAGGGGTGGTTGCAAAGACAGGATCTTAGTGCTAGGATAAGCTCTCAAGCGCGAGAAAGCACCCACAAGGAGCAGGATGGGAAAATGGGAAGGTTGGATATCAAGGACTAGGGCATTAACAGAAAGGACAGGATGGCATGTGAATGGCAGGCAAGACGAAAAGGCATTTCTAGATGTAACAACCCAAGGAAAATATCTTCACATAAATGACCTACAACATATTAACACACAAGACGCCTCTGGATAAGTAGAACATACGTACGTCATGTATCAAGGACTGTGGGATTTGGTGTTGGTACGGTAACTTGTTGTATTGAGAGACAACTCCTTGTACCTCAAATCCCATACACTAACACGATTTGCATAGATTATCCCCTATCACAGCTTTAGACCAACTGCTAGTTATCCGAATTCGAAGATTTGGAACAAGCAACAACGATCTTCAACCGAAGAATTTTATGAAAAGTCTAAGCCTTGACAAATACATGGGCAGTTGCCGAACCTCCACGAATAAAATTTAGTTGCAGTTATAAAGAACAGCTGAGGGCTACATTAATTTATTTACTACTAGCTGTACCCTGCGCGCGTTGCTACGCCACCAACTAAAATACTAAATTATGATAAACATTTATATAAGGAAAGTTACTCTAAATATCAAATTAAACATCTTTTGTCATGTGGAGGTTCACCCCAAAAAAAAACAATAGGAAACGAAATTTGACGATTTTTCATTTCATGCCTCCCTAACAACCCCCACTCCCGTTCGTTCCTAAAAACGTTAATATAGCTTTTAGTCAAAAATATGGAGTTTCGTTGATTTCGATTAAGTTTTTCGTGTCCTGTAACATTATTGACTCCTTCTTTAGTTTTTCATGTTTACCGCATTTATACTTCGTTATACGGCAAAAGTGCATGTAACAAAAGTTATATGCACGTTTGACGAAAAATGGATAGATTACGAAATATAGCGATTTTATATTTCATACCATCCTTATAACCCCCACTCCTGTTCGTACCTTAAAATTTAAAATAGCTTATAATCAGGGAGGTGTTAATACCAAATCACATACGGAGTCTTGTTTAGTTCGGTTGAGTCTTTTGTGAGATATATAATTGTTGACTCCCACTATAGTTTTTAGCGTATAACTCATTTATAATTCGGTATACGACAAAAGGGTATATTACAAACGTTACCCTAAATATCAAAATAAACAACTTTTGTTATGTACATATTTGCCGAAAAACCAATAGGAGACGAAATATCGCTATTTTTAATTTCAGGCCTCCCTTATAACCCCCACTCCTGTTCGTCTCAAAGAATACTAATATAACCAGAAACCTAGCCTGAGTTATTAGTAATATACATACCAAATTTTATAAAATTCGGTTCAGCCGTTTACGAGTCTATAAAGGACATACACACAAATATTCATTTTTATATATAAAATTAAAACAGTAATTAAAACACATATGTATAAAATAATTTTAAGAAGTTGTTGAACCATCATTAGTTTAATATTTCCAGTATAACCTTTAATTAATATTTTAACATTAACTCGAAGATGGTAATAAATATACAAACATGTGTAACTATATTTTTGAGATGCTTTATATTAAAAGAAAAGGAAAGAGTGGACAATGAATAACAAAGGTAGTGGCTTAGCGTAGCATGACATCATCCATTTTTTTAGCAGATTTCCCTTAAGGGAAATCAGCTATTGAGGTTGTACTCATGACGGAATTTTCGAAATTTTTCTTCAAATGTCCATTGATCCTACCTAGTAGATGACGAAAATGAGGTCCGTTCAAAACTGTATATATATATATATATATATATATATATATATATATATATATATATATATATATATATATATATATATATATATATTTGTCTGTTACCTCTCTAGCGGTCGCAATTTTTGTTTGATCGTTACCAAACTTGATATTTAGTCGTTTTATGTAAAAGGAAAGGTCAAGTTCGTTAACGGCTGAAATCGGACCAGTGGGAGGGGGGGTTTAGAGGAGAGGATTTTCAAAGATTCAAAATATCTCCGTTATTCTGCAGCGGATCGAAACAGTGTCTATAACCAATCTTATTGCAAATTAAATTTACTATAAATATTGTTGTATACGTTTTTTCTCTATCTTGAATATTAACCGAGATATTTGCATTTGTTAGTTTTCAGCAAACCGCCACTTCTACTCATGTTACGTAAACAATACTCTGCTACATAATAAATCACATTATTGGAAGTTTAAATACCATAAATTGTATTCAAGGGACCTTTATTATACGAGATACATGGCAAATATTTCCTGGTGACTCCTCTCCCCATCTTAAAGTTTTGGACTACTAAAATTTTATTGATTGAGATAACAATTATTCTTACTCATTATTAATTACAGTACTAGATATAGTAAATAGTTCTCAATAAAATTAATGTGTTATATTCTGATATATTTCAGTAATTGTTTTTCTTTCCGGTGTTAGATAGGCCGACCCGTTTGTTTACATTTCTAACCTAACGCGTCCTCTCGTCAGGTTATAGCAATTGGATGAAACATTTCTTATTTCCGTTTGTATTTATTCACGGTGTTGTTGTATTACCAGTATGTATATTTATCTATTACTGAACTTCACGAGGGAAATATGCTTAGTTTACGCAGCCCCTGCGTGACGGACTTTTAATGTTTACACGATATAAGCAAGACCACAATGTTTGAGGGAAACCTGCATTTCTAATAAATACGGTTAATTGGCATAATAAATGAAAGAAACAGCGTCCAATAGGTCTATCAGGTATTCAGGGCAATAAGGAATGAGAGCAAAAGTGGTTCACGAAATTTAAGCCACAATCAATCGATTTTCCACACCAGGGCACAGGGTCATATAACCCATCACCGGGCACTTAAATATTAATATTAATTTACAGATTGGTCGGACACCATGACTTCCATTCCCAGGATTACATCGCCTGCCATCATGATTTACGACTAAAATCCGAATAAAAGAAATGTTTAATTTATAGAAAATGAATGCACTCTATGCCAGTATATCAAGTCTGCAGTTTGAAAAGCTCAATGCCAATATATCAAGTCAGCAATTTGAAACACTCCAGCAATTTATTAATGAAAAAAAGGAATGAGATGAAATAAAGGAATTAACTTGCCAACTCCATTGCGGAAAATTTTAATTTCACAGTTCTAATTTATTTATTTTTTTTAAAAAAAAAACAGTATTTCATTTTAGCAGAATTCCCTTATTAGAAAATTTCTTCAAATGTCTACCTATCCTACCTAGTAAATGACGAAAATGAGGTCCGTTCCGTCCGAAATTTTTATATATATATATTTGTCTGTTACCAATAGTTTTATGTAAAAAGAAAAATTTTCTTCGTTAATGGATTCCGACAGAGGGAGGGGGGGGGGTTAGAGGGGAGGAATTTCGAAAATTCTTATTATCTCCGTTATTATGCGTCAGATTGGAAAATTGTATAGAGACAATCTTATTGCAAAATAATGTTCTATAAATGTTGTTATGTTAATTTTTTTCACTTTCTTGATTATTAACCTAGATATTTGCATTTTATAGTTTTTGGCCATCCGTAACCCCCCCCCCCCTGCTCAAATATATTAACAATAGGCTCTTATATTATGAATCACATTATTTGAAGCATAAATACCAAATATTTTTCTCTCTGAACATTTACTGTTTTAGATAAATGTAAATTCGTTGGAAATCTGCCAAGTTTACGCAGCCCCTGCGGGAAGGACTTTATATTGTCTATGTACATGTGACAATTAAAGTCGTATGAAAGAAAAATATATTTTTTTTACATTCCAAATGCGATACAAATTAGGTTAACTACTCATAAAAAATGTCATATTTCATTCATAATTTCCATAAAGATACAATTCAGAAAAAAAAACTCAGTTCTATTTCAACAGAGACAGTTATTTTCTTGACTAATAAATGTTCTTGTCTTTAGTTTTCGACTGAGAATAACCGTCTGAGGATATTTAATATATCGTTGTTTTGTCCTAGTTCAGAAAAAGTTAACTATTTCTGATGAACTAATGTGTCATGAAAGTATTAAAAATAATTTGCCAAAAATCACACTTGAATTTTTTTTTAAATTGCTGAGAATAAACCATGACATTATTTTTAAACAAATGAATCTTAAATTTAAATAATTAAAGAAAACAAAAAACGTTGTTAGTTTTATATAATAACGGTCAATATTTCAGTTTGAATAAATTATTTTCGTCTCCTATGAACCAGTTTGTGTAGTAATAATAAAAACATGCCCAAACCAATGATGTTTCATAATTTAATTACTGCACAAATGCAAAACGATTCTGGGAAACTGTCGGTCGAATTCCCCGAGGTTTCAATTTAAATTCCAGTACTAAATAACCATTTCATAATAGCTAAAATCCAATTTAGCATGTCATTCTAAGAAAACATAATTAATTATTACCAACTTAACAAAGTTCATTAAATGAGCCGAATGATGGTATTGCAAATATGCAAATTGTATGGTCATGTCAACAATATATAATAGATATGTTCAATGAAAAACCAAATTAGTTTATTTAGCGGTGAGCTCTCCATCTCAATAATTTATAATTTAAAATGAGATCAACACGTTTAATTATTCTCTCAGTTATTCCATTCGGACTTTTCAGAAGTACACCTCCGTCAAAGGGCATTCGTTATGGAGTCAGTCATTCGCGGCCTTTTGAATATTTTAATGGGTTTGAGAGAGGATCCACCATTTTTATTTAATTTTTCTCATTAACATTTAGACAAATATTGCACCACCAAGAAAAATACTTTACTACTTTATTGACTGATAATTAAGTTATCAGCCATTTATTTGTACTACAAAAATACAAGGATATCATACCAATTGTTATGCATTTTATTAAAATCAGCCACCATATTGTTAAAAAGTATTTATTATTATGAAAAATCTTTAAATTCAGACAGCTTCAAAATTTTTACTATTTATTTATTGCATAAATTGACTTATCTCAATGCAGGATGGTAATATAACACTGTTGAAAAACACAATAAAAATAATTAAACTTATATATTTAATAAAACGTTGACATATTAAGGTATGAAGTATGGAACAACATCATATAGTAAGCCTTCCAAGGAATTGTTTTATGTTAATGAGCTATTAGATCTCAATTGAACTACTATTAAAATGGTACACTACTATGTATACAAATATTGCACCCACACACATAATATACATGAATGCTCAAAAAATAAAGTTACTTTAAAAATCGTTTTATAAAATAATTGTATTTTTAACCTTAAAATAACTTTAACAATTTATTTTTGGGTTCGTTTTAATTAATCCTTTGAACAAATGTGGTGAATTGATTTAATTATAAGTACTAAAGGATCAATGAAAAGTTTGTCACAATATCGTTACCTTTATTACAAAAATCAGTAATAAACGTTGTTTGTTAGAGTTCCTTTGGATTGCAAAATTAAACACACAAGCTTTAGAGCTTTTATCTCTTCACAATTTATTTAACAATGCACCGCACACTTGCTTAATTATTCTTAACTACTACTCACAGTATGCACAGATAGCTTCACTGCAAAATAACTCACTCACGATCACTGAAGTTCACAAAAACACGGCACTGCACTGATCGTCGCAAAGATGCACTGTTCTTTACATCAACCTCTTTACCGCACTAGCAACTAAACCGCACTTGCAACTAAACCGCACTGTTGATCACTTGAAGAGAGCTGAGAACAAACTAACTCTCGGGACGAGCTGGACCGCTTTTATAGACGACCGGTGGCATCAAAGGAGAACGCCTCGAATGGGCAAGATCCTTAGTCCCAACGGTCCTTCCGTCAGTCGGCTCCTTTCATCTACGTCGTATTTCTTAAAATACCCGTATGTGATTATCTCTGTTAAATTTCACATGTACGTAGTATACCCAACAATGTGTTTTTATCTCAAACGTCTCTAATAAAATAAGATTACCGTGAAAGTCCGTAGGATCCGTGTGTTTGTTTTCCGGATTACAACTTCCTCACTCCAGCTAACAAATTTTATTATTTAAGAGCTTCTCGTAATTTCACGGCTTGTTAAGTGAAATTTAGCCGAGCATTAGGAAATATAATGAGACCATTGCAGACCTTAATTATGAAATATGATGATTCTTAAGTAAATTGAGGAAGAAGCCGTTCCATAAGTGAAAGGCACATTAATCCACATTAATGAAGTCCCCTTTTGCAAGGTGTACCTGAGACGCCTTTAATCATATTAATGACGTCACTAAATCATATTGATGATCCAGCATTTATGGGTATAATGTCCTGAAATATGATGGGACAGGAACTCAGGAAATTCATGATATACGAGTCTGAAACATCAATTCATTGAATTCCCAATTAAAATCTTACAAGTGTAAATATACATCTTTCATTTACCTACTTATTAATTTCAGAGAAAAACGATTTGTGGTTATTTATTAAGGCTGCATACAAATCCAATAATTAATATGATAAGAAATTAGATGACGAATGAATATATATAAAACTATAAACACATAAATGACAACAATTAAATAAAATTAACAACGAATGAGGAGAAAGGAAAAAAGTCCGTCACGCAGGGGCTGCGTTATCTAAGCAGATTTCCCTCGTGAAGTTTAGTAATAGATAAATCTACATACTGGTAACACAACACCACCATGAATTAAAAAACGGTAATAAGAAGTCTTTGCCCTTCCGACGGGAACCTTTTAAAATGTAAACAAACAGGTCTGCCAGGCTCCCACCGGAAAGAAAACAATTACTTAAATATATCAGAATATAACGCATTAATTTTATTAAGAACTATTTACTGTATCTAGTACTGTAATTTATAAATCAGAATAATTGTTATCTCAATCAATCAAATTTTAGTAGTCAAAGACCGTGGAGAGGGGGGAGGGGTCACCAGAACATATTTGCATGTATCTCGTATAAAAAAGGTCTCTTTGATACAATATTTGGCATTTCATCTTCGAATAATGTTGTTTATTATATAACAGAGTATTGTTTATGTAACATGAGTAGAAGTGGGGGTTTGCTGAAGGCTGAAAACTGAAAAATGCAATATCTCAGTTAATATTCAGGATAGAGAATAAATGTATATTTAAGAAATTATAGTACATTTAATTTGCCATAAGATTGATTCTATACAATATTTTAATCCGACGTAACCCCCCCCCCCGGATAACGGACCTCATTTTTGTCATTTTGAAGAAAAATTTCAAAATCGCGCCATGAGTACGACCTCAATAGCTGATTTCTCTTAAGGGAAGTCTGCTAATATATCATGAAATGGTAAATGAAAAAAATAGCTTTTTAAATAGCCTTGCCATTATGTTTCTCCGTCCTTGAGTTGATGCAAATTCGGAATGCATTCCTAGATTTTTAACTTCATCGATATTGTCGTTATAATTTCAAGTCTGATATCTATCGTTAAAAATTATGAACACTACTTTAAAATGCACTATTTTTAAAAGTAGCCCGCGAACGTATTTGCACAATAAAGTTTAGCCCGCAACATGTCAAAGGTTGCCCATACCTGCACTAGACGAAAACGTGTTTTCAACCAATCAAGCTGAAAGCTTATCCGAAAATGAAAAGTAGAAACATTTTTAAGAGGCTTGCTGAGATCCAGGCCCTTGAGAAAATTTGATAAAGATTAAATATGGAGAGAATGGAATTGATTGAAGGTCTTCTAATAGTAGAGATGAAGATTAACAAGATGGCGATCTGATGGATAGGTTCCTGATGATTGTCTTCAAGCCATTAGCCACAACTCCTCCAACCAATCCCAAATCCATCATCAGATTTGCCCACGGCCTATCTCCCACTTCATGATTATTTTATCTCATTATATATACCTCTTTCCCTACCCCATGAAAATTTCCATTTGTCAACAAGAAAACTGTTTGCGTAAACTTGATGGTTGAATGAACGCAATATCGTTCGGCATTTAATACTATTCTGAATACCTTTATTTTAGAATTCCAGGAAAATGTGCAGGATTTAAACCCAATCTCTTTGTATTTTTGGTGAGTTTGATCCATTTGGTTTGTTTTCCAGCACGGAGATCCGAGTTCACATAGTAGCAGTTCCAAGCTGCCAAAATGAACAGAATACATCCATCATGTATCGTACATAAAAAAATGTTGGTAAACTGTAGATGAACCTAGTAGCATACATCGTATGTAATAAATAACTTATTTTCAACATAATATATACATCGCATCATCGTACAAGGGTGAATTCCATCAAACATTTCGCGTCAACCAAGTTAAAAAATATTATTTGCTCAGTTTTGCTGATATTACTACATCTAAAATCGGGGAAGGGGGGATAAATAAGAGCCTCTTACACAACATTTTGAAGAGAAGATGCTGATTTTAAATTTTTCAGTTGCTAAATTAAAAATAATTTAATTTTAAAAATTGTTACGAGTTACGTCTCCCAGGTTAAGAAATTCGTTCAAAGCTGGTATTTGTTTTCGCACAAGTGGTCAAAAATAACTTAAGGACAATAAAAATAAAAGAAGATCTTGGAAATTATTTTTGTAAATAACGAAACATTCATCTTTTGGAGTAGTATTTCACATGCCATATATCATATTTTGGATATTAACACTTGTGGCAGCAAATTTAGACTAAATATTTTTTTCAACATTCTTACTTCACGCAAATATGCACATGTACGTGTCACAAATTCGACGCTATATACAGTTAGAAAAAGAGAATAAAGTATAATACAATATAGCCAGTACCTAAGGATTGTTATAAGCTTTGCCAACCAGACGTATTTAGACTGACAAGTTTCGAAAAAAACAAATACTAATTGTGGACACTATATATTTATAATTTTTATTTGATAACTCACAATTCTAAATATGTATGGTAAGCTATACTCAGGAGCTGATTATATTGTAGTATACTTTTTTTTCTCTTTTTCTACCTACTTGGACAATCATCTACACCATATCTTGATTGTAAATGTAAAGGTAAAGTATACCTCGAAAAGTAGGGGCATGGAAAATACAATGAATTGCACTTTAACAAAAGAATAGTATGCCAAATACAAAATAGAGCTCGGAGCATCAAATGGGCTTGTGATTCTAAAATTCCATTTCGACGTTTGTTAATTAATCCTCGGTTTACTTTCATTGAAAACTTGCAGTGAAATATCTGCCATATTGTACAGGACAATATTGTCGGAAGGACAAGAGATGACAAAACATAAAACTACTATCACTTATGTGTTGTACTTAGACGCTTCTTCAGGAGCTGTTCATATTCTGCATGTAAAATAAAATAGTGTCATGTGGGACGTCAGACATACTGAGTGAAAAATATATGACTAAAATATTATGTTCTTTCATCGTTTCACCTTCCACCATTTTATATTTCGAGAAGATCTATTTGAGCACAGTCATACCAAAAGTTTTCAAGGTCCTAATTTAACACTTAATTTAGCAGTATATGTTCTGTTGGTAATTATCGATTGTTGGGAGGACCTTTTAAAGACGATTATTAAGACATCTTCAAAATATATATAAATACAGGGGCTGCGTAAACTAAGCAGATTTTTCACGTGAAGTTATACAATAGAGAAATCTCCATACGAGAACCAAGCAGTTACGGAAACGGCCGACCTAGCTTTTGGCGGGAAACTCACTCGTGCGCTAATAAACATGCAAATATCTCGGTTAATATTCAAGATACAGAGTAAATGCATAGAACACTATTTATAGTAAATTTAATTTGCAATAAGATTGGTTCTATACGATCTTTTAATCCGATGTATGGTAACGGAGATATTTCGAATTTTCGAAAATCCCCCCTCTAACCCCCCCCTTCCACTGGTCCGATTTCAGCTAACTTGATCTCTCTTTGTGCATAAAACATCGAAATATCGAGATTGATAACGATCACACAAAAATAGCGCCCGCGAGAGCGGTAACAGACAAATATATATATATATATATATATATATATATATATATATATATATATATAATTTTGAACGGACCTCATTTTCGTCATCTCCTGGGTAGGATCGATGGACATTTGAGGAAATTTTTCGAAAATCGCGTCATGAGTACGACCTCAATAGCTGATTTCCCTTAAGGGAAATCTGCTAAAAACACGTTATAATTTAAAATAACTTCTCGAATTTATTTGAATGAGAAAATGTAATTATAAATCAGAGTTAGCCAAAAACTGAACGATGTCACGGCATACAGAAGTCGTCCCCGGCCGTCGTCTACCACATGAACTCTGTAAGCTATCCAAGTGGTGTAATAATAATCGACCATACATTTTTTGATAAGAAAAGAAAAAGAATATGTACTCAGACAACCTAGTCAAGAATGAACAGTCTATAGAAATAACAGCGGTAAGCGGTGGGACCAGTAGATATTTTATCTGTGCCCTCCCGTTAACTATTTTGTCATTTATACAATAATCGCATTTCGCAACTGGGGCGATTTAGCGACGAATCAGTTAACATACAGCATAATAATTTACATATTTAACATATAACATATTTAACATATAACCTATTTAACATATAACATATTTAACATATAACATATTTAACATATAACCTATTAACATATAACATATTAACATATAACATATTTAACATATAACATATTTAACATATAACATATTAACATATAACCTATTTAACATATAACATATTTAACATATAACATATTAACATATAACATATTTAACATATAACATATTTAACATATAACATATTAACATATAACATATTCAACATATAACATATTAACATATAACATATTTAACATATAACATATTAACATATAACCTATTTAACATATAACATATTTAACATATAACATATTAACCTATAACGTATTTAACATATGAAATATTAACATATAACATATTTAACATATAACATATTTAACATATAACATATTAACATATAACATATTTAACATATAACATATTTAACATATAACATATTTAACATATAACATATTAACATATAACATATTTAACATATAACATATTAACATATAACATATTTAACATATAACATATTTAACATATAACATATTTAACATATAACATATTTAACATATAACATATTAACATATAACATATTTAACATATAACATATTTAACATATAAAATTTTTAAAAGTATTGTAATACGCGGTCTACATACGGGCTACAGTCATGCAGTAATTCAGTCAAAGTGTATGGTAGGTCTATGAGAGTCCTTAGAAAGCAGTCAGTTAGTATATGTTTTATAGTAAGTCTACAGTTTCAGTGTTGGCAGTAGGGCTCGTCTTCTCCAGTAAGTAGGTAAGTGTGAGCCAGTCGTGAATGGCCAATTCTCAACCTCGTTAAAACTACTTCTTCTCTTCTAATTAGCCTTTTTGAGGAAGGCCATTCACCTAGTGTATGTTTTAGTTCTCGAAATTTGTTATCAGTTGTGGTAAACCAAGTTTTCTGCCATGAATTGAGTATCATATGTTTTGCTTGGGCTTGAATATCTTGGTGTGAACAGTATGTGTTGTCGTGAGTTCTTTTTGTCATTTAAAAATTCTAGCAGTGTTATTATAAATAATAAAGTGATTTTCTCGTATTTATTATTTAAAAATCGTCTTTAACTATGTGTTTCCCGGTAACCGATAAGTACCGTTCTATTTAATAAATTAATAAAAAATTTCATAAACAAATTCATATACAAGTTAATGTTCCCTGTCCAGAAGTTTCATCCAGACAATTTTCCTTTTAGTCAAAACCGCGGTGAGCAACATCATACAACCTGCTCTCTCAGACAACTTCCAGGAAACTAATTGAACAAGAAGTCGGTATTTGTTGGTGTAGAAATCTCAACTTTCTCTGTAAACAGGAAATTCGTTTGTTCAAAGTTAGCATCTTATATCACCACCGTTTGATTCGACGCAAATGAGATTCAGAAAGCCCGAGAGAAAGCAAATGTTAAACATTCTAAATCTTGTTTCTTGGAGTTTCTGCAGAACTTTAAATCTGAAAAGACGGAAATTTAAGAATTAAGGCGCCATTTGTAAATCCAATCCATTGTTTAGTTTTAAAGCTCTCTGCCTAGGCAAACGGTTTCATCTCTTCTTGGGTTTGTTATTAAACTAGTAAATGATATCCATTTCTTTACTTTTAGGTAATTGGTAATCGTTTTTTTTTTTTACAGCTATTGCATTATTAATTATTTTAATCAAGAGAAAAGGATATTTGAGGTTTGCTAAAAGAAAAAAATCTGTTTGAGCGCCATACATACCGTACAACTTCCTTGTAATTTTTCTTTTACCCCCACCTCTGTCCGCGCTGTACCTTTGGGTTTCCCCATACCAGCGGTCTCCATTTAATAAGAGATATAAAATTGAGGGGACCCACAGCTGCGTCTCCTTTGCCTCTGTTCAGTGAAGTGGCAGCAAGAGCCTAACTAACTAGCCTACACACCTAAAACCTAAATACTAACCTAAACTCACAAACAATACATATAATTTGCAAAAATGCATTTTTACTTGGTTTTCAACACCTCTTGGGCAAAGGTCCTGAGGGCTGAAAATCTATCAGCGTCGTTTACCAACATATGGTAACTCTCAGGAGGCCAGTTCACATACGAGAAAGCACTCCTAAGCCGAATACGCTTGGCGTAGAAAGGGGACATTGGAGGAACACATAGTCTTCCTTGTACTCCTCTTCAATGAAATAATTTAGTTTTTTATATATTTTCACTTTTTGTTACTATGGCTAATTGGGACGGGCTATCTACAGATTAACACCCTTTTCTAGCAAGGGTAGGGTTTTCTTTAATGAGTTCATCCCTAAATAAATTCCTCTTGCCCATGTTAGAACTGAATTCCCATGAACCCCCTTTCGGATTACCATGTCCATTAAAACTCACATGTCTAACCTAAGCCCCCTAAATTAAATAAACTTCATTAATTTTTGTTTAAATTAATTAAACAAAATATTTGTTTGATTTTCATTTAAAAGTGATGTACAATATCTCCGTCCAATGCATCGAATCGAAAAAATATCATAGAGCACATTTTATAGATTTTATTATAGTAAACAAAAATGGTCCCAGGAAAATGTTTCATACCTTTTTAGAGCACGAGGTATAAAAAACTAATAAATGCTCCAAAATTAAAATAATGATAAATTAAATAATAAATATGAAAACACCTCTAATAAAAAAACGATAAAAAAAATCAAATTAAAACTGTTAATATTGTTCATTAGCAGAGAGCACGTGCACACGAGAGAGATTGGTTATACACTAAAAAAAGGGTAGTCTATTGTCTGGTTACCGCAGTGTAGCCCGGTAGATTTATCCTAATTAATTAATTCTTTTATTTTTTTGGGCAACACTAACTACCTGTGGCGGGTAAATAGCCGTTAGGGAAGGTTGCACTTGTGACACTAAACAGCTGCTACAACACTCCCCCCAACGGCTCAGTCACGGAAGCGGACGGGAAGACGGACGAGTCGGCCCTGGCGAATCCGAAGGGATGGTTCCGCTCGGGTGGCTGAGTCGTTGCTGAATGGTTGGTCGCATGCCTGTGGTGCTGTCGATGGCGAAGTAAAAGGTGTCTGCGCTGGTGGTCGAGCTAGGGTTAGTTGAGCTGGATCCTTGACGGTGCATGCTGGTTTCAGGCGGTTGGTAGAGACAATCTTCGGTCCGGAGGGAAGCTGGATGGTGAATGTCTTCAGCTGTCTATTTATGACTAGGTGTGGTCCAGAGTATGGCGGCATCAATGGTTGACGAACTGCATCGTCCCTCAAGAAAACGTACTTGCAGTTCTTTAGATCGTCCGGGACAAAAATTGGTTTATTGCTGGATCGATGAGGTGCTGGACGTATGTCTTTCATGCTGTCCCTCAGTATCCGCAGAAACTCGTCAGTGTCTTCAGGCCGTTGGGTGGTTGTGAGTAACTCACCTGGCAAACGGAGGGGCTGTCCGAACACACAATCCGCAGCACTGCTGCTATTGTCTTCCCGTACAGCTGCTCTCAAACCGAGAAGGACTGTAGGCAGCGCTTCGGTCCATTTGGCTGAGCCGATTAGATGAGCTGTTAAGGCTGTCTTGAGCGTTCTGTGCCACCTTTCGACGCACCCATTACTCTGCGGATGGTAGGCTGTCGTCCTACAGCGTTTGACACCCAGAATCTAGGTCAGATTTCGAAAGAGTTCGCTTTCGAACTAGCGGCCTTGGTCTGTAGTTATTCTTGTCGGGACACCATAACGACAAATCCAAGTGCTGTGCAAAGCCCTGACGATGGTCTCGGCGCTAATGTCTGCGATTGGTTGAGCTTCAGGCCACCGGGTGAACCTATCGATCATAGTCAGGCAATAACGTTTGCCATCCGACGACTGAAGAGGTCCGATAATATCAACGTGGATATGCTCGAAGCGGCCGACTGGAATAAAGGAGCCTGGTGGAGTAACCGTGTGGCGGTAAACTTTGCTGCGTTGGCAGGCCACACAGCCGCGTGCCCAGGAGGCGATGTCTATCTGCAGAAGAAACGTTGGGTAAGGAGTCGTCGTGATCCACGTATTCCTGGGTGGCTGAGATCATGGAGCTTCTTAAAGATGGCGTGTCTTAAGGATGCGGGCAGATAGGGGCGAACTCTGGATGTGGTAGTCGTACGTCGAATACCTTTGCTCGGCGTTCGTTAAAGCCTTGGAAAAGAATCCGAGAGGTTTCCATCCAGGATCTTCCCTTTGTTGCAGAACCGCTCCAATCGCCGTGTTCGAAGCGTCACAAGCAAGTGTGAGTTCGGCATCGTCAGAGGGATGTGACAAGATGAGGGCCTGTTTAACGTCTTGTTGACACTGCCGAAACGCCGAGTCTGCCTCTTCAGTCCATTCGAGCGGAGTGGAGTCGCTTTTCTTGCTGTTGCCGACGAGTGCGTGTAGGGGACGTTGGTGGTCTGCAGCCTTAGGCATGAACCGTCTATAGAAGTTGAGCATTCCCAGGAATCGTCGAAGCTGTCCCTTGTTGCTGGGTCGGGTAAACTTTGCAATCATGCTAACTTTTTGTGGAAGAGGTTTGATCCCCTGGGGACTGACGAGGAATCCCAGAAAATCGATTTCAGGTTTGCAGAATTCCGATTTGCTGGGATTGATAGTAAGGCCGTGATCGTTTAGTATCCGGAAGACTTCGTCCAAGTGAACCCGATGTTCGTCCTCAGAGGCGGATGCTACCAGTATGTCGTCCAAATACACGAAGACATAAGGTAGAGCCAATATGCTGTCCATGAGTCGTTGGAACGTCTGGGCGGCATTCCGCAGGCCGAAACACATGACGAGGAATTCGAAGAGTCCAAATGGTGTTATCACTGCCGTCTTCTTTATGTCCTCTTCCGCTACCGGCACCTGGTAATAAGCTCTATTCAGGTCAAGTTTGCTGAAGCAGGTTTTTCCTCGGAGGTTGGTGTTGAGGTCTTGGATGTTCGGCACGCTGTACCTATCGGGGACTGTTTGTTCATTGAGTCTACGGTAGTCCCCGCAGAATCGTATCGTGCCATCCTTTTTCGTAACAATATGCAATGGACTAGCATACGGGCTGTTGGATGGACGACAGATTCCTTCGTCGACCATTTTTAGAAACTCCTCCCTGGCGGCCTTGTATCTTTCTGGATGAAGGCGTCGAGCTTTCGCCGTGACAGGGGGTCCTTTGGTCTCGATGAAGTGCCGTATATGATGCTTCGGTTGCTGCAGAACGGTGGAAGGGCGAGTAATTGATGGGTACTTCCGTAGGAGGTCGTAGTACCACTCGCCACCTGGAACTGCGTAGATCGTAGGTAGATTGGAATTAGCGAGGGTGCCCTTGGAAGTGAGTCCGGTCTTCGCGTCGAGAAGCTGACGACCCCTGACATCAACGAGGATGTGGTGATGGAAGAGAAAGTCCGCGCCAATGATGTCCGCCAGAATAAAAGACCATGGAAGTGGCCGTCGGAGTCCTATGTTTAAAGTCTTTTTGACTTCGCCATACGTCCTGATGGGGGTACCGTTGGCCGCGTACAGAGGGAAGTTGGTAGGTTGCCTGCGGTCCCTGGCCGGGATGACAGATATGCATGCACCGGTGTCCACGAGATATCTGTCACCCGTGTCCTTCTCCCTCACAAACAATCGACGGTGATTGGCATCAGCGACGGAGTCCGCCATCTCGGCCGCTGCTATTAGTTTCCCTGGTTCGTTGGAGTAGGCTTCCATGTGCAGGGTTGCCGGCATTTCCGGGCCTTCTCGCGGAAGGTTTGATGGAAATAGCACCATTCTCGATTACGGCTTGGTGACCGGGTCCGGCCCCGGGAGTGTGATCGTTCTCGTCGCCCTCGCGCCAATTGGCTTTTAAGCTCCTTCACGTCTCGGCATAGCTGCTGGATTGTTTCCTCCAGGTGAGCTAGTTGAGAGGGTCGGGGTGAGGTGGGTTGTGTGCGTACCTCGTGGATGGTTGGTTCGTACACCTCGGCAATTCTGTCGGCGATTTCTGCCAATTTATCCACGGAGGACTCAGTGGTCACTGCTAATGTTGCCTGCATACGGTCGGGTAGTGCCCTCAGCCACATTGTTCGTAAAAGGTCCGAGGACACGGAGGTACCTCCGAGACGTTTCAGCTCGTTGAGAAGCTGGGACGGTCTTTCTCCTTCAGCCAGGCGCCTCTCCTCCAAAAGACGGCGAATTCTGAGGTTTTCAGATTCCGCGTACCGGTGCAGAAGTCGAGTCTTAAGAGCTTCATATGGTTCGGCAGGGGGGTTCTTCACGATATCCGCCACCTCCTTGAGAATATCGAATTCAAGGTTCGTCACCACCAGCTGAAACTTAATTCGAGAAGAGCTTACCCTGGAGGTGGCGAAAACGGCTTCGGCCTGGCAGAACCAGAGTTCCGGGTCGGCTTTCCAGAAATTTGGTATTCGGATGCTCGGCCCTGCTCCACAAGCGGCAACTTCGGTAGTTTCGCCTGTTGCAGACTTCTCTACGTTTTCCCCCATCTGAGTGTCCATCACGTCGGGGTCACCACTTTAGAGCACGAGGTATAATAAACTAATAAATGCTCCAAAATTAAAATAACGCACTGTATTGCAAAATAATGATAAATTAAATAATAAATATGAAAACACTTATAATAAAAAACGATAAAAAAATCAAATTAAAACTGTTAATATTGTTCATTAGCAGAGAGCACGTGCACACGAGAGAGATTGGTTATACACTAAAAAAAAGGGTAGTCTATTGTCTGGTTACCGCAGTCTAGCCCGGTAGATTTATCCTAATTAATTAATTCTTTTATTTTTTTGGGCAACACTAACTACCACGAAATTTGATTCTTGATTCATTTAAGATAACTCAGCTATTGAGGTCGTACTCATGACGCGATTTTCAAAAAACTTCCTCAAATGTTCATCGATCCTACCTAGGAGATGACGAAAATGAAGTCCGCCCAAAATTATATATATATATATATATATATATATATATATATATATATATATACATATATATATATCTCTGTGTGTGTGTGCGTGTGTGTGTGTGTGTCGTTATCGTCTGAAATCGGACAAAGGGAGAGGGGAGGGCGTTAAGAAGGGTGGAATTTCGAAAATTCGACATATCTTCGTTATTATACGCCGGATCGAAAAAGTGTAAAGAGCAAATCTTATTACAAATTTAATGTTTTACAAATGTTTTTATATGTCATTTTTCACATTTCCCTTCTCAGTACTTATATGTAAGTTGAGAATTGAGCCCCAAAAGTTAATTTAACTTTTTCTTTTTAAAGTTAATTTTAAATAAACAGAATGTTTCATATTCCTAGATGATAGTAGTAAATTCGTATAATTACTTTCTTATGTTATAATTAATTATACTAACCATAAAATATATGTGTCTAAAATTTAAATAGGATCCGCCCAGTTACCAGCTGGGCAAGGAATAAATGTTACCATGTGGTAACATGTATGGCGGCTCTGATCAGCTGATAGCTATTGAATCGATAGAATATCTCTATCGATTAATCGAATAGTGGAAAATGCTATTAAAATATTTTAAATCGGATAGAGAAACAAAATTCTGCAGATACACAAAAACGTTCACCAAATGAAAGATTTATTCATTTATTAATAAATCTAAAGAATATTGCAGTTATAAAAAAAATTCCTCGCGCCACTGTTTAGTAGGTTTCCATTTAGGAGAAGAGCGAGGATGAATCACGCTCTGAAGAGGAAATCACGAAAATTTGTTCCATGCCCTAAATTCGCTCCTACTTCGCCGCCCATGATAGGAAAGTTGTAGGGAGCGGTTCTGAAAGAAATCATCTCAAGGGGGGGGGGTTGCTTTGAATTCAGAAAGCGTGTTATCCCCCGCGACTCCCCCCTGAAGCCTGCCCTAATATTTCCGAACCATCTCGCCGGAATACGAATAACAAGGAAAACAATTCATAGCCGGACCATCAGCCCCTTATTGGATCAGCTGTTCCTAACTCATTCTATAGGCCTTTACAGTTTATAGGGGAAATCATCGTGTGGGCTACATACTCCAAATAGGTCATATAATTCTCAAATCAAAGACTTATGTCATAGGATTATCAAAATTTGTTAAATTATTAGATTTCTTGGTACCTATCTGAAGGCCACCCATTTAAAGTCGATTATTAAACCAGAATTTGGAAAAAAAATCACTTTATTATTTAAATTAACTCTTCTACAATTTATTTGAGTGGTAATATGAATGATAAAATGTAATGTAATCCGAAAATTGGAGAATGTTGCGGAGTAGCATCATAAAGCGACCGTCCCCAGCGCCGTCTGCCACATGAGCTCTGCAAGGTAACTGCCCAAATGGTGTTATAATAAACTATCAAGCCGTCTTAATAAACACCATTGGTGTTAAATAAACGATCACTCTTCTGTCATAAAAAAAGAAGGAACAGAATGACTAAGATAGCCAACTCAATTAAGTACAGCGAATAGCTAAATATTTAATGTATGAATAATGAGTGAACCCCCTCGTTAACTAATTTTGTGATTTATACATTTTAGAAGAGTTAATTTAAATAATAAGGCGATTTTTTTTTCTAATTCTGATTTATCAATCGTCTTTAAATGGGTGGTCTCCTGATAACCAATAACTACTGATTTCTTTTATTAGCCACCTTAAGGAAAAAAGTCCGTCACGCAGGGGCTGCGTAAACTAAGCAGATTTCCCTCGTGAAGTTTAGTAATAGATAAATATACATACTGCTAACACACCACCGTGAATAAATACAAACGGAAATAAGAAATGTTTCATCCAATTTCAATAACCTGCCGACAGGAAGCGTTAGGTTAGAAATGTAAACAAACGGGTCGGCCCGCCTTACACCGGAAAGAAAAACAATTACTGAAATATATCAGAATATAACACATTAATTTTATTGAGAACTATTTACTATTACTAGTACTGTAATTAATAATGAGTCAGAATAATTGTTATCTCAATCAATAAAATTTTAGTAGTCCAAAACTTTAAGATGGGGGGGGGAGTCACCAGGGCATATTTGCATGTATCTCGTATAATAAAGGTCTCTTGAATACAATTTTGGGTATTTAAACTTCCAATAATGTGATTTATTATGTAGCAGAGTATTGTTTACGTAACATGAGTATAAGTGGCGGTTTGCTGACAACTGAAAATGCAAATATCTCGGTTAATATACAAGATAGAGAATAAACGTATATAACAATATTTATAGTACATTTAATTTGCATTAAAATATATTCTATACAATTTTTCGCTCCGACGTATAGTAACGAAGATATATCGAACTTTCGAAAATCCTCCCTCTAAACCCCCCCTCCCAGTGGTCCTCTTTCAGCCGTTAACGAACTTGATCTTTCTTTTTACATAAAACGACTAAATATCGAGTTTGGTAACGATTAAACAAAAATTGCGACCACTAGAGCGGTAACAGACAAATATATATATATATATATATATATATATATATATATATATATATATATATATACAGTTTTGAACGGACCTCATTTTCGTCATCTACTAGGTAGGATCGATGGACATTTGAAGAAAAATTTCGAAAATTCCGTCATGAGTACAACCTCAATAGCTGATTTCCCTTAAGGGAAATCTGCTAATATACTATTTAGTAAAGGGTTAGAACCGCCAATATAAATGATACTGTTGTCATATCTGTCGGTGGAGACCGTCGTGACTGGCTGATGGTTGAGTACAGCTGGCATTGTGCTTTGTGAGATGGCACTATCTTCACTTGTCAGTACAACTCTAGATGGCTTGAAGATGGTGCCTTTGCATCGAAAGCGCTTGCCAGCTGTACTCGATCATCAGCCAGTAACGACGGTCTCCACCGACAGATATGACAACATTACTACTATTTAGGTTCTAGTCATGACGCAATTTTTAAAAAATGTCTTCTTATGTCATACGAATTTTCGTGCAAATTCATAAAAATTTTGTCTGATCATTACTTAAATTGATTTTTAAACGTTTTATGGATAACTGAATTTCAATAATGACTGGAATTGGACAAGTAAGAGAGGGGGGGAGGAGGTAGAGTCGGGGGGAAATCCAAACGGACCTTTATTATGTGAGAGATACATGCAAATACTCTCTGATGACATCACCAACTAAGACTTTAACGTCTTAACTCTTGAAATGTTTATTTCATCTATACCAAAAAGTCGATATTTAGCTTATTGTTATAGAACCAATTAGGTTAAACTATTGATGTTCTACAGTTGCTGTTCTGTACGTTTTCTCGTAAACTCAAATATTAAGCGAGTTATTCGAACTAACTTGTACAGCCTTGTGTAAACCTCCAATACTAGTCACCGAATTTCGACTTAGAAATAGAGTGTCAATTCAGCAGGTGGGAAATCAGCTTAGTTTACGCAAAACAAATCTGCTTGGGTTCTGAATTTATTCTGAAGGCTGCAGAAAGTAAGTACGCTTCACACAACAATAAACTGACCCTGGATTGTGGAGAACAAAACTCAAGGTCTATAATTTAAGGAAACTGATAACTGGCCACAAAGAATGGTTAAAGACTATGGCAGCTGCCTATTCCCAATATAGGCATTAGTAATCTCTAATATGTATATCTTTGACAATTCTTTTCTGAATAATACTAGAACCTAAGTAATAAACAGACTAATGGTAAGGGTTTTCTTGTAAGAAGGAAGGTGATAAAAAGATTCCCTGTGTTTCAACAAATGATTAATGTAAAAGATAATCCCGTAAAAAATGTGAGAAGGAGGTTAGAAGAAAAGATGAAATAAGTTTCCTGGTTATGAACGAGGGAATGAGTGGCCAGAGAGTGGGGGAGGGAGCTGTGAAATATAGGTGGGATGGGGAAGCTTATAGGCACCCGTATAGAATGGAGAAGGGACCCGGAGGT
The DNA here is from genome assembly GCA_019009955.1 of Riptortus pedestris. Taxonomy (NCBI): domain Eukaryota; kingdom Metazoa; phylum Arthropoda; class Insecta; order Hemiptera; family Alydidae; genus Riptortus; species Riptortus pedestris. The sequence continues at coordinate 86,649,589 of CM032230.1, read as the reverse complement.
AAACATCCAGCGAGATAGTAACCAACCCCCTTGCTGAAGGCTGATACTACCTCTATGCCATTACCATGCATCCATCACCTTCTATAGTATCTTCTTTATACAACACTCTGTCGGCGAAAAATAAAATAAAAAATCCCTGCGTCACAGAAACATTTGGTCGAGTAAACAAAGAAATTTCCTCTGATGCTAAAATGACACTCAAACGGTGTCGGTTTCATGTCAGTGACGCAAAGATTTACTTATTAAATTCTCTAATTCACAGTTTGTAAGTAAGCAAGAGTTGTAACTCGCGCAGGGCATTTTTTTTTCTCCTCATAGTAACCTTATGAGGAGTTATTTATTTGAATACATGCTCCATTGCCACATGGCATATTACATGCATTATTATGTTTAAATACATTTTTATTTTACAATATAAATAAATATATATATATACACTAGCTAAGGTACCCGGCGATGCCCGGGAAATCATTCTTGACTGACTAATGATAGTATTTTGATAGTAAGACTTCAATGTGTACAATTACACTTCCCTCCACGACGTAATGATTTTCCGAAATAGCCAACCCTGAAGGGTAACTTTTGGGGATTAATAGAATAGAAATTTTATTTTTGAAGGATAAATGAAAATGTGTTCCTAATCTATCCCTCTACACATTTTGACTCACCGTTTTTCAATAATTCAAACCATAATCATGGGTAGCATTTATTACAATTAAATATCATCTATAATAAACATATTTCCTTTCAAAAGCCAATCCGAGCTCACATAGTTTAGGCAAAGTTTTGCACGTAAGATTATATTTGTATTAGTGAATCTCACTGGAAATCGCTTCCAGTAACGCCAGACGGGAAATAAGTAAACTCAATTAACGTGTAAGGCTCCCGTCATCTTCCGCTCCCGCATGAGACTTCTCAACATTCTTCTACTTATATTATTGATGCAAAACATTATTTTATAATTTATCTACTGGATGGAATTAAATAATAGTGGCACCCTGAAAATATCATATCAAGTTTAAACGAATATTGTTTTTTGTCATAATGACATTACCATTAACGTTTAATTGTTATTATATTAAATATTTGTTTCAATAACATCAAGGTAGATTATACAAATTAAATAATGGAAATGCTCTTATAGTTTATATTTCTATTGGAAATAAATAACAAAGTTATTAGGAGGGGGTGACGAAGATTTATTACCTCACTAATCCAAATCATACTTTGAACTATCATATAAAACATAACATCATTTGTCATAATATTCCTTTATTAAAACCCCTTAAATAAGTACTAATACTATTGACTCCCGTTTAGCGTATATCCCGTGTTTACTTCATTTTGCGACAAAAGTGAATGCGCACAAAAGTTACTCTAAATAACAAAGTAAACAACTTTTGTTATGTGCATGTTTGTCGAAAAACCAATAGGAAACGAAATATCACTACTGTTAATTTCAGGCCTCCCTTACAAACCCCACTCCTGCTCGTCCCTAGAAATGTTGGTATGGCCTATGATAATTAGGGCGTCAACACTAATATACATACCGAGTTTTATTTAGTTCGGTTGAGTCTTTTGAGCCCAATAAAATTAATGACTCCCGCTATAGTTTTTAGCTTACAACTCATTTATACTTCGGTATACGAAAAACGTGTATATAACAAAAGTTACTCTAAATAACAAAATAAACAACATTTAATATGTGCATATTTGCCGAAAAACCAATAGGAAACGAAATATCGCTATTTTTAATTTCAGGCCTCCCTTACAACCCCCACTCCTGTTTGTCTCAGAGAATATTAATATAGCCTAAAGTCTAAGTTGGGTTAGTAGTAATATACGTACCAAGTTTCATAAAATTCGACTTAGCCGTTTATGCGTGAAAAGGTAACAAACAAACAGACAGACACGAATGAAACAAAAAGCAGTTATGGTGTCTATGACATGTGAAACGAAAAGTTATCGTGAAATTTCGCGAAAAAAATCAATGTACAGACAGAGGTTACAATTTTATATATATATATATATATATAGATATGTTTATAAACTATCTACTCAAATATTATATAGAAGAAATAAAATAATAAAATAGAATATTAAAATAACTAAGATAATTACAAACAAGATTAATAAATGAAATGAAAAAGTAAATAAATACAATAAGAACAAAAAGCATATCAATTAAAGTTAAACTCAACCAATGTTTAATTTGCGAGACTATCTATTTATGGTAAATAAATTGAATTATATTTCCCATTCCTCACAATCAACTTTACATTTTAATGTATTTTTGCTACATCCATATCTATACTTTTGATAAACTTTATATGTTCTTTATTATATTTGTTAAATATAATATGAGTTGATTCTGGCTAATTACCTCCTTTTAAAATTATGTTCATAATTAAATTAGATCGCGCAGGAGATGCAATGCTTAATATAATAGATTAAAGAAGGGGTGAGGCCTTATTGGAGGCCAAAAGGGAAACGACATAAACATCTCCGTTGAGGCTAGAGTTTAAAGAAAAATATATAGAATAATAATTTTTGGAGATTACATAATCAAGAAAATTGGTAATAAAACATTTTTTTTATTAAAAATAATGAAGTGACATTTAGATGTACGCAACAAGTTTAAATACCCAGCCAGATAACGATCACATACGAATTGAGGGTTTAATTTTTAACATTCCGTTAAAAAAAACGTCCGTCACGCAGGGGCTGCGTAAACTAAGCTGATTTCCCACCTGAAGTTTTACAATAGAGAAATCTGCTTACTGGTAACACAACACCACCGTGATTAAATACAAACGGTAATGAGAAATCTTTCAGTTAATTAAAATAAATTCCCAACTGAAACGGCTTCTGAATTGTAAGAATAATTTATATTTGAATATCTCAAATTTTAGTAGTCCAAGAACTAAAGAAGGGGGGGGGGGCGGATGAACAGAACGTATTTGCATAAATCTCACAAAGTAAGGAAGGTAAGGTAAGATTAGAAACGACAGGTAAGGTTAGAAGAAGCTTCCACCTGAGCCGAGCAATGACGAAAATGGCCGACCTAATCCGAACTATACCCGACCACAGACTTCATAAAAATTGGTTCTTTACAATTTTTCGATCCGATGCATAATAACGGAGATATTTTGAATTTTTGAAAATCCCCCCCTCTAAACCTCTCTCCCTCTAGTCCGATTTCAGCCATTAACTAATTTGATCTGTCTTTTTAAATAAAACCTTTAAATATCGAGTTTGGTAACGATCACACAAAAATTGCGACCGCTAGAGCGTTAACATACAACGCTATATATATATAATTTTGAACGGACCTCATTTTCGTCATCTCCTGGGTAGGATCGATGGACATTTGAAGAAATTTTTCGAAAACCGCGTCATTAGTACGACCTCAATAGCTGATTTCCCTTAAGGGAGCTAAAAGTATAGCCGTAATTGAAATGCTCACACACTCACGCGTGATCACACATTTGTAAATATTTGAGTTTTGACTCCAAAATACTGACTGAAGTGTGTTTCACCACCATCGCCATTGTCAAATAGCTTACAATTCAAAATGCTCTGGAGATAACGGAAATAAGGCGGAAGGAGGTAGGCCTGGACTGGTGGTTGGATGTGGCAACATCCAAGTTCAAATAATTCTCTGGGTAAACAAGGAAGCATGTAGCCTTCCATTGAATGGTTCAGCGCGGTTAATTATCAAATGTACACAGCTCAAATGATCGTCTCAAAGTAAACAACGCCCTTGTATTCCCGTCATACTGTGTGCAAAACCATATCCGTTTTATATATTGTCTGTTGCTCCATGATCTTTTTTCTTTGACATTATTGTAAACCACCCATTTTTGACCGCTTGTACTGTTTTAAAATCCTCTTGTCTTCATTTAGGTTTGATCGGCGAATAGCAGAGACTAACATCTTGACATATGTCTTAGAGCTGATAAGCAGCTCACAAATCACACTTTTACGGATACCCAACTTTTCAATGGACGTAAGAGATCCACCGGACTTCACTGCGATATCACGAGTAGAGTCAAGGCCATAATTACTCTAGATTAGGTCTCTTGGAGTAACAACGCTCTTCCAGGGAAAACTCTGCCGCATAAAATTCGCGAACCGATTTTGACACTTTTCTACTTTTAACATTTCGGTACCGTGCACTAAACGTGACTTTTGGTGAACTTATGATGATAGGTTTTCTTTACGTAAATAAAATGATAAAATATGTCAAGAAGGCACAATTTGCGGTTCCATTATAAAGGAGTCAACAATAAGGGGATCAAATTTTGAAGAAGAAACAAAGAATTTTATATTTCTAATTAAAAATCCGAGTTATAAGAATGGGAGTTTACTTACCAGTTTAAGGCTGAAAACAATAAATTTCAAATAATTCTCTGAAAATTTGAGCTACGAAACAATGTATAGGATAACAATTGTAGGGCATTAATAGATTAACTAGATTGGATCAATAACATTTTTCGATACGACTCATAATAACGGTGATATTTTGAAGATTCGAATTCGGCAACCCCATATCCCCCCCCTACTGCTCGTCCGATACCAGTCATTGACTAATATTATCTTTAATGTCGAATGAAACGTTGAGATTTTTTTTTACATAAAACTTTGTAAATATTGGTAACTATCGATCAAAAATGGCAACCGCTAGAGCGTTAACTGACATATATATATATATATATATATATATATAAAACAAATTTTGAACGGACCACATTTTCGTTACGCCCTGGGTAGAATTGTTGGACATACCGGAATGTTTTAGAAAATCGCGTCATGTGTACAACCTCAATAGGTGATTTCCCTTAAGGGAAATACGCTAAAAGACTAACTGTTACATTAAGCCGTGTTATACTGATAATTTAATCTATTTTGTATTGGAAATCTTTTCCAGATATATTTGATGCAAGCAGCACTAGAACCTGGGACCCTCAAAGGACTTCATTTAAAGTCCATTTACGTTGTAGGCTCACTGTCACGTGGTATTATATAAAATCAAATTAACACTTTTACCGAAACACCGGTCTGAGAGACCGGTAGAGATTTTCATATTTCATGTATTGGTAGACCTGCTAGTATAGGTGGGCTTTCCACCTCATTAGCAGTGAGTCTTTCCTTCCTCTACACTCAGGAAGTATTTTGGATTAATTTGTCAACGTCATTCTACCTTGACTAGCTATTGCTCGTTTTGATCCGGTCTCGTGTACCTCTTGTTTCGGTTAACAGCCTACGTATTGTAGGTCTAAGATACGAGTTAATTCGGTTTACGTATGTCCCTTCATTCCTTATTATCACTTAACCCCTTCATTATATTATATTATCACTTCATTATATTATATTATCACTTAAACCCTTCATTCCTTATTATCACTTAATTATACTATTTCAACAGACATTTAATTAAAGTTGTCGACAAAGAAACACTGATGTTAAAAATACCATATTTCTTTCTGATACACCTAAAGCCAAGTGGAACTATAGATTTTGCAATTGTAAACTACAAATAAATCTGCCTGAAATTCAGCTGCTTGTTCCTTCACGAGTGTGGAAAGGGTATTTCATGGTAAAATGTGGTGGAACTCGGCAAGACTGTCAGAGTTCACGATCGACTAATTCTAAAGCGCTGGCAGAGAGAACAGAGGCCCATTGTGGTTAAACCTTTAGTTCAAGTCCTCTCTGTGGAAGGAAAGATGGAATTGAGTCCAACCCACCACCCACCATTCTCCTTTATAAACAACAATCCAAAGAGGAAACTGTTGCAAACTCAGAGAGAAATGAAACAACAATCGCTGGAGTTAACGTTCTACACGAATGTGAATCATATAGCAAACCTTTGTCAGGACTTAATATTACATAAGTCCGTCACGCAGGGGCTGCGTAAACTAAGCAGATTTCCCACGTGAAGTTTTACAATAGAGAAATCTGCCTACTAACAACAGTAGTAGTAACGAATCTCTAAACCAATTCACGAGGGACGAACAGTTACGGAAACGGCCTAACTACACTCAGTGTCAAAATGTTAGGCACACTTCAATAATTGTTATCCCTGCCCTCCCATCCTTGCTAATTAAAACAGTAATAAAATAATCCATCACTCACCTGAAGTTAATCAGCAGCCTGCTTGTATTTGGGTTCTCAAGCCAAAAATATATACATATTTTTTTTAATTTTCAAACCAAGTTAAGGCCCGTCAAAATGTTAGACACGCTCCCTGGTAAAAATAAATAAAACTCATTTTAATATTTTTTGGCCTTTCCACCACCATTTATTAATTAAAAAATTCTATTTGGTAATGAATCGTACAATTGTGTCTTGAGGTATTTCTTCCCATGAAGCCAGAATTTCAGATTTCAACTCTTCGATTGTTCCGAACTGTTATGAACCAGTTCAGGTCTGGGGAGACAGCAGGCCAGTCTAATTTGTCAATTGTGTTGCGAGTAAATCTTTTTAACGGAGCTCATTTTCGTCATCACCTGGGTAGGATCGATGGACATTTGAAAAAACAATTCAAAAATCTCGTCATGAGTACGACCTTAATAGCTGATTTCCCTTAAGGGAAGTCTGCTAAAAATAAAACTCATCATGGCTAAAAGATATTGATGACAATAAAAATTATCCAGTGAAGGAATGAAATCGACCATTTCGGAAATTTTAAAATTGTCAATTTGGCAGTTGAAGACGGTCTCAAAAGAGATAGGAATAATTCAAATTTTTGGTAATATAAAGCCTATTTATTTATGACAATGTTTCCGGCTAAATAAACCAGTTCGATCCATATCAATCTACTGTGGTACATACTATCTACTACTTCATACCACGTTCTTGAATAGTCAAAATAACGATTTAGCAAATTTCCCTGAGGGGAAATGGACTATTAATGTATTCAAGACGAAAAAAAAATCAAATGTCCATCGATCCTGAGAAGGAGATGACAACATTGTGTTTCGTTCATAGATATATATATATATATATATATATATATATATGTATATATATATATATATATATATATAAGGAGGAGGGTGGAATTTCGAAAATTCAAAATGTCTCCGTTATTATACGTCCGATCGTAAAATTGTATTGAACCAATCGTATTTGAAATTTAATTTCCAATACCATTTTTTATTATCTTCATTCTTACCTAAATATTTTATTTTTAGACCATCAATAAACCCCACTCCTATTAACACCATATTAACAATAAACTGTTATATCATAAAATACTTTATTCAAAGCAAAAATACCAAATATTGCTTTCATTGAACTTTTACAGTGTTCGATAAATGCAAATATATTCGGCTTGACGTTTTCGTTTGAGAATTGACGTTCTAAACTATATGATTCTTATTAGCAGATTTCCCTTAAGGGAAATCAGCTATTGAGGTTGTACTCATGACGCGATTTTCGAAATATATATATATATATATATATATATATATATATATATATATATATATAAATATATATATATATTTGTCTGTTACCGCTCTAGCGGTCGCAATTATTGTTTAATCGTTATCAAACTCGATATTTAGTCGTTTTATGTAAAAGGAAGATCAAGTTCGTTAACGGCTGAAATCGGGCCAGGGGGAGGGGGGGTTTAGAGGGGAGGATTTTTGAAAATTCGAAATATCTCCGTTACTATAGGTCGGATTGAAAACTTGTACAGGACAAATCTTATTGTAAATTAAATTTACTATAAATATTGTTATATACATTAATTCACTATCTTGAATATTAACCGAGATATTGGCATTTTTCACCAAACCGCCACTTCTACTCATGTTACATAAACAATTCTCTGCTACATAATAAATCACATTATTCCAAGTTTAAATACCAAAAATTGTATTCAAGAGACCTTTATTATACGAGATACATGCAAATATGTCCTGGGGATTCCCCCCCCCCGTCTTAAGGTTTTCGACTACTAAAATTTGATTGATAGGGGTTACAATTATTCTGACTCATTATTAATTCCATTACTCGATATAGTAAATAGTTCTCAATAAAATTAATATGTTATTCTGATATATTTCAGTAATAGTTTTTCTTTCCGGTGTGAAGCGGGCAGACCCGTTTGTTTACATTTCTAACCTAACGCTTCCTGTCGGCAGGTTAATGAAATTGGATGGACCATTTCTTATTTCCGTTTGTATTCATTCACGGTGGTGTTGTGTTACCACTATGTAGATGTATCTATTACTAAACTTCACGAGGGAAATCTGCTTAGTTTACGCAGACCCTGCGTGAAGGACTTTTTTATATACATACTTGTCCGTTACCGCTCTAGCCGTCTTAATTTTTATTTGTTCGTTAACAAACTCTTTATATAAGTGTTTCGTTTCAAGACTGAACTTGAATCGGAGCGGTAGGGCATAGAGTGGAGGAAATTCGAAAATTCCCGCTACTGTGAGTCTGTAAAAACAATCAATATTGTTGCACAGAGATATTTGCATTTTACAGTTTTAAGGCTTCATTAAAGTGCTACTTTTCGTGATTGTACTTTAACAAGAAGCCAATATATCATGAAAGGTCGTAATCCAAGCTATAATGCCAAATATTGTTTTCAACAGATCTTTACTATATGAGATCCATGCAAATAGGTTATGTGATCACGCCCCCACCCCACATCATGACCCATTTTCAACCATTAGAGAATATCTTTATTAGCAGATTTCCCTTAAGGGAAATCAGCTATTGAGGTCGTACTCATGACGGAATTTTCGAAATTTTTCATCAAATGTCCATCGATCCTACCTAGTAGATGACGAAAATGAGGTCCGTTCAAAGCTGTATATACACACACGCACACACATATATATATATATATATATATATATATATATATATATATATATATATATATGTTACCGCTCTAGCGGCCGCAATTTTTGTTTGATCATTACCAAACTCGATATTTAGTCGTTAATTTTTAAAAGAAAGATCAAGTTCGTTAACGGCCGAAGTCGGACAAGGGGGAGGGGGGGTTAAGGGGGAGAATTTTGAAAATTCGAAATATCTCCGTTACTATAAGACGGATCGAAAATGTGTATAGGATACAACTTATTGCAAATTAAATGTACTATAAATATTGTTATATACATTTATCCTCTATCTTGAATATTAACCTAGATATTTGAATTTTTCAGTTTTCAGCCTGCAGTAAACCCCCACTTCTACTAGTGTTAAATAAACAATGCTCTGTTATATAATAAAACATATTAATTGAAGCCTATATACCAAATATTGTTTTCATTGAACTTTTACTTTTTGCGATATATGCAAATACGTTCTGTTGACCCCCCCCCACCCTTCTTTTGTTATTGGATTACTAAAATTTGAGTGATTCAGATAAAACTGATTCTGATTCATTACAAACTACAGCACTAGCTTTAGTAAATAGTTTTCAATAAAATTAATATCTTTATTCAGATATATTTCATTAATTGTTTATCTTTCCGGTCTATGTATACAGCGCTACGAAGCCGGCTTGTATACAAGTCAGCCGCTTTCTGTTGTAGGGATTATTAACTCGTATTGTACATTTACTGAGCATTCACAGTAGTGTTACCTGTATGTATATTTATCTATTGTAAACCTTCACGTGGGAAATCTGCTTAGTTTACGCAGCCACTGCGTGACGGACTTTTTTTTCATGAAACTGTTAAATATAGAGTTCGGAATACATTCAAACAAAAATTGCTACTGATAGAGCGTAATCAGACATGTATATGTTTATAGTTTTGAATAAACCTCCTTGGTACTACCGATGGACATGTTTTTCGTTGGATATAACTAAGGAGTAATCATTCCAAAAATGGTTTAACATTCTTTTTTATTTTTTGTGTTGCAGGTGAAATAATGCAAGAGAGATAGACAGAGGGTCCAGAATGCTGTCGTGGCTGCTGGTGGCGTTCCTTCTGAGCCCAGCTTTCGGGAGGACGGTCTCAGAACCCAAGTACCACTGGAGGACAGGTCAGCCATCGCCTTTTATATAACAAGTTTTCACTATAATATCAATCCCTGGCAGAGTTGCCCACTAATTAAATACTTTTGTAATTAACTACTTTTTCAACTAATAACTACTAGTTATGTAATTGCAACTACAGTTACAAAAAGTCCGTCACGCTGGGGCTGTGTTAACTAAACAGATTTCCCACGCGCGTTACGTTTTTGAATTTAACTCAAAAATTAAAACTCCAATGAGAACAATAATTGGTGTTTAAGCTTTAAATAAAGTGCTGCATAACATAATGGAATATTGTTAATATCAGATGAGTAGGAGTGGGGCTTTACTGAATCCCGAAAACTGAAAAATACAAATATCTCAGTTAATAATCGAGATAGTGAAAAAATGTACATAACAACATTTGTAGAGCATTAAAATTTCTATAAGAATGGTGCTATTTAGTTTTTCGATCCGACGCATAATAACAGAGATATTAAGAATTTTTGGAATTCTCCCCCTCTAACCCCCCCCCCCTCCCCCTTGTCCGATTTCAGCCATTAAAGAACTTGATCTTTCTTTTTACATAAAACCATTAAATATTGAGTTTCGTAACGATTAAACAATAATTGCGACCGCTAGAGCGGTAACGGGCAAATATATACATATATATATATATATATATATATATATATATATATATATATATATATATATATAGATAGATAGATAGATAGATAGATAGATAGATAGATAGATAGATAGATAGATAGATAGATAGATAGATAGATAGATAGATAGATAGATAGATAGATAGATAGATAGATGTATAGATAGAGAGATAGATAGATAGATAGCTGGATATATAGATATAGATTTAGACAAATATATACAGTTTTGAACGGACCTCATTTTTGTCACCTGAGGATCGATGGACATTTGAAGAAAAATTTCCAAAATCGCGTCATGAGTACGACCTCAATAGCTGATTTCCCTCAAGGGAAATCTGCTAAAATGTAGTTGGTAACTGTAGTTGCGTTTTCTTGGTTTCGCAATTACAGTAATTGTAGTTGGTATTCATAAATCCAACTACTAGTTGAAATAAAAAGTAGTTATAAAAATAATTACAATTAGTAGTTGTAATTGTAACTGTAGTTATTAACAACTACAACTACATACAGGCAATTAGCTGTATTTTACGTTTCAAAGAGCGAACATATTTTGTTCGCCTCTATATAAATATTGGCCCTTGTGGTGGTGATGAATGACACATCTGAAATGAGCCATGTTCATTTGGTGAACAGAATATGGTCAGACAGAACATGTCAGATGAACTCAAGGTGTAAGCTCCTATCAGCACACTTTCTTGTTCCGCCGATCGCCTCTTTTAATAGTACGTTCTTCATTGTTTCTTTCTATGTACATTCAACATTATTTATGATTTCCTCCCACTAATTCAACGTTTCGAAAATATTCTTACGGAAATCTCCTGTTGCTGAATAATTAACTTAAAAAAATAATACCAAGCCAATTCACTCAGCTATAAATACCTTAGTAACTAACTTAATTTTTAAAGGGCTGCGGTATCTGTTTAATCTTGATAAAAGAGTGCTTTCATCAAGTTAAGTAACTTCTGATTAATCAATAAGACAATATGTTAGGGCGAGAAATACTCCCTCTCACCCAAAACTTTTGACATAATGCTGTTAATAATATAATTACTCTGTTCTTTAAGTAGGACGAAGCACTTATTTTAACGGAATAAAGCTTGTTAGCCATTCTTTATACTCTAATAATTACTGAGAGGGAAATTTATTCTTATCTCCCTTTGGAAGGAAGTTTTTTGATGTTATCCTTTTCAAGAATACTCTGATGGCACTAATAAATTCATTATGGCCGCTTACTCTATCGAAGCCCCTCGATTAAATTGAAAACCCTCTTTGAGAGGGCCTTTTCAACTGAATATTGAGTGCTTTTCCAATTCATGTCTTCCCTGAGAGATCCAGTTTGTTTTTGTTTAACCTGTCTCTCTGAAGAGCGGCTATTTATAATAAAAGCTTGATTGTTCCCCGGGAAAATGTTGGAAAACCTACCCTTTTATTTTTCATCAATCAGAGGTGTCCTCTTAAAATTGGAATATGCCCATCCAGCTGGGTTGCGTAAACTAAACACAATTACAACGAGGAACGTACACATTTTAATTTACGAATCTAAGTGTAATGAAAGGTAAATCAAATAAAGGGTTGGCAGAATATATGATACTGTTGTCATACCTATCGGTGAAGACTGTCATCACCGATTGGTATGACAACAGTAAGAAAGGTACTTTTCGATTAACGGGAGGTCAAATAAACTGCTCAAAAATGAATAGGGATAATGGCTGTTTTGTGGTATGTATGGGGCCTAGCATATTTTTTTTTATTATTATTATTAAAAATATCATTAATATTTATTAGAAATTATTGTCTTTTCCCCCCTAAAAAAAATTTAATTAAGATCGATTTAATTAAAATTAATAGGATAAGAAAAAATAACCAATATCCCTATTCATTTTTGAGCAGTATATATAACAACGATTATTAAATCAGAATAAAAATAAAATCACTTTATTATTCATAAAAAGTCCGTCACGCAGGGGCTACGTAAACTAAGTAGATTTCCCACGTGAAGTTATACAATAAAGAAATCTCCATACGAGAGCCGTACAGTTACGGAAACGGCCGAACTAGCTTTCGGCGGAATGGATTAGAACCGACCTTAGCCGATCACATCTTGTCCGTTATACGCACACACTTAATAAAAATGCAAATATCTCGGTTAATTTCCAAGATAGAGAATACATGTATAGAACAATATTTATAGTAAATTTAATTTGTAATAAGATTGGTTCTATACAATTTTTCGTTCCGACGTATAATAACTCAGATATTTCGAATTTTCGAAATTCCCCCACTCTAAACCCTCCCCCCTCCCACTGGTCCGATTTCAGCCGTTAACGAACTTGATCTTTCTTTTTGCATAAAACGATTAAATATCGAATAGATTGGTGACGATTAAACAAAAATTGCGACCGCTAGAGTGTTAACAAACATGGTTAACAGGTTAGGATCCATGTACATTTGAAGGGATTTTTCAAGAATCGCGTCATGAGTACGACCTCAATAGCTGATTTCCCTTAAGGAAAATCTGCTAATAACACTTCTTAATAATTAAAGGCAATTTATAATTATACTCAACCACACCAGGGGAAACAAGATTTGAAGAATTGCTTAATGGAAAACCGAAAGTTATATCCAAGACCGCGTACTCTTCATACTTCACATAAATCCTATTTAAATTAATGTTGATTTTATTTTGATAACTTTTGCCAAACGTCAGTAATCTATGAAACACTATTTGAACAGATTACTAAATTTGTTGAGCCTGGTTCTACGATAAAGGTTACAATACTGAACGACTCGAAAAAGCACATCTTCAAGTAAATCATAAGTATAATTTCATTGTTACTGAAACAGGGGTCCATACACAAAGCGTTGAAAGGATGTAGGGTTGTGCTAAATGGCGTAACAAACGGCAAAGGGATACTAGCAGACACCATTAGGACAGCTACCTTGCAGAGTTCATGTTACCATGAATACAGATATTTATGTACCTTGATGTTATGGGCGACGGGCAGGGACAACCGCGTTATGTGCACTCCGTGACTTCGTCCAGTTCTGGGTCATTGCTAATTTATAATAGCCAAATCGCCGAGATGCGGGAGCTCCTGTATAAATTAATAAAAGAAATAATTTATAATAACATTTTATCATTTATGAATTCTAAAAGTGTTATTTTAAATAATAAAGTGGTTTTCTTTTTATTATGAATTAATAATCGTCTTTAATTATATATTCTAGAAGTTTTATTTTAAATAATAAAGTGATTTTATTTTTATAATGCTTTAATAATCGTCTTTAAATGAGTGGCCCCCCGTTAATCGATAAGTACGAAGAAAATATGTGAAGAAGAAATAACGATAAAGGCCGGCTGCTAGTCTAAATACAATTTGAGCTGTGGAATACCACAAAAAAAAACTTTTAAAAAACTTCCAATTCTGGATTTCTAAGCTACAACAATGACAGCGGTGCCTAAAACTTATAATACCCCCTGAAGGGTTTGGGAAAATGATTAAACAGATAACTTTGGATAAAAACTTCTATTTGAAAAGCAGTTACAATACAAGACAATGTGGCGGTAGACTACAACAATTCCCGCCAGAGTGCTCTCTCTGTTCCCAGGACCAATGCCTGCTATATTTGATTGGAAATATTGATCACTAAATAACCAACACTTCCCCTTGAGCGATATTTCCAAAAACAATACAATTTACTTTGTAAAACAATACAATTTACTTTATAAGTCTCCTTTTCTTGTTATTTTTCTTCTTTGTAGATTTCTTCTCCTTTTTATCATTTTTCTTCTTTGTGGATTTCCTTTTCTTTTTGTCATTTTTCTTCTTCGGAGATTTCTTCTTCTTTTTATCATTTTTCTTCTTTGTAGATTTCTTCTTCTTTTTGTCATTTTTCTTCTTCGGAGATTTCTTTTTCTTCTTTTTGTCATTTTTCTTCTTTTTATCATTTTTCTTCTTATTTTTCTTAAACGAATTCAGTTCGTCTTCCATCGCCAATCTCCATTGCTTGGAGTACGGACCTTTGAGCGCCTCATCTGCGGTCAATGGTTCTTCAATGGGGTTCAGTGCAGCTAGATATGTAACGAAATCACTCATATCTTTTGGTTTCGGCACACGTCTGGATCGTCGAACCTGAGGTGAGTTCTCCTCCTGGATATCTGGCTCGCTAGAGAGAGATCCTGGCACTGAATCAGTCTGATGGTCGTATCCTGATTCCGTATTCTCATCAGAAACGTCCTCTTGTGAATTGGTTGTATCCTGGAGAGCAGGCGGCTCATCCACATCTAAAAATACTGACGTAGTAGGCAGCTGTCGAGGCTTATGTCTTTCTTGGTTTGAAGTTTCAAGAAAAACAACATCTCGACTCATAGTAACCTTCTTCGTTTCAGGATCAATTAATCGATACCCTTTGATTTCCTCTGAGTATCCGACAAAAATGTATTTTGCCGATTTAGGATCCCATTTTCTTCGGATTTCCTTGGGAACCTGTGCCATAGCCGGACATCCAAAAATCCTCAAGTGAGATATATCAGGCCTCTTACCATACCACGCTTTCATATGGAGTCCTCCGACAACAGCCTTTGTCGGTGCGCGATTGTTGAGGTAAACGGCTGTAGAAACAGCTTCTGCCCAATAGCTTTTGGGCAAACCAGCATCCTGTAACATAGTGCGAGCCTTCTCCACAATGGATCTGTTGGCTCGTTCAGCCACTCCGTTACTCTGTGGCGAGTACCTAAACGGTCAGTTGATGCCTGATTCCTGCAGAAATAAGTCCAGCTTTGAACTTTGAGTTGACGAACTCAGTCCCATTGTCAGACCTCACACACTTGATTTTCTTCCCTGTCTGAGTTTCAACCAGAGCCCGAAATTCAGCAAAAATATCACTCACTTTGTTCTTTTCTGAAAGAAAATATACGAATGTGTAACGAGAGAAGTCGTCAATTAAGGTGAAAAAAATATTTACTTCCACCTATGGATAAATTTTCCATGGGTCCACATAAATTCCATATGTAGAACTTCCAAGATCTCCTTTGCTCGGCTCTTACTGGCTCTGAAGGGTAGTCGAGCATGCTTCCCTAATAAGCAGACTTCACATGGATCATCATTAGGTGTTATTTTTTATCAATACCTGTACACATGTCTTGAAGTAGGTTCATCCTCTTCCTGGAAAGATGTCCTAAACGTCGATGCATTTAGGGAACCTGCATCTTCAGCGAAATAGGTAGGTAATATTCTGTCCTTCATGGTATCAAGCTTGTAGATCCCATTCTTCCTTTTAGCTGTGGCTAATACTTCACCATTAGGGTCAATGACCTTTCCCATTTCTTTGGTGAAAATGACCGAATGTCCCTTATCAGTAATTTTGCTGACTGATAATATGTTAGCACCTATACCTGGCACGTAATGTACATCATGCGCTACAACGCTATCAGCCTGTCCATTAACTATCAGTGAAATGTTGGTTGTACCAACAGCCTGAGCAGATAAATTTACATTATTTATTGTCGTAATTTTTAAATCTGAATCACCAGATACATTGTCTAGTATATCTATGTCATTGACTAGGTGAGAACTGCAACCCGAGTCAAGAAAAAAATCTACACTGTTGCTAGTGTCATTAGGTCTAGACATGTAAGCAAAAAGTGCTTTACCTTTGGTTTTTCCTTGATTTGAATTTTCAGTAGAATCTTGTTTCTTACGATCTTGGGTCTCCATCTTCTTGGTACGGCACTGTGAAGCATAATGTCCTCTTTTGTGACATGCATAACACTCAATTTTATGTTTTCCTTTGCCTTTGGAACCCTTCCCCTGGGAGAACAATGCTGTCTCACTACTGGGTGTATGTGAATGTGCGGGAGTCTTCACATCCTGGAGAATTTTTACTTTAATCGAGTCTCCTGTGAGTTTCAGTCCCGAGCTCTCTAAAACCCATGATCATTGGCTTGTATTCATCAGACAAGCCCGCAATAAAATTGTCCCGAGCCACTCATCATCCACTTTGAAGCCAATATCAGTGAGCCTCTGTGATGTTGACATAATTTTATTGACATATTCTTCAACTGAAGAACAATTTTCTAGTCTGGTCGTTATCAATGATCTCAAAAGACCTACCTTCCTGGTAAGACCATTGTCCTCGAATGCAGTCTTCAAGTTGTCCCAAGCCTCCTTGGCTGTAGATGCACTTTCTATGTGTGGGAACACAATTGGATCGATAATAAGTACTATTTTTGAAAAAGCTTTCCGATCTTTTGCTAAAATGTTCTCTTCTTTCTGCGTCGTAGCAGCGCCTTCTAACTTGGGAACAACGATTGATCCATCGACCACACGCCACAAATCGTCAAGATTCAAATATGCCTTAGCTGCAAATTTCCACGAAGCGTAATTATGTCTGCCGAGAAGTTTCTCAACCGGTGGAGGGTGGTTTGATGCCATGATGAACGAAAATTCAGCGAAAAAATCAACTGTTCACAACCTAACCTCACTGCACGTGGGGACAACACACGATATTTACACTTTTCATGAAGTTTTTCGATCGAATCTATACTTTTTCTCGATAGAAAACGATTTAAGCAATCACTGGGCCCATAACCTGAAGGGTTTGGGAAAATGATTAAGCAGATAACTTTGGATAAAAAAACTTCTATTTGAAAAAGCAGTTACAATACAAGGCAATGTGGCGGTAGACTACAACAATTCCCGCCAGAGTGCTCTCTCTGTTCCCAGGACCAATGCCTGCTATATTTGATTGGAAATATTGATCACTAAATAACCAACACCCCCCCCCCCTCGTTCATTATAATCCTACTTCTCTGGTAACAAGCCAAACCGTTAATATTTTAGTTCTAACATAAAATTATTAAGTGCCTACCCTGTAAACATTTGATTGGCAAATTTTACGTTCTACAGCATTTTTGGTATTCACTTTAGCTCTGAATACTAAGAAGAAAGAAACTAGACCATGGAATAGAGTAAGTTAAAATTAAGAGATAAATATACTCAGGAAAATTTGCTGCATGAAATATTGCACCCAACCAGAAGACTAAGCCAACTCTCTGAGAATGGACCATAAAACTCTTGAAGAATTACTACCATCCTCGTATTAAAAAATGGATGCCACCTTCTCAAAGATTATCAATAACTTTGAAGTATTGTATTTTGCTACTGGTGGCTATTTTGAAACAAACACGCACCCTAATTTTGAATTTAGGGTACTTTTCTCATAGATAATTAATTTAGATTTCGTGCAAAAATAATGTATCCCAAATCCATGGATCCCAAAGTTTCCTGGCAGGAAGTTAATACAGGAAGAGAGATGCAAGGCAAAAGAGAATGCTCCAGTCCTAGCTAGTGTTCATGCACATATAAGTTGACATAATGGAATTTTTACTATTATTTTTAGTGCACATAATTAGAACAATGAAAACTGTAAGACTGTTGTGAGGCACCTCTCTTCCAGATGTCCATGGTTGTTCCTGGAGGAACTAGGATTAATGCTGCTGATTTAGTGTTTAAATATGATAGTTACCATAACAACTAACACTCTTAATTATTCTAGATGTATGGGGAACATGTTATGTACCTGAAGTGTGTGGTGATGGCACCAAAGCGAGAGCTGTATGGTGTGCCGACAAGGTCACTGGCATTACCGCCAAGGAAATGTACTGCCCAAAATCAGAGGAACCCAGCAGAACCAAAAGCTGTTTTGTAGCATGCAGACATCACAAAGGTATTGATTGCTACTCCTTTTAAATGATAATATTTATCTATAATCATTTCAACAGGTTGTTTGTCTTTTAACACTTTTATTTTTTTTTTTATGGGGCTCAGGTTAGCCATGTGAGTTAAAGTGTTGGCCTTAATCTCACATGATAAACCTAGAGTGGCAAGTTTGATTCCTGGGAAATAGGAATTGATTTAGTGTCTAAATAAATAAATAAAATCCTTATTCCCAACCTGGCTAGAAGAGGGTGTTAACGGGTACATAACCCAACTCAATTAGCCATAGTACAAAAAAGTGGATGTTAATAAATAATAACAATACTGTTTACACTTTTTACTTAATTAAATTACAAATATTTAGTTTCATAGAAAAAGAGGAAAACATTTTTTAAAGTCTTAACGAATAAAATAAATGTTATGATAACAAAATTTTATTATATTTTGTAACTATATAAATGGTGAGTGGAATTAAAGCTTTCATACTGAAAACAATAATTTATATAACACTTTGACTTTTTTGGGAGCGATATTTACATAATTGGATGTTCTGGTAATTAACCGAAAATGTGGGATGGATAAATAAGTTTTAAAAAGAAGCAAACAATAGTCTTGAATATGGAAGCATTTAAAAATTTAATTTAGTGCTTTCTTCCTCATTTACTAGTACTATTTAATTTGGCTTCGGTTTGAAAAATTGGATGGATAATGGATAATTACATGAATGAAGAGTGTGAAAATGAGAATGATTGTATTTTCAAAGGCATTATGGAATAGTCAAGTGGCATAGGCTTTGGAAAAATCTAGGATAAAAATAGTTTTCAGCTACTTTTGCAAATTGGAATAGTAGTCTTGTAAAATTTTCAGTTTTGAAATTCCTCCATCTAGCTTGATGGCATTTGCTCCATTCTAACTAAATTCTCTCCTTATGCCACTATCCCTTGATCCTTAATTAAACATTAAGCCGGAGTCAAGTTCTAACAAGCATTATTGCACCAATTGTATTCGAACAGATGGCATAAAATTATTGTGGGAAATAAATAGTTGTCAGAAAGATACACCGACCAGTAAAAGTCATAGAAAAATGGCAAATAAATAAAAATAGACAGCTGGAACTAGTTTTTGTAATAATAATGTGACACATAATGTTTGGGCAGAAGAAGGAGTTAAACATGTTGGGAGAATCTTCCACAGCAATGCAGGATGTGAATGAAGAAGAGGGGACCATCTGCTCCAATGGCTGTATGATGGAGGGTGGTTTGAAGCCTTTAAGGGTTAGCTGATGCAGAAACTAAGCCCCTGACTAATTATCATCCTATGCCTAATACAGGAGTTTTCCAGAAAAATTCTCATATATATATTGCAATTAGGTTTGGCAAAACTGATTTATCTCATTAAAAGCAATTATTTGTGAACATTGTAACTAATTATCTCTCATCATGAAAGACATGATGATATAATTACATTAATTTTGAATTTGATTTTTAGAACATCTTGAATGGAAAGTTGGAGAATGGGGCCCTTGTACTGTAGCATCAGAGGATGTGAATTCCATAGAAGAAATGGCAGAAAGGAAAGGTATAATGGAGAGAAATGTATCTTGCGTACTCACGACTCATGAAGTAAGTTATAAGTATTTTTTAGTAATAATGTTATAGTATATTTCACCTATTTCTTTCGTATTCTAGTAATGGAATAACATTGGGTTTTAGGAGGGAGTCTTTTAAATTCTGTGAATTCAATCATTTATATTTTTATGCCTGTTTACCTTTGCAGATTAGATTTCAGTGAATTATGATTTCGAACTTTCATGTAAAAAAGCAATTTGAAAACACTAATACGAAGATAGCATATTTTCAGAGGAGAATGGATGCAAAGTAAAGCTAATACATATAAAATCCCAAAACAATTTACTTTAAGGGAAACAAACATACATAAATTTATAGTGCTCAGCATTGGGTACTTTCCATATAATGCATTATCTTACTCAATAATATTTATTTCTTCAAATTGACAGACTTAAGAGTTGGATGTAAACAGAAGAAATGGCTTGCCGAAAGAGTCAGCTGTAGATAATTGACTTTTAAATTGACTCATTTTCATGTTCGGCTGTGCCAATTGAATCAGCTGAGAATCAGCTCAAAACTGACCATTAGGTTCTATAGTCCTTGCAGAGCTTCTGCTATCATCTGAAACCACTCCAGGCAGCCTGTGGCTAGGCTCCTTCATTTCTGTATCCCAAGCCTCCTCCAAGTCCTCCCTCAACTTGTTCTGATTTCACAATATCAATATCAGCCTTTTCAAACATTTGTGTAATAGTGAAAATATAATCTGTGGTTAATAATAGTAAGTGAAATCCACTGCCAGTATTGCACCATTCTCTTCACTAACCTCCTACAAATATCCACTGACAGGATCCCATATACAGCAGGAAAAAACACTATGCCTTTACAATTTACTCACTTAAATTGGTTTCCCCCTTTCTACAGAAGGATGATATCCATATATCATAAGTCTACTAACAAATCTCTTTCCTGATAATGTCACCTCCTACATGCTTCTCTAATTTAGACTGGATTTTGTCTAGTTCTGGAGCTTTGTTATTTTTAAGGGAAAGGGCAATTTCCTCATCAGGTAGCTTAGCTTTGTTAATTCACTACAATTAATTAATTATTACATCTGAAAAGACACCAATCAATGGTCCCAGGATTAATCATATCCTTCAAAATGTTCCTGCTTATATTGTTTTAGAAGCTTCTTAAGCACTTTTTTATATAAAACGGTTTTGTGAGTATGCATGATATCTATATTGAGTTTTCATGTAGAGCACTCTCAGTTGAGCCTCACTTCTTTGTCACATTACATTCATTATGAAACTAAGGGTGCCTGTGGCATTATGGGTAACAAGACATTATTCGAAGTTCTACTTACTCCTGGTTGAAATAGCTGTTCTTATTCTATAAAAACATGGCCAGTCTTGGTTGGTTGTCCCCTGCCCTTTCAATAGGTTCCTCCAGGACTATATTTTTGACTACCACTATTGTTTCATAGAGGTTAATAAATTCTGTCAAACTAACAGATTTTGCACTAGGTGGTATTTTATAAATGCCCATAGTCTATGCTCAACCCTCCCTTCTCTTTTACCCATGCTTCTTGGGATTTGTGGTGAATTTGGTTCTACTACTCCTAACAGCATGAGGGTTAGTTAGCAGCACATTTTCCTGATTAAGATGTTGATAATTGCCATTTTCGAAAGGTAGTGCATAACTTTTATTAATTCTATTAGGGGGGTGGGGTAGAACTGGTCAAACTGTTGATTATTACTTTTATATGTTATATTTACAAAACTCTCATTAAATAGATAAAAACAACAATCTTAGTTAGAATATTACATCACATTTAAGGTAGAATTATATTATCTTGGTAAGAAACAAACTATAGAAAAATAGAGTGATGGTAGAGGGTGGTTGGGTATCGGCTATAATATAGATTCTTAATTCTTCAAACAAAGGAGTTTCAAGATGTAGTTTTCACTGAGTGCAGTTGTTTATGCTCCCTGCTCCACCTCTATTTTAATTGCTCTGAAGAAGGGAACCAATGGTGCCCGAAACTGTCAGCACACTCAATAAACTCCTTTATTTGAAGAATTAAGAATCTA
Organism: Riptortus pedestris; assembly: GCA_019009955.1. NCBI lineage: Eukaryota > Metazoa > Arthropoda > Insecta > Hemiptera > Alydidae > Riptortus > Riptortus pedestris. The sequence continues at coordinate 86,627,557 of CM032230.1, read as the reverse complement.
TATTATACCAGATACCCAACCATCCTCTACCATCACTCTATAACCAACGGCTAACAATACAACTGATGTATATAAAAATAGATTAAATTAATCATTAAAAATAAATGGATTAGTTTATAAGTTTTTGAATTGTTTAATTGAATGAGTCTGTTCACATTATTGGCAATGACGGTGAAAATAGATATTATACTAAATCATTAATTTTAGGGATGGATCACAATAGACGATGACAACTGCCTCATGCTTGGAAAAGCACCAGCGACAACGAGTGAATGCAGCCTCCCAGTTCGGCAGGAATGTATCCTCACAGAGTGGTCTGACTGGACTCCTTGTTGTGGGCTTACGAGGCACAGGACCAGGAGTGTTCTTGTTGCTCCACACTATGGGGCTAAACCTTGCCCACAGGTTGGGCAAATTTATACTATTTCAATATTAATAAACGGTTAATGGTTTGGTTATTCCGAGCAACAAACAACAAAGAATTAAGCTCATATAGTAATTCCCTTAAGTTGATTCCATTTGTAGAATAATTTAAATGGCCTTTGAACACTGATAAAAAAGTTTCTAGGGCTCAGGTTAGCTATGTTAGTTCAGGTGTCGGTATTAATTTCACATGGTAAACCTGTGATCAATGGCGAGTTCGATTCACACCTGGGCAATAGGAATTTGTTAAGTAACGAACTCATTAAATAAAATCCTTAGTCCCACCCTGCCTAGAAAAGGGTGATAATCAATTAGCAGTATTAACCCAAAGTGGACTTTAATAAATAACAATACAATACAACAAAAAAGTTTGCTAATTCATGCAAATTTCCTTCTAATGTGCTACAATAGTATTTACAACAGTTTGGTAATTTCAATTACCTTTTTTTTAGTCCTAAAACTATAAACTTTTGCCAGAAGCTACTCCTAAAAAACATTTCAGTAATTTTGACTACATGCTTTTCATTTGTTTAACTCATGATGGATTTTAAACAAATTCCATCCATATGTTATTATGGTGATTCTTCATCAAGTGTGGCTAGTTTCTTCTCTAATAGCAAAATGTTTCTTTTGTTTGCACTTATTTTGTGCTTAAACTATTCCAAGTAATAGGTTCTTCATGCCTTGCAAAATCTCTTCATAACTAATTTGGACCTAGCCATTAGTGCAATATCATCTGCAAAAATCAGTTTATTGTAAATCTCCATTGCTTTGCATTCTTTGATTTTAATTATTTTGTCTTCTATGAACATGTTGAGCAAATAAGGTGACAGAGGGCACTCATAAGACATTTATACATTTCTTAATTCTAGATTCCATTTCACATTCATTTATAATTATTTGTTTGCTCTGGATGTGGAAAATATTCTGAGTATATGGAGCCCAAGTAAGACAGACATTTTCTCATTGAACAACAATCAAGGAATAATTATTTTATTGAAATATCGTTACCTCTTTTTCATTTCAACATCTTAAAATAGATAAATTATGAGAAAGGAATGTCCTATTCCAAAATGAACTGTAGCTATATGTTATACCATGCAATGGACTGTCTGGGAAAATTGGTGTAAACCTATGATTTGCAAATTAAGACAAAGGAGGATGAGTAATGGGAAATGGCAGTGATATGCAACAAAATACTAAGATTTGGAGAAGGTCAAGATATAAGTAAAGGAGAAATAAATAAAGAATGTACAAATTTTTATAACACAAGAAATGGTGAAAAGGACATGAAAATCACAGATTGGATATTTCAGTAGTACTGATACCAGAAAAAATGAGATGTCTGACTTACAGATCACCAATGGAAGAGGAGGGAGGATAGAAGAGTATGTGTGTGTGTGTGTGTGTGTGTGTGTGTGTGTGAGTGTGTTTGTGTATGTGGCTGCAAATAACGAATGACTGTGCTTTGTGCCTTATACTACCAATCTTGAGCAAAAGCATGAAAGAAGAAGGCAGACGGTCAGAGCCCCTTTGAAGTTCAATAGGTGTTATCTCATGACAATACAAAAACAGAATGCCAGTCATGGCAGTTGTTTGCTAATAAGTCATAACACTCACATAATTAATGTTATAATAAGGATTAGGCCTGTTTTTTATTACTATTGTAACTCTGCCCACTAACTAACATATTATTTTGTATTCATTAAATAATAATATTATGTTCATGACAATTTTGTTACAGTTAAGTGAGTGGAAATCTTGTGAGGAAGATGAGCCAGACTGCAGGAAACCAGAATCTGGCACTCGGCTTAGAGTAGAGAAGTGGGGAGAATGCAAGGTAAGTCTCATGAAACAAACCTGAATGAATATTATTTATAAAATTAATAATGACTATAATAGTTAAAATTGGGTAGACCATGAATGTTTATTTTATTGCTTGTGACCACAATTTTTGTTTGACCATTACTATAGTTGATTTTGAATGAATCTCTTTTTTGTACCTACTCATTTGTGGGATTGATGGAAATCTGAAGAAATTTTCCAAAATGAAACCATGAATACAACCTCAAGATCAGATTATCCATTCATAACTCATCTTTTTATGGTGACTATGGAATTCACAAACATTGTGGTGTACAGACAGTAATTATTATTTTAATATCACATATAATGATAATAAACAATTTTCTCAAAGGTTAATGGCCTCTCTTTATGGGACGGAGAAACTGATGGCCACGCAGATAACTATTTCAAACATTGGCCTCAAGTTGGAACACAAAAGCGAGCCATTACTTGTCTCAGCACTCAAGGACAAACTCTCGAACTTAGGTATTAAAAACCCTTTATTTATGTTGTTTTAAATCATGTTTAATTTAAGTTTTTTTTGTTTGGCTGTAGATTAAGATTTTTTTAGCATTTATACAAACACATATGTATAACCTGGTTGAAAACAACAGCACTATTTTATATATATATAAAATTAATCTTGAGACTAAACAAGTGTATAGATACAAAGAGGCTTTGTAATCAAAAATTGTTGTTCTTCAGATTCAATCAACAGAATTTTCCATTTTGACCCTCAGAATCCATTTAGACTAGTTTTGGTGTGACATATGTACATATTTCGCATAACTCAAAAAACCTTAGAATGTTTTAATTTCAAATTCGGGATTGTTGACACCAAGTTATGCACCACCCCTCTTGATCAAAATTAACTCGGGAGAGGAGGTCTAAATGGGTGGGCCAGAAATAAAAAAATTCTAATTTTTCTATACATACTAGAGATACAAACAATTTAAATAGAACCTTTTTTTTATCATAAAAATATCAATAAATTATGTTCAACAACAATTTTTGATCATATTTATTAGAATGGAGATATTGTATATCGCTTTCAAATGAAATAATTTTTTTTTTCTAATTTTATTCCAGATATTTAGTCCACTTTATGCTACTATATAAATTTGGTAACTTTAAATAACATGTAAACAAATATTTGTAATATTTAATTTGACAGGAGTACGAAGATACATGGGATGACCACCCCTAATATATTTATGTTTCACTATCCATACAAAATTCAGAAATGATCTCTGATAAGAGATAGAAGGATCAAAATATCAAATTCAGCTATCAATGCCACAATTTTGAAATTAAAATTTAATATTATTCAGTGACAGGTGTAACATAGCAATTAAATGTCAATTATTTTGTTTTTCGTTTTTTTTTAGTGAGTGTATTGGGGACCGTACAGAGGTAACTCTACCGATACGAGAGAGAGCTTGCATAATCTCACAAGACTGTGCAGTAAGTGAATGGTCAGAATGGAAAGTAATTCAAGAAGGATGTATTGATCCTAACGGCAATGTAAGTATTAATCATAAGTTAACTAGGATGTAAGTTAACCTTAGATTAACTAAATTAGGAGTGTAAGATTGTTGTGAGTCATCAAATAGTATCAGTGTTAAGGAACTGCTTAAAAAGAAGAGTGCTGTCGCAGATATGAATTTTAACCCTCCATCAGCCGCAACTCTGGACGAAGACCTAAGAGGCCGCCCACATATTTTAACCCCCCACTCCCCAACTAATTAATTTTAATTTAAAACGCTGGTAGGACAGACTTTGCTAGGATCTAAGAAAAACATATATACTATTTAAAACGTAAAATAATGACTTTATTAGAATAGAACGAAGCTTAAACTAAAACAAGTAAAACTGATAAGGCGCATTCGGCCTGAGAGGTCAGAGTTAGACTAGCACTTATTTCTCAAGATATCGACGAACTTCCATACAGAATAGCACTATTCTTAGTAAAAGAAATGATTGCAATAGATATATCTTGAAAAAACTCATCTTTGAAATTAAGGAGCAATGGGGTGCAGTCGGCCTCACAAACCACCTAGGGACCAGACGGGCTGGATGAAGGATGGTAATAGACTATTGTAGAGAATTCTAAGCATGAACAGGAATCAGGAAACTACTGGGAATGGCGACTCACAGGGGAGACAGGATGAGGCGGGCCATCAAAAAATATGTTTTCCTGGCTTCTCAGGCCAGCTGTGCCCGACAGAGGGTTAAGAGGCAAACATGTTCCTTGTAGCCTATGCTATGAATGTTTTGTGTGATCAAAAGATAGAGAAAACCTAGATTTGGGTTTAATGCTCTAAATTCTTCTCTTTCCACAAATGCTTGGAACAGATGGCAATTCTTTCATCCCTTTTTCGTACATACAGTACAATAATTCCAAAGAACAAATATTATTTTAATTTGAAGGAACAATTAAAATATGAGAATGTAGTTTGTATATTGTACCACAGTTTATACATTGCAATGATGAATCCTATTAGGTCAGCATGTAATGAGAATTGTATATGTCATTTCAGTTTTAATGCACAGACTTGCCAAGTTATTCTTTATTCTGTATTTATTTGTTCATTGAAGTAATTTGTCATATTAAGATTTCATTTGTTTTTAATAAATTTATTAACTCAATAAAATTTGAATATATAATCCATAAGAAAACTATTGAAACTGTAGAATGATCATAGTTGATTTAGAATTTGTATAGTATCTGTAAGGAGGAATAGAACAAAAATAACAGCCCTGGTATAAACTCTGTAAATTGATGTTTATATCCTAGCACTGTATCACATATTCATATATTAGCATTATATCATAAATTTAGCACTAATTCAAGTCATTTAACTAAGTACTCCATATATTAAAATATTGATGATATATGTTTGTCTTAGGAGTGGGCTGATATTAAGGAGAGACGAAGAGAAATACTGAGACTTCATGAAGGCCAAGGCCAAAGTTGTCCTCATCTCGTTGAAACCAAGTCTACGACAGCTGATCTTCCACAGTGCGCACAAAAGTATTTAATTAATTTTTTATTAATATTTCCTTTTTATTTTGCCATGGATCTTGATTTAATTATTTTAACCCTTTCAGGTACAGATGGGTAACCTCTAAATGGAGTGCATGTACTCTTCCTGGAGTGATGGGTGTGGTAGTCTGTGGTGGAGGCCTGCAACTAAGAAACATAACCTGTGTTAAAGCAGACGGAGGGCAACCAATCCCAGCTGAAAAATGCAGGCATCTTCAGCCACCCCCAACTGTTCAGCGGTAATTAATTATTTCCATTTTATGGTCCTAGGTCCACTTGTTCAATAGAATAATGAAGCCAATACTTCAAAAATTATTTAGAATCAATAAAATCCCCTTAAATAATTGTGTTGAGCTTGATAAGAGAGAGAGAGAAGACTTTCATTGGCATGGGACTAATGGTCCTTTCCTGCAGACAATTATATTACTCCATCAAATTACTCCTTATAAATGATGTAACCGATTTAAAAAGTTCTGTACTTCTACAACTTTATACTAAAGTTGGATTACTATCCAACAATTAAAATGAATTTAAAAGTAATTCGAATAAATATTAAAAATAAAAATAAAATTATGTCCAAGAATAAAAAAATTAGAGGAGAGAGAGTGTGAGAGCGAGAGAGAAGTATTACAAGCTAGTTAGCAAAAATAGTGCAAACTACTTATTTGATCCCCCATTTGGACATTAAATTTTATATATAAATATTCTCACTAAATAAAATAGACAAAAATAATTGAGGTTTATTTTGTACTTGAACATTTTTGGCAGTATTAATATTTTGAATAATTCATCCATAAAACTTGTTTTTTTATTCATTTTTGATCATAAAATTAGAATATTTCGTTATTGAACTTAAACATAAACCTTATTCCTCTCTTTGACTTAAATTTATATATTAACCCTCCGTTAGACGCGGGTCATTTTCAAACGACTCTAGGCGCGGGTCACCTAGGAGGTGACAATGAAGAAATATGTTGGTAAAACTGCTTCTTAGGGCAAAAATAGAGTTAAACAAATATAAATACTTATCTTAACAAATAGTAAAACTATTTTATTTTAAAAGTTAGGAAAGTAACACATGAATATGTCTTACAACTATTAAAAATTGGCCAACAAGTTTTACATAAAATCTTCTAAATTCATTCTCGCTCCTCTGTATGTGCCAGCTAAGTAAAGAAGGCCTATATAAGCTTTTATTTCTGTGAAGTCCATCTCTTTGGCATCCCTCTGCCTAGAAAATTCTGGCTCAACGATTTTTATAAATCCATTTGTGCAGTGCACAATACTACTAATAATCGTCTCCTCAAAGAGACAGAACCAACATTCAAGTTCATTAGTAGCCTTCTTTGCCGCCCCTTTCACTTCCGGAAGGTGTGTCAATAAATTTTTTTTTCCTATTTTACGCAAAGGAAAGGGTTTTTTTTTTTTCCTCCACTCAAAATGGCCAACGATCTTTCTGGTCACTCTTCTCAATGCAACATATTTTTCGTGTAACTGCTCATCCTCCCCATCACTTTCTGATTCCACGTCACTTTATTGAGTCTATACCCCATATTTCCAAGCCGTCTTCAAATTCCGAATCTGTGCCGTTCTGTATGTTATCGTCTTCTTCGAAAGGATCCAGTAATGTGTGGTGGAGTCTAGCAATGTCATTTTGATTCTTCAAGTCAAAAAATACGTATTTCCTGGTCCATTTTTTCTGAAAAATGTTTTAAAAATGCATTGTTAGTAGCGGTCACCTCAGAGGTGAATTCCCTATTTTGTAGGTATTTTTAACTATACAAAAACAATCAAGGCACTACAAACGTGCATGATAAATTTGTCTAAGATAAATAGATTTAATATAGAATTAAAAGAAATTGAAATACTTACAATTTTGGTCGTGGTGCACCTGTGGGGTGATTTTAGCACAAGGAACGCACTGTGTAAAAACTTCGAAGATCCAACCTATACTGTTTTGAGGAGGAAGGGAAGCTAGAAGCATTGCTGGAGGCGGAAGTCGTTGGGTTAACTCGATCGGAAGCTATTGGAAAAACATTTCAAAGATGCATCTGTCTGGACGCCGCGACTAACGGAGGGTTAATATATGATTTTATGAGGACCCCCAATACATGTAGCTTATAAGTTTTCCAACAATGGAAATAATTATAGTATATTTGTAACAGAGTTTCAAGTGCGAGATATTTCTCAACACATATAAAGAAGACGTAAAGATTTTTCAGTTTCTTACTTTATTTCTCTATATGTTCTAAAGTTCTAAACAGTTGACAATTTGTCCACAGTTATTTCTAGAAACTTTTTTTCATAGAATTGTAAAATATCATCTTTATCAAAAATGGTTTCAGTACAGTATTGCAATATCTGTTTTCACTTCTATGGTTAAAAATAAAGCCTAGTAATTGTTTCTATGAGTGGTTAATCTGTCAGGTCCATTAACAGGTGGCTATCTGCCTGCCTAGTGACTATTAGTTATCCATTAAGCAAATAGAACTGAATTCCTTTCATCTTAGTTCCTCAAACTGAAATTTTGATCCTCCCCTAAATGTTTTCTTCCTATGTCTAGCATAACAGCCAAAAGTCCAAGACAATGCTGACTACTAGATTTAGTAAAGTTTTAATATCTTTAAGTTCTTAATATTTTAACTTATTTTCTGTCCTATTGTAGCTGTGAGGTTGCCTGCCCACGGGATTGTGAAGTCAGTGAGTGGGGGCCTTGGGGACCATGTAAACCATCACCAGATGTCTGTTCAACCTCACCTGGAGAGCCTCTAAAGTCACTCCCACGACAAGGTTATAACTTTATACTTTAATTAGCATGCACATTATTGTGATGTATGTGGAAAGGTGATTGCATGAAGTAGATGGGAGGTCAAGTAGTCGGCTTCCATGTGATATATTGTGGTGGTATTACATATCAAAGACCATTACTTCTTTATTTGAGCTATTCAATTATTAGTAGCTACTCAATTGCCTCACGATTCTGAGTGGCTGCCAGGGACAGACAGAAGTCCAAATTCAAAGCTCAGTGACTGCATAGCTAAATCAAATTTAAAAGAGCATTCTGGGGTATGCACGCTGTTCATGTTTGTAAGTACCACAGAAAAAAGTCTTAATTATTCACAAGATTTATTTCTGTGGAGTACTTTAAGAGCGAGCCCTAATCGTTAGTGCCCTCTAACACAACTGAAGCAACATAAGAATAAAATAAATTAACTTAAAAAAATACTGTGCAAAACAAATCAAAAACTCTCGATATTCATAAAATAGAGTACTAAAAAAAATAGTGCATTAAAAAATGAATTACAAGTAAAAGATATTTATTCATATAGGTATATAATTTGATAAATAAAAACAAATCATTACATCCTTTCTAAATTGATTCACAGATAAAACTTAGATTTTTAAATTTAAAACATAAACAGTCATTTTAATAAACTATAGCCACACATAATATACGAATAACCAAATTATTTAATTTGTTTTTATGAACATTGAAAATTTTTAATGTTGTTCAAAATGTTTTTATGTTTTTCATTTGGGTTTGCCAATAGGTCTCTGAAGACGGAGTGTATGGTTTGCTGAAATAAATCTTTATGAAGGATTAAGACCTTTTTCTGTGATCACTCATAGTTTTCTCAATTACATTACAAAATAGTAATATGGGAACAGATTGGGTTGTTTAAGAATGTTTAAATAGATCTGTTGGAATACCACTGTTATAACTTACAACCTTCTAAGAATTGAAATGAAGGTACACAGCATTGAGTATATTGTCACTGCAGATACTTGTGGATTTCGAAAAGATAGACCATTCCAATGATATAAAAAAATTCAACACCAATAAAATTCTATCTTCAAAACTTATATGGATGTCTCGTTACAATTTCCTTCATCCAACTGGATATGCTATTTGGATTAATGCACCAAATGCATGGGAGTTCATTTCGAATAAAGTTTTATATAATAAAAATGGTGACAATGATTTTCTGAAAGTTTTTTTTTATTTTTTGCAATTGCTACAGAATGAAACTTAATTACTTTGAAATTTGAGTTAGTATTATAACTCATGAATTAAGAATCCATTACCCTTTTTGCCAGTAATCATGGACCAACTATTTAAAGACATTATGAATAGCTATGGTGATTTGATTATTTATGAATAATATTATTTCAGGGGAGAGAATAAGAGAGAGGGCAGTACTAGTGGCTCCGAGCGCATTAGGGCTGGGGTGCCCCAGCCTGGTGGAAGTGCAGCCGTGCCCCCATCCTCGCTGTTACACTTGGAGAACTGGCCCTTGGTCTAGCTGCTATCTTCCTTCTCACAGTGTTAAATGTGGAACTGGAGTCAGAAATAGACAAGTCGTCTGTGTCACGCATTCTGGGGTAAGTATTAGCTCACTTTCCTTAAGGGAAATCAGCTAATGACGCTTTACTCATGACACTTTCCTCAAATGTCAATCCTACCTAAGAGATGATGAAAAAATGAGGCCTGTTCAAAACTATACACACACACACATACATATATATTTATTTGTGTTTCATGTAAAACAAGTTCATTAATGGTGAAATCGGAAGGGGGAGGGGGGTAGGCAGAGGGAGAAAATTCCATATTCAAAATATATTTGTATCTATCAGTTGGATCTAAAAATTGTATAGAAAAAATCTTATGGCTAACAGTATGTTCCATCAATTTTGTTCTGCACACTTTTTCTCTACGGGTATCTTAAACACTAACCGAGATATTTTAATTTTTTAATTTTCGGTCTTCAGTTAACCCCCACTTTTTGTCATTGCACTTTAACAATAAGCGAATATATCATTAAACGTCTTATTCCAAGCTTAAATATTTATTCCAACAGATCTTACTATAAGATGTATGCAAATGTGATGTGTGATGATTTCATGTCTTGACTCAAAAATGTTTATTTGACCATGCCATAACCGATATTTAACCACTTCATTGTACACTAAAGATCATATTCATGATTGGTTGAAGTCTGACCAGTATAGGGAGGGTATAGAGGGAGGGGAAATACGAAAATGAAAATATGTATTATGATTCGGATAATATAATAATTATTATTATAAGGAAAATATTATTCAACCACTCTTCTTAAACTGTTGATGCTCTTAAAATTAGTTTTAGTTCTTCTCTTTTTGTTTGCGTCCTGTGAGCTCTGATGCTCTAAGTATTACAGTATTATGAAAAAGGAGACATGTCTCTCAGGAAATGTCTTAGTTAAATTAATTGTGATGAAGACACTTTCAAAAATGTGATATGTTAAAATTCATTGGATATATTAATGTTTTAACAAATCATTAATTTTACTGTCTACAGAAAAAAATTGTATTTCGAAATTGGCTATTAAAAATTAATAAATTTGTATTTTATTTTTTAAAGGATCCTGTTCCTAACAGCTTCTGCACAGAATTGCAGCCAGAAGAAAAAGAGAGCTGCCTCCTTCCTTGTCCTTTTGACTGTGTAGTTTCTGCCTGGTCTGGCTGGACCCCGTGCTCGCAGTCCTGTTCTACACCTACCAGCATGGCTCTACGCTCCAGAAATAGGACAATAATAGCTCCTCCTGGCCGAGGTATTATTTGCCACTCTTAAAGAATCATATTTTAAGTTGTGAATGAAATAAAACTCTAAACTATTAGGTTATAAGATTTCTACTAGTTGAACCAAATGATAGGAGATAATATAATTACTTTTTCATTAATCAAAAGCTGTTCTGGTCAATTAATGGAATATTAAGTCATTAACATATTGCCTGCAGTCCTGATGTCTGACTGTTTACAAAAACATGGCAGGCGGTCAACATTCACCAACAGACAAGTTCAACACTGCACTGAACAAACCTTCTCTTACAGAAACAAATAAATCAGAATACAATCCAATATTACATTCATAAGCCAACAGCATGATCCATAACCCAACACAGATCATAAACTAATAGATATAGAGCAGCCTCAGTCATGACATCTAAATAACAGTTGAAATAATTGAATCGACTATGAGTTTCATAAAAAAATGTACATTGCTTTGCCATTCTTGAATTGCCAAAATCAAAATTTGAAATAAATAATGTGATAAATTCAGCAAGGAATTCACTCAGTATGATGGTTTGCAGCAATTTGAGATTATTAATTAACTATTAATTATATAATTATCATTTTAAAAATATGATAATGTTAGATTTAAAAAGAAAAATTAAATTAATATTTCTTTTGTACAAATAAGGTTCATTGAGGGAGATCCATGTACAGGTCATAGTGAGACAGGTGTTTAATGAGTTCCCCAATAAATAAAATCCCATTGTGGAATCCATGAGGGAATTAAATACACAACCCAAAGTGGATTCAATTCCTACTGTACTAAGATCAATTACTTAACTCACTTGGCTAACTTTGAATTTATTTAAACCATCATTCAATTTGTATAATATAAAACGAGTGATCCCCCTCTCATTCATATTCCAAGTTTCTAGCATTTGAGTCTGTTTTATCTCATTATTATCTTTTAACTCTCAGGCTGCTGGGTACAATTATAGTTAGAGTCATAACCAACAGCTATAAGTGTTTATTTATTGTTCTTTTTTAATGGAAATTTCAAAATTTGCAGACAATTCTTGCAGTGTCTAATAGAACTTCTTTCTGGATATTCTTATTTTTATTTGTTTGCTTGCTCAGGCAAATTTAAATATTTCCTTGAGTTAAGTGTGGTTCGTGACAGCAGTGACAGAATCTACCTTGTAAAGACATTTATTTTGATAGCTAAATCTTGGTACTTTTTTATTATCTCAACTTATGACTTATGGATACTCTCATCATTTGGGGCAGCAATATCAAAGATGTCAGCTGATTTGTTCTCTTTGTACAATGATAAGAATGTCAGTCTTATTATGATGGACAGTATAGAGCAACGTTTGAGAGTTGTAACAATAATGAGGGACCTCATTATACAGCATGTTAAATTTAGTTGCTATCGCCTGATGGTATATTTTAGCCACATTATTATGCAAATATTCTGTCTCAGCCAATATCTTGCAACTTACATTATTATTTTTTTGTTTTTTGCATATACCAATTTGTGTTCTCTTTGTCGGTTTCCCATACCTCAGTTAAAGATTTTTCTTAGAATTTTTTTTTTTTAATTTAATATAAATTCACAGTGTTAAGAATTGCTGAAGATGAAAACAATTAACTTTCAGGTGGCCGCTCTTGTCCTGACCCTGATGAAATGCTCCAAATAGACGCTTGCAATACCCATGGCTGCCATGGATACAGTTGGATGACACTCCCCTGGCAGGACTGCAATGCTACTTGTGATCGAGAAGGTTACCAAACAAGGGAGGTTTGGTGCGCAGAAAATCAGAGACCTGTCTCAATTGAGAAGTAAAGGAAAATATAAATATTTAAATCTATCTATACCCCCTGCTTTTCCTGTTACAATTTTGATTATTAAAAGAGAATAAAATCTGTTTAAAAAATGAACTATTATTTTAGCAGATTTCCCCCAAGTGAAATCAGCTATTGAGGTCATTCTAATGATTCGATTTTTGAAAAATGTCACAAATGTCCACCGATCCTATCTAGTAGATGTCAAAAATGTGGTCCATTCAAAATTAGGGAGAGGGTTTTGTGTATTATAAAATTATATATATATATATATATATATATATATATATATATATATATATATATATACACACACACACATACTTGTTTGTTACCGCTCTAGCGTTCGCAATTATTATTTGATTGTATATCGATATATAAGTGTTTCATGTAAAACTAAACGTCAAGTTCCTTAACTGTTGAAATTGAAACACTGGTGGGGGGGTGTGTTTTAGAGTGGGGAAGTTTGAAAATTCAAAATATCTCTGTTATTATGCATCAGATCGAAAAATTTTATAGAACCAATCTTATTGAAAATAAAATGCAGTATAAATATTGCTACATATATTTATTCTATATTTTCAATATTTGCATTTTTTAGTTTTCAGCCTTCAGTAAACCCCCCATGTTGGCTCATATCATATTAGCAATAAGCTGTTATATCATGGACCATGTTATTTCAAGCTTAATACCAAATATTGTATCCATTGAACGTTTACTGTGTGAGATACATGAAAATATTTAGTGTGATGGCACAATCAATTAAGATTTTGCGAACATGAATTGAAAATATTTATTTCTTCTATACCCTGCTTGATATTTCACGGTTTCATTCCACACTAAAGATTGTATTAGTTAATGGCTGAAATCTGGGGTGAAATAGGGGGGGGGGGGTAGAGGGGAATTTGAAAATTAAAAATATGGTGTTATTATGGGTTGTATCACAATATATTATAGAACTAATCTTGTTAAACTATTGATGGCCTACAATTGGTGTTCTATACATTTTTTCGTAACTCAAGCATTAAGCAAGTGATTTTTTACTTTCTTGTATTCAGCCTTCAATAACTCTCCCCCACAACCCTGTTACTCATCGGTTTTTACATAGAAATGGAGAATATGTGGTGAAATGAGATCACAAGCGTGTTATACCAGCATGTGGGAAATCTACATAGTTTACAAAGCCCCTGCGTGACAGACTCTCTGACACTCATTCAACAGCTAATTAGAATGGGTTTAACCGTGTTCTAGTCAAGATTTGATTTAATGAATTTGTTCCTAAAACAATTTCTATTGTTTAAGTGAGAATGAACCCCATGACTCTAGATTTACCGAGTAAACTATAACATAAGTTTAATGTATCAATTAAATAAAAAACTTGAACATATGAGAAAGTGATAACTGGATTATATATATTAAAGGGGAATAAAAATAGTTGTCCTCGACCATGTATACTTTAGCTTATTTAAGTAATATTTTGTGATAAACATTCAAGTTTCATTTGCAAAAAGTCAATGGACTTCAAATGTATTACTTTGTATTCTGATATTTCCTTAAAAGTCTTAGAGCTATCATCAGTACCTTAATTTGAGATCTTTATATATATTTTTTTTTTCTTCCTGCTTGATTTGATTATTCTGCATCATTGAAAAAAATGTAAATTTTAACCATACTTATTTTCCAAGGTGTGCAACATTGAAAAAACCTGCTGAGTCAAGGCTTTGCACCAAGGACTGTCCTGCGGAATGTCAAGTATCTCCTTGGTCCGAATGGTCTGAGTGCAATGCTCACATGTGTTATCCTAGTAAGTATATAATTATAAATAGCAGGTAGAAGAAATCACTGTATCTATGAAAAATTAAGTAATGTATATAGTTAAATACATATTAAATATTTTATTTTTGTACTCAATAATTCATACCATTTTATTTAAATTATATTTTAAAAATTATGTATCTGAGATTATAGCTTTTGCCATAAATATACTGCTACACTGCCAGTGGAAGCATTCACTTAGGTTTGACAGCTCTTCCACAAATATCAGGGTATTGCTTTCTTCAACTTTTACTTTAATTCTGGTAGAGCGTGTGAGCAATAATTGCAAACATCTGTCAGATCTACCATACCCTAGCCCCTTCTCATAAAAAATCATTATAATTTTGGGCTCAAAACATTTTAGTCCAGCAATTGAATTTTGTTGTTCTTGCTGATTTGTGCGTTCCGATTTTCAGCCCAAGTAATCCTAACTCCTAACTACTTCTGTTCTGCCATAGCTTTTATGTATCATATATAATTCTACAAATTAACTTAGTCTGAGTTCAAATAGATCTAGTTAGGAAAAACTACGGAATGAATATTTCCCAGCATCAGAAGGTCAACTAAGAATAAGAATATTGGTTTCATTTTCATTATTTATTTCAGAAATAAAGAATCACCAACATTAGACAATATCAAATTTCAGTAGAGTCATTTTTTTTTAATTTTTGGAGTAAATGTGATCCTAAAGACAATTAGGGAACAATTTCTAGGAAATACTATTTCAAAGCATAAACCATAAAAAACATTCATTTGCATAATTATTCAAGACTTTAAAATGAATTTATCATCAAATACAAAAGTATTCAACATTCGAACTGGATGCATTGTAGGAACATAATTACTATACCTACTAATATTAAAAATCAAAACTTTATTAATTACAGATGGAACTCGAGGAGAAATTTCAGTACAATCAAGGTACAGAGTTGTTTTGGAGGGAGAAAATTGTGGGCCTCTAGTTGAGAAGAGGGAATGTTCAGTACGAACTGAGCCATGTCCATCTTACAGCTGGTCAGCTGGGAATTGGTCGCACTGCCAACTTGCTGCTGAGGTGCGATGTGGTCATGGACTCAGAACTAGAGGTATGCTCTACTTACTCAAAATGACTTTAGCACAAAGCCAGAAGCATAATAAAAAAAATATAGTTCATAAGCTTACAAAAACAGTTTAGTTAACTGACATTACAACCATCTTTAATATCCATGTTTTTGGATAGGTGGTTGGAGTTTAAAAATCATCATCATGATCTAAAGGCTACACCTTGTAGTTGGAACCATTGGGTTCTTTCAGAAACTCCTCTTTTCATATTACTATACTCATTGAAATCCATAAGATATTTGATTTATCCAAAATAGGATACATTCGCAACTGCATTTACTAGTTAAAGAAGTAACTAGAGAAAAAGGCTCAGACAGGCAGATCATAAAAAAAATATCATAAAATAATTAATAAAAGAACAAGTTAATGATTTGGAATATATGTACAGTTTTATTTATATTCAAAACAGGTACCCAAGAGCAAAAACAGCTTATATACAAATAAACCACTTACTCAAGTGGTCAAGTGTGTGTGTATTATATATATATATATATATATATATATATATATATATATATAAAATCACTTGCCTACACTTTATATATGGAGATTTCATTTAAGGAAAATCAGCTTTTGAGGCTGTACTCGTAAAGAGATTACCAATAATTTCCTCAAATGTCCATTGATCCTTCCTAGGAGATGACAAAAATAAGGTCTGTTCAAAATTCGGGAGAGAGGGTTTTGTATAGAATACTGAAAAAATAGTATAGAACCAAGCTTATTGTAAATGAAATTTCCAATAAATGGTGTTACATAATTTTTTTCTGTATCTTGAATATTAACTGTGGTATTTGCATTTTTTTTTAATTTTCAGGCTTCAGTAAATCTCCACTCTTACTCATGTCATATTAACAATTAACAAGATTTTAAATTATTAACTCCAAAATGTTTATTTGACCTATACCATACTCAATATTTAACTGTTTCATGTAACACTTAAGTTCATAGCCATTAATGGCTGAAATTGAAATAAGGGGGTTCATTGGGAGGGGGGATTCCCAAAATTCAATACATCTCTGGTAATATGACGTGTATCATATGTATATCAGTTGTGTTATAGAACCAATCTTGTTAAACTCTTGGTGTTCTACAATTGTTATTATATACATTTTTCCTTAGCTCAAATGTTTAGTGAGTTATTTAGCTTTTGTAATTATTTTCAGGGGTTCAGGTTAGCCATGTGAGTTAAAGCGTTGACCTTTATCTCACATGGTATAACTAGAGTGGCGAGTTCGATTCTCGACTGGGTAAAAGAAATTATTTAGTGATGAAATCCATTAAATAACATCCTAAATCCCACCCTGGCTAGAAAAGGGTGGTAACCTGTAGATAACCCGTCCCAATTAGCCTTAGTTGCAAAAAGCGGATGTTAATAAATAATAATAATAATTATTTTCAGCCATCAGTAAAACCCCACTTCTACTTATCGGATTTTTACTTAAAAATAGAAATTTATAGCAAGGAGAGATCAATAGTGCGTCATACCCGCATATAGGAAGTTTGCTGAATTTACACAGCCGACAGCATGACTTTTTTAATTATGGATCCTATTCAGTCATGAAAGTTTACATGCGTTTATTTCGTAACTGTTTACTCATACTTAATTTTAAATACTTCTGTACAAGTATAATCATTATTCAAGAATATAACATATTTTTGCTATGTTTACGTAGATTTGAGCTGTATGAGGAATGATGGAATGAGAGTTGAACTTCGACACTGCTTAGCAACTGGAACTCCAACACCTGCCAGCATTCAGAGATGTCATGCAGACTGCCGTACTCCTTGCCAGCTTACAGAATGGTCTGGTTGGTCACCTTGTAAACAACCTTGTGCTGGGGTTAAAATGAGGACTAGGGAACTTATAGGTAAATTTATAATGTTAAATGAAAAAGAAACAAGTTTTGAACATTATTTCCTCATAATGTAGTTCATATACTCTTATTTTAAATGATTCATAGTTGAGAATTTGTATAAAGAGTTGCCCTTAAGGGAAACCAGGTATTGAGATCGTACTCATGATGCGATTTTCGAAACATTTCTTCAAATGTCTATCAATCCTACACAGGAGATGAGAAAAATGAGGTCTGTTCAAATATATATATATATATATTTGTCTGTTAATGCTCAAGTTTTGTTCGATCATTACCAAACTCGATATAAATGAAAGACCAAGTTTGGTAATGGCTGAAATCGGACTAATGGGAGGGGGGATTTTTGACAATTCGAAATATCTCTGTTATTGTACTTTGATTGAAAAATTGTATAGAATCAATCTTATTGAAAATGTAATGTGCTATAAATGTTGTGATATACGTATTTCTCCATATCTTGATTATTAACGAAGATATTTGCATTTATTAGTTTCAGTCTTCAATAGACCCCCACTCCTACTCATGACAATGGCTGTTATATTTAGAAGCACATTATTTGAAGCCAAAATACCAAATATTGTTCTCCTAGAACTTTTAGATTTTGAGATAAATGCATGGAGCACATGGGAAATCTGCTTAGTTAGTCATCATAATATTTCTGTCTAAATCTAGGTTCAATATGCATTAGTAAAGATTAGGTTATTACCTTTTTTTTTTGTTTTATTGAAATTAATATTCAACTTTACCAAATATTTACAGTTTGATAATTAACTCTGCATTTTTTATGTGTACTCAGGACTTTCATACCAGCATAAATCATGTCAAGAAATGCCTCTTATTGAGAAAATGGATTGTCCATGTGCAGTATACTATCCCCTACCTATGTCTGATTGGTCAACCTGCCTCACTAATGATAGCATTCCATGTGGAACTGGAACAAGGTACAGAGCAATGGGCTGCTTCGATGAAAAGGAGCAAATGGTCGATCCTAGGTAATGCAATAATCTATCGCTGATTTCTCGAATATTTTATTTTAATTTGAAAAGTAATTTACTACTTTGTTGCCTTCAGCTTGTGTGGAGGAAGTAACGGACTTCAAGAAGAGCCCTGCTTTGTTCCATGCCCTGTGGACTGTCTTCTTGGGGAATGGACAGCATGGAGTGAATGTAGTACACAATGTGGACCAGGGTTACACAACAGGACTAGAAAGGTAAATAATACATAATAAAACATAGAGAATATAATAAAAAACATTACTGATATCTACAGCAGAGCATAATGTTAATATATATTCATAACTTCATTTAAAGTCTAGACAAGATGGGATTGAACTAATAGCTTGAATCTATCCAAGAGTAATCAGATCAATGCTTTAAAACATATGGCTAACCTGAGCCCACAATTCTAAGTCTATGATACTGAAGTATTCTATCACTCATGGCATTGAGCTGTACAGTATCATAAAAATTCTTGAGGTTGCTCGCTAAATATTCAGTAAAATGAATATACCAATAGTACATACATCCTAAAACCTTAATAGTTATGAAAAAAAATAATTAAAAAACGATCACTTTGTAACTTATGTACACTGCTGAATCAGGTTCCAACTTACCTATTGTCATTTTCTAGCAAGTTTAGAACTGAGGAACTTCTATTATCAATTCTTACTTTACATGAATTTGCTTAGCTTACGCAACCACTGTGTGACAAAATGTATTTAGCGATGATGTGAAGCCAGGAGGTCAATAATTACTGTTTTTTACTACTAAAAGAGTTTATTCTTATATACCTCAATACGTTACATAACTTTGGATGCTCATTATCTGCCCTCCCCCCTCATTTTTAATTGGCCCCCTAGCCTATTAAACACAATACTATAGTCTTTCAAGATTTGATTTGCTATCCATTTATTACTTTTTATTTTTCATACTTTACTAATATTGGTTTTCTTTGATGAGTGCTTTCGAAAATGTTTATGGCCATTTAAATTAAAGTTTCTGTTTTTTTTATGCATGCATCTGCTTTTTAAAAAAATTTAAAATGACCTACCAATTTTTAAATAAGCATATTAATTATTTGTTTTTAATAGATACTTCGTAAAGATTCTTATGGAGGAAGAGTTTGCGGCAACACATTAGAAACAAAAATATGCAACATACCTTGTGATGTATTTGTCTGGCAAGCAGGAGGATGGAGTGAATGCCAGCTTCTTCCATCAGATAAACATTTGGGGTGTGGAACTGGAGACCAATATCGCCAAGTAAAGTAAGTTAATTATTTCTCGTGATTCATGAGGGAAGAAAAGGATAGCATAGTTACTCGGAAAAAAATATACCCAATCCTACTCGAGGATTAGACATTTTCTTTGAAATACATAGTAAAATAGATAATATGGCATTAATGGCTTAAATAAAAACTGAGCACTATTAGACACATCAATTCAAAGGAAATATGCATAAGGCTTATTCTGGATGGCACATCCTTTGACAGAAAGGTTCACTAAGAATGGAAATGCGACTGCATGTCTAAAGTCAAAAATTTAAATTTCCCTTATCAAAATAAATAATTGACACTCAAGGGGAGGGGGGAGAAAAACAAAATAATATTAAAACAATTTATGATTTACAATATTTGTTTGCCTTTGGCTAGTTTTCTTATAGTGCACTTCTCTTTTATTATTTGTCATTCAGGTTTGTTCACCCATTTCCATATAACATCCTGAATATTGTACCCCCAGTTTTTTCTCATTTGACATAGAAATTCAGGAGTATGGTTTAGTGATCCATTATTATTCTATAGTGCACGCCTTGAAAAAGGAAATATATTTTCCAAAACATCAGCAACACGGTATATATTGACATCCACTTAAAGCATAAATGATCTAATCAAATCTGATGCCACCTCGGACTATATCAATTAATATATATTTTGGTTCAAATTTAAAGTTAATAAAAACATCAATCCCTCATCCTCATGTACTTTAGGATTCACAACTCCTATTTAGTCCTATTTTATCCTAAATACTCCTAAAACAAGCAATAAACCCACTTTATAAGTTTCCAAAGCTTCAAAATAATTTATCTCCAAATTACAGACTGTTATTAACAAAGTTAGATTAAAATATATTAAAAAAATAATTCCAGTTTATAATGTTCAGATAGATACATTGAAATAGATAAAGCTGTGTTTTTTTTTGGTTTTTTTATATATATTGTAGGGGCGTGGGGTAAGCTTTAGCGGTAATAATAGAAAATGTCGGCACCAAAATGTAATGGCGGAAATCTTGTGTTAAAGGCAAGAAAGAGTTGGGAGAGAATTTAGACTGAACCATTTGTTAGTTCTCATGGAGAGATGAGGGAAAAAGATAAATAAAGAAAACAAAACAACTATGTGAGTTCTCTTAAGAATTAGGTATATTGAGTAGTTAAGAATATCTCTACAACAAATTCTTAGAATTGAATAGTTAAGTATATATAGAATTGAATATTAAGTACAACAAATTCTTAGAATTGAATAATTAAGTATATCTCTATAACAAAAAATGAAATTTACGCAGTAAACAAACTTTATGAACTAATATGACGGCCATAACTATACACACAAAATTAGCAGTGGGTCCTATAATATATATGAGTACTCATGCGATACTTGCGAACATAATGCTAGCATTATTAGGTAGTTAATAGCGGGAATCATGCACTTCCTAGAGATGATGAAGTCTTGTTGCGGTGATAAATCTGGATGGGCACGTGGCAGAGAAGAAGAGAGGCGGGAGCAGAATGAACCTGTTGACTCTAGTAGAGGTGAACATAGACTATCACGGGTGACTTCCAACTGCGGTTGTCGATGAAGCGGTTATCTGTGAAGCGGTTATCTATGAAGCGAAGCGGTGATCTGTAGGGGAGGGAGGCCCCTCTGGCCGTATGAACGACCCCAACGTCTGAGAGCAACTGAACTCTGTGAGCGTCTAAAACCAACTGAACCTATCCTTGTTGCAGGCCGATGCCTTCTTGAACTGCATGTGTTTTTCCGCTGTAGCCACGGCCTTGGCGATATGCATGTGTGTGTGACGGGTCTATGAACCCCGCGAGCGCGGGACATTTAAAATTCAAACTGACGACTGAACATATATAATTATTAAGTTGTCATTTTTATTTCCAGTTATTTTAGTTAGAATATTAATAATGTATTCTTATTTATAAGAATAATCACAGAACTCAAATTAAATTTAAATCAGTGAAGTTTCTGTTGCCATATATATTATCACAACAATTTATAATTTCTTAAATATTTTTAATATCCACTATAGAAATATTTATTTTATCACAATAGCTACTAAGGCTTCTATGTACAGACTCCACCACTATTCTAATTATATTCAAACCCTTAACTAAAAACTCTTTGCAGATGTGTTGACACTCGAACAAACAGCAAAGCTCCTGACGAACTATGCGATTGGACATTGAGGCCAGCAGATACTGCCGGTTGCCATGTTGCGTGTCCAGGAGACTGTGTCCTCGGTCCATGGTCTGACTGGTCTCCATGCCCTAAGGTTTGCTATTTTATGTCCAACTTGTACATTATGTTCTCTTCATAAATCCATATCCATAGATTTTTTGGGTAGATGAAGCTCTTATTTTGAGAACCCTCTATATACACAGGTGAAGTATTTTGTTCCATAGACTAATGGTTACTAAAAAGAATTATCACCTTTTCAATGTTCTTTTTCCCTTTATTTGAAAACATTCACTCCTTATAGATGTGTGAATCTACTTGTCGAAGCAGTAGTACTCAACTCAGTGTATTATAGTTTTACTTCAAAATGTCCACTCAACACAGTTAATAAGACTGTCTCCAAATAAGCCTTTAAACATTTTTTTTAAATAAACGAAAAAAAGTAACAATAGATCACCTACATAAAAAGCAGTCCACCACCTTCACCTCCTAAGGTATAGAATGTATCATGTTTGTTTTCAATAAAACAATAACTTTCTGAATTTACATATACGGGTTACTGATTAAAAACCATTGACCAAACAAGAGTAAATATTAGGTGACTAACAAATGCATAAGCAAATGCAATTTTTTTTTTTTTTGCAGTTTCTTTAATATTTAATTTTCAAAAATTTCATAAGGTCATATAGATATGAAGACTGAAATATATAGTGTGCACAGACTCACACCAAAATTTATGTTTACCATAAACCTTGTGTAATAAAAATAATATGTTTATAGAGCTGCGAAGGAAATAGCCCACAACAGCGCACCAGATCACAAATGAGGGCAGCTGCTACAAATGGTGCAACATGCCCTCAGCCAATCCAAACTCAGAACTGCATCCTGAATGTAACATGCTTCACTTATCGATGGGTCGTGACAAACTTTTCTTCTTGCATGCCACTGGGAGGAAGCCCATGTGGTGAAGGTATGGCAACAAGAGCCATATACTGCCTTCGTTCTGATGGAAGACCTGTAGCTGACAGGTAAATCCTTTCATACTTCTGACTTTTTGTCGGCATATTTCATATTATAAAATGATGAATCACTACATCAGTATCAAATTAAAGACTCATTTTATATTTATATATATATATATATATATATATATATATATATATATATGAATGGACTGTATGATCCAATTTGATCAAGCTCACTCCTACATAGTATACATTTGTTTGCACATTGTGCCCTTAGGAATTTTGTATTGTGGTCCGAGGTATGTTAGTGCTCTTCAAGTTGCCCTCTTCCAGGCCCAATCTGAGTCAAGTGATATATAGTTTAAACGGAAGCAATCTAAAACTAATTTTTCAAATTCGTCAGGTATTGGTTGGAATGTACGTCTTCCTCATTTTCCGAAACATTTGACATATTATATGTGATTTTAATTAAATTACATTATTTTGTACTTAGCAGTAATATGTTTTGATAAATGAATTATTAACAATTAAAAATATGAAAATAAATCTGTAATTTAGCTTAGAGATGCAGCATTGAATTTAATCTTAAGCCTAAAAGGACTTTAACTAATTGTAATGCCTGTATTCATGATAATAACAACCAATGCTGAAATATCATTTTTCAAATAATTTTGCTTTGCTACAAGTAGGATTAAGTAATTAACCTATCACCCATTAGATGTTATCTATCATACGTTTTGCAGTTGGTGTTCTGACAATCCTAAACCCATTCCTGCTGAAAAATGGTGTTACAAGGACTGCCCTGTAGATTGTGAAGTAGCTGGTTGGAGTGAATGGAATTCTTCACAATGTTCTTGTGGACAAAGTGGTAAATCCTCGCTTATAAAATATAGTCTTCATAAGAATATATAAAATTATTTAACTTTATTATATATGGCTCTGGACTCCTCATATATGTACTGGATTATATCTACACATAACTTGAACTGCAGCTAGTGAAGTGATGAATGTGCACTAAAATACTAATGAATTTTTAGTCATAAAAGCCTTACCAAATTCATATATTGTATGAACAATATTCACACCCCCTCAAGCATTCAACTTCAACAATTTTTAAATTGTATTGCCTTAAACTCTTTTATAAATATTATTATAATAATGTCCACCTTTTGTTATTGGGGTAATTGGGACAGGTTTCTCATAATCAAAAATTTCTTATAAATTTAAACACAAGGCTGACTAATATTGACTATTAACTTGTTGACTACCAACAAACAGATAACTTGTAGTTCGTGTTATTTCCAAAGACGCCAACTATGAGTTACCGCATAAATTGTAAACACTATATTCTTTTTCATAATTACTATGTACTATAATTACAGTTTATAATAACATAATATGATTATATTATATTGGCACTTTAATTCGGAATCTGTTAAACATGTTAATACCAGTTCATTAAATAATAACTATTTTCATTTGTGATAGATACATATCCATATATAATTATTGTCTTAAATTTTAAGGAATGAGTCGTCATGCAATTATTGCTACAAATCCTAGTACATCAGGCCGAACTTGTCCCAACCTTCTACAGTGGAAACCATGCCCAGCAGTGCCCTGTTACAGCTGGCAACCTGGACCTTGGACTCAATGTCAATTACATGTAAGTTATCTAATTCAGTCTCTATGAAATATTTTTCTTGTGTCCTAAATCATGCTAATTCTCTTAATGAATCCAATTTATACAGAAAGAAGGAAGATGCAAAATTGTAAATAACTGAGATATTTTCAGAAAAATTAAAATTTATATTCCAAAAATGTTCTATATTTATTTCTATTGTGTCTAAGCCTGTCATATGCATGCATTATACAACATGTTTGAATTTTTTTCTTTTGCATCGATAGTATTACCAGGTGTTCACTACAACCAGTCTTTAACAACAGCCTCCACTTACAGATTTGAGAAGAGTATTATACTTACTTGCAGAACCAATCAACAGTTTTTATCTGTAAATGACCACCCAATTCTATTCCGATTTACATCAAATTTTCGTAAGCCCAGTTTACATATCATATTTTTTTACATCCAGCAATCAGTAAGAGAGAAACACTTTAAAAGGTCAAATTGCATTGACTTCTAATGTCATCTATTGTCATTCAAAAGATGGAAAAGAATTTCTACTTATTCTTGGTCTTTGCAAGCATATAAAGAATGTATATTCTCGAATTGCTACTTTTGTAATAAGGTGTTAAATAATATGTGCTCTTATAAAATTTGATAGTTGTCAAAGAGGTCAAAATCATAGCTCTGTAATATTTATTGCTATCTTAAGACCAATGTAGAAAGAAACTACTCGTATCTGCTGTAAAATTGTTTTGAAAAATGATAACACTTTCAGCCGACAATTTTATCTAACTTAAACATGTTTTGTTTATTTTTCCTCATAGTTTGCTAATTTATATTGCTTTGTCAATGATCTAATATTCAAGCCAAAATGTCGATATGATAGAAACCATTCATGATTAATGGCTAATGTGTATCTAGCCATTACTACCCTACCTATAATCTATTAACTATCTATTTTATAGTCAATTATATAATCTTATTAACTCGATTTCATTTAAAATAACTATTTTTTTAATAACAGAATGTTTGTGGTTGTTTTTAGGGAGCAGCTTGCGGTCATGGGCTCAGAACTCGTAATGTGTCTTGCATAGGAGGTAACGATAATGCTACAGTGGAAGGTTGGCATTGTGCTGGCTCAAGAAGGCCCACCACCTGGGAGCCCTGCCACATCCCTTGTGATAGTGATTGTCAACTTTCAGCCTGGTCAGAATGGTCACACTGTCATGCAGATTGCAGTAAAGAAACTACAGGTATTTATATTTCAGTAATGTATTGAGTGTCAAGAACAGTATAGACGCCACTTTACTTAACAAACACAGCAAATAGTTAACTAATACTTACCATACACCATCAGTAATTAATTAATACTTTATATTTCATAAGAGAAACAAATTTATTGAGTCTGCCAGGTTTCCTGGTTATCTAGGCCAGCAAGTGGCACAAATTAAATTGCAGGACACAATGTCAGAAATAACAGGGTTTCCCTCACAGAACAGAATCTTTTTGGGTATTAAACAAAGTGATAAGAATGAGTGCGGAACTTGTACAACCATAATATACTCCTATGCCTGTGAGTTTGTTTGAAGGAGAAGAAATAAAGAGTTTTATTTTAACTGTTTCCCCTCTAATGTATACCTACATAAAGGTGAAGTACATTTTCTGTGCGTACCATACATAAACTGCATATAACTCACATATGTACACAATTTTTGGAAATAGGAAAATATACAGAAAATTACAATATTATAAAATAGTCAATTTTAATAATATATCTCCTCTTGCAGTTCAGTTCAAAGTATTCTTCATTAAAACGTTTAACAAACCGTCTCGCCATAACCTAAATGGCCTTAACGGAACATAACCTGGACTTTAACAATCATTTTCCAGCTAGGAGTTTTATCACATAGAATAGCTAATGGAAGCATTAAGAAAATATGGCCAAAAGTAGAGAATATCCTTTTTTTGTTATTACCTATTTTACTTGATGTTCTAGATGATACTAGAAATTTATTACAACCTAGATTGAATTTGAAAGTAAATTTTACTTAAATACATTTAAAAGAATACTAAATAAATCAATATTTACTTTTTGCAGGCTATAAAACACGATCAAGAGCTGTGATCAGGCCCCCACAATCAGCAGGAGCAGAACCATGTCCCGAAGGCCTGTGGGAAACATGGCCATGTAATCCACAACCTTGCTATACATTTGATTGGGCTGTCACTGCTAATGGAGAAATCATATGTCAGCGTAATGATGGGCTTAGGGTTGAAGGTAATTTTATTTTTACTATAATAAGGAATTAAATGTCTCCATTTTGCAAAGGCAATTAGCCATAGAAATAAGATATCTATAGAATAATATCCAATTAATAGTGCTAAGTTATAAAATATTTTGTGCATCTAGTGTGTGTGTGAGAGAAAGTGCATGCATCCCCATGTGCAAGGCAAGCTTCTATATCTAGATGTCTTTAACTATGTATTTTAATTACTCGAGTTCAAACCAAGGAGTTTAGTAAATATATTTTATAAGTGAAATAGAATACTATGAGAATAATTTCTTGCAGGAGGTTGCACTGGTAAATCAAAGCCCAAGTCTCCCCTCTGCCATTTGGATAATGGAAGGTGTATTTGTGAAGACGGGGCTGTAGTTCTTCAGCAAACTGCTTGTCCTTCAGAGAGCAATGCTGTTCATGCTAAATTGTACTACCCAGGTCAGTAATTATTACTTATTTTTCTCATATTATATGTGTGGGGAACACACAATTATGTATATGCATAAGTACTTACAGACAATAATATGTATTTCTACAAACTCCTCTCATTTTTCATTTCAAATATTTTTCTCTTTTACAGACGATGACTTCAATATCTGGATGTTTGCAGTGATTGGAATTGGAATTGTCTTTATATTAATTGTTGCTGTTTCCATGCATTTATTGTGGTATGCAACTGTATTTTCTTCTGGATTTCATAAATCATAAAAAGTTGGCTACATATTATTGGTACCACGATATTTCTATAACATTTCTTCAGACAAATGGATCCTTTTTCAAAAGCAATGAAACATTTTTACAACATATTTCCACCTTATTTTTGAAAATTATGAAGTTCCCATTGTTCCAGGATTATACTTTAGATCACATTATTATGTTCCAGTTTTTTTACTTCATTAGAAAAAGAAAGGAAGTGTTATAATTTTAAAAACATTTCTGTAGCATTTTGGCAATAGGTTCTCGAGCATAAAACTAGAAACACCACTGGTTTAAATGGTGGCAACAGTTTGTTATGGGTTTTGCTATTCCACATTCATTTTTACTTCCTTGTTTGAAGAAAAAGAAGAATTGTAATCACAATAATTTCTGATTTCAATGGAATAATCCATTTTGACCCTCTCTGAGATTTATTTTGACTAGTTTCAGTTTGACATCTGTATACATATATGAATCTCGCCCAGCTCAAAAACAACTACCCTTAGAATGTTAAAATTTCATATTTGGGATTGCTGTCTAATTGTGCAACCCCCTCCCCCCCATTGATCAA
Source organism: Riptortus pedestris (assembly GCA_019009955.1). Lineage (NCBI taxonomy): Eukaryota > Metazoa > Arthropoda > Insecta > Hemiptera > Alydidae > Riptortus > Riptortus pedestris. The sequence continues at coordinate 86,599,462 of CM032230.1, read as the reverse complement.
AATCAACTAAGAAGGGGGTTTAGAGGGTAAAAATAAAAAAATTAAAAAAAAGTGCAACTTTCCCCATAACGTATTAGGGATACAAAACATTTGTTGGGACCTTTTTCGATACAATATATTGGAACAGAGATATTATTTGAAATAATTCAAATAAAATAGTTTTAAATTAAGTGCAACCCAAATGTTTGGTTGCACTTAATTTAAAACTATTTTATTTAATTTAGTAGGAGTACAAGGAATTTATGTGGTGCCCATATAGGATTTTTTTCCCAAACCTTTCTTCCAGGTTTTTTTAATGAAAAATTCATTTTTACTAAATCTAGCACTTAGCCAAAGGCTTAGTATCGGCATCACTTAATTCATGAAAAAGCCTAGGAACAAATGTACCTGGATGTCACCAAAAGGGCAAGAGTACAAAATAGACTATTTTCTGACAAGCCACGTAAACTTAGTTAAGAACATCGAAGTTATAAGAAACCTCAATTTCAGATCAGATCATAGAATGATTTGAGGTGAAATCTATATAGAAAAACTAAAGGCCTTTTCAAAGATACCATTAAAGCGAAGCACTTAAGAGATGAAGAGTCGATCCATAAATACGGGGAAGAAATTGTAAAGAAGTTTGAAAAATTAAAGGATAAAGAACTCAACCAAATAACTCTTATCCAAGAAAAGTATGACCAACTGTTATTAATTATCAAAGAGGGTGCCATAAACCGAATAGAGACTCCTACAACTAAAAATAGTTACCGTAAGCTTTCAACAAAAACATAGGAACTGTTTAAATTAAGACGTTCCTTGGGAAATATAACCACAATGATTTCAATGTTTATATGAGCGAACAAAACGTTTTTTAGGAGAGGATGGTCTCTCACTTCTTCTTTGGCTATTCTCTGCAGGTATGGTTCTCTTAACCCTTTTATTGCTCAAGCAATGAAAGGATTAACCATAATGATGTAACTGTTTGAGCTTTAAGTCAATCAGTTTTCAATCTATTTTAAATAATGTGAGTAAATTAAGTTGGAGATAATATTTTAAATCTCTAACTTTACTCTCAGTTCCTCCATAAATTTAATAATGGTCTGTAACAAAATTTGAAAGGAAGACATTCATTAAAAATAAATTAATTACTTTTTTGTTTATATAATAATTATAAATTTTACTAAGATTATAAATTTTAATTTGTGACTGTTTGGTTTTTCTAGCCATTCGGGCCGAGAAGCCAGTATGGGTTACCAATCAGCAAAACAATAGCAAATGGATAAAAGTGAAAACTCAAATGGTTTGGAAGAAAGTTATTACACCTTTAATCATCGATGATCAGCTACAGAATGAATTGCTGGAGAGGGCTTAGATTTTGATTTTGTATTAACAGTTTAGTCATTTGATCAATTACTTTCATTTAGCAATATAGCATATTGTGTTATAGTTGCTGATAGCCTTTCCTTTCTTTTCTTCTTTTCATTCTTTTTTTTTAATTGCTATTATTTGTTTGAATGATTAGTTTTACAGAAGAGAAATGGCATTATGTTTTGTTCATAAAGATGGATGGTTGTGATTTAAAGAGAATATTTATATATAAGTACATGTGAGATTGCTTGTGAATTCTACTATTGAATGAGGGAGGAATGATAAGATTTTTGTAATCTAGGATTTTTGTATATATATACACAAGTATATTTTAAATTAACCAATTTTTAAAAATATCAGCAGGCATGTTTAGTTGTTTTTATATGCAGTATTTAAAGATATAATTATATCAACGTGCAGCTTCTTACGTGTTAATGAAACTATAAATTAAATGTTTTCCGAGCCATTTTTTTAGCCAACATCAGTGTAGTTATCTCCATTAGCAATTTATCTCTCAGTTTTTAAATGATTGAGAAAAGAAAAAAAAATTGGAGGGACTAATTAGATAACTGGAGATTAAAATAATAATTATAAACTGAAATAAATTTTCTATATAAGTTTCAAAACTTTTTGGATTGAAGAGGAGAGACACAAATATGGTGGATGAAATAATGTAATATTTTCAAAAAATTAATGAATTCAGGTTCCAGTGTTATAAGTTTTATAAAAATTATGGAAAAAAATAAAAAACTTAAAAGATACACTTTTTTTTATAAATGTTTCTAACTGGATGAATGCAAACAGTGATTTTTTGAAGTTCTCAAAGAATGCATATCCCAAAAGCCACAAAACCATAACATTCGTGTATCAATATGACTATTATAGAAAATGATTTTATTTTATTTTCTGTCTACCAAAAGAGCACATCTCCATTGAAAAATCGTTATGCCCTAAGAAGTCTCTGAATAACAAACACGGGAAGAACTCTTTATGAGTTGGACATAATCATTGTTAATGAATAGCATGTTATAGTAACAGTTTTGTTTATTTAAAAAAAAAAAAAAACTTATATCCCTGAAAGTATTATGGAGATACACTCCCATCCCATTTAGTTTGCCGTCATTGGAAATATTTTGATACACTTTTTCATGGTATATTTTATGCTGTGGTATCATAATGAATTAATTTACTTGTTATGAAGTAATCAGTAACATCAGATTCTATAATAATCGGAATCAATATTGCATCCTTTTATTTGAGTGTAGCAATGTATTAGTACATTCTTTTCTGAATTATCTTTTGTACTTATTGTATATAATTATAATTTATCATAATGTGCATGAGATTTGGTATTTATTCATGAATACTTACATGACACCAGCAGCATATAAAAGAATAATTATTTGTGTTAAATACAAAATTTGTTGTGCTTGCTTGTTCAATATATGTATTTGTTTATTGTCCTTGAACGATCTCGATATTTGAAAAAATGTAAATAAAAATGTTTATACTATTATATTACTGAAAAAAAATATTGTATTGGCCAAAGTTTAAGGTTGTTCATTTGTATAGCTGTTTTAATTTGAATGTAAATTATATATAATGAGTTTTATATATTGTTTATGGATATAGATTTATCTGAGCTGTGTGAAAATCAACAAGTATTCATAGATTTAATTATTTATTGTATTTTATACTAATTCCTTTAGTAAACATAAGTATTATACCTTGTTTTCCTTTGACTATTAACAAAAACCATGTATTTTTATATAATATGAGGCTAAATGTGGTAAATGGTGATTGCCTGTAAGGTACAGTCTGAAATATTAAGACTATTATGAAGTATGTAACCATTTATATAGCTGCCGAAATATATAGATGTAAATCTGTAAGTAACTAACAATCTCTGTGTATGATTGTGGCTATCTTGGCAACCTTCTTTCTACTTATATTATTAATGGTCTCCATCTTGCTTCAGTTTTCTGCAAATGTATGTGTGCGTCTAATATTTTTTATCAAAGGAAATATTTGAGGCATTCATTAATATTCCAAACTATAAATACAGATAGATGTAAGAACATGGTTGATTTTCTCATAAACAAAAAAAAAATATTGCGCTACAACCTTCAATCAATTTATCCTTCATATACAGTACTTGTACATCATTATGTTTTTCGTGTTCAAGTAGAAATCTTTGCCTGAATATGAAGCCTTTATTGGATTGCATGTTGTCAGTAAACTTTAAATATAGAGTGATCCATGATATTTCTTGTTTACTTATTCATTGGAAAGGGCTATCACAAGAACCTCATTAGGCACTATTTATAATCAGCACTTAGGACTCGCTAAAGATACCATCGCCTCTGGTCAGGACAGCTTTGTTAGGACAGTAATGTGATGATGTTCCTTGGGAAATTCCACATGGCCATCACCCTGGAAATAAACTTTGATAAAATATTTGTTTGAGGAACTGGAGAAATGTGATAGCCAAGTGGTGCTAAATGCTTCTTGCTTGTAGCTCTTTCAAATATCAAGGAATAATTGCCGCAGAGGAAAATGGTGGGTCAACTGGTTTCAAAGAAATATTGGCTGCAGAAAACAGATGGCGTTTTTCATTTAGAAAATAACTTATCTTCGGGACTCTTGAAGAAAAATGGACATCGTGGTGTATACAGCCTGGTAATATATTATATTAAGATAACAGATATTTGAAAAAAAATTGTATGGCTTATTGGACCAGTAAGGTTTAGACATATGTGAAGGATTTGAACAAAGGATGAGCAAATGCCTTTCTTAGTGAAACTTGTTTTCAGTTGGCACCTAGAACTTAGACACAGATGAGTGGTTCATAATCGGAGTTTTGTTATAAGTAGATAACTCAATGTATAATTGTCGACAAACCAAGGACGGTCTGAATCAATTGGTTCCAGATGACTGACAGGTTCCATTAGGCTAAGGCTAGCATCCAGTTCACCTGCCTGAAAGCAGATTAGCACAGGTAATAAACTATCAGTATACTAAAAGTTGGGACATCTTCTTAGAGTGCCGTAAAAATTCATCAAATTTCTGCCAATTGCAGCACTTTAGAGATCTTGAAAATTTTGAATACCTGTCCATTGTCTAATATTTTGCAACCATGAAAGTTACTTTCCTCCTATTCCTCTCTTCCCTCCTTCAACCTTACCTTGCAGGATTCGAATATGGCACTAGGATTCGTAACATTCTCCTCTCATAATATGCCCCAAGTAAGATATTTTTTATCACTTCGTAAAGTTCATGATCTTTTAATTGTGCTCTACAAAGAACTTCTTTATTACTTATGTGGTCTGCACATGATAAACTTGCATTCTTCGCAGACACCACGTCTCAAATGCTTCCAATTAATCTATAGTTTGCTTTTAATGTCCAGGCCTCTACAACATCTAAAAGAAATGACTAAACATAACATATGAGGGTTCTGTATCTTAGTTTGAAGATTAGATTCTTATTTGTGAGGAACTTTCTGAATTTAGGACATAGTGGGGGTCAAACTTCCACCAAGTTTTACCCTCAACTTACAGAGAGTAGATATTAGTATATCTCCAAGCATGTTCATAAAAATAAAGCCACAATGTGGAAGCCATATTTATGAATGACAAATAATTTCTGCCTTTAACACCTTTCCCTGAACCATAAAGTATTAAGAAAATAGTATAATTGAATACTTCAAATATTCATTTACCCCGAAAGTTCTGATGGACTACAAGATTTGAAAGAAACCCTTTTCAGTGCCAATACTAATTAGAAATATTATTTAACAACTTTTCATGATTTTTTTTAAATACCATTATAATAATATAATATATATATATATATATATATATATATATATATATATATATAATATAATAAATATATTATAATAACTAAATTTGGAATTTATTTTTAAAATATGCATAGTTACTATAGAAAGGAAGCAGCTCTTAGTTTCAGTCCCATATGACTCAACATTTTCTCAAGAATCCATTAGGCATGTTTTAATGGATTCTTTCTGTGTATGGATAGTGGTCAGAAGAAAGAGAGTGAGTATACCACTCATAAATTTCCCAGAGAATAAATGAACTGGTTTTACAAATACTAATGGAGATGTGCACCCACAAAATTATCGATTTTGTTTTTTTAAATGAATGAAAAAATTTTCAATGTTACTATTTGATTTTCAATGTTTTATACCATCTAAATCTATGAAGCAGCTTCGTATTTAATTTTAAATCTGTTGACCAGACAACCATGACATGCCATATTAAAAGCATCATTAATCCTAAACATCGTGGCTATGGTTGTTAATAAACCATCCTATATGTTCAAAAGATTATTCATCAGTTGGAATATGAATGAAAGCCTCAATACATAATCCATGATTTACATTGACAATACGTAGATGTGCTAAGTACAACATGAGCTTGTTGGAACATGTGACGAGTGCAATGTTGAACCTGTCCATTTAAATAATGCATTTTGTATGTTCACTGTTATATGTACTTAGTTAGCATAACATGTAATAAAATTTTGAACAATAGAATGTTAGTATTTCATTAAGAAACCTCACTCATTTTCAGAAAATGAAAAAGGGAATCATGCAGGTGGTACATAATCATAGGATATGCCGACACACCTGGAGTACACAATGCAGATGACATTATTAATCTAGTTTCTATTTCTCCTGTAATAAGAAGCCTACGCTTGACTGAACATAAATTTAAATTAGACATGAGCTCTTTATAAATAGAGTTGGTTTAACCGAAAACTAAAAATTTTCCATCCTTAAGAGCATAGCTATTTTAACATTTTATTTTACTACATCCCTGAGCTCCCACTCCACCTGATAGTAACAAGTGCAATCTTTAGTATCTACATGAAATGAGTACATATCAAGTATGGTATCGATAAAATACAAAATTAATGCCTCTTAAGCTAGAATGTTCGTTGATGACCTCACATTACAAATTTATCCTTGTATCTCACATAGTATAGGACCAATGAAAAAAGTCTGCCATGCAAGGGCTGCCTAAACTAAGCAGATTTCCCACGTGCTGGTATAACACATTTGTGATCTTACCAGAGTACATATTCTTCATTTCTATGTAAATAGCCAGGGGGGGGGGGGTCACTGAAGGCAGAATACAATCTCGGTATTTAATTGTAAAAAGACAGATCAGTAACAGTAGTTAAAAAAAAAAGTATTTATACGCTTAGTTTATTGGCCAAAAATATTTTTTTTTAAGTTGACAACAATAGATAGTGATGAGCAAGCATATTTCCCATTCATTTTAATCATTAGCGAAAATTAGAAAAAAAAAAGTACAATTTTTTTTAATAATTTTAATTTTTCAATACAAAAAAATTATTCATACACTTAATAAAAAATTCATAAACTTGAAGTACATCAATGTTTTCGGATTTTTAACTCCAATAGGGCCCATAAATGTTCGATTAGGTTAAGATCCAGTGATTGTGGTGATGTTTGGCGCAATTTCTTTATTTTTTAACTTGTTAAGTCCACTATTAAAAGATAATTTAACGGAAATGGCCGCAAATCTAAAGTATTGGGTTCTGATCTACGATGATATTGTTAAACTCTCAGCAAGGATATCAGACAAAATTTAATTAGAAAATTTAAATCTGGTTTAGGAGGGAATAAAAAGTCCGTCACGCAGGAGCTGCGTAAACTAAGCAGATTTCCCACGTGAAGTAATACAATAGAGAAATCTCCATACAAGAGCCCAACACTTACGGCAAAGGGCCGAACTAGGTTTTGGCGGGAAACTCAAAAATCCGTTACCGGCCCAAATTTAATAAAAATGCAAATATCTCGGTTAATATTCAAGATAAGGAATAAATGTATAGAACAATATTTATAGTAAATTTAATTTGTAATAAGATTGATTCTATACAATTTTTCGATCCGACGCATAATAACGGAGATATTTAGAATTTTCCGAAAATCCCCCCTCTAAACCCCCCCTCCCACTGGACCGATTTCAGCCATTAACGAACTTGATCTTCCTTTTTACATAAAACGATTAAATTCCGAGTTTGGTAACGATCAAACAAAAATTGCGACCGCTAGAGCGTTAACAGACAAATATATATATATATATATATATATATATAGATATATATATATATATATATATATATATATATATATATATATATATATATATAGATATATATATATAAAATTTTGAACGGACCTCATTTTCGTCATCTCCTGGGTAGGATCGATGGACATTTGAAGAAATTTTTCGAAACTCGCGTCATGAGTACGACCTCAATAGCTGATTTCCCTTAAGGGAAATCTGCTAAAACCTTAGTACGGGTACAAGACCTTCGATCCCAGTGCTTGAAGCTCGTGCAAAAAGTGGCAAGCAATCCTCAAGTGATTGTTCATGAGCCTGCAGAACACATTGTAACATCTTATGGGAAAGCTGTGACACCCAAACCTTGAGGAAGAGGCTACATCAAGCAGGAAGGAAATAAGAGTAGAGCGGCAAGACAAAAACCTTTTAGAAATATTAAAAGATTAAAGGTTACCCGGGACAATGTAAAAATGTCTTGTTTTCCGATGATAGAAAATTCAATATATTTGGATTAGATGAAACATTTGTTTGGAGGCTAAAGGGGTAAGTTTTTGAATCAAAAAATCTGCACCCAACTGTGAAATATGGCGAAGGTAACGTTGGGTTGTCATGGGATTCTAAAAGTGCGAAGGGAAGGCGAATTAGAATTATTGATGGGATTATGAATACTGAGAAGTATGTGAACGTGTGGCGAAGTAATTTTTTAAATGTGTTCGAATGGTACGAATTGAAGACAGTTATTTGCTCCAACACGGGTAAAGATAACAGAAATTCGTTTTTAGAAAGCTAACTAACATGTTGGCATACCATGTACACAGAAAATACAAAAATACTGTGCACAGTGTAGCCTTGCGAAAAAAAAATACTATCAATAATTATGTCGATAATTCCTAATATCTCTTATCATATGTCGGATCGAAAAATTGTATGTAAGCGATCTCATTCAAAGGACATGTGATATACAGTAGTTAAAAAAAGTCCGTCACGCAGGAGCTGCGTAAACTAAGCAGATTTCCTAAGCGAAGATTTAGAATAGATAAATATACATACTGGTAATACCACCGCGAATATTAAGTGAATAAATAGAAACGGTAATGAGAAATCTTTCAGTTAGAAGTTAACAACTACAACGGAAAGCGCCTGAATTGTAAACAACCAGGCCAGCCATCCTGAATTCGGAAAGGAAAACCATTAATGAAATATATCTGAATATAACACATTACTTATAGTGAAAACTATCTACTACAGCTAGTGCAATAATTTGTAATGAATCAGAATAATTTTAATCTCAATTACTTTAATATTAGTAATTCGTGAACAATAAAAGGGGGGGGATCAACAGTACGTATTTGCATACATCTCACACAGTAAAAGTTCAATGAAAAGAATATTCCGTATTTAACCTTGTAATAACGTGGTTCATGATATAACAGCATATTATTAACTAGCTCAAATTACCCGGCTTTGCTCGGGAATTCATTTGAGGCTGAATGGTGATGGTATATTTTTGGCAAGGCTTTATTTTACACAATATTTTGACATTTACCCGTCCCAGTGTTTAGGGGTAACACCCGCCGTTTCTGGGGATTTGTTAATAATAAAATTAATTTGTTATGTAAGACTTCACTGTCCTGCATATTGTCATATTTCCCGTTTCCTGTGCATTATGCATAGATTTGAATTATTAAGGAAAAAATATTGACATACATTTGAATTAATTGTTAGCAAATTTCTATAAATAACAAAATAAACAACTTTTGTTATGTGCATATTTGCCGAAGCCCCAATAGGAAATCACTATTATTAATTTCAGGCCTCCCTTATAACCCCCACTCCTGCCCGTCCCTAGAAATGTTAGTATGGCTTATTATAGTATAAGGAAGGCGTTCGTGCTAATACACATACTGAGTGTTTTATTTAGTTCGGTTGAGTCTTTTGTGCCAAATAAAATTGTTGACTCCCGCTATCATTTTTAGCGTATAACGCCTTTATACTTCCGTATACGGCAAAAGTGTATATAACAAAAGTTACTGTAAATAACAAAATAAACAACTTCTGTTATAGGCATATTTGCTGAATAAGCAATAGGAAACGAAATATCGCTATTTTTAATTTCATGCCTCCCTTATAACCCCCACTCCTGCCCGTCCCTAGAAATGTTAGTATGGCTTATTATAAGGAAGGCGTTAATACTAATTCACATACCGAGTTTGGTTTAGTTCGGTTGAGTCTTTTGTGCCAAATAAAATTGTGAACTCCCGCTATAGTGATTAGCGTATAACTCATTTATACTTCCGTATACGGCAACAGTGCATATAACAAAAGTTACTCTAAATTACAAAATAAACAACTTTTGTTATGTGCATATTTGCTGAAAAAGCAATAGGAAACGAAATATCGCTATTTTTAATTTCAGGCCTCCCTTATAACCCCCACTCCTGATTGTCTTAGAGAATATTAATATAGCCTAAAGTCTAAGTTGGGCTAGTAGTAATATACATACCGAGTTTCATAAAATTCGGTTCAGCCGTTTATGCGTGAAAAGGTAACAAACAAACAAACAAATAAACAAACAAACAAACAAACAAACAGACACCAAAGAAACAAAATGCAGTTATGGTGTCTATGACATGTGAAACGAAAAGTTATCGTGAAATTTCGCGAAAAAAATCAATGTACAGACAGAGGTTACAATTTTATATATATATAGATATATCGTGAGTAGGAGTGGGGGTTTACTGAGAGCGGAAATCTATAAAATCCAAATATCTCGGTTAATATTCATGTTACAGGAAATATGTATGGGCAATAGACCATTTAATTTGCAATACGATTAGTCCTATACAATTTTTGGAACCGACGTATGGCAACGGAGATCTTTCGAATTTTCAAAGTGCGACCTCAATAGCTGATTTCCCTTAAGGAAAAAGTATTCATACGATTAGTTTATTGGCCAAAAATATTTTTTATAATTTTTGTAACTTGACATAACAATAGATAGCTATGAACAACCATATTTCCCATTAATTTTATTCATTAGGAAAAATTAGAAAAAATACCATTTTTTTTAATAATTTAAAATTTTCAAGGTAAAAAAATTATTCATGTACTTAATAAACAAAACACTCACAATTTATTTACAGTACTTTTTGGTTTCCTTCGCTATTTATCACAACATGCAATCTCCTTGGCATTGATTCTATAAGTTCCATGGTCTCTGAGGTTTAATTTCCTCCCGTTTTGTGGAGAGTTCAATTAATTCTTTCCGAGGAGTACACGTATATTTTCAGATTTTTAGCACAAATAAGGCCCATTAATATTCGATTGGGTTAAGGTCCTGAGAATATGTTTAACAATAGTATGGTACATGTAGTTAACGCGCTTTGTGGAAGGGTGATGTGCAATAGAAAATTTAAAAAATGAATAAAATTATATATATATATGCTAGTCAATTGCAGTACCTAATGTTCATATAATAGTCAAGGCTCTTATCAATAATTAATTGAACCTACATATATCCTTGAAAAACTTAAAATAAAGTTTCTCGCCTTATCTTATCAAAATAAATTGGGTGATTTGCATATATGAATATGACAACACCTCATGCAATGTATACCACTTAATAACATGTCTGAGACTTGTTTTAGCAGATTTTCCTTAAGGGAAATCAGCTATTGAGGTCGTACTCATGACGCGATTTTCGAAAAATTTCTTCAAATGTCCATCGATCCTACCCAGGAGATGACGAAAATGAGGTCCGTTCAAAATTATATATATATCTATATATATATATATATATATATATATATATATATATATATATATATTTGTCTGTTAACGCTCTAGCGGTCGCAATTTTTGTTTGATCGTTACGAAACTCGATATTTAACTGTTTTATGTAAAAAGACAGATCAAGTTCGTTAATGGCTGAAATCGGACCAGAGGGAGGGGGGGTTTAGAGGGGGGAATTTTCGAAAATTCAAAATATCTCCGTAATTATAAATCCGATCGAAAAATTGTACATAACTAATATTATTGCAAATTAAATTTACTATAAATATTGTTATATTCTACTTTTCTCTATCTTGAATATTAACCGAGATATTTGCATTTTTCAGTTTTCAGCAAACCGCCACTTCTACTCATGTTACGTAAACAATACTCTGCTACATAATAAATCACATTATTGGATGTTTAAATACCAAAAATTGTATTCAAGAGACCTTTATTATACGAGATACATGCAAATATGTCCTGGTGACTCCCCCCCCCCATCTTAAAGTTTTGGACTACTAAAATTTTATTGATTGAGATAACAATTATTCTGACTCATTATTAATTACAGTACTAGATATAGTAAATAGTTCTCAATAAAATTAATGTGTTATATTCTGATATATTTCATTTATTGTTTCTCTTTCCGGTGTGAGGCGGGCCGACCCGTTTGATTACATTTCTAACCTAACGCTTCCTGTCGGCAGGTTATTGAAATTGGATGAAACATTTCTTATTTCAGTTTGTATTTATTCACGGTGTTGTGTTACCAGTATGTATATTTATCTATTACTAAACTTCACGAGGGAAATCTGCTTAGTTTACGCAGCCCCTGCGTGACGGACTTTTTTTTACATTATTTGATCAAATACTTCATCACTGTTTTAAATTTTATATCGTGCCAAAATATTCGATATATAAAATAAAATATAAATATATGTTGATATACATTTGATTAATGCTCTAATTTACAGCTATACAAGTTATTCTAATGGAAAAAATAAGATATTTGAGATAAAGAAGGATTCTTAATCCTAGGTTACCTTTAATTTCTTTAGAAAGTCATTTTTGAATTATAAATTTACGAAAGTACAGTTGGTGAAAAAATGAATCATAAGCTTAGTTTATTGGACCAAAATATAAATCTGTTAACTTGATATAAGGACAGATAGCGATACATAACATCATTCCTCATTATTTTTATTTATTGCCAACAATTAGAAAGAAACACAATTGTTTTAATAATTTAGTTTAATTTTTCAAGCCAAAAAAAAAATTCATACACTTAATAAACATGAAGTGCATCTATGTTTTCGGATTTTTAACTCCAATAGGGACCATAAATGTTTGATTGGGTTAAGATCGGGTGATTTTGGTGGTGTTTGGAGCAATTGGCGAGCTTTATTAGTAAACATTCGATGCTTATCTTGGCCGTATGCTTGAGGTCATTTATCGTCGTGGAATAAGTAACCGCCTTTAATTCCTAGCTTTCTCACAATTATTTAAAAAAGACGAACAATTTAAAATTAAGACGGCTAGAGCGGTAACGGACAAGTATGTATATAAAAAAGTCCGTCACGCAGGGGCTGCGTAAGCTAAGCAGATAACCCACGTGAAGTTTTACAATAGAGAAATCTGCCTAATAATAACAGAAGTAGTAAGCTATCTCTAGACCTATTCACGAAGAACAATATTTACGGAAACGGCCGCACTAGCTCTCGGCGGATTGTCCCGAACGTAGCCTACTCCTGCCGACCACACACGCAATACAAATGCAAATACCTCGGTTAATATTCAAGATAGAGAATAAATATATATAACAATATTTATATTTTTTATTTATTTATTAACGTCCACTTTTTGCAACTTTGGCTAATCGGGACGGGTTATCTACAGGTTACCACCCTTTTCTAGCCAGGGTGGGATTTTAGGACGTTATTTAATGAATTTCGTCACTAAATAATTTCCTTTGCCCAGGCAAGAATCGAACTCGCCACTCTAGGTTTACCATGTGAGATAAAGGTCAACGCTTTAACTCGCATGGCTAACCTGAGCCCCTATAGTAAATTTAATTTGCACTAAGATTCATTTTACACAACTTTTCTATCCGACGTATAGTAACGGAGATATTTCGAAAATCCCCCCTTCTTAACCCCCCCCCCTCCCACTGGTCCGATTTCAGCCATTAATGGAGTTGATCTGTCTTTTTGCATAAAACGTTTAAATATCCAGTTTGATAACGATCAAACAAAAATTACGACCTCTAGACTGTTAATAGACATATATATATATATATATATATATATATATATATATATATATATATATATATATATATATATATATATAGTCATAATATTGAACGGACCTCATTTTCGTCATCTACTAGGTAGGATCGATGGACATTTGAATAAATTTTTCGAAAATTGAGTCATGACCACAACCTCAATAGCTGGTTTCCCTTAAGGAAAATGTGCTAAAATAACTTTGCAACACGTTCACATATATCTCAGTATTCATAATCACATCAATAATTTCTAACACACCTACCCCACTAACACTCATGCAACCCTGCAATGCTTCACAGTTGGTTTCAGATTTTTTGGGTTCAAATACTTTCCCCTTTTGCCTCTAAACAAATTTCCTTCCATCTAATCCAGATATATTGAACTTGAACCTCATTGGAAAACAAGAAATTTTCCAAAATAAAAACGGCCTATTTACAAGCTCCCGGGAACCTTCAATCTTTTTTTCTTCATTTATAAAAGGTTTTTCCCTTGCAGCTCTACTATTATTTCCTCCTTGATGTAGCCTATTCCTCAAGGTTTGGTGACGAACTCATTAAATAAACTCCTTTGGCCCACCTTGGCTAGAAAAGGGTGGTAACCTGTAGAAACCCCGTACCGTTAGCCATTGTAGCATAAAATGGAGGTAAATAATAATAAATATAAAAAAAAAATGTGTTCTGCAAGCTCATAAACAGCCACTTTTTGCACGAGATTCAAACACTGAGATGGAAGGTCTCGTGCCCGTACGGCTATTATTTCCTATTGAACCAGACTTAAATTTTCTAATTATATTTTGTACGGTTGCGTGAGATAATCGCACTTTTTCTCCGACATCCTAGCAAAAAGAGTTTAACAATATCGTCGTGGATTAGAACCCAATACTTCAGATTTGCGGCCCATTATTTTAATGGTGGACCAAGCAAGCTAAACAATTAAGAATTAGGATCCGGGGGTTGGAGCATTACCACCGGATCCTAATCCACTCGAACATTAATGAGCCCTATTAGAGTTAAAAATCCGAAAACGTAGATGTACTTTGAGTTTATGAATTGTTTATTAAGTGTATAAATAATTATTAAAAAAATTGTATTTTTTTCTAATTTTTGCTATTGATTAAAATTAATAATGTTGCATGTCACAATCTGTAATTATATCAATTTTTTTACTCACTATATATAGCCTCTTTTGAAGGCTTCACTCGATTCTTAGCCTCAATCGACTGTTGAGGTCGCTCCTACTATATATTCTCTATTTCCAACTACAAATCCGATGAGTTAAAGGGGGGGGGGTTACTGATGGCTGAAAATTCGAATAACTCGCTTAATACTTGAGTTACGAAAAAATATATAGAGTCAAAATTGTAGAGGATCAATATTGGTTTTATATAATTACTCGATCCGACTCATAGCAAAGTGTACATATATATATATATATATATATATATATATATATATATTGAATTTTCGACCACCACCACCAACACTACTTCCTGTACCGATTTCAGCCATCGACGAGTCTAATCATTGGTGTTGAATGAAATTGTATTCTAATTATATATATATATATATATATATATATATATATATATATATATATATATATATATTGTTGCGAAAATTAAATACATGAATAATCCTTCAGAGAGAGAGAGAGAGAGAGAGAGAGTGGCGTATTTGGAAAGTGTGACTTAGATCAAAGAAACCGACAGAATGTTCTAGGTAGGACCAGTACCTTCCAGCCAGACGTCAAGGGGTCCAGACAATTCCCCTTTGATGTATGCCGACAAGCTATATAAAGAAGGGCCTGCCGCGAGCAAGTCAGTTTTATGCTCAGCGATCTTGATGGTCACATCAGTGCTACAGTGCGACTTAGTGCAGTGCGGTAAAGTGTTTTTAGAAGAAGGACAGTGTTGCGCCGTGACTGTAAGTAACAGTTTAGCACCGTGTTTAAGACAGTGCAGTGCCGCGAAATAAAGGACAGTACAGTGCTGCGAAGCAAAGGACAGTGCAGTGACGCGAAGTAAAGGACAGTTCAGTGCCGTCTTGTTGTGAATTTCAGTGACCGTGAGTGAATTGTTGGAATGTGTAATCTGAAGAACAGTGACGCTGTCAGTGTATACTGTGAGTAGTAATTAACCCTTCACAGACAAGGAATATGAAAATTACATTGCAGGCAAGCTGGGTCACGGGTGACACAGTCATATTTATAGCACATTTTTTCATTTTAACAAAATATTCCAGTTGTTGTTTTTTTTTTTATATAAAAAAAGAAAGTATAGTTTGAAAAATTTATTTTATTTAGCAATATACATAATATGATAAAAATACAAAAACTTACATTAGTAGGAACTATACTTAAATTAGTAGGAACGTAGAGTTCCAGACCTTTGGTATCCGTATAGGATAAAAGATAAAAATTAAACGAGTAAACTCCTAGAAGGGAAAAAATAAGAAATTTCCAGCTATAAAAGACGAGAAAATTTAATAAAATCTTAGTGATTAAATAATTTTCATTAAGTTATCAGTCTTCCATTTCATCCGGGAGTCCAGCAATCATTTTTCCTACTCTGAACAGTCAAAAACTTTCCAGATCAAAAAAAATACTCTTGAAACTCTTACAGAAAAAATATATATAAAAAAATACTCTACGGAAAAAAGAATAAGAAAATATGAGGGATAAAAAATCAAAAAAAGGGAATAAACTCTTAGTAATGAAAGTTCACTAATACTTCAAACTCAGAACAATCTAACAATCTTCTATTTCTTCATCTTCTTCAGGTGAGACTCTGGTAATGCATTTAGAACAAATACTTAGCCTATGCTCAGCACATAGGCTGCGATTACAATGAGCGCAGTTTGATGTACCCTTACGATCTCTTGATTTTTCACAAAAAGCACACCGACGTCTTGAAGTGCTGGGTCCAGGCTGATTCTCAATTTCTTTTTCATCAACTCTCGGAAGGAGGGGAGGGGTACCTTGCACTCCCCCTCCCCTCCTTCCCTTACTTTACTCAGAATATTATTTTTACCAACCTCGGGGTCACCGGCGACCCAGCCTTGACTGTGAAGGGTTAAGAATAATTACCAACGGTATTGTACATAGTGAAATAAATTGTGCAGTGACAAAAACTGTGAAACTTGCGAGTATTTAATTTTGCAATCCAAAAGAACTCTTATTAAAAACGTTTATTGCCGGTTTTGGTAATAAAAACGTAACAATATATATTTGTCTTTTAACGCTCTAGCGGTCGCAATTTTTGTTCGATCGTTACCAAACTCGATATTTAAACGCTTTATGTAAAAATACAGATCAAGTCAGTTAATTGCTGAAATCGAACTAGTGGGAGGGGGCGGGAGATTTTCGAAAATCCGAAGTATCACCTTTGCTATACGTCGGATCAAAAAAGTGTATAGAATCGATCGTATTTCAAATTTCATTTACTATTGATATTGTTATATACATTCATTCTCTATCTTGAATATTAACCAAAATATTTGCATTTATTTTATGTGTGCACATAAAGTACGAGTCGAGATCGGCTAACTTCGGTCCTAGTCGTGGGTTTCCGGCAAAAGCTAGTTCGCCGTTTCCGGCCTGTTTGACTCTCGTGAAGTTTCTATTTTGCAAAACTTCACGTGGGAAATCTGCTTAGTTTACCAAGCCCATGCGTGACGGACGTTTTAGCTCTGGGACTGCAACCTATTTTTTTTATTTTATTTTACAGGATGCACAGAATCCCTTACCATGGTATAGGGGGCGGACCATGCAAAGTCTAGAGGATAGTGCTGACAGTCCACTTCATACTGAGCTGGTGCTCTATTTTAAGTGGAGCAGTAAGGTAGTGTGGTGGTGATATTTAGAAGACAGGGTTGTGGGTAACTAGGTTATGGGCGGTGCTGGGTGGGCTAGCAACCTAAGAACAACAAAACTAGTGGCTAAAACATGCAGGAAGAAGACAACCTGCTGTAGGCAAGCAATGTTTTATAAAATATTCCATAACTTTATTTTTCTATGGATACTCATACACATCTTATATAATAATATAATCCTTATTATGGCATAAATAGAGAATTGCATGTAACATAACTTCATCTGGGTGACAATATAGAACTTTGGAAATCTGTTTAGTTCACACAGTAACTGTATTACATACTTTTTTATGTTCTGTTGGTGAGGAGTTATTTTACAATACCCATTTCCTATAAAAAGATTAAAGTACTTATGAATTGAAGTATTATTTCAGCTAATGGCCACCTTTATTAAACTGAATCCTCAGGGCTCTGTTAAGAATTAAATGGTAAACTGAAATGGAAGTGTCAAGGTCTGTGTCATATGCACTCACAATCAGTTCACAAACTCTTCTCAACAAAGTAAGAATCTAATCATAGTGGGTTATCTTTTATTTATTTATTTGATTTACACAATTATATTTAACTGTACTCACCAAATCCTATTCATTACTCTGAGATTGTTGGTCGAAGCACAGCTCTATCCAGCTTTTTGTAGATCAAGAACAAACTTCATCAACTAGCAATAAAACAGCATGGCAACTAATGTGCCTTCTATTAAATTCTATAATGGATATGAATATCCTCTGCTGGGTCTTGGAACATGGAAAGTGAGTAGTTGTTAATTCTAAAATTTTAACAGAAATAAATTCATATAAAAAGTAGAGTATTTCAGTTTTATTTACAGGTATTTTTTTTTTTTAATTTTAATTAGTATTTTAGAACTCCTTAAAAAGTGTATTTTTTTTTTTTTTGAAATTAAAAATGATTATAACATTTTGAAGTAAACTGCCTCTGGTATTGATTCCATGATTAGACACTTATTTCCTCTGAATATTTTATCACTGAATGTACATCATGTTTCTAGATTTAAAATTTTCTTTCTAGTCTTTGTCATTCATAGTAACAACGTCATATGTATTTATTTGTCGTTTTATAAACCAAAATTTTCTACATTTAAATAATTTTGAAAATTAGTTCGTGTCTTAATTAATTGTAAAAAATAAAAAAATAAAAAATAATCTGCCAAGAAATAGTTGCGATTAGTTTTTAGTTAAATCTGTCTCAAGTTTGATAAAGTACCTAAGTTGGCATCTATATAAATTTATATAAATTATCACATAATATATTTCACCTATTGAATTTTTCATCGTCTTATATTGCTAATTAAATTTTATCTATTTATTTTAAATTTTGTAGTCCCAAGCAGGAGAAGTAAATGAGGCAGTCAAAGTAGCTATAGACATTGGTTACAGGCATGTTGATTGTGCTCATGTCTATGGAAATGAGAAAGAGATTGGTGAAGCTATAAAGCAAAAAATTAAAGAAGGAATAGTGCAGAGAGAAGAATTGTTCATTACCAGTAAGGTAAGGTCTATATTTTACAGTCTGCAATCTATATTTTAGAGTAAAGTTCTATTTCGAAGCCCTACATATTAAACCGGAACCTTCTAAATGAGGAACTGCTAGACGAAAATAAATTCTTTTGCAAAAACTAGTTTGTTTCTTAATTTATAAGTTCAATTTAATCAATGAGTAGAAGTGGGAGTTTACTGAACGCTGAAAAAAAAGAATTTTGAATAACTTGCTTAGTATTTGAGCTATGAAAAAATGTATAGAATAATAATTGTAGAGGCTCAATAGTATAACAAGATTAGATATATATAAAAGATTTTGATTTGACTCGTAATAACAGAGATATTTTGAATTATTGAATTCCCTCCTCCGCCTATTCCTGGTCTAATTTCAGCCATTAATGACTATGAACTTTGTTATTAAATGGAACAGTTAAATGTCATGTATGATGCAGATCAAATTAATAATTTCGAGTAAAGAACACAAAATCTAAATTGATGAAGTCATCACTCTATGCATTTCCATGCATCAACTCAATGACACCAATATCTAGTATTTGAACTTCGAATAAAGTATTTCATAATATAACACCTTATTGTTATTATGACATGAGTAGGAGAGGGGGTTTACTCAGGGCTGAAAACTAAAAAATGCAATGATCTCGGTTAATAATCAGTATAGTGAAAAAATGTATACATTTGTAGTAAATTCTTCCGTCTGACCCCCCCCCCCTTCCCCTCCTCTTGTCCGATTTCTGCCATTAACAAACTTGATCTTTATTTTATTCTGTGTGCACGAGTGTGTGTGTGAACATACAGGCAGTTTCTAATCAAGCAGATAAATGTATTGCCAAATCTAATAATTTTCATGTTGCTCATGAGTGTAGATTTTTATTTTTAATAATTTATCATATGGAATACAAAAATTTTGAACTCCAATTTCTGAGCAGCCATGAAGTTACTACTTGACTATACACTTTAGATACTTTTATTGTTTGTTTCAGTTATGGTGTACTTACCATAAGAGAGAATTAGTAGTCCCTGCATTAAAGAAGACTTTAGAAGACCTAGGAATTGAGTACATAGATTTATTTCTCATGCATTGGCCAATGGGCTTTCAGGTAGGTTGGTGTTTTAATTAAATGCATTTAGGTGTTTGACATGTTTCGTGATATTTAAGTGTCATTATTGTTCTTATTTATAATTCACAAATTATGCATACATAAAATGTCTACTCCTTAGTTATTTAGCGAAATAATATCAATTAAAATGCATTTTAGCGAGGAGATAAATTGATGCCACTAGATGCTAATGGCTTAGCAATACCAGATGACACTGACTATACTGAAGCTTGGGCAGGTTTAGAGGACTGTGTTGACTTAGGCTTGGCAAGGTCAATTGGAATATCAAATTTTAATCATAAACAAATTGATGAACTTCTAAAAGTGGCTAAAATAAAACCAGTGACTATTCAGGTAGGTTTAGTTTGAAAATAAAGTTTAAAAATAACATGAATCATATTATATTCTTTTTAGATTGTTCTTGTTATGAGATTTGTCAAAAACAAATTCTTCATAAATCTTACCTAGATGATGAAAATTCAGTCACACAGGTGCTGTGTCAACTAAGCATATTGGCAAGCATTAATATACTCTTTTTTTCTTCCTTCTTTCTTAGATTGAGTGCCATCCATATTTAAACCAACAACGATTAATTGATTTTTGTCTGGAAAGAAATATTACAGTCACTGCCTACAGTCCATTAGGCTCACCAGATAGCATTAAAGGAAATACCCCAGTTCTTCTTGAGGAACCACTGTTAAAGACACTTGGTGAGAAATATAAGAAATCTCCTGCCCAAATTGTTCTGAGATATCAGGTATTATATAGTTGTAAATTATTCATATCCTACTTACTTATTATATGCACTTTTATTATCTACATTTTTGAGTAAAATGTAACAATTCTTATTTATTTCAGATCCAGAGAGGAATTTCAGTGATCCCTAAGTCGGTTACTAAATCACGTATCCAAAGTAACTTTGAAATATTTGATTTTTCAATTTCTAGTGAAGATATGGATAGTTTACATGGTTTAAACAGAAATGCCCGAATGATAAAATTTGATGTGTAAGTACTCTTAATTTCATTTTTACATGAAATATTATTCTTTTATAAAACAACGAACTCACGACAAGACCACTGAAGACATTCCATAATGTATCTATTTAAGGACTAAACCTTTCTTCCCCACTTTTCTTTTGTGCATATCCTTCCACAGAGTTGCTATATTTCTTATATGTACCATACAGAGTATACTTAATTAAAATATTTCGTGTAAGTTTAAAAATCATGTAATGAAAAAAGTAAGATTGTATCATAAAAAAAATTATCCTATAAAATAAAAATCCCATAAAATTAAAATAATTAAAATTAATTATTCAATTATAAATTAAAATATTCAGTTACAATGGTAATCAGTTGAATTGAGTTATTAACCATTGTTTTGATGAATTTATAGTATTACTACTAGATTACAAAAGTACAAGATTATTTATTTAATTAACTCATTACTTTATTTATTATATTTATTGTCTGTTTGAGTAATAAGGTGTTTTGGTCTGATGGCCATTTCCCGCCTTTGTTTATAATGTCTTGTAAGATTAGTTTACAGATTGTAGTTAGAAATATTACATTTGTCCTAATTAACACATTAGTATAAGTTTGGTTGTAAAAATGCTAATTCAGTAATATAAATTACCTTCCTACAGAGTAGTTCCCTTCATAAGGTCATATATCAATAACTCTCAAGAAATTAGTGGAGATATTTAGCTGTTTAAATCTTAAAATAAAGGATCATTCTTTTCTTATTTTATCATAGGTTATTATCCATTATGTAATAGCCTTCTTAAAAACTATTGAATTCAATTTGAACTAAAGCGGATATATCTTGATGAAAATCTGGTGAAAATGAAAGAATAGTTTACAAACTTACACCATTCAACATAATCGTCAATTGCCTCTCACTGTGATCTTGATTATGCCTTTTGTAAAGCAAAGACGTGGAGACTCAACATTAAATTTTGAATTAACTTCCATATGAGATTAAGATAAGCCACTCTTCGCAAAACAGAATTTATAAAAAAGTAAATTTCATAGTTATTTCCTTTTTCATATACAACAAAAAATCACGTATTCTTGGGTTTAACAATAGATAAAAACTAATTGTTCCTAAAAACAATTCTTTCACATATTTTTGTTTTATTTTCCATTGATCTAATACAGCAAGTTGCCCATCCTGGTATCTGTATGACCTCGCTTTAGAATTTTGGTGTTATGAAGCTGTTCTAGCTAGATTACAAAGGTGTATACTAACAGAAAGTGATAAACGTCAAGAATATCTTTTATGTTAAAAGATATCATTGAACTAATGGAGCAGGATTTTGATTACTTAAATTAAATTTTTAAATATTTCTCATGGAATTAGCAGTTGTAAATGTTTTGGAAAATAGCCTTAACACTTTAATTGCGCAAAGCCACTATAGGGGCTTGCGCAATTAAAGGGTTAAAGCTTTTATTATTCATTTTAACATATTGGGAAACTCCAGGAAGGAGACCCAAATTTTAATTTTAGTAATTTTTTTGAAATTGTTTATTATTATTATTATTTATTAACATCCACTTTTTGCTACTAGGGCTAATTGTAATGGGTTATCTACAGGTTACCACCCATTTCTAGCCAAGGTGGGATTAAGGGTTTTATTCAATGAGTTCGTCACTAAATAAATGAAATTGTTTACATAATATATGTATAAATAAATGTGTGTTTGTTTACACACACACACAAAACTTTTGTCCTCCTGAGTTTATAATAGATAATGTCATAATAACTTGTTTCAGAACTAATCAACATAGGGATTATCCTTTCTCTGAAGAGTATTAACAGTGTATGCATATCATATCAGCTGAAATATATTTGCTGTTCGACATGAAGAAAATACTTGCTCTCAGGATGAAGAGGAAGTAATTCCCTCTACTTAAAGCAGGAGATAATGCATCTGCACGACATATCACATTTCTTTCGAGCACGACAATATTGAAAATTACTATAATAATTGTGAGTTATCAGTATTAAAGATTTTCAATGAACTTATATTACTTTTCTTTTGCCCTTCATTAAATATGGGAAGACTCAAGATAATAGAAAAGTCTATCACGCAGGTGCTGCATACACTTAGCAGATTTCCCACTTATTGGAATACATGCTCATGGTCTCATCTCACCATCTATTTCTTCTGCAGTGATAAGCCTATGCAAACTGAAATTAAAATATTAGACGAGCAACATTTCCTTCCCCAATCTCAGGTAGCGAATGATTCTGATCTTGTACGATTGAAATCGAACATTTTCAGCCCTCAATCTCAGGAAGTGAATGACCTAATTATATAGGATTTTCACTGTATTTGAGACGATATACTCAATAACCTAATTTATAACTATGCCCGTTTCAAATGAAGAGACTACATACTCATTAGATAAAATTACTTCATTACTAGATTCTCTTGTAGGTGAAACCAATAACTTGAAGGAAAAATACTTTAAACAGAATGAGGAAATAAATATTCTGGATCAGGAAATAAAGCAGCTAAAGAGGGAGAAGAAAATAAAAACAATTTCTTTTATCTTTAAGATACCCAATACTGAGGAGAAGGTAGTAAAAAAAGAAGGTTGTCCAGGCATGCCAGGAAGTTGGGGTTTGCCGGATTACACTATCAATTATTATTTCAGAGTAGGAAAAGTTCATCATTTATTTCAAAATGTAAAAGTTCAATGAGAACAATATTTGGTATTTAGGCTTCAAATAAAGAGCTTCATAATATAACAGCTTATTTTTAATATGAAATGAGTATGACTGTAGTTTACTGAAGACCAAACTAAAACAAAAAAAAATTGCAAATATCTCGGTTAATAATCCAGATTATTGCAGCGAATGATGTTGATCTTGCACGAATGTAACCGAACTTATCTGCCCTCAATCTCGGGAAGCGAATGATGCTGATCTTGTACGAATGTAACCGAACATTTTCAGCCCCCAATCTCAAGAAAAGAATGATACTAATCTTGTACGAATGTAACCGAACTTATCCGCCCCCAATCTCGGGAGGCGAATGATACTGATCTTGTACGAATGTAACCGAACTTATCCGCCCCCCCCCCAATCTCAGGAAGCGAACGATACTGATGTTGTACGAATGTAACCGAACATATCTGCCCTCAATCTCGGGAAGCGAATGATGCTGATCTTGTTCAACTGTACCCGGATTTTTCCGTCCCCAATCTGTGAAAACGAATGATACTGATATTGCACGAATGTAACCGAACTTATCCGCCCCCCATTCTCGGGAAGCGAATGATGCTGATCTTGTACGAATGTAACCGAACTTTTCCGCCCCCAATCTCGGGAAGCGAATGATGCTGATCTTGTACGAATGTAACCGGACTTTTCCGTCCCCAATCTCGGGAGGCGAATGATTCTGATCTTGTACGAATGTAACCAGACATTTTTGTCCGGAATATCCGGAAGCGAATGATACTGATCTTGTACGAATGTAACTAAACCTTTTCAGCCCCCCAATCTCAGGAAGGGAATGAGACCAATCTTATTTGTTTTAATTATTTTTTATTTGCTTAAAAATCAGACGATAAGTGGATAAGGATTTTATTTAATAAGTTCGTCACTAAATAAATTCCTATTTCCGAGATGAGGATCGAAGCCACAATTCTTAGGTTTGCCAAGTGAGATTAAGACCAACGCCTTAAATCTCATGAATAATCTCCCGTTAATATTCAGCATAGAGAAAATGTCTGTTGAGCAACATTTATAGATTTTATTTAATTTGCAATAAGAGTGGCTCTATATGATTTTTCGTTCGGACACAGTAATGGGATTTTCCGTATTGTCTTCCCCTCTAAACCCTCCTCGATTTCAGCTTAAGCGAACTTGATCTTGACACCTATGACTGCTTCCAGAAATCCCCAAAATTGAAATGACAGTAAATTGATATTACCGATGGGAATAGGATATTAAACTGTTAACAAACTGCCCCTGTGACTGCAGGGGAACCCCGTCATAAGAGTGGTTTTGATAAGCTGATAACGTGACAGGGAGTGCATAAAACACTTCAAAAAGTAGCCAGTTTGCCGGCTGAGAAGTTAATAGCTTTTGTAAGTTTTCAAAATTAATTATTTTTAATGAATACTAATTGTGCAACTCAATGCTCTGGGTTTTTCCTTGACACTAGACACATAAGATACTTTGTATAGTTTACACATTCAAGAGTAGGTACATAACATTCTCTTTATTATACATTCATTAAGGTTATTTTTTTATGTTTTTCCAATAGGAATATCTGGTTCTTTAATTATCTATTCTCTTATATTTACTAGAGTTATTTATTTTTATACTGGCCTCGTTTGGAACGGTCTCTTATTGCTTTATGATTTACCCCCTAAATTGTTTTTTTTTTTAAATTACACAAAAATTTAAAAATTGTCTATTTAAAATCATTTCCGCAGTGTTATTGGCCACACATTCAATTTGTCTTGCATTCAGACACATAAGTATATTTTTTTAGAGAAAAAAAACATAAATCACTCTATTTAGATATCAATGTTTATGTTTACCAGACAATGAAAGCAGTAGCCCCATGTATGAAATTTTCCTGAAGAAAACAACTCTTTCAAATGAAAGACAATGGAATCCATTTTTGTAGATAATTAGAAAAAAAAATACCAAAGGTGTACATAACATGTTTTACACTCGTTATAAACAGCAAAAACTAAATTTAATATTTTGACTTTGAATCTAATGACTTGTAGTGCCAAAAATTCTTCTGGTGTGTACATATAATATACATGCTTTGACATAAAATAAATTAGATACTTTTGGTAGCATTTAGTTAATTATTTGTTCTATATTGTATGGCAATTTAGTCAAAAATTCTTTTAAACCTGTGATTAAATTGGCATACAAAACAGAACAAATAATTTAACTAAATGCTATCAAAATAGTTTGTAATTTATTTTATGTTAAAGCATGTATAATGAAGGATGTTTATGAAAAATATGTAATTAACAGTATGAGCTATTGCAAAATAAGTAACCTTGGAATAACCTACTGTGTTTTAGGCTGTGGCATTTAAACTTTAACTTGTTAATACACATTAATCTCCTCTATCAATAAATACTATTATTTTTGAATGACACATTTTATATGAATATATTTTAAGTAAAATAGGGTAAGTAATAGGTTTAATATCTGAGATATATCCAAAAGGTTTAACACTCTAATAGATTTTATATAATATATATATTACATATGTAGGCATATATCGATTTCAAATTCATTTATTGTAAATCATTTTTAGAATTTGGATTTCACCCTTTGAAAAGGAGCACAAGCTCGGAAAGGCATTAAGAAATTATGAAAATAAAGTGGCTTAAATAAAAACATTTTTAAATGAGGTTTTTGACCTAGAAGGCTCACATAAAGAAATATATTAAAAACGTCATTAGAGAAGAAGAGAGGACTGTTTTAAGGCATGAAATAAAGGCGATGAAGCTTGGGAAACTGAGATTTATAAAAATAAAAAAAAAACGGATTACTGGAATGTTGTTGTTTCCACTGTTTTTTATTACAGATATTAGCTTCAAATTCAACGAAAATTTATATGAAGCTAACTAGTAAAATTTCAGAAGTTTTATAACTTCGTCACTTATAATTAATTTATTACTAATGGTAGTGTTTAAGGAAGAAATAAAGAATGTCAACAGTTATGTTGTGAAGGGGTTCACACAAAATACCTGATATTAAAAGAAATTAAAAAAAAATATGCTTTTATAATATATGTATTCAGATTCAAGTCTAATCAGAAATTAAAAAAAAAAAAGTTAGGTTGATAACATTCTTATCAAAACAATCCTCTAAAAAGGTTATCTTATATTTAATGATGGGAAGTAATATTATCCTTGGCCAATTACTGCTTCATGGTTGTAATTTTTTAATGTATTTACTTTAAATACTTATGTGAGCAAGTAAAGGTATGGATGAGTATTACTAAACAACTCACTTCTCATGAGGTTGTTGAACTAAATTAAAACTTGTAAACCTATAGCTAATATATAATTTTAACATTTTATAGTCTGTATTCTGATTATTGGAGAGGTATAAAGAGCAATAATATCAAAGGAATTATTAAAGCTATGTAACCATTCCTTTGTATATGTAATCTTAGCTCAGAGCAAGAAACTGTTAACATCAAGTTCTGGAGTGATTTTGAGGATTAAATGGCTGTAGACTGAGTAAGCTCACAATCCCTTGTCCAGTCAGCCTTCAAAGAAAAACTGGCAGTAGACTATTGTCATAGTTCTGAACTAGGTTGCCCCAAACTCATAAATAAGGAGATGAAAAATTAAATAAGTGCATCACCCTTCATTCCCATATAGCTATATACTGAGGAATCAAGTAGATGATTGACAGAACATTGGTCGAAAGTATGAAGTTATGGGCCAAACCTCATAGCGTTCATGTAAATCTATGTGAAAATAAAAAAAGTTCAGTGGGTTACATTTATTTTTCTTTTACAGCTGAATAAAACGATAAATATAAATTATAATGACACAACAATGTCCTAACAACACTAATCTGATATCACTTGTAGGGAAAGGGTTAGAATTTATAGAAACATTACTTCTCCTTTATTCAGTTAATTATAATTCTACATATTTCACATTCCTTACTTCAACGCCTCAACAGGAGTTCAATATCATTCTTATAACTAAATGTAGTCAGCCCATGGCCTAGAGAGACATCCTTTATTTAGAGTGGTTTCGTTTATACTATACAAGGACAACCTGGTATCAAATGCTACCATAAATTTATAGACAGTTAAAATTGGTACTACTGATGAGGCATTGATGTAAAGAATGTGAAACATGTAGAGTTCTAATAAAGTGAATGAATTAGAGTAATAAGGTATAAAGAATCTAATCAAATATAAACATTGTGTGAAAACACATAAACTAATTTTCACATAATTTAATCTCATCCTAATATGTTAGGTCTGATTGACTGAATATTTTTGTTTCAGAAACTATTTAGAATGTCATTTACTTAGAAGTTATGAATTCTCACTCAAAAATTGATCAAAATCATATGCTAGAAAGCTAAAGCAAGTTAAAGCTAAATTTTTGGCAAGTGTGTGAAAAGCAAAGGCTTTTCACACTTACCAAAAACACTTAGGATGACTTTAATTAATTATGAAAAAATGATAGTAAAGGAAGTCTGAATGGCAGTATTTCTTGTTTTTTATGTTAATCTATTTTCATTGAAAAATGCATAACATACAATGGCACAAGCTAATAAAGACCTCAGCCAATAAAGCTCCTAATTGGGATTTATTTTTTAACTACAAAAGATGAATAGTTTTTCAGTGTTTATTAAAAGTTGATATTTGAATAATTAAAATTGCTTTTTCAGGTGATGGCTTTACCAAAAATATTTGTTGAGGGGTTTCATGATGTTAAAGCAGTGAAAAAAATGCCATATAGGAAGCTAGGAAATACCGGCATGGAATTATCACTAATTGGTTTTGGTGGTGGAGGACTCAGTGGGTTTTACGAGTAAGGCTCTAAACCTCTTTTCTTTTATTCTTTTTTATAATCTATTCTATTTGAGCTCCATGATGCCTTAAATGTGTGAAACGTTAGCTACCTTACCCGGTGCTATTTGGATAACAATAAAAATGGCAATCCCAATTAGCTACAGTAGCAAAAAAAATGGATGTTAATATATAATAATAATAATAGTCCAAGAGGAAGCCATTTGGATCACAAAATCAGTCATTGATGTGCTCACCACAAATTATTTCGAAACCTTTGCTGAGCAATGTAATCTAGACATAGTATATTAACAGGTAGGCCTTAGTGTGTTATTTACATGACTATCCTAACAATAGTAATTATTATTGTTAAGATAGCCATGACAATATAACCTTTGTTATACTAATTATAACTAATACAAAAGATTATAAAAGTCTAAAGAATGCAGAAATATATATTTAACCTGATGCAACAGGGTTGCTGAAGTAAGTTGCCAAGAGAACATCACCTCTTCCCTTTGAGTGCTTCAAGACACTGAAATACTTCCACTCACCTTGATTTTCATTTAAAGTATTATTTGGAAAAATAGATGTTTTATGCTGAAACTAAAAATTAATTTAAAACAAAACTCCACCTAACTAACGTTTTTGACGAGGTGGGAATAGACAAGAAGGCTCTGCAAACCTTGGTCGAGGGTATCATTATTGATACTTTAGGGATTATTTCCCACCATATATTTTAATTTTGCTTTGACCAGTGATCTTATTATAGATCGACGGATCATGTTAGTACAATAATGCTGTTTCTAATTTTTATCTAGTGACATTCACCTTTTAGGTTCCTGACTGTATTTATTTTAGCTTATATTTTAGTTATTGAGCTGACTAAATACAATATGTAGTGTTTTAGTGTTGTCCTAGGGATTGACTTAAGTTGCTGTGTGCTTCAGCATCTCAATGTAATTGAGCAGCCCCACAAACTGTATAAAAATTTGTACAATAAAGTGATTCTCTAACTATGTATATTTTTAAAATACACCTGTTTTATTCAATATTAGCATCTTTTCTTTAATATTAATACTTTCTGTTGGTGTATGGGGTTTGAATAATTAAATAGGGAACAAACTG
The DNA here is from genome assembly GCA_019009955.1 of Riptortus pedestris. Classification (NCBI taxonomy): domain Eukaryota; kingdom Metazoa; phylum Arthropoda; class Insecta; order Hemiptera; family Alydidae; genus Riptortus; species Riptortus pedestris. The sequence goes on along the minus strand of CM032230.1, from coordinate 86,569,781 downwards.
ATCTTTACTCTATCAGCTTTAATGACACACGGGAACATTCACAGTCAGAGGCCATGGGGAAGCCTTCATGATCAATCTACGGCTAACCAAACATACAATAATTACCTCCCCAACACTTTCATCCAAAATAAAAAACTATATTTGTCACAGATGACTTAATCTTTGTCATCACTGATTATAAGTGATCCCTGTGTTGCTCTGGATTTGTTGACCGCTAAACATTTTTTTGTCTTTACTTTCGTACACGTCTCAATAGCATTTATTAACTTTTACAGAGATTTTCAGGAAAAAGATGCAATTGAAGTAGTTAGAGAAGCACTTAAGAAAGGAATTAATTATATTGATACAGCTCCATATTATGGTGAAGGAAGATCAGAAACAGTTATAGGAAAGGTAAAGTAAATAGTACCACAAGAAATTTATAATATTAATTGTGCTAATTAAAAAAAAAAAATAAGATAACTTTAAAAACTAAAAAAAAAAAATACTTAAATTTCATTTTTTGTATTTCTTCTCTCAAACATAATAGTGGGAAAGTAATTATTGAGTGTACTGTATAGATATATTGATAATACATTCCCTGTATTCAAATATTATTAGTAATTTGTTGTTTTTTAGGCATTAAAGGGTGTTCCAAGACAAGCCTTTTACATTTCAACTAAGGTGGGCAGATATTCACAGAAAAAGGAAGAACAATTTAATTATACTGCTGTTAAAATAAAATCAAGATTTCAAACAAGTTTAGATTTGCTTGGTTTGGATTATGTTGATATCGTAATTGTATGTTGTTTTAGTAACTCCTTTATTTTTTCCTGAGTTTTTAAACATATTTGCAGTGATCACAAACTTCTTTCTCACAGCTTCATGATGTAGAATTTGCGAGAATGGAAGATATCATTCATGAAGCAATTCCAGCACTTCAAGAGATCATCAAATCTGGTAAAGCTCGATACTTAGGAATATCAGGGTATCCACTTTGTAGGCTGGAAGAAGTGATTAGTAAAGTTAATGCCAACTTGGACTTAGTTCTGTCCTACAGTCGAGACACATTGATAGATTCAAGCCTTCACAAATACCATCCATTCTTTAAGGTTTGTATACTTATTACTATCCTAAGCATAGCATTCATTGAAAATCTATATTATTTGCACTCCATATCTCATTAAAATTTCCAAACATATCTTTGTGCTTCTTCTGGTGAAAGGTCCATTACCAGGATCCCTTCCAGAAAAGATAAGTTAAAAGCTTAAAAAATAAAGCTAGGGCAAGCAGCATCACTATGTACAAAGGTTTGCTAGATAAACCAAAAGCATTTTTTGTATTTATAATGGCCTCTCAAGGTAGTGAAGGACATCTTCTCCTGATCCTCTGATGCATTGAGAATATGGTGGAAGCCATTTGTCAGTTCCATTGTTCTAAAGTCCCAAGTTCCAGTGCTTGCTATTCCAAAATTGCTCAAACGTTTCTGTATCAAAGTTAATGACAGCAGTGTGAATGCAATTAGGCTCTGAATATCTATACAAAACCTTAAGGCTTTCATTCTCATTTTTTTTTCTAAGCAAAACTATAGGAGCTGGCTATTTAAAGTAGCAATATAATTTGTTTATCATCTTGTTCAGCCGCTGGTCCACAACTGCTGGCTCATGCGTTGAGCCTCATAGTCCTCAAAAATATTGGCATATTTAAGAATGGTGTGCTCGATCACAGCACTGTCATACTTGGTCAGGTTCATGAGGTGCACCATTATTCAGTTGCCCTACTGCAGTAGTCTCGTTATGGACCTTAATCCTTAATGAGTCGGTTCCACTGCTCACTAATGGGTTTGCCAACGTCATTAGGGACTGAACTAGTCACCAAGAGAGGTGGTTGATCATAACCTTGGGTTCTTTCAACAAAGGCTTGAATGTGATTTTGTTTTAATTTTTCCTATTCCCATCGCTTCACTGTATGGGAAAATCAATTCTGCTCTTTGAATATATACAGTGAGAAAAGGGATCTGATCTTGCTCTACATAGCTCCAAAAAAAGAGTATATTTTACTATTACCAATAGTATATTCGAAAAATTAAATTCATCATACACTCTCATCACTCTTTTTGTATTATACTAGGCATCACTGGAGCTGATCCAGCAACGTCTCATCCCGGATAGTCCTTCATTTTTGGTACAAAGCTTTTCAAATGTAAAACTTTATCTGCTCTGTCCCATCGTTTTTATTGCTTCAGTAAAGAATGTATTCTTCACATTTATTTTTCAAGTTTTATTGTAATTATTGCATGTGTTCGTATTTTGCAGCTTCTTTTGGTATTATGCCTGCTTTCATAGTAGTGTCTTGCGTGTGCCTTAATCCATGAAATTGTTATTTGTTCTGAAAGTAAGTCGTTCAATAGTTGTCTACACTTTTCAATTAAAGGTTCATATATGATCATGTAAATGAGTTTTTGTACCGTTATTTTACTGTCCAACGTATTCACTTTGTTCCCACACTGCAAAGTACTCCTCTGGTGAGACAAATTTTCATAATTATATCACTTATGGTTCAATTATATATCTTAGCCACTACCTCTGGAAAGAGTATGAAAAACTTATTTAGTATAAATTGCCATTACTGCCATAGAGATACGACACACAACTTAATAAATACGTTTTTTAGTCATTATTATTTTCTGAAGTTTTATACTTTTATAGAGTAAAAACTTGGGAATTATAAATGCAGCTCCCACAGCATTGCAGATGCTCACAAATGCTGGTCCTCAAGAATGGCATGATGCAAGTCAAGAAATAAAACAGCTCTGTAGGAAAGCATCTGAATATTGTAAGGTATGTAGATTCAAAACCTTGCTCCCCCTATTTCTAACCACTTCAACTTCTAGTGTCATTAATTTTTTTTTTAATTAATATTCACTTTGTTACTAATTTCGATAAGGATAGGTTATCTAAAGATTATTATGAATGGTGAGAACAGAGATTTCTTGTTACAATTACTATTATTTATATTTTCTGGTAAAAACTTGCACCACCTTGGGGAAAGAGAGTCAAAATGATTAATTAAATTATTTTTATAATTGTATTTAGAATCTCGTAATTAAACCTATTTACACCTGGAATGTTCCCTAATAAGGCAAAATATACATTAAATTAAAAAAAAAAAAAGATTAGTTATAGCTTTGAGAATACTGATGAGCAATCTGCTCAATAGTAGATTCAAAGACCAGTACTTTAGATATTGTATTAAAAGTACCGCTTAATTTATTAAAACTACCATTCTTCACTTATATGCGATATTTTCATTAAACAACCCTCACTATAAATTTTGGAAGAAAAGGGCAATTTGTGATTAATTTTCAGTTAAATGAAACCTGCTTTAGTAAAAGTATTATACAAACTGATTAATTTTATGAACTAATTGCATTAATAACTCTTGTAAAAAAGAGCAATTCTCATATATTTCTAATTTTCATTTAGGAAAATGGAGTAGAATTAGGAAGACTTGCTGTATATCACACTTTGCAAAGCCCTATTACTGAAACTTTGCTCATAGGCATGAATTCTTTATCTATTTTACAAATGAACCTTGATCTTGTTTTTAACGGTCTAACTCCTAAGGAAAAAAGTGTTCTTCAGTATATTAAAGAAAAGTAAGTAACTAAAATTATACATTTTTATTTTCAATTTAGTTTTTCATGGAAACACTATAAAAAGAATGACAACAGTACTTAAAAACAATATGAAAGTTTAGTGAATTTTAAATAATGCTAATGAAAATAGGGGAGGAGGGTAGGGGTCCCAAGATCACCAGGCTTTACTAATGACTCAAGAAGGAAAAAGAAAACAGAAAAGTGTTTAAACTCTGGTACTTAGAACGTATTCTATTGGCAGAGATTTACAGCTCGGCTAATATGTTTATGATTCCTTATACTAAGAAAAGGACCTTGCCCACATCCCATAACTCCTTCCGGAGAAACTGTGAAAAAGAAGTAAATAAAAATATCTTACAGATTGATCTTTCTTTTTACATAAAATGTTTAAATATCAAGTTTGGCAATGATCAAACAAAAATTGCGACTGCTAGAGCGATAACAGACATATATATATATATAATTTTGAGCGGACCTCATTTTCGCCAATTCCTGGGTATGATCGATGGACATTTGAAGAAAGATTTCGAAAATCACATCATGAGTACGACCTCAATAGCTGATTTCCCTTAAGGGAAGTCTGCTAATAATGAGAGTACTAGCATTGACATGAGCTAGAATGGTAGCAGAAAGCTTTTAAGGCCTACAGTAAGCTCAGTTAATAGCAGCACAGATGGGGTCATGTTGGAAAAATGTTACCTGTGAGAATATTAAAGATGTTAAAGAACACTTTATAAACACACACTTTTGTGTCAGAAGTGGCAGCCCATGGTCGACAGTTGGGCCAAAAAGTTTATTTGCACATTTTGTAAATGCAATAGCAGACCATTTTGGACCATTACGATGTATCCTAATATTTTTGAAATTACGTAGATTTTTTGTATTGATTTTGTGTTGCAGTAGTGTGTGATAACAGTAATACATTTCAATATATTCAATGAATTATGATTACTTTAAATATATTAGTGATGTTATTATAATCTAATTTCTTCTTTCAGCATATTAACTCTTAAAGAAGATTTAAATTGGGAAGGCACAGAGTTGAAACGGTACAACATGGTAATGCAATGAAAACTCACTATGCTCATTGTCTTGAAATTAAAAGAGTCAAAAATGTTATTTTTTTAATAAAAATGTTATTATTTTTATATAAATCATAGTATATGGAATATAATGTATAAAGAAACAATAAACATCTAATCATTATATGAGGATATTACATGAACCCTTTCCTTTCTTTTCCTAATTCTCTTAAAAATGTTGGTGTATCATTGCAATTCCCCACTTAAATAGACAGTTGTAGGAAATCACTAACTGCGGAATGTATTTGGAAATTAAAAAATCTGTCGAGGCTGCATAAACTAAGCACATTTCCCACTAGCTGATATGACACACAAGTGATCTCATCTCACCACATATTCTCTATTTCTATGTAAAAAAACTGATGAGTAGAAAAGGGAGTTTAATGAAGAAAGTACAAATAATTTTATTGGTAAATATCGAGTATGGTATAGATCATATAAACATTTTCAAAACAAGAACGTAAAGTTTTGGTTGATGACGTCTTACAAGAAATTTGCATGTATTAAGTTAGAGGTCCCTTGAAAACAATATTTGGGATTTAAGCTTAGAATAAAGTGGTTCATGTTATAACAGCTTACTGTTAATATGACAGGAGTAGTAGACAAGGCTGAAAACTAAAAAAAAAAAAACAAATATCTCAGTTAATATTCATGATAGAGAAATATGTATATAATTACATTTCAATAAGATTGGTTAAATACAATTTTTCAATCACTTATAATAACAGAGATATTTTAAATTTTTGAATCTCCCTCTCCGTCCCTATTTCAGCCATTAACGAACTTGATGTTTGGTAACGATAAGACAAAAATTTCAACCACTAGAGTGGTAACAGACAAGTGTGTGTGAGTATAGACCTCATTTTCGTCTTTTAGATAGGGTCCATGGACATTTAAGGACATTTTTCAAAAATTGCATCATGGGTACAACCTAAATAGTTGATTTCCCTCAAGGGAAATCTGCTAAAAGGTAATGTTTGGGTTATAACTGGCAAATGATTATCTGGAATATATATTTCCACCATTGAAGCTAGAGACGAATTGGACTAATTTCTCGCTGTGCATGGTAGTAAACTTTGACAGCAAGAAAATGATACAGGTTGTAACAATTTGAATTAAAAGGAGCTAGAGGCTACTGAAGACAATCTAGAGGGAAAAGTAGGACTGAAGGAATGGGTTGTGTTGTTAGAAATTATTATTGGGTAAAATGTATTAAGAATTGAGGTAAAAAGACAGCATGCTCATAAATATTGAAATATTACAAAATATGAGACATATGTTTCTCGAAATAATTAGCTTCAAACATCAAAAGCCATCAAAGAGGTTTTTGGAGTCCAGGTGAACACAGGCAGAAAGTGAATAAAATGAAAAAGGTTTAACATAATGACAGTATGGGCAACAGAAGAAACTGTCCAGTTTAAATTTTTATATACAAATTACATATGTTATGTCTATATAAAAATATTGTAACAGTGCTGGTGGGATTTCTCCTTGCCCCAGGTCTATAACAAAGCTGCGAAATGAATGGCTTATTTCATATTTAAAAAAAGTCCGTCACGCAGGGGCTGCGTAAACTAAGCAGATTTCCCTCGTGAAGTTCAGTAATAGATAAATAAATATACATACTGGTAACACAACACCGTGAATAAATACAAACGGAAATAAGAAATGTTTCATCCAATTTCAATAACCTACCGACAGGAAGCGTTAGGTTAGAAATGTAATCAAACTGATCGGCCCACCTCACCGGAAAGAAAAACAATTACTGAAATATATCAGAATATAACACATTAATTTTATTGAGAACTATTTACTATATCTAGTACTGTAATTAATAATGAGTCAGAATAATTGTTATCTCAATCAATAAACTTTTAGTAGTCCAAAACTTTAAGATGGGTGGGGGGGGGGGGGATCAACAGGAAATATTTGCTTGTATCTCGTATAATAAAGGTCTCTTGAATAAAATGTTTGGTATTTAAACTTCCAATAATGTGATTTATTATGTAGCAGAGTATTGTTTACGTAACATGAGTAGAAGTGGCGGTTTGCTGAAAACTGAAAAATGCAAATATCTCGGTTAATATTCAAGATAGAGAATAAACGTATATAACAATATTTATAGTAAATTTAATTTGCAATAAGATTGGTTATGTACATTTTTTCGATCCGATGCATAATAATGGAGATATTTCGAATTTTTGAAAATCCTCCCCTCTAACCCCCCCCCTCCCACTGGTCCGATTTCAGCCGTTAACGAACTTGATCTTTCTTTTTACATAAAACGACTAAATATCGAGTTTGGTAACGATCAAACAAAAATTGCGACCGCTAGAGCGGTAACAGACAAATATATATATATATATATATATATATATATATTTATATATATATATATATATATATATATATATATATATATATATATATATATATATATATATATATATATATACAGTTTTGAACGGACCTCATTTTCGTCATCTACTAGGTAGGATCGATTGACATTTGAAGAAAAATTTCGAAAATTCCGTCATGAGTACAACCTCAATAGCTGATTTCCCTTAAGGGAAATCTGCTAATAAGTTTATCTAAAACTGAGAATAATATTTTATAGTACTGTTAGCAAAATAGTAGTTTATTTGTATAACAAAAAACTAGCTTTAAATTGATATTTCTGGTTGGTAAATGTAAGATACTTTGCTTTAGTAGTAATCTCATAGTTGGGAAAGTCGTAATTATATTCGAATATACATAATAATAGTATATTTGGCTAAAGTGTATTTTAGTCCCCCCCCCCCTACGCCGCCATCTTGTTTCGTTGTAATCCCTGCCCTCACTTAAAACCACGATGGCGTATTTAGGAATACGGAACAATGTGTTAAAGCTATCACATTGTTTACATTTAACATTCCTTTGTACGTACATATTGATTGGGCTTCGAATACATAAAACTTGGAATAATAAATTAACAAAAATATACCAAATCGACGAATGTCTTTTTTGACGTGGAAGTAACCTCGCCCCCTCCTAGTTGAAATTTGGAATTCTCATATAGTTTATATTGTACCTTGGGTTAGTTTGCGAACAAATATAAAAGTTCATCAAAATCTGCCCTGCTCTTAAATGATTAAGTTAATCATGATAAAGCTCTTAAAGCGGACTTACAAACTAGATTACCAACTTTGACGCCATTGTTTTTAAAATGGACTGAAACGTGAAAAATCTTGATTCCTGCCAAATTTAATTAGAATATCAAACAAACGCTAGAGTTTTACTTAATATATATTTCACCAAATCTATCACCTTAACATATTTTTCAGTAATAAATTTGTATTAATAAAACAGTTACATAGTTTTATACTGCATGTTAAAGTTTTATGACACTGGGCCGCACCGGACTTTCTAGAACTTAATTTGATGTATGAAAAATACTTGATATATATTTTCATTAGATAAAATGTATGAAAATCGCGTCATGAGTACAACCTCAATTGCTGATTTTTCTTAAGGGAATTCTATTACAATTCTTCCGACCTACGAGGCATGAAGACGTAAAAATTGTGCCAGATCCAAATCAGGGTTTAAAATTGAAATGATCATAAACTGGTATTCCAATCAGACATGGGGATTAAAATGACTTGAGAGTCCAAGGCTCACCAATCTCTGGCAGCTAAAGGAACGTTTTTCGCCCTCAATAGCTAAGGGAGGTCGGACGTAAATGATCTCCCTCTGGAAAATGTTTTACTACAAATAGTGTGCTCCATTGGAAAAAAAAAGAAAAAAAAAAAAGAACAAATCACTTACAAAAAAGTCCGCCGCCGGTTAATATTCAAGATAGAGAATACATGTATATAACAATATTTATTGTAAATTTAATTTGCAATAAGATTGGTCCTATAAAACCTTTCGATCCCACATATAGTAACGGAGATATTTCGAAATCCTCCCCTCCCACTGGTCCGATTTCAGCATTGATCTGTCTTTTTACATAAAACGTAAAAATATCGAGTTTGGTAACGATCAAACAAAAATTAAGACCGCTAGAGCGGCAAGAGGCATATATATATATATATATATATATATATATATATATACAATTTTGAACGGACCTCATTTTTGGGTAGGATCGATGGACATTTGAAGAAATGTTTTGAAAATCGCGTCATGAGTACGACCTCAATAGTTGATTTCCCTTGAGGGAAATTTGCTAAAAAGTACAATATGGGACAGGAAAGACTAAACTTTTCCTCAGAAAAGCTGGATGCTTGTTGAGAAAGGTTAGATGCTTTTAGAGGAAGGCGGGAAAACGTTTCGGTTATATTCGTATTTGAGAAGGGGGGGGGGGGCGCCTGATAGACAGCTACTTGTGACAATTAACGTCTTCTGTCGCTACAGTAAGGCCCATAGATTCCATCAGAAATATATTTGAAGGTAATTTTATTGGGGAAAGGGAAAGAGGGAGGCCTAGAAAGTCAATTTAGGAAAAAGTTTATGTATTTTAATAGGTATAGTAATACCGGATGAGTCTTCAGTGGCAACCTTGCTAAAAGTAGTACCCACTGCAGTTGAGAGGGAATGAATTGTGATAAGATGATTAACTCTGATAAGATGACATTTATAAAGGTCATGAAATACTTGTAACGATAGTTTGTTTGCTAGCTGAGAAATCATTAACTTTTGTAAGTTCTCCCATTTTATTATATTTTTTTTAAAAATTAACCCCGTACTGGTGTGCTGTATGTAGAGAGTCATAACTGATAAGGTGGGGGTGCTGTAACACCCCACCAACAATACCCTACATTTGAATATAGATTAAAATAAATAAAAAATAATATAATGGTCAATTCTAAGTCACAGAAAGGAAACACTTTATAACATTTTAATTCAAATTAGATAACATTATTAATATTATTTTAACCTGTTGATGAAAGTGTATTATGTTAAACAAAATTCAATAGAAAATAAAGACACACTTAGTTTCTTATATGAATCAATATTTTATAAAGTAGACAATTTGATCAACATATAAAAAGAGTCAGTCCATATGAAATCAACACACTAAGTCTGTTTTTACAGCCTGATGATCTCAGAACATAATGAAATTTTTTACACTAATTTTAGGCTATAAAATTAGTTTATTTGTAAAGTTTCAGGTTTTCCTCTCATGTATCTTTTAATTTATAAAATAATAAAGTTTGAAAAAGGAACATGGATTTTTGGGAACATTACTGTCTTTAAAGAAGAATATCTCAGCTCATAATTAAGATAGACTTGACTTGGAAATTTGCGCCAATTGTTGGAAATATAGCCTTTTAAATAAGCTTTCATATAATATGCAACCCAAGCACTTTTGAGAATAAAACTTTTTTTTTTTTTTAAATCATAATTTTGGAAAAAGTTACCTTTTTAAAATTTTGATAAAAATATATGTTCGTGTGAGCTTAAAACGCATGCAAAATTTCAACATAGGACTTCGATCTACCTTCATACAAACACTGCCTTTCATGGATATTTTGCAATCCTCCATTACTTCAATGTTTTGAGCAGAAGTGTGAAAACTATCCAGGATCATCTAGGCTGAAGGAGGACGTAACGAAAATGCTCGATGAAAATGAATTGGTAAGATCATCTACAAACAATAGATAACCACAGGTCGTTCCACACTTGAAACATTGATCAAATCAGCCGATTATTTCCCAAAGAGGTTTTAAAATGGTACTTTACTTAATTAGTAGGGAAACAATTTATATAAAGACTAAACCTGTAAATAGTGGGTCTAAATAATGAAATACTTCACATTTTGATTCCATATACTATCAAAATCTTTATTCTGCTTTTACTGGTGTTAATTGCGAAAATCTTGGCAACATACTTGTACTTATTTGGTAAAAACTTTTCAGACTGTTGAAATTTTGCATGTGTTTTAAGCTCATACCAATCAATGACGTGTGTTTTTTTTTTAAAAAAAACCTTTTTCTTTTGTGGAAAAAAGTTTTATTTCCAAAAGTACTTGTGCTGCATTTCACATTAAAGCTTATTTGAAAACCTACAATTTGTCACAAATTTCATGTCCCTATCTTATTTAGGAGCTGAGATATTCTTGTTTAAAGATAGTTATGTTTCCCAAAATAAACGCTTTTTTCCAACATTACCATGTTATAACTGAAAAATACATGAGAAAAAATCTGAAACATTGCAAATAAACTAACTTTATAGCCTAGAATAACTGTACAATATTTCATGTAGTTCTGAAAAGTTTGGGTTGTGAGCTGTGTTGATCTGATATGGACTGATCCAAAATATAAATAGGAAATATTCAAATTAATCATATTTTCATTGGGTTGTGTATAAAAATCGCATGTGTAGGAGTGGGGGTTTACTGAGACTCAATGCTAGAAAATTCAAATATCCCCCCCCCCCCCAGTCTAGAGAGCAACATCTTAATTAATGTCGCACCAAACATATTTGTGTATCTTATATTAAGAGTACAATGAAAACAAATTTTATATTTAGCTTGGAATAGAATGTTTCAAGATATATCAGCCTATCATAATTGTGAGATGAGTAGCTTACCGAAGAGAGAGTCTAAAAAATGCTAATAACCCCATAAATATTTGTGATACAGAAAAAATGTATAAGGCAACCCTAATAGAAAATATCAGAAAAATTTTAAATATACGAAATTCTCTTCTAAACGCCCCCCCCTCCTTTTGATCCAATTTTAGCCATTAACAAACTTGATCTTTAGTTTTGCATAAAATATTTGTTTATCGAATTTGGTTACTAACAAAGGAAAATTGTAAACTATTTGTATAACTTGGATGCATGACCAATGCCTTCACATAATTTTTTAAATATTAAATCTCTTTGAATGAAATCGTTGAGTAATGTGATGGGTGTAAATTTTTTAAGTAAATGAAAACATTGTATGATAAACAAACATTAAATATTTTTCCTCACTATGTAAGGTACCTCAATTAATTTTTTTTTTTAGAATCTATTTAAAATGTTATCAAATTGCAATAAGTAGATTTATAGTCAAAATTCATTAATATAATATGCTAGAAATCTAAAGCTAAGCTTTAGTATGCACCTTCTTGCTTCCTACATATTTTCCAGGAACACTGATGGTTTTAATTTATTATCAATGGAGAGCAAGTTTAAAAGACACCATTTCTTGTTTATTTATAATAATTCATTTCCATTAAAAAATGAATAACATACAATGTCACAAGCTAATTAGGATCTTAGGCTGCCCAAATAATCAAATCTAATAGCTATTATGACTGAGAAATTACAAATAAGCAAGTGCATATTGTCATGACTCGAGACCACAGAATAAAAGTTTAATGGTTTTTATTATAAATGGATACTTGAATATTAAAAATTTGTTTTTTCAGGCGATGGCTTTACCAAAAACATTTGTTGAGGGCTTTCATGATGTTGAAGCAGTGAAAAAAATGCCATATAGGAAACTAGGAAACACAGACATGGAAGTATCACTAATTGGTTTTGGTGGAGCAGGGCTCAGTGGGTTTTATGAGTAAGGCTTTAAAACCTTTTCTTTTATTCTTTTTTTATAATCTATTCTATTTAAGCTCCATTATGTCTCAAATGTGTTTATTATTAGATAGCCTAAGAGATGCGATGTTTTCAGCCTTCAAACCCAAGTAAAGGATGAATTATGTAGCTGTTGTTTAGTGATGAGCTAAGAAGAATATAAATTAAGAGTAGAAATAAATTAGAATCATAAACAACAGACATTAATATGTGCTAACAAAAAGTATAGAGCCTAAGCTGAGTAATAGAATGTCGACATACTATATTAGCAGGAAATCCTTAGTGTATTATTGGCATGGCCATCCTAATGGCTACTCTTACGAAAGGTTAAAAGTCTAAAGGTTACATATACATATGTATCCTGATGGGATAGGATTGCTGAATTTATTTCCCTAGAGAACCCATGCTCCTTTCATTGGTTAGCCATTGATTTTCTTGTAAGTTGTAATTTGGGGAAAAAAGAATTTTTATTATTTGAAAGGCTAATTGCCTCAGTAACACAAAGCGAGGGGGGTTAATACTGTTTTCTAGCCAAGGTAAGACTAAGGATTTTATTTAATGTATTCGTCTCTAAATATATTCGTATTACCCCAGTGGGATTTGAACCCATCACTAGGTTTACCAAATGAGATAAGGCCCAATGCCTTGTTGCGATCTGGCTGCGGTGATAAGCAGTGGAAGCTGAAATATATAAAAAATCCCACAACCAAACCACTAACAAGAATTTAGGAAGGGCCACCAACAATCGACTCAAGTCCAAATTCAAATATATATAAATTTATTTATAATTAAATTATTCTCCAATAATATTAATAATTAAAATAAAAGCCACCTTTGAAAATATAATGGGGGACACTTAATTATACTTAGTCTATAAAAAATGTAATAGTTTCCTACACTATTAACATGTTTTCTTTAATATTATCCCAAATCAAAATGTATATAGACCACAGATTCTTTAAGTTTAGTCATCACACATTACAGATCTCTCTGGATTTGGTTAGATTTTTTTCTTGTTTATAGATTTGTCAATAACTTTACTTAACTTTTACAGAGATTTTCAGGAAAAAGATGGCATTGAAGTGGTTAGAGAAGCACTTAAGAAAGGAATTAATTATATTGATACAGCTCCATTTTATGGTGAAGGAAGATCAGAAAAAGTTATCGGAAAGGTAAACACTAAAAAATGACACATTTATGACTTTTGAAGTCAAAATGCAAATTTAATAACTAGAGAATTGATACGTGAAATTCATTTTTTTTTCTCTCTGTCATAGTAGTAGGAAAACAATTATTTTATATATGTTGTAGATATGTTAATAATACAGTCCCTGAATTCAAACATTATTTATCGTTTCGGTTTTTTTTTTTAGGCATTAAAAGGAATTCCTAGAAAAGCCTATTACATTTCAACTAAGGTTGGACGGTATTCACGGAAAATGGAAGAACAATTTAATTATACTGCTGATAAAATAAAATCAAGATTTCAAACAAGTTTAGATTTGCTCGGATTGGATTATGTTGACATTGTAATTGTAAGTTTTAGGAATTTCTTTACTTTTTCTTGAGTTTTAAAATATTTGCTATGATCACCAACTTCTTCTTAACAGATCCATGATGTAGAATTCGCGAGAATGAAAGATATCATTGACGAGGCAATACCTGCACTTCAAGAAATTGTGAAATCTGGTAAAGCTCGATACATAGGAATTTCAGCGTATCCACTTTGTAGGCTGGAAGAAGTGATTAATAAAGTTAATGCAAACTTGGACGTAGTTTTGTCCTTTAGTCGAGACACACTGATTGATTCTAGTCTTCATAAATTCCATCCATTCTTTAAGGTTTGTATTCTTTTTACTCTCCAAAGTATAGCTTTGAATGAAAAGCTATATTAATTTTTTTTTTTAAAATGCTAATTTATTAGAAAATTTCTTTTAAGAGAAATTACCTTTATACCACAGGACGGTAGTTTCTATAGGGAAAGAAGACTAAATTGAATTTCGGGTCATGATGTAGATAATACAATATACACTGAAATATACATAATATGATAGTAATTAATATTATTCTAATTTTTGAGTTGTGGGATACCAATGTATATTCAAGGATTTGCCCATTCACTACCAGTCAAATCTGTTCGTCATCACTGCTGAAGAAGGTAGGCGACACTTCTCGGGCCATAACACCATGCACACTGTTCTTCTCTCTCACCCTGCTTACCACTATATCATTTCCTACTCCACCTCTAGCTATTCTAATAACTGAGAAAATACCCACTCTATTATAACGTTTATCTATTATTTAAGTTACAAACTTGGGCTTTACATCTCTGTCGGGTGCAAGAAGTTTAAAAGTAATATTTTCAGTACCAAAATTCAAGATTTAGGATAAATTGCCATTTCTATCAGAAAGATTTGATACGAAACTTAATTAATACTAATTAGGAAGTACAACTTTGATTTGGCTCCAGTATTTCTTAAAATATATTTTTAAACCACTAGTGTTTTTAGTCATACTTACAAGTTCTTTAATTTTGTAGAGTAAAAACGTGGGTATTATAAATGCATGTCCCACAGCACAGCGGATGCTCACAAATGCTGGTCCTGAAGAGTGGCATGATGGAAGCCAAGAAATAAAACAGCTCTGTTGGAAAGCATCTGAATACTGTAAGGTATGTAGATCAAAAACCTTGCTTTCCCTATTTTTGTTTAAATTCTAACCACTTCACACTCCAATTCTATTAAATTCCTTTTAAAAAAAATACATTATAATACTGTTACGTTTTTGTATTACCAAAACCAGTAATAAAGGTTTTTAGTAAGAGTTCTTTTGGATTGCAAAATTAAATACTCGCAAGTTTCACAGTTTTTATCACTGCACAATTTATTTGGATAATGCACAATAAACTTGGTAATTATTCTTAATTACTACTCACAGTATAGACTGATAGCGTCACTGTTCTTCAATGAGTCACAGTCCAATAATTCACTCACGGTCACTGAAATTCACAACAAGACGGCACTGCACTGTCCTTTGCTTCGCGGCACTGCACTGTCTTAAACACGGCACTAAACTGTTACTTACAGTCACGGCACAACACTGTTCTTCTTATAAAAACTCTTTACCGCACTGCACTAAGTCGCACTGTAGCACTGATGTGACCATCAAGATCGCTGAGCATAAACTGCCTCACGGCTGGCCCGAGCTCCTTTTTATAGGGAGGCGGCATACATCAAAGGGGAATTGTCTAGTTCATTCGACGTCTGGCTGGAAGGTACTGGTCAGACCTAGAACATTCTATCGGTCTCTTTGATCTACGTCACACTCTCCAAATACGCGACTCTCTCTCTCTCTCTGAAGGATTATTCATCTATTTAATTTTCGCAACAATACTAATGCTGATCAGAATAGGTCACCATCAAAAGCAAGACCCGTGTATACTACTTTAATAACTCTTGTGAAAAAAAAAAGAAAGATATCTCATGGTTGTATTTTTCATTTAGGAAAATGGAGTAGAATTAGGAAGACTTGCTGTATATCACACTTTACAAAGCCCTGTTACTGAAACTTTGCTCATAGGCATGAATTCTTTATCTATTTTACATATGAACCTTGATCTTGTTTTTAATGGTCTAACTCCTAAGGAAAAAAGTGTTCTTCAGTATATTAAAGAAAAGTAAGTAACTAAAATTATTCATTTTTTATCTATTTATTTTTTCATGTAAACACTATAAAAAGCTTGATAACAGTATTTAATATCAATATAATAGTTGGGAAAATTTTAAATAATGTTAATGAAAACAGGGGGGGGGGGAGGATCGGAACAAAACTAGGCTTTACTAGCGACTCAAGAAAGAAGAAAAAAAAAATACGTAATTGCCATTATACTCACACATACACATGGAACGTATTCTATTAGCAGAGGTTTAGTGCTCAATTACTCTGGATATCATTGCTATACTAAAAAAGGACCTTACCCACATCCCATAACTCCTTCCGGAGGAACTGAGAAAAATAAATAAATACAAAATTTCTTACAGAGAGGCTTCTGACAGTGTTGGTAGAATTCTCTCATTTTAGGAGAATAAATGTTATCTACTTGTACATTATTTAAACATCTGGGAGACATGGTAACAGACAACATAGGATGGATAACATGGTATTACAACAAAATACCATAACATCAGTTTTATTTATTTTAGTTTATTTTTTATCTCAATTTTTTTTTATTTGTTTGTATTTCTTAATATACTTCATTCTTTATTTTATTATTATATTTTGTGGTATTAATTAATTCGATTTTTTAATAATATAACACAATTTATATAAATCTAGTCATTCATGTAATATGACATGTGGCAATGAATTCAAATAAATGACTTAGGGATACTATAAGAAACTTTAGAGTAATAACATTGACATAAGAGCTAGAACGGTTGGAAGAAGTAGGTGCCTTTATACCCTACAGTAAGCTCAGTTAAGGAGCAGCAGAGATAGGGGGGGGGGGAGATGACCATGGGTGGGGCATGTTGGTTGGAAAATAAATAAACCTTTTAAAGATGCTCTGTGATTATACATGCACACACATGTTTGTGTGTGTACGGCAGACCATGGCCCTTTGTAGGCCGTTGAGCCGAAGTTCATCTACATATTTATTCCATTTTACAAATGAAATTACAACAATATTGAAATATGGGTACAATGGACCAAATATTTTTGAAAATAACATCAATAAAACACTCTAGGTTGGGTCGGATGTGGCAGGCCATGGCTGTTGTCAATGATTTACATATTTTTTTAAAGAAATTTCAGGCAACTTTGGGACATTAGTACAATGGACCCTAATATTTTTGAAAGAACATACAATAGTATGCATATTAATTTATGCAGCATTATTGTACAATAACAGTAAAACAATTTAATTTATTCAATGAATCATGATTGACTTACTTCAAGCATCTTAGTGTTAAATTAATCCAAATTCTTCTTTCAGCATATTGGCTAATAAAGAAGATTTAAATTGGGAAGGCATAGAGTTGAAACGGTACAACATGGTGATGGAATGAGGACATACTATGCTCACTGTCTTGAAATCAAAGCAATCAAAAATTTTATTTTTATATAAATCATAGTTTATAAAGAAACAATAAACATCTAATTATTATGTGGGATCATGAACTCTTTCCTTTCTTTTCCTAATTCTTTCAAGAAGGTTGATGTATCATCATTTCTATTAGTAGAAGTAATACAATTATCTTCAAGGATTAAAAATAAACTCACTTCTAAAATATTCCAACTATGCAATTTTTATTTTAAGCTATTACATACTTACCCTGTCATATCAAATTGTGTTATACTGTCCAGAGAACATCCTGTGCTTGGGAAATCTGCTAAGCCTCTGCATGCCTAACTTCCACTTACCTGATTATTATTTTGTTTTGTTTTTTCATTTGCATCCACTTTATGCTACTCTGGCTAATTGGGTTTATAGGGAACCACCCTTTTCTAGCCAGAGTGGGACTTAGGAACTTATTAATGAGTCCGCCACTAAATAAATTTCTACTGCCCAGGGCGGGAATCAAACCTGCCCTCTAGTTACCTTATTTAGAACTTCACATTTGATTTCTTCTGAGACCAACTTGTTCTGGTGACCCTGGACTACATCCACTCACTTGGCTTGTACTCAATTATATTCTTTTTGCAAAGAGTTCTCTCTCATAAAGCAGAGTCTTCCAAATGATGGGACAGAAATATTTGTTTTGTATCCATACTTATATGTTTGTTAATTAAAATACTTGTTTTATTTTGGAAGTTTCATTACCTAGTTCTTTCCTACTGCCCATTTCAGATCTACTCTCATTTACCCATTAGACGGTGCTTCCTCAGTATCAATCAAAAATGCTTCTCTTTTTCAATAATGCATTTCCAATTTCAATGCTTATATTTACATTGCTTTATTTTTACACTACTAGTGGAATTATCTTTTGTGCACTATTCCAGGACTTAAACTGTTCTGAAGTGTCCTATATGTCTGCTTTATATTTGCTACTTAAGGCCTTGCCATTTATATAAGTATTTACGTTATTGAACAGAAAAAGTGAAAGAGTACTCATGTCTTCCACCTTGAAAAAGAGTGATGTGTGTTAGTGTGTATTTAAATTTTTGGTTAAGTAAAACTACAGATTTATGTTTTTTAAACTTATTTTTATTTAAATAGTCCGTTATATTTCATTAACGGTTTTATGCAATTTATAGACCTCAACCTATGCAATTATTATTATCCCATGGTATGCTCACAGCAGGCTGGGTTATTTAAAAATTTATTTACAAACATGCATACAAATTATAACAAAAAAAATCTTTCGAACAAAAAGCAGCATTCATACTTTGTAACAAGGAGAGATATATGGTAATGGTATAAATACTGAAAAACTATATATATCTATATATAAATATATCCATAAATCAGATATAGAAAAAAAGTTTACAAGTTCGATAAAAAAATTGTCTATACATTAATTTATTCAAAGGACGCAGCATTTTAATAGCCTAGAGTAGAAACAAAGGCATTTTCAATTTTATCCATATTTAAATTTAAATCTATATATATAAATATTTATATTTATTTATAAGTATTAATTATACAATAATTAAATATGACACAATTCACATAATAAAATTATTTTTTGCTATATAAAAATCTGTACACCAAAGTTTACCAATTATGTAAATTTGTTTTTCGGGCTTCTCCATAACAACTAACATAAGAAAAGCCGAAACACTAAGGCATCTTGCATATTATTGTTGTATCTAAAAAATATAAATATCTGAACTTCTGACACTAATTAATTAAAATTAAAAAAATAAATAAATCATGATATAGTTAGTAATAAATAAATTAAGGAAACTTGTGAGGAAATTTGAAAAAACCTGCATCTCACAAGTGGAGGGGGAATGTTATATGTATACTTAATTAAAACCCAATGGAAGAGTTTTTTTAAAAGACTTTCCTTAACAAAAAAAAGCAAAATAAAATAAATAAACTGTCTCCCTATCAGGTAAGCTCACAGGCCTTTACATCTGCCATATATTACATATTCTTGTTCTTTTGGCACCAGAAATATTGTACAAAAGTTTCGATTTTTTTTCATTTTTCTTTTTACAACTCAACTAACTACAACAATGAATTTACAATTATATTTAAAAACACTTTTAAGTACGACTGGGATAATCTCCCGGGCCAGTAGATTTGTCTGCCAGCAGGTGTGGGTAGGCAAGCAGCACAATGCGGAGTCGGGAATTGGTTAACTTTTTTATAAGATGCTACTCCTAAAAACAAAAAAACAAATAAAACTCACTGAGTAATCTCTATATTTTTAGTAAGCAGCTTTAATTGGCTAACTGATATGTATTACTGAAAAAGAGAGGGGGAGTTGGGGGTAAGGAAGAATGAAGAATATAAATTATTCTTATTCATGCTATAGATATGGATATGTTTGTTTGTGCACATGCATGAATATATATTTATTTCACAAGTACTCGCAAACTTGGCAGAGAGTGTGGTATGTTGAAAGATGCTGTTACTTGTCATATACTCTCTAAGGGGAAAGTCAAAAAGAGCTTGTCCCTGATGAACTTACTCCTCAGCAATCAGTTAGGAGGTTAGAAATTTGTGAAAATATCTTGAAAACCTCTTCAGATATGAGATTTTACTGGAAAAATTGTCACCTGTGATGAAAAGTGGGTTTGAGAAAACCGATGTGGTTGGTGGTGGGTTACTGGATGACTCCATAATCGTTGTGGCTCAACATTATTGTAAACAATCTATTTTTCATCTCCCATTACCAAACAAAACAAAAATGGTTCGTTTTCATGATACACGAGCAATAAATCACAGGTGGATATATGTCCATTACACTTTTCGCCCAACACCAATTTCTTCCCCAAACAGAAAGGCAAATAGCGAAGACAAGTTGACACAAATGCTCATATACGGTCAAATTTGATACTTCCAGCCTCTCTCCTATTTCCCCGAGTACTAATTTGCTGGTTTTCACAAAAAAATGCTTTGATATGGTCATCGATGTCCGCAACTGGTCTTCCTGAAGCGTTTGCAATCTTTAATACCCAATCCTCCCTGCCCGAATTTCTAGTGTCCATTTACTTACTATATTTTACCCATATATAGCACATATTTTGTTTGTGGCTTGAGCTGTATTTTTGTCTTTGTAGAATTAAACATGTGTAAAATGAACTCTCTTGCTCTCCATGATTATCGGGGTACTGAAGGGGAAGATATTGATAGGATTAAAACACTGAATAAAGCCCCCTCTTTCTCAAAACAAGTGCCATCTAATTCTGATAACTGGGACAGCCTTTTCAGCAGGCCAACTACAGCCTTGCAGAGCCGGCGGAAACTTTCCGAACAGCCTGATAGTAGGCTTAAGCAGGATCTTCAATGACATGAAATAAGCTGTTTTATATTTCAAAAGTTTGTTCTGTATAATTGTGAAGAACTTCAGTTATTTCATGTATGGAAATCCTATTATAAATAAAATAATTAAACCCCAGCTATACATTAAATTAAATGCTGGATTTATGTTATTAAATTAAACAAGAAGTAAGGTAATGTTGTATTGACTTACCATAATAATTGGAGATTATGATGGAGCTGAATCTTCTCCATCCAGGCTGTCATCTGTGGTGTTGTTCATTTCGGATTTCTGATCTTCTGTTGGAATAGAACTTCGTTTGCTAGATCCTAAGCGGCTGGAGCTCAAACTAGATATACCTCCTCCTCTTCTACAATACAAAGAAAAAATGTCTCATGAATAGTATTTAATGTATTATTACCATACTATGCTCACCGTACTTAGAATAAATTAAAATATTAGAAGAAAGAGCCCAAGATGAGTCTCAAACGGCCTAATCATATTTAACAAAGGACATCTCAAGTGGGGTTTAAGTATATACATTTAGAAAATTTAGAAAATCACACAGATATAGACAGGTATTCTTAAAAATGTCAGATCTATGGAATACAGGGAAGTAGTACATTCATAAGCAAATGAAATGTTAGATCAATATCAATACTTTAAGACTATATGGGATATAAGTAAGCATCAAGTGGTTTGGCTATGATATCAGTAGATAACTAAACACTCTAAACCTAAATGATTTCTATAAGCTAGTAGAAATTGCAGGGAGATATAGGAATTCTACTCTTACCAATGCTCTAATATTATGCAAAGATTAAGAAGATTTTACGGACCAAAAGTCTGAAAGAAATTATTTTTTCCTCCCTTAACACCCCATCAATAAACAAAAGTGCATGACTAATATCCTAAACATCCATTTTTATTTTGTAACGAAGTTTCTTATTGTGATTAAAACTGATTTCAGCCTATGTTTGACCGACCATATGTTCAAAATATTACATGCAGTGTCGTAAGGACAGAATATTGAAACTGGAATGAGTTAACCTTTTTTATACACTGAAGAGTATAGTTGTTTCAAATTTGTGTGTCCCACAGCCCATGGCTGTTTATACACAAACTACCTCTTTGCTAATTCTGTGCCCAGTGAGTATTTAGCTCTATGGCCTACAGTTATAACTATATATTATTATTTCAATACCCCAACAGGTAGCTTAGGTATATTATTTTCTTAACTTTTATCTATAGAGCCCTCCACCATTATTTCCCCACTTCTTCAAGTAAAATACCGGAACTCTTTTTGACTTGATTTTTTTTTTTTTTCAATTGCCATTATCAGTTCGGCCATCTTTGAGCTAGTCCCCAGTTAAACAGTAGTTACAATGATAAATCCTTCGAATAAAATACATAGGAGTACAGAAGAAAGGCATAATGTCGCAATATCTGACAATTCATTAAACCTGTTTCAATTTAAAAAAAATATACTCATTTGGCATATTAGCTTCAAAAGTTAAGGAATAACTAATTAGTTTATTAATGTAGTTTGTATAAAACAACTTATTACAATAAAGCGTAAAAAGTAAGTAAAGGATGAAAGAATTGGGACCTGTAACCCTAGGCACATGTCTAGTGAAGTTCTGGGCATCTAAAGGGCTAAGTTTATAACAGATTATATGAAATAAATTACCTCAATTTGTTCTTTAAGTTGTTAACCTCTTTATTTAGAGATTCATTTGCTTCTTTCATATCTTCTAATTCACGCTGTGCTTTCCTCTTCATTGTCTTTTCTCGGCTCATTTCTTCCTCAGCCTCATCAAGTGACCGCTTCAATGTCTTGACACGATTATTAACCTGGGGGAAAAAAAAAAAAAAATAAATGTCTTAATTAAGTACCATTTCTGTAGATATAATGCAGATCATTTTTCAAAATGATTCAAGCTGTTCCTAAACATTTACATGATGGATAAAGGGGTCTTTTTTGTCCCCCATCTTCAAAAACTTTTAAAATTACAGCCCTCATTCACGACCATACAAACCATAAAAGTTGCAAATACAAGTGTAAAATTGACCATAAATAATGCATAAAACAAATTTATAGTGTCCAACTTCTGACTATATAAGTAAAAAAAAACCATTCATTTTGTTTAGGAAGTGATTTGAACCTAGAAACCCCTAGTTGGAAATTCCTAATTATGATCAGCAGTGCAGCCTTGATTGTCTACAAAAATATAGACGCATTTCTTATTGAATAATGAGTAAAATATTTTTTGAATGATTTATTCTATTAAAACTCTACCTTTTCTACTTGCTCCTTATATTGATCAGCATGTCTCCTTTCATCTTCTAATTGCACAATCAGTTCCTTGATCTTCTTCTCTAATTTCCTGTTTGCCTTCTGTTGTAGTTGTTTCTCTCTGTATATTCAAAAGAAAAACATTAGAATTACTCCAAACCATTAAAATATTTTTAATTATCCATAATAAAAGTGAAACAGATATTTAAAAAAAACCAAATAAATTATAATTTCAAACAAATGCATAAAAATCAAAATTAATGTGGCTTAAATTTAATACCTAAAATGATCATGTTTAAGCCAATTATTAAATCATTAAATATTATTAATTAACTATAAAAATAATAGTAATAGTACCATAGTTATTAAAGTATTGGTAATACATAAGCATATAGAAGATTATCAGCACTACTGATAATAAAAATATAATGGTTATATTATTATTTAAGTTTCTTTAATTATGTAAATTCATTTAGAATGCAGTTTAACAAGCAGTCACTTTTTTTAATAAGATTTTAATACCTAGTATCCAAAATAATATTATTACATCTGAGTTATTTCCATTTTTCAATTTTTAGAGTCATTGATTGCCCATTTGATTAGAGATAAAAGAATGAAATTCTGAAGGAAATAAGGGAAATTTTGAGACTAAATAATTTCAAACAATTAAAAATATCCACAGAGAACTGTATCAATAAAGCTGATATTTGAGTGCTCGTACTAAGTAATTCTTAAGTCAGTATTTGTAAGCATTCACCAGTATTTGAGTGCCTCGTAATTTTTTTAATCTAGAATTTATTCATTGTTTCAACGGCAAGTTCATCTTTCGACAGAAAGCTAAGAAAAATCACTCTATTTCTCTCCTTCATTTCCACTAATGAAGTCCTTAGAAGAACGATCATTCTTTCCTTTAAATAAAACACTTCTTGGTTTGTTCCTGATTTATGCTTGTTCCTTTATTATTCAGCCTCTGAGAGTATGTTGTGTAAATTGTACGTCACAGGATGAACTAACTAATTTTTTCATGGGATTAATAAGTTTAGTCATAAAAGTTCAAAAATATTTAGGAAGTTTTTTTCTTTACAAATTATAAAACTTACTTTGCTTCAGCTTCAAGCTGCTCTTCAAGATTATTGATCTTTGATTCAAGGTTAGATATGGTAGCTTTTGTTTTTGTGCGGACATTAGTTTCAAGCTCATTCAGTTTTTGTTTTAATTCTTTGTTTTGTCTCTCTAAGATAACACGGGTACTCTCCAGTTTCTGAGATGAACTCCTCTCAGTAGCCAATTCTGCAAAGGTAAAGCAAATTAGTAAAAAAATTTAAAAAATCAATAAAATAATAAAAAAGTGGTGAATGGGTACCTGCAGATATTTGTTCCAGGGCCATTTGTGCTTTTCTTGCCCTGTCATTGAAAACCTCGGAGTTGCTCTGCTCTTCTTCCAGTTCCTCCTCGAGAGCTGAAATGCGAGCTTCCAGTCTTCTCTTCTCATCAATTAAGAACGACCTATTACAAAATTTAAAAGTATTGATAGTTCTCATGCTCAACTTTTGATATGAGAATCACAAGTAGCAGAATACCATAGCGCTAAAAACTTACACTTTATTGCCCATATTTGCAAGTTCCTCTTGAAGTTCATCTCGTTCAGCTTCAGCAGATCTTCTCTGCCTCTCACTTGCAGTTTGCTCTTCTTGAACTTGGATTAACTCGGCTTCAAGTCCCTTCAACTTTCTTTCAGCTTCTTTAGCAGATTGTTGTAACTCTTCCCTTCCTAGACGAGCTTCCTCAGCATCTCTGATAGCATCCTTGAGTTGAGCCTAAGAAGTATATACATATAGTTTATAAATCAACAAACTCAATGGAATTTAAAAAATATAATTTAGAAAAATTGTTTTATTCTTTTTGAAGATAAAAGTCCCCTGGAAGAAAAATGTAACTTAAATTTTGTAATAAGTGTAGGAATTATAATTAGAAGGGTATGCATAAAAACAATACTAAATAATTTTGGCAGAGAAGGCCCAAACGGATAATTCCATCGAAATTCTAAAATTGACTTGAAAATTTAAAATTCTTTTACTTTACAAAAGGAAGTGAAAAACTAACTTGGACCTTATGATGACAATTTCATTAATGAAATATATATGAAGATAACTTAGCAGCATAACAATAATACCTGGACTTTTTTGAGCTGTTTAAGGGCGTCTTCCTTCAGTTTGGAATGTATCTCAAGCTGTTGTTCCATGTCCTTGAAGTCAGCCTCAACCTTCTTCTTAGCTGCAACAGCTGCTGCTCGCTGTTTGCGTTCATCCTCCAGTTCGGATTCCACATCTCTCAGCTGTTTCTGCAGACCTCGTCTCTTTTCTTCACAGGCCTCCTCTTTGCTCTGAAATTCCAATGATGAAAATATTATTATTTCAAAAAAGAAAGTTATGGCTATTATTATTTAGATTAGTAGCAGAAAAAAAGAAGGATAAACATACATAAAAGATTTTCAGACAGCAGCTGATACTTGCCTATGCTAAAAATCTGTTCACTAATACTAATGATAATTATAACTAACAAACTAAAAGAAAGGTCAAGCATAACTGTACCCAAGTTTAAATACTACAAATGAGGCTTACTTTTGTATATATATAGAAAACACTATGCGTTATGATGGTTCTATATTTTTCACATAAGCAAAACAAGCAGTCTAGCCAAAAATATAGCTGTGGTTTATGATATAAAGTATAAAGACTATTTTTTTTATTTTATTAGGATTCAAGTTTAGTAATCTACTAGCATATTTTAATAAGAGTGACGCTGTCATGGGAACTACTAAGTTTCTTAATGAGGAGAAAAGCTGATGTTTGTATTTTGCAATGTTTTATATATATATAAAATAATTGAATTCTTGTAACTGTATTTTTTGGGGGAAGAGGAGTGTAGTAAAGTATGAGGGTGTTAAATATGGTGCCTCACGTATTATTAAGTTGTAATCGCCATAATTATGGAAGGAATTTATCAATTGTTCTATTTAAAAAGTGGAGAGTAGACATTGGCAATCCATGGGCTGTAGCATCCAAGTATTATTTGATAAATCTATTTAAAATGACAAAAACTAAAATGTTGGAAAAATAATTTAACAATTATCTCAAAAATGGAGTATCATGAACTCTCTATAAATAAATTCTCTACAACTGGGCCAAAGGTAGAATGAGGAACTGGAAAAAGCCTTCAGTTTCCCATAAGTCAGATATTTTGTAATTTAAGAATTCATTTATTTAACATACTTGAAGATCCCTCTCAAACTGAGTTCGGAGTGCCTGCATGTTCACTTCAAGCCTAAGTTTGGCATCTTCAGTCATCTGCAACTCATCTTCGAGCTCCTCATTCTGTGCCTTCTGTTCAGCAAGCTGAGACTCAAGGACTCTCTTTGCCTTTTCTAATTCATGTACCTAGAATAAAACAAGTCTCTTTTAAAACATAATATAAGAGGAAAAAAAGAAGAAAAGATTAAAATTTAATTTAATCGAATAATTAAAACATTTTAAATTAATCATTTGTTTTTACAATAATGTTTTTTTCGATCAATTTTAATTTGAGATTTATTTCTATTGTGCAAAGATATATATTCTTTCTACAATAGGAAAGATAGTAACAGAATAGGCAAATATGACAAAAATTTACAATAAAAACTTGGAGCTTTCAAAATGTCAAATCTTTTATCTTCAGAAGTTATATTAATACATTAATATGTCCGTTGCTTTCTTTTGAATGTATATGGCTCATTTTTAGCGGTGAAGAACATGTTAAAAGCAGTAATGAACTTCGTAAGTTATATTATTGTTAATACTAAGGTCAGGGCTTGAGCATGTTCAGAATGGAAAAGAATTTGAGTTCACTCAAGCCAATTGAGTGCAGGCTTGGCCATTTGGATTTAATTTTTTGTTACTCTATTTTATTGTGGTTGTAAGAGAGGGGAAATGATTAACTTTACTATTGTTACTATAATTATTATATTACTATTACACTAGTTATAAATTAACACTGTAGATTGTACAGATTCGGCAAACACATAAAAGCCCTCAAAAAAGTGGCTTGGAGGATAGCTAAAGTGAAGGTGGATAGCGGGCGATTTGGCATATTCAAAAACGCCTGATATGGTTCCTCTGAGTACCCGGAGACAGTCTTTTTTATCGAATGACTTAACAAAATCACTGGAGGTTTAAAAAAACAGACTCTGTCCCCACAAAATGTACTCTTCCCTTTGCTACTTTACAATGATTACAGAATGCTTCATCGATTGAAAGTCCTGAGATACAAAGCAAATAATTTATGATTCTCTAATCATAATAATTGATATTTTCTATTAATGAAGTAGTTGTACAGCTTCTTTTCAATTAAGCACCTTATTGAAATTTAAAAAAGAAATGTGCAAGCAGAATGTAAATTTATATAAACAAATATGCAACATAATATATTAAAGTAGTGTAAAAACCTCATAAAAATTGAATCTCAATTATTACTCTTATTATTTATGTACTTTATACATGTTTATATGTAAATAAAATCATTAAAGGAACAGCAAGTATTCAAATTTAACAATTATTTAATTGTTATCGTATTATTAATTATATTGAAATTATTATATTGAACAATGAAAATAATTGATTTATAGGACATCTTAAAAAGCTTAATGAAACTATTCTAAAAAAAAGCTTCAGAGGAAACGAACTAAAGTGGAAAGAAAAGCCTGCTACATGAACTGCTATTCTGCCAATAAAATTAGTCTTACCTCTTCCTAGTTCCAAAAGCGAAGTGTAAAACAAATTGTTTTTCATTATCTCATTAACAAAGAGCTCTATATATGTTAAAACTCTTTAAAATTCAATTTAGATATATTTTACAGCATTAAAAGATATAAAATAGAAGATTTGTTTCTTTTTCCTGGTGTTCTGTGAATTACCTTAATCACAATTCATTTTTTATTATTACCAATATTAACGTTTTGAAGCACAAACTAGGGAAGTGGGGTATATGAAAATAAGTATGGTCATTTTTTGACTCATTCATACAAAACTCTTTTTTGGTAAAGTTATATTACTTTGGTGAAATAGAAAGCTTCAGAATCTCCTGGTAAAAGTAACAAATTTCCTCAGAAAGACTTAGAAGAAATAGTGATGAGGAAAACTATTTGGAATTTAACATTGGACGAAAGAAAAGAGAACTCTAACTTGAATAAGAAAGATATTATTCATGTTTGGGTGTCCACTGACACCACAACCCATAGCTTAGTACTGTGACCATGGATGTAATGTGCCCGATACTAATCAATATGGGTTGTAAGGAATTCTCTGACATCAATTGGACAGAGAGCAGAAAACGACATTCTCAGAAATAATGTAATATTGGAACATCAAAAGAATAAAGAAATGAAAATGGATATAATTTAAGAGGCTGGAGTAATTAATACAATATTTTAAAAATAAAACCTTAACATTACATAAAATAGAAACTACAATTTTTTAAAGAATTAGTTTTAGAAAAAAACCCAAAAAAGATTAATTCATTATTCTTAATAGTATATTTATAGAAACCTTTACTTAAACTCTACCTTAATTGATATATCATCATTCGACCTTTTCAATGGTCTTTACCATAAAGCACAAAACATTTACTAAAATTCCCTAATTTTCTTTAATTATTGTCATAGTATAAAAATGATTAAAACCACATAATTAAGCAAGAACTTTCTAAAGTAACAGAAATAAATACTCTTGTTGACGGGCCTTTGAAGGGATGATATGATTACAAGGAAGGTAGACTGTGAAAAATACGCAATAGAAAGTGTTTTATTATGTGATCCTCGCCATGAATGCTTAAGATTATTATTACATTGCCTAACTATATAATTTAAAATGACATTCCTTATGAAGAGACAGGAGGGAACTAGAAGAGAAATAAGATTGTTTATAGTTCACCAACGGTAGTAAATTACATAGATATAAACGAATCTCTTAAGGCAATTCACAAAGTACTACATTATTTCACAAGGTAATTCATGTAAGTTTTAATATAACTTACATTTTTATCAGCAGTGCCTTGGTTGTTGGCTAATTCGTCAAGTTCTGCCTGAAGCTGCCTTTTACTCCTTTCGAGTTCTTCAACCTTCTCCATGAGGTCATCTAGTTCTCTTGTTAATGAGAGAACACGAGTTTCCTTCTCACGGGCTTCACGTTCAGCTGCATCCCGCTCAAGAGCATTTTGCTCTCCAACAGCCTGATTGCAAGAAAGATCGTCCAATTTAAGCATAAATAAAATAAAAAGTTTATAAAATTTACAATGCTGGAAAAAAATTATAGATATAAAAGATAATAAAAAAAATAGACTGTAAATAAATGCTAAAATGTCTACACAAAAGCTCTAAGCAACAGCAATTATCTACTCAATATGATTACTCAAAGAATACACAATTTCTATGTTTTTAACAAGTTCAAAATGTTTTTAATAACTAATAAAATTCTTTACTCAAATAGCTAACACCTACTTAAAGAGATACCTGGCAAATAATTAATTATCTGAACAAAAGAAACAATTTAAAATATTTATATGTTTACACTTGTTCTGAAAGGAAATATTTGAATAATTATGTTCATAACAATGAATTTAAAGTTGCTATTGCTTAAAGAGTTGTATTAGAATTTTTAATTCCTTGATAATAATATGAATGAAGAACTAACACCAATCAATAAGCAAGAAATATGTCGCTGAGAATGCAATCTGTGGTCTATAGACCATAGTATTTAAGAGGCCCGAAAGTAACATGCCATCTTGCCTAACTTCATTTACTTCCCAAAACACACTAAAATTAAACTGTTGAAGACCATTTATATACAAAATATTCTGAAAATGCTTTCGAGGCTTAGAATGAAAATTATTAATTTCGGGAATGTGGAACTCAATTTGTATTTCCCCCACATTATTGGCAACCATTAACAATTAAAGACACCAATTTTTTTCTTATCAGTTTTATTTAAAACAATATTACATTCAATATTAAAAATATTATGCATAACTAAAATAAAAAATGAAATTGTAATACCTTTTTTGCCTACCACTTTCCCTTAAATAATACGTTTCCTTAAAATAATACATTTTCAGCCTTTATCTGAAGCACTGCATCTAACATCATCTAAGTATGATACTGAGGAATTAAATTTTAAAAAATCTTAATGTATTTTAAAAAGTAAAAATTCATCATCTTGAGTGAGATGAATAAATTAGCTAATTGAAAAATCCCCACATTAACTTAAACGTTAAGCTTTAAAACAAAGAGATACATGTCATGGAACTTTTAGCAAAAAAATTATAGTTAAAAACTGTCTCATTACAAGGACCATAAATAACCATCTATAATTTTCCCTCGACATGGAATTCTGTGTATTTCAATCTGACAATCAAACCATTGATATGTTTTTGAATGTAATTTTAGCTTACTTTTTCTTCAGCCAAAGTCTTGTCAAAATTCCTTTGCCTCTTTTCAAGATCAATTACTTTGGCTCTTTGAGTTTCTAAATCAAGAGTAAGATCTTCAAGCTCAGTCTGTAATTTCTTCTTACTCTTATCCAGTTTGTCATTGGCAGCTTGGAGCTCTTCAACTTGTCTAACTAAACTTTCATTATCCTGTATAAAAGAAAAAAAAATTGATAAACAACTTGAAATTGCAATAAATAATGTTACTACATGGATCCATAAAAGTGTTAACAAATGACTAAATCATAAGAATAAAAATTCTTTTATTATAATTATTCTTTTTACGTGTTAGCATCTTTAAAATGGACTACTCTTAAGCAATAAGAAATAACAGATACACATTTTAACTAAACTTAAAGAATTTTACAAAGAGAATCATTTTTTTAAGTTTTGTTTTGTTGCCAGTAGCCTAATTGTTATAATATTTGATCTATTAAAACGTTAATTATATTTTTCCATAGAAGACAAATTTTGTTCATTTTTATGAGGAGAAAAACAAAACTAATTATGCTAATTCAAGTGATTATTCCAAAATAATTTAATTAAAAAAAAAAACAAAAAGGATCAACCAGACCTTAAGCATTTTCTTACGAAGTTCTTCTAATTGAGCAACTGCTTCACTTTCATCTTCAGCCTTCTTCTTATACTCAGCAACACTCTGATTCAGAACTATAATCTAAAACAAAACCATTATAAATAATAAAGATATAGTTATTTGTTTTATGTAATACTTACTATACCAGATTTCAGTTATTGAAATGCCCTCAAAGATTTGCTGTAATATTTTATAACTTTAAAAAAAAAAAAAAAAATTAATGAAATATTATACATGCCATAGCAGAACCCCTAAAATAAATTTCAATTTAAGAAACAACTCTTCATCTTAATAGTAATACGCCAGATCAAAAAATAGCAAATTCAATACATTTGTATTAAAAGTATGAAAATTTGGTATTTTTAATTTTTTTTTGCTTTAAGAACAGTTATGAAAACAACAATAAAAAAACAATACCACCAATGAAATAAAAACAAAAATCATTTAGTGTTTTTAAAATAAAAATGTATATTACACAAACTATACATAAAGAGTTTACTGCTAATGACAAAATAATGTAATCTATGTGTATCGCAATATAAAAGCATCTTAATGTGGGAAGCAAATAAAAGCGTTTGCGTGTTAAGTATGTATTAAAAGCAAGAGGTGTTTTGTTGTTTTGACTTAAATACAATAGAATTAATTATTTTGGGAACTCAACAATTTAAATTAATTTATGGAAATGATTAATTAAGATAAATTTATACCTGTTTTTCTAAGTTCTTTTTAGTTTCTTCTTCTTCTTCAAGCTGTTCCTGCAGCTGATCTTTTTCACTTTCAATTTGGCGTAGTTTCGAACTAAGAGCAAGTTTCTGTTTTGATTCTTCTTCTAATAAAGCCTAAATAAAAATAAAACAGATTAAAAGAATACAGCTAACAAAAAACAACTATATCAGCACTGCTCAATATTCTTATGGTGCGTTAGGGCAGAAGTATTATTAACATCATTAGTAATGAGATAATGAAATATTACCTGAGTGCAGATCTCGATCTAGAAAGATTAATAACCCATGGTTAATAAAATGGTATGCGGAAGGAGAGAAATTTGGGAAATTATATATTTGGGCTGTATTTTTGAAGATCTGCATACAGAGGGAAAATTTACAATTTTGATGAGATGCTGGAAACTAATGAAAGACATTCTTAAGAGATATGTGGAAAAAGAGTGGAGAAATACTAAAAAGGCCTCGGGCTCAAAGGGAACTACACGTCGCACATTTTTTTTTTTCTGAACCAAGTATATTTTATTTGTTTCTACATTAATGCTGAATCTCAAAAATATAGTTGAGTTATAGTCGATCATAAATAAGGTACAACTTTTGGGAGCTATGTTAATTCAAAGTGCCTATCAAATGACAGATAATATATATCAGTTTTAATTTATGTCTCTCGGAATGTACATGGAATACACAATCCAGGGACATCCTAAGTTATAATATCCATTCATATGAACAAGTTATATCTTTTTAAAAACAAACACTTGTTGACACCTATTACTCATATTTAGGAAGGTCTGAAAAAGTTAGCTCACGATAATTTTTGCACTAAATGTTAGAGGAACTGTCTGAGAATCGGATGGTGTAATTTCGAAGTTAGGAATGTCAGTCCTAAGATCAAGAGGAGAGAGTTTCTAGGGAAAACCACAAGATAAATAAAGAATTTTTAAAATATGACAATGATATATGATTCCTATTTTGATAAAGACATTTATTTTTATGAAATCAATCATAAAAATAATTCTCGCAGACTCTTGGGGAGATGACAAATTTGCTGGGAAGAGGAGTGGAGTGCTGAATTTAGAAAAAAAGGTAACAGTCAATACCTTCATGAGCAAAGCAACAAACACTAAAAAATAAGAGAACACATATAACACGTGGAAGAGGGTAGAAGAATATTTAACATCAGTCAAAGTAGAAAATTAGTGTTACGAATGCTGTTGATACAATTTATATTCTGTGTATATTAATTTATTTTTGAGTTACATAGTTACCTGTGCTTCAAGCAGTTGTGATTCCATTGTGGCAGCAGCTTTAAGAGCAGCTGATGCTTTTAGCTCAGCTTCTTCGAGTTGGTTATTGATAGCATCCGCTTCTTGCTGAAGTTTAGCCATCTTATCGGCAATCTCTGTTTTGGTCCTCTCTACTTCAGCCAATCTTGCAGAAGTCTCTTGAAGAGCTGTTTCGGCTTGCTTTCTTCGCCTCTCACTGTCAGCTTTAGCTGCATTGGAACTGGCCAGTTCAGTAGCTAATTCAGAAGCTTCAGACTCCAGCTGTGCTTTAGCTTTTTCAAGAGATGCTTTGGCCTGAAATAGTTTTCAACATTTAATAAATAAAAACTTCTTTATAAATCATTAAATGAAGAATGGCCAATACGAAACACATCTAATTTACATATAAAATTGAAAGGCCAGTATTCAGAATCAGTTCAATAAATCAAGTTATGGAACCTGGCAGTCTAGGAGATACAAGTAAAATTCCTAGTGAATTGGCACATTTTCAAAAGAAATTTACTGCACATGAAATCGGGCGTAAAAAAAAAAAAAAAAAAAAAAAAAAAAAAAAAAAAAAAAAAAAAAGAGGAGGAAAACTATTAATTTGTATATAAAATAACAATTAGCACACACCTTCTTTACTGATTCCAACTGTTCATTGATTGCAGCTAATTCTTGAGTGTGCTTATGCCTCATTTCTGTTAGACTAACTTCATGAACCTGGGTTTCTTCTTCCAAAGTTTTCTTTAATGTAGCTAATTCCTATAAAATAACAAAATTATATTAACTTATAGTTATAAAATATGTAAACCAGAAATAAATACATATTAAAATAAAATTATTAAAAGTTAAAAAGTAAATGATAGAATAAACAGCATGTAACTGAAGCCTGACAATAAAGCACAATTTCTGTATTATTGAAATTCATTTATTAAGAAAATCAAATTTGTAATAAATATTTGGTGGCTCTATAAACACTCGTAAACTCTTTTGCTCTTGAAAGAAGCAGCATTTCGCATCTCCATCTTACCTTCTTTAAAGGTTTAAGACTCTGCATTTGGATAAATAGGTAGCCTGCAGAAGAAATGTTTGAATCTTAATAGAATTAGATCTTTTACAAAAGAGATAAGATTTTTATAAAAAATGAAGCTGGAAATACAATTGGATGATCGACTATAACGTATATGACTACATAGGAAAATCAGAATATGGCTGATGTTTGAATATTTCATTAGGCAAAGCACTATTGCTTATGTCTACATTAGTATAACCCACCATGCCAGCTTTATTCTCTATTTCTCCCTTAGAACCTTATGTAAACAAGACAACATTTAAAATAGTCAAGAGCTTTTAAGTGATAAAGTAGCATACTATAATTATTGTTTTATACATTTATAGTCTTCGGTAAACTCCTATTCCTATTCAAGCCATTTTCACTTTAATTTTCAATTTTGTTAATGGGAAAATACTAAATCCTAGACTTCTATTTTACTCCATCTCCAATTTTCCTAGAGGTCTAATATTGGCCAATAGCAAACTTTATCTTTAGTTCTATAAAATATTAAGTTGGTTATGATAATCCATATAGTGGCAACAAAACCATATGTACTTAAAAGTTTAAATGGGCCTCATAATTGTCATCTCATATCAGGTAAGACCAATGGACATTTGAAAATCGAGCAACAGGTACAACACCAATAGGTAATTTATTCCCTTTATGGAATCTGCTGAAATATAAAAAAAAAGTCCGCCATGCAGGGTCTGTGTAAACTAAGCAGATTTCTCTCGTCCAAATTAATAACAGATAAACCTACATGCTGCTGACACAGCACCACCTTGAATATTAAGTGAATAAATACAAACAGCGATAAGAAATCTTTCCCCTGACGGGGGGAAGCGTCTCAAATGTAAACAAACTGGTCTGCCAACGGCTCAACTGAAAGAAAAACAATAACTAAAACATCAGAATTTAACATTTTCATTTCATTGCAAACTATATACTACATCTAGGACCGTAATTTATAATAAATGAGAATAATTTTTATTTCAATCAATCAAATTTTAGTAGTGCAAGAATTTAAGACAGGGGCGGGGGGGGGGGAGCAAAAACATATTTGCATCTATCTTATATGATAAAGGTCTCTGGAAAACAATGTTTGGTATTTAAGCTTCGAATAATGTGGCTTATTATATAACAGAGTATTGTTTATGTAACACGGGTAGAAGTGGGGGTTTACTGAAGGCCTGAAAACTGAAAAATATCTCGGTTATTATTCAAGATAGAGAATAAATGTATTCAACAATAATTATAGTAAATTTAATTTGCAATAAGATTGATTCAATACAATTTTTCGATCTGACATATAGTAACGGAGATATTTCGAATTTTCAAAAATCCTCTGCTCTAAACCCCCTCCCCCTCCCATTTCACCCCTTCCCAGCCATTAACAAAATTGATCTTTATTTTTACATAAAACGTTTAAATATCAAGTTTGGTAATGATAATGCAAAAATTGCAACCGCTAGGTGTTAACAGACAAATTGAAATTTTGAACAGACCTCATTTTCGTCATCTCCTGGGTAGGATTGATGGACATTTGAAGAATATTTTTGAAGATCGCGTCATGAGTACGATCACAAGAGCTGATTTCCCTTAAGGGAAATCTGCTAAAACAAAAATATTATAGAAACATAATTTAAACTGCAAGTATAAGATGTAATGTATTACCTGCTCTCGTTTAGTTCGGAGTTCTTGTTGTGCTGCAGTGGTGTCGAGGGAGTCGAGAAGCTCATTTTTGAGTGCTTCCAACTCCTCATTCAGCTCTCGTTTTTGTTTCTCAGCCTTAGCTCTAGCTGCCTTTTCTGCATCAAGATCTTCCTGAAGTTCAGCAAGCTGCGATTCAAGTTCACGTAATGCCTTTTGAATTGCAGCTTTTCCTACAAATATTTAAAATTTATTACAAAATTAACAATAAAAAAAGTTTTAAATGTTTTGAAATAAATTAGTTTCAGAGCATTCAATTAACCAACAATTTATTTTAGGTAAATGATTTCCGAAACTAGACTAGGATATTTTAAAAAAGCAATATATTTGTTCTTTTTTTTTCCAGACTACAATTAATCAAATTAATGTGCAAAATAACTATAAACATTTATAAAGATGTATGGAAAATTTTTTGAATAAGTATTCACAAAATCTTTATTATAATCTATGGACGAATCTAAATGGATGATATATGAATATTTGAGGAACCAATGTTCAGGAATTACTAAATTTTTTTAAAAAAAATGTAAGTACAATAAACACAGGATGACTCAGTCAGCCTGAATTTGTTCTATTGTGAAGAAGGATTGGACAACTCTGGCAACTAGCACCCCTTGCAATTTTCAATATTATGCCACAGGCTACTAACCTAATAGAAAACTAATGAAATATAAATTTTGATTTTATAAAAAAATTAAAGAATGAGACTAGAATGCACTTCGAAAATATTGATCCAATTTATCAATTTCAAAATGTTCAGGCATGTGATCACTTGCTAAAGATAAGAGCTTAATGGTTAATTGAAAATTACTGTCCCTCGTCAATAGACTGACATATATGGAGAGTTTGGTTACAGGAGAAAAATTATTTCAGGATAACCAGCTTTGAACCAGCATATACAAAATCATTTCTTCTCAAATTAAAAATATTTAAATTATTAACTTCATTGGGGTTACCATAAGAATGCCCCCATGAAATTGAGAAGTTTATTGTATTCATATTACAGGGAAATGTTAGGGTGGTTTGCTTTTATAAAAAAAATGTAAAGAACAAATTATGTTTAGAATATGTTTTCATTATTGGAAATTTGCTTTGCAGTATAATATAAAAATTATTTCATCTGTCTAGTAGTCTCTGCCTCATACTCTACCGGTATAACAAGAGAATGAAATTGCACACTTCATTTTAAACTATACTTATTTTATACCGACCAATATTAGAATAGTTTCTAAGGTACTCTAAACATAAATTCATCAAGCCTCTTCATACTTCATAGGAAATCACACGTAATAAGTACATCAGAGAGGAAATTTTGGGAAAAGGAAGGGATAATTATTCCAATCATTACTTTTTGACAGGGGATCATTTTTTTATTTTAATCCGTCAATGATGAGTAATAAATTTTTGTGTGGGAATGTGAGTTTAATAATCGGTTGATCACCCAATAGCTTCAATGCTTATTTCAAGTTTTAAATTTAGAGAATATAATTTAAAGACAGTCATAATGAAAATAATAGTCATTTATGCTAAATAGGGGCTGAGAATAAGTATTAATACGTAAAAAAAAAAAAAAATTGTTTCAAAACTCCTTACCAGCAGCTTCTTCATCTATACGCATCATAGATTGAGCAAGTTCTTCCTCCCTTTTGCCTAACTGCAATTGAAGCTCTTCTACTTGGACCTTTCTTTCATTTAGCTGCTCTTTCAAGTCATTAACCTGAAATGTACATAGAATATATTAATAAATGATATACCAATTATTATTTGAACAAGCAGTATAGAATTCAATGAAGAACACCAAATAACTTGATAATACACAAGTACCAGAAAATGTATAGAACAGTAATTGCATAGAATAACTTGTTTGGCAAGATGAAGTAAAATTTCTCAATAGTGCATATAATAAGCCACTTGATTTGCCACATTTAGAAAGAGTTGAACAAATCACTGCCCAAGATGTCTGGAAGAAGAATCAAGCCAGTGGATAAATGTATGCTCCAAGTTTCGAGGATCTCTGGACTGTGGTTGCTCATCACACCAGAGAATATTGTGTGCCAAATACCTGGGAAAGATTCCGCTGGCGTATACCTATACAGAGAGCCATTCGTGGCGAACCAAGTGACACTTTTTTGGATTGGGTTGAATAGGTTAAAGGTACCAAGAGGAAAGCTCGAAGTGCATGACAGATAAACTTCTTTATTGCGCTCGGTTTCTGGATTAACCTTGGTGTCTCTTTTTCATATTTTATTGCAGAGGCAATGGTACCTGGCTAGGTACTTTTGTGAACATTTGAATACATCATGATCCTTGATATCTCAAAATTGAGCTCACTACTAATTGAGTAGCAATGTCACAGTTTACTTTGAAACAATAATGACTGCATTGGCCATATGGCATGTTCTGAAATATTGACATTTTTAAATTGCACACCTTCTTTTGACCTGATTTAAACCACTAAGGAACTTGATCTTTAGTTAAACATGAAACAGTTCAATATTAAGTTAAGGTTCCAAGCTTTTTAGAATAAATGTTCATTGATAAACATTGTTATTTTTTAACTACGACTAACCAGAGTACAGGTTTTTATTAAAATAAATCAAATCATACCTCTGTCTCTACTTTTCTCTTGTTTCTATCCATTTCTTGCCGCTGTTGATGGTCTTTGAGCAAGCGTTCTTCTAATTCAGCAATTGATGCCTCGTGTTTTGCCTTCAGTTTGAGTAGGTGTTTGGCCTTTTCTTCTTCCTCAGCCAGTGTCTGGGCAAGATCACTAGCCCTTTCTTCAAGAACCTGTTTTAAGAAACAAAAAATAAAATTCAATATTATAGTTCATGGCTGATAACCAACAATTTTTAAAATTGAATTCAATGTTCCCTACCTTTGACAGGAACTGAGTGACTCATGAACAATCATCCTCAGAGGTCATTTGTGGAACATTAATAATAAACAACAAGTGGAGGACTTTAACAGTATATATAATAAATAAGCCAATAAGTCTGTCAACTAACCTTTTTCTCTTTAATTAATTTGCTGTTTGTGTCTTCAGCAAGGGCGAGGTCTTCTTCCATCTTCTTTAATCGGGCATCGCACTGAACTTTTTCAAGCTGCAATTTTTGTCGAGCAGCTTCTTCTTCCTCCAGTTGTTCTTCCAGATCCTAAAAGAAATAAAATTTTATAACAATATATTAATAATTAGAAATATTAAGCAACAATGTAACTTAGGGGTGCTTGAAGAGTTGTAATAATGAAGAGGAATTTGATGTATTCAAATACCTGGAAAAACATATGTTAACATACATACTTGAAGGAATAAAGAGGGAACATGTAGTTAAGGAGATGAAGTAGAAATATAGCACTATTTTCAAATATCAATACTTAATACATTGATTCTATCATCTAAGGAGGGTGTGGGCTTCCACATCAAGGCTTTTGAGAAGAGAATTTGTATTCATAACTTGATGCTCTTTGTAGAGTTTGTGGCAATCTCAACAGAAAAATGCTATTTTTTCCCCCCAATAGTTTAACTAGATTGGTTCTATAACATGAATTTTAAAATTCCCCTCTAAATCCACATTTCAGCCATTAACAAATTAATATCTTAGTATAATAAAACAGTTAAATATCGAGTATAGTATAGAAGAAATACACAATGCACAACCGCAAAATCTTAATGTACGTGTTTATATTTATATAAAATTTTGAACGGATATCATTTTTATCATCTACTAGGTACGATGGATGGATATTTGAGGAAATTTTTCAATAATCGTTTCATGAGTACGACCTCAATAGCTGATTTCCATTAAGGGAAATCTACTTATTGAAATAATTATACTTAATATAAAAACCTACTTCATGCCATGATGATATGAGACATATTCTTTTGAAACTAATTGGATTCTTTTATTAAGACTTAAGACGTAGCAGTGACACTGAAGAGAATTTAATTTACCAGTACTTTCATTTTTATTTTTTTTCAAATAAGTTGTATGGTTCAAAGAGAACATTTTATAAAATCAATTTAATGCACAAACAATGTACCTGAATATTAAGCTGAAGTTTTTTCTTCTCAGTAGCCAGCACATTGGACCGTTGTTCTTCCTCTTCTATCCTAGCTTCAAGGTCATGAAGAATTTCTTCCAACTCTTGTTTACGGACAGCCAACCTGAAAGTAAAATTATTTTACTCTCTTGATATTAAATATCTTAAATTAAAGATAATATTATAGACAGAATTAACGTTATTCACAGAACTTCAACAGTTGAAAATTATTGAACTTACAACTTTTTTACAAGATGAAATGATGGATAAGCTCAAAATTATAATTCACAACTGCCCTCAAAAAATTCTAAGTAAATCCTGTTCTTAACTAAATGCATTATGGAATGACACACAAGAGAGTCATGGATCAAAAGAGAGGTAGAACTCAATTAATCATAAAATCATTTCCTCATTTATACCTCCATAAATGATAATTATCAAATTGTTATATATTTCATTCAAAAAAGGTTATTAGCAAATTCAAATTAATTTTCCTTGTTTTGTGGTTCAATTTATTATTATATTTTTACCAATTCAGTGCTGTTGATGCGACAGTTGTATCAGCCTATGTTTCTTTGGTTGGGCTGAGACACAACTTATGTGTCAATTCCTGGCCAGAATTTCCCCCCTCGACCACACAGATATACTTGAAAATGGCACTGGCACTGAATGGGTTAACTGTCTAACAGTATATTGCTAAGGTCACTGCTGCAGCCATTTAACAGAGTTACGCATGCCAATTTATTTTAATAATAAGCCTCATTCATCTAAAATGACACCCTTTAATGGAAACTCAAAATACTGAAGTTAATGCTTTATAAAGTAATAACTAGAGGATATGGTGAAAAGTTTCAAAGAGAAACTCAGTAGAGAAAACTGAGACACAGCAAGGAAGTAGGGGAATTAATTAATTATGTTTAACATTACTGCAAAACTTCATACTGGCAACACTGGGACATCTTCAGTGAAATAAATTCTATTTTTTCAAAAAGAGGTACATCACCAATTTCACCGATAGATTTTAGAGCCATTGAAAATCTGAAAATATGTAAAAATTAAACTAAATTTTGTAAGACTGCTAATACTATAATCAAAAGTAAACTATTAAAGAAAGTCATTGATAACTTATATTTTTCAACTGAAGAACAACCTAATATTACAATTAATCTGGAGGAATTTAGATAGCATAAATAATGCAATATCAAACCTTCATAAGTTATTTAACGAAATTGAAAAGATTAAACCACAGTATCAGCAATGTTTCCACAGTTTTGTCAACTATTTGAATATTATAACCATCATCAGTGACTTGGCAAATCATATTTGGGTCCAGGCCCCACTCTGTCTTTCATCACTTTTGACCAATTCCTTTTGTCTTAAAATAGCTTTCATTCAGTTCCGATCTCCAGAAACATCTCATACAACATGGATGACTATCCTATAAATGTTTTCGAAGTTTTGGTGTCTTCTTAGCCTAGTCCATAGTACATTAGTGTATTACATCTATGGTTTCCTTTAGGCACATTTTTATTGTTCATTCTCACCATGTGCCAGCCCATCATAAACTAAGGCAAAAAGCCTTACAATACTCACAGACATTTAATTTGTACCTCTTTGCCCTAAAAATGTGTCTTTATTTTTAGATTTTTATTATATAATGGATGAATGTGCGCTGAGATTAGACAAACTAAAATTGTTATGTTAATCATTTTTAGGTAGAGTAAAATCTATAGCAATGGCATTTATTATGGCTGACAGAAAATTCCATGAAATGACTGGTATTTCAATAACTCTTCCTATGTCTATTAATCAGTTTTTGTATTTGTCATTTTAGATAATGTGAAAGATACCTTACACATTTCTAGCCCTAATAAGCACATAAACAACTGGAATTTCTTGTTGAAATTAAATTGCAACTTAAGCTTGTTTTTAGCAAGAGAAAATCTCCCCCCCCATCAAAAAAAAAACAAACAAACAAAACAAATGTTATACCTGGCCCTCATTTCTTCTGCTTCAGCACAAAGTTCAACCTCAGCTTGCAACTGTTCTTGAAGAGCTGCTTTCTCTTCAAGAGCAACGTCAAGCCTTTTCTGAAATTCTTCCTTGGTCTTCTGTTGGGTTTCCAATTTTTCCTTGACTTGTTTAAGTTCATCTTCTTTCTGTGTAAGTTTTTCTTCTTGCTTTGTTACTTCAAGCAGAGGTTTAACCTGAAAATATAATCCAGTTAGTATTTGTAGATGTGTATTTGAGCAATATCATCAATTTAGGAAAACCCTTAAAAGAAAACAAATAAATAAAAACTTAGGTGTGAATACATAGAAAAAGACGAGTAATCACTAAAAGGCTACAAACCTTGGTATACAGCCTCCACCACTGCCAGTTTCGAAGTTTGAGATATGCAGAACAATTCCTCTGAATAATTCGGATTGCATTAAGCTGCTGCATTCGTTTCTGATAGTTTCTTCGAGCAAGGTATCCACGACAAAAAGCCTGATCAAAAAATATACTATTATACCATATTTAAATAAACAAATATAAAACGAGACTAAGTCAGGTTATGAATAAATTCAAACCAATTGTTTTAACATCAGTTAATTCATTGGAATAAAATGAAATAGGATATTGTTTTTGCAAATAGCTCCTAAAATAAATATGTAACAAAAATTCTTACTTGGAAGTTGACAATGAGATCAGTAATCTTATAATCTCGTTCCTCTTCAAGATGAGCAAGTACACCAGCTCTAAAGAAAATCTTGGATTGCCCAACTCGATAAAGGTTGGGATCAAGTTCAAGTGAAGCAATCATCTTTTCACAAGCCTTTTTACCATCCATGAATCCTTTTGGTATAGCGTTCGGAGTAAGAAGTTCATAACGTTGTCTAAATTCCTATAACAATGAAGAATCTCATTAATCAGTCCCATTAAGAGAAGAATTGTATGTATCTATTATAAACAAATGATTGAAATATAAAAATATATCTATTAAGATTCACATACACACACACACATATTTTAACTGTATTGGGGTACTCTTTTCTGTCAATTCAAATATATATTTTTAAACTAATTGTATGAAAAAGGAGGAAAATATTTTATTGTAAAACTATTAGCAATGAATTATTCATTTAAAAAAAAAGTTCAAACAATAAACTACAACTAAATTACCTATGTTTAAAAATGGTGAGAAGTTTGTAGGATTTCAAAAGCCATACAACCATAAGTATTGTTGTTAATATTGCGTAACTTAATGATAGCAAAAATATTTAATAATTAATCTGAGGGGTTAAATTTAAATTAATTTAAATTTTCTAAAAAAACTGTAAAAGTGTGTTTGAATGAGACTGTGTAAATATTTGCTG
Source organism: Riptortus pedestris (assembly GCA_019009955.1). NCBI lineage: Eukaryota > Metazoa > Arthropoda > Insecta > Hemiptera > Alydidae > Riptortus > Riptortus pedestris. The sequence continues at coordinate 86,526,507 of CM032230.1, read as the reverse complement.
CAAATATTCAATTTTACTAATATATTTAGCCGTGAACCCACTTGTTATATTCAAGTGAATATGAATTGAAGGTCTCAGATACATACTTTTATCGCTCAGAGAAATTAAATAAATTTAAATACTATCCAAACACTGAATAACAAATAAAATTTTGTAGATAATCAAACAATAAGAGAGGTGTGTGGATTCAGCCAAGATGAAAGTGAAGAGTGTTTGCTGGGAGTAATTAACTAGAGAGGGGATGCTGGAAAGTAGGAGGGACTATACAAATATTTTGGGGAGACACTAAGATTATCATTTTCCTTTTCTTTTTGTTTCGCTCAATTTCATATATATATATATATATATATATATATATATATATATATATATATATATATATATATATATATATATATATATACACACACACACGAGGGTCGTCCAGAAAATAAGTTCAGTTTTGGTCTGTAGGGCGGTAGGAGTGGTATTTGCCAAATCCGGCAACACCGCTCGAAAGAGGAGAGGTGGGGGAATAGAATGAGAGGTGGGGGACCTCAGTCGGTCAATTACCAACGTCAGGGCAGGTAGTTGAAATGGAGCCCTTCATGTCACGTCCCGCCACCTCGATCCCGTTCCCTCTCGAGTTGTTTTGCGCAGAGTGATTCAATTTCTTTATGCACAGGGTTTCAGATCAGTTCAAATTCACGAACAGCTCATTTCTGTTTATGGAGAAGGTGTAATGAGTGAGTCAATGGTGAGGAGATGGGTACGTGATTTTAAGGCGGGAAGACATTCACTTGAGGATGAAAGTGGGAGAGGCAGACCCTCAGTTGTGACAGACGAAATTGTCGCAGAAATCGACTCAAGAAATTGAATGAATTGAACTCGTATTTTTTTTTACTCTGTACAAGATGATACCACTATAATTTGACACTTTTCTCAAATGAAGTACCCAGAGAGGAATACCAGTTACTACTAGGATCAATGACTAATAATAATGGTGAGCCCATTATTCCACATTCCTTTTGATAATTAAACAATTTTACTAGAAAACCTGGAAAGTTATTTTTTGAGAACATTAAGTAACTCAAGGAGGGCGCTGTAATATGAAGAATAGCTAATAATGGTTGTAACTAACTATAAGGAGCAGCCTTTAGATTTTGGTGATTGTGTTGAAAGTACTGAGAAAAATTATTAAAAAGTTATTGAAATCAATAGAAAAAAAGATGGATTTATATACCTGGAATGGTATCCTATTAGGAAAGCCCTGTCTGCAAATCCTGATTCCTTCAAGTACACCATTACACTTCAATTGATCAAGAACAAGAGGAGCATCAATTTTTCCGGCTCTCTTCTCATGGTTCGGCAAAATACACCTGACAAAGTTAGGGTTGGTGTTCCTAAGGGTTACCATGAGTTTAGCGAGCTGCTCCTTGTAAAGTTGAGACACAGTCCGGAACATACCTTTCCTGGTAAAAAATGAGTTAAATATTAAAAGGATAGTTCCTGAAAAATGGAGCATGCAACAGATAAAGAGACAGATAGCATAGACTTACCGTTCGGGACCACTACGGGAAGGTAATGGAGTGAAAAAAAGGTAAATACGTTTAATAGCAAAGAAGGAGCAAACATCATCATGCACAAAGATAATAATGATTTCATTTCACTATTTCTACTACATAATAAGATATTTATAAACAGTTGTAAATGTGAGTGAGAATACAATTTAAATTCATTGTACTGTGAAACGCTTTATGAAGTATATTAATTATAATGCATCCTAATATAAATGCCTTGTATCTCAAATTTTCAAATAACTTTTATCGTTTAATACAAATTTCCATTTCCTTAAACTGTGGGTTATATGGACAATGAAATTTGTTTATTTTTCTTTTTTTTTTTGTATTGTTACAGTAAGCAGGTGAATAATGAAGCAGTTTAATTCTCAAGATTTAATAGTGATTCATTCAATGCTTAGTGCAACAATATATACATTACATTCCAGAAAAAAAGCTAAAGTATGGTGTTCTGGTGAAAACAAAATATGGAAAGTGCACACCATTTACAAACATAATTTAAATATTATTCTTAATTTACTTGTTAAAAAGGAAGGAAAGAATTTGTGTTTACTCATGTAAATAAATGTCATTATCTTACAATAATGTCCTACTCAAACCAACTATCTATGGACAAAGCCAAACTTTAGTTAATTTCAAACCATTACACTAATAAGGTGTCACTCTTAGCAAAACTAGTGAATTTGGGAAAATCTCCTAGCTTCAGCGGGCAGAATGGAAGGAGGAAATTAAATACATAAAAAAAATAAGCTCATAGAGTTTGGGTATTGAAATTAAACACTTGAAAAAATGTATGACATTGAAATTAAAGGACTTCTCTCAGATACAAACATATTGGAAATCCATACTTAGTCTCTATCCAGTGTTCATTCAGAGAAAAAAATAACTTAGTACCAGCTAACCTAATATAATAATGAAACTACACCTTCTCTGAAAAAATAGTATCAGAAAGAAATTGTCAACAATCTAGCAAGAGATACCTAAAACTTTGGTAGGACAAATTGCAATCACATTTTAAAGGAAAAATTAAAAAAAAAACTTCAATTATAGAAGAGAAAGGTATGATCATGGATTGTTAAGATGAGAAGAAACTGTATGAAAGTAAGTATGCCTTAAAAGTGTAGGCCAATGTTTCTTTTAGTTCTTTCTAAAAATACCCAAGAAGAGACAAAGCTTGGGTTGGGTTGTCTTGTGGGTGATTTATTTAATTTACAGGTACTCCTCAAGATAGGGGGGGGGGTCTAAAGTTGGTTGAGGCTAACAAAATGAAGCCTCAGAAAATCAAGCATCTAAAGAAAATCCACAATACTCTCAGTATGTAATAACATGCGTATGAACAAAATCAATAATCACTCAAAAACACACTATCATGTAGCTTGACTCATACTATCTTCATCTATATTCCTAGGTCGCATTATATTTTTTATAAACTAGAAGCAGTTAAAAAGCTCTGTGTGCCACTCTGAAATAGATAGGGCCTGGTATAATTGTCAACCATATGATAGAAACTGTGTGTGAAAGCCATATCATAGAGGGTATAAATGATCTACAGGAAGGATCTAGTGGAATAAAGGTGGGAATAAGGTTTTCTCTTAAAAAAGGTTGTAAAGAAATTAACTTACCTAGTTCTTGCGCCGAACTGTGTGTCACTCAGTGCTTGGTGAGCCATTCCAACAATTTCTGCATCCTTCCAGATGTGCACGACAAATGGATCCTGGGAGTTTTGAAGGAGCGACACTACATTCTCATTCAAAGGATCCATGTTCTTCATTAGCCACTGGTTTGCAGAATAGTCGACCTGCGCAACAAATCATAGTTATAAACTTGTAAAGTGTAAGAGCTACACTATGACGGCCTAGAACAGAATTGAGTTTTCTACAGAGATAAATAATTATACAGTCTATGAAAGGTCTTTCATGGAAAAGCTAAGAGATAATGCAATGAAATTCTCTGCGGTTTCTACTACTCTCTATTAAAGTACGCTTTCTTTTTACTCTATTAGCTCTTGAATTACTTCACAATGTTTAGTGAAATGGGGTGGGGGTAGATAGATATCCAACTAAAAAGAACAAGCCATGTTACAAATATTTTATTTTCTTAATATGATTCTCAGTCACTTGATCAATTTAATTTGTTATTTTCAGTGTTCAACTTTGAATGTTCATGTAAAATGACAAGTGCAGATGGCTTTCATTTTGTTTTCTTCCTTCAACCACTCAATAAGAAGACTATGAAAAAACTATCCCCGCTAACTTTTGTTGTAAAGTCATTAAATGATTCAATGAGATGTAAAGAGTGAAGGCACAATGAAATACGTAAACATATTATATATACTATTCAACACAAAATGAAGACATATTTAGTTTGATTGTATACTACCAAACTGAACTACTGTCTTCTTAGGAGACATTTTATGATAACGTCGTTCAAGTGCCAATGCATTTATAACTCGTCAAATCTATCTTGAGCATTTGCTAAGAATCATACCATCAGTGTAATGATTATAAAATACAAATAGAGCATCGTAATGATTTAAATATACCCTGGCTAACTGAAATAGAGATAAGAACTAACAAGTAGTGTAGTTAAACCTTAATCAGGGATGTAAGTGTAAAAAAAAAGGATGATTTTCTTTAGATCTGCACTAAAAGTGATACAATTCATAGTCTTAAAGGACATTTTGGTTAAGAACATGGCACAAAAACGTTGGTAGAGAAGGGGTGAAAATTGTCAAATAATTTTATTTATTGCTTTAAAACCAACAATTTCATTCCATATAATCTAATGTATGGACAAATCATCTCAAGAAGGTTGTATGGCTAATACTTTTAACCACATGAAGAGAGAATTTATATTAAAGCATATCCCTTAGCCAGTTATACAAAATTCATAAATATGATTTTTAATATCATATCTCATTTGAGTATTTCCTGAGGGCCAAAACAGTTATCCAATAAGACCAGTAGTTGTTTTTCCTGTTTTTCACTGGCACAATTGAGAGAATTTCAGTCTTAGTAGAACCTGAGCTTCTACTTGTAGTATGAGGAAAAATATTGAATTAGTGTTCTTAATTTAACATTGCAAAACAAAAAGAAAAAAAAAAGATAATAAATATTACCTTTCCTGCATAATGAACAATTGAAAAGTCTGCTACACCTCTGAAGTCCGTTTTCAGAAACTTAGGATGAACACTATGAGCACTGACTAATTTATCAACAAAAGTCTTGTCTGTAGCTTTTGGGAACCAACACTCTTCGTCCAACAATGCCATCACTCCCATAGGCTGCAAAAATTAAAAAAAAATATAATGCAAATTTGCTAAGGGTAAACAAATATTTTGTTTAAAGGAAGTATTATTATAATACCTTGTCAATGAGATCAATGGTAGGCTGAAGGTCAAGACCAAAATCAATAAACTTCCATTCAATTCCTTCTCGACGATATTCTTCCTGTTCCAAGATGAACATGGTATGGTTGAACAGCTGTTGGAGTTTCTCATTGGTATAGTTGATGCAAAGTTGTTCAAATGAATTTAACTATAAAACAAAAATTAATACAAATTCGTTATTGAAGTTACTACCCAAATCAATAGACAAATCGTATAAACAGGGAATTAAGACAAAATAAGATTTATAACAGTGATATACCTCAAAAATTTCAAATCCAGCCATATCAAGAATACCAATGAAAGAGGCTCCTTGCCTCTTTGTCCTGTCCAAAGACCGATTAATCCTGTTTACCAGCCAACGGAACATCCTTTCATAACAAGCCTTTGAAATTGCTTCAACAGCAAATTCGACCTGAAAATTATTACCATATTTTATTCTTCAAAAATTACAGTATAAAGTAAAATCAAATAATGAGTTAGTTATGGGAATATTTCTGTAGCTACAACCAAATTTCAATAATGTAAACATATAATTTGATATTATATAGCAAGTACTATGGTTCTAGCTACTGAGAACATCCATGATTTTTACTTTTACGAGTTCACAAAAAAAAAAAAAAGTTTAAAAATGTTTAGTACCTGTTCTTTTGTCTGTGCCTTGGTTACAAAATCTCTTCCAACTTTGATTCGCGGACGGAGGAAAGCTTTGGTCATTTCTGTAATAGAAAGACCCAGAAGGTGGGCAACTTTTTGTGCTACTGTATTATCGGGAAGAGTAGCTTGGTCAGAGTTTCTTTCTTGCCTAAACTGCATACTGCCAAATAACATCACAGCACTTACAATTCTGAAAATAGCTGCAAACAAAAGAAAAGAATTAAACAGTCGGTCATGTAGTGTTTATAAGATTATTCTATTTAAAAAATGAATTACCAGAGAGGTCCTCATTTGTCATTCCCATTATAGCCATTGAATCGACTGTAGCCTGAAACTCAGCCGCATCATCTACACCAGGCACCGAAACCATTCCATTACTCAAGAAATGATAATTTTTGGGGTCTTCTAGTATAAATTCCTCTGAAACATAAAATTACAGTCAAAACATATATTTCACAGGCAGTTAACGGCTTAAAACAAAATGAATGTGTGATAAAAGCTCCTAATCAGTAACATTTAATATTGTATTATTTAAGATAGTCTACTGTATATTTTTAATTCTTTATGGTGATTGTAGAGCGAACTGTTTATAAGATCATTAAAGTATTCTTCTGACTTGCATCAGTTTTCGACTCCAGCAACCTTCTTGTCTGTAGAAAAGCAAATTTTCAGCTACTCGTCGGTTGCATTCTTCAGGCTGGTCATCATCACTACTGCTGTTAGGTCAGAACCAAGAGACTAAAAAACCTGATATTTTCTTAGCCTCTGGACTATGACCTAACAACAGTAGTGGTGACGACCACCCTGAAAAATGCAACCAAAGAATTGCTGAAGTTAGTTTTTCTTTCTACAGATGAGGAGACCACTAGAACAGAAAGTTGGTGCAAGTCAGAAGAACAGTTTAATGATCTTATAATCAGTTTAAATGAGGAAGTGTACAAAAAAATGATACCATTATGCTAACTGGATAAGTGAATACTTATACAAGAAAAACAAGGAAAGGAAGAAGATCACAAGGTCACAGGGTCTCGCTTTCCTTCTGCATCAACTATCAAGAATCAGGCATCAGGAAAAGTGGAAAAAATGCCACTCAAGGCTAGACTTGTTAAGAGACCCATCTGTCCGTAGCCCGAGGCTTGTGTAAGCTGACTAATGATAGAGATCAGCCAGTATGTGTAAGTATAATATATCTTTAATATTCACTCCGGTCTTAGCTCACTGGCATTATTCTTAGAAAGAATTTAGAAAAGTATAAAAATATATGAGCAGAACTAAATATAATAATAAAAATAAATAAATAAATTGTCTAAATTGCAGGATAAATTCTATTGCATATTAATATTAATTCCAATAACTATATGAAATAACATGATTGAAGTCTTTTTAGCCTAACAAAATTCTTCAAAACTACAGAAATATACATGTTTTCAGTCAAAAGAGGGGGTGGTAACTAGACATTGAAACCTTCCTAAACATGAAAGCTAGCCATTTTTGAGTTATGTGAGGTACATATATGTATAGATGTCATGCCGAAAGTAGTCATAATGGATTCATAACAGGTTTACAGACTTACTTCGATGTTCTGGTGTAGCACCAGCAAGGAGTTGGTAGAATATATGGAATGTTCTTTCTTCTTTAGCTTGTCTAATAGCTCGGGACTTCTCAAGAAGATATGTTTCAATATTAGCACCAGCAATGTATCCAGATGCATCAAAGTTAATCCTAATAAATTTACCCTGAAAATTACAACAAATAATGGAATGATGGAAATACTAAAATGAAGATCACTTGTACAAAAATTGTTAGTTTATGGGACTATCAATTAGCAGACAATTAATTTGTTGAGTTTCAAAATATATTCACAGCTTCACCAGCAGTGTTGATTAAAAGCACAGCATTTCCCAAATTCAGGTGTGTTGTTAAGAATCTGGCTATGTCTGCTCCAAATGACAATGGCTTTTGACACTATTTTAACCTCCCCCAAAAAACTAACTGAACCTGAAGAAGCTGATTAAAAAATATTGTGTTTAAACTCAACTCCATTGGTGAAAACATTTATTTAACTCAGCAAAAATCACTTATCTGCTATACTTATAATTACTTTTAAAATAAAGTAGAAAGTGAGGTGGCATGTTCACAAACAAGTTGAAGAAAAGAATTAAACATCTATGGAGTTGCAGACAGTCACAACTAGGATTAGAGAAGGCATAAAATATATCTCACTATTAAGAGATCAAAATGTGTTATAAAATCAATCTTGTTTAAAGTATAATATTCTACAACTGTTGAACTAAACATTTTTTTGTATTCAACAACCCAACAATTACCAGAACTGTTTGTCAGTTCATTTTTCAGTTTCTATTCTAAAATTATTTCCCATTTCTAATCATCTCACTTTAGAACATGCTGAAAATTTTTAACAGTCAACATTAGAAGTCACAACCTGAGGTAGTCTAGAGCTTCTGTGATAAAAAGCTCACTTCCAAAACAATATATAAATTTATATGTTATTTATTAATTTATACTTTATGTGATAGTAGAGGATGGTTGGGTATCGGCTATATAGATTCTTACCCAACCATCCTCTACTATTACTCTATAACCAATGCCTATCAATACAACTGATGAGCATGTATACTTTATGCTACTCTTTTCTAGACTGGCTGAAACTAAGGATTTTATTTAGCGATTTTATCATTGCTCATGTGGGAATTGAGCCAAAGACTCCAGGGCTACCGAGTGTATTATGACTATCGCCCTAAACTCATATAGTAAACTTGATCCCACTTATAGATTTTGACAATGCTAAAAGAAAGGCATTGTATTCATAACATCTCAGGGTATCATACGAATAAACCATAATAATCCGCAACTCCATAAATATGACAAATATTTGTGCAAAGCCAACACAATTCTACCTGAAATTAAAAACAGTACTGAAAATAGAACATGATTACATAAAAATACATTTGAAATGGAAATTATTCTCATTGTTTAAAAGTCAAAAATATATACTTACAAATCGTGAAGAATTATCATTTTTTACAGTCTTTGCATTTCCGAATGCTTCAAGGATGGGGTTAGCTTGTAACAGCTGCTGCTCTAGTTCACCCTAAACAATTAAAGTAATTCATCAACTCAATTCATAAAGAAATTTCAATCATCTCCTGTTTATTAAAAGATAGAAAGAAAACCACACAACTAAGAGTAAAGGAATTCAAAACCAGTGCAAGTCAAATAAAAGTTGACACTCTTAAATCAAACACATGCAAAACAACAGTGTCATGCAGAAAACAAATACTTAAATAATAAAAAATATTCAGTTATTGATGCAGTTAAAACTGTTATAAAAAATGTCTGATCAAATTACTATTTAACTACTACCTTTTAAATAAGGTATTAAATACTATTTACTTTAAAAAAACAAAAAAAACAAGAAACAACAAAGTGACACACGAATTTGAAAACATACCGCAAAGTTTGCAGGCTGATTTTGAAAGCATGTAACAAATCAAAATAAAACATAAGGTCATCATAAATTTAAAATGTTATTTCAACAAGTTGTTTAGTATAATAGCATTATAAAATTATAAATCATACAAGTTTTTAACATAATCGTAATTAAGATTAATTACGAAAATAGCTAATTTCCATGTTTTTCATTTTATATCGTGGTCTATTTTCTGAATTAATGGAAATTGTTTCACACAAAAAATAAAGGTGCCTAAATCATTACTTGCTTTGCTTGCAAATACTCCTTGATTTGCTTGCCTAAAATAATATTATGAAATACCTTTAACATTTTAAAATCCTACCATAAACCATTATTTATTAGGACATATTAAAAAAAAACAAAAAAAAACACCTTCATATTTCTCAAACCCTTTGAATGAAAGCACAAAGAGGCCTATTCTACATAGTTGTGCTCTAATCAAATAGTTTAAGTAAATTTTCATTGTGGATGAGTGTTTCAGTATTTTAAACTTATTTCTCAACGTGAATTTTTGAAGTTTTGTTAATTCAATTCTTTTCTATATTAGAATCACTTGTATGCTGGTAATTTATACCAGAACTAAGCACATTTTTTTTTTTTTTTTTTTTTTAAATTAACAGTTTTTGAACTAGTTAATTTAAAAAGCTTTTTAAAGTTATTCAGTAAGTAAGAGATGAAGTGTTTTCAAGTGTTTGATATTTTGTGTTTTCATGCCTTAAATGTGATTAAAGGTTATTGAAACATTAGTCATCTGGGAATTTTATTGCTCTCAGTCTCTGCAGAAAAGAAAATAAGATTTCTTTATATAAACATTAGATTTCAAAGAGCCCCTAATCATAGATCACATACAAAATACATCTTCGTATTTTTGATATCACATGCAGACAATTGGCCAAAATTTGTAAAAACACCACCATTCCTCATCCGGATGTCTAGGGCATAAGATGAATCTGTATTTAGGTGTAAGGTAATAATATACTCCTGATGAGGCATTGAATTAAACAATATGAAACATATAGAGTGATAATACAGTAAACGAGGGAATAGTAGTGTTTTTATAACTTCAGACCCATTGCCTTAAATGATATCAGATTAAGTGTTGGTGGGTCATTAGTGTATCATCTTATTTGTTTAAACAGGAAACTTTTAAATTATTTCTATTTTTCTCTATATAAATAGAGCATATAAAAAGAAATATCAAATTATGTGATACAAAATTTAAAATTAATGGAATTATACAAAAGAGGTATTACAGTTAAAAAATAAAATTCTTTCAGATTCTACTTTCGAATAAATGAAAACTAATAATTTCTTTTATTATTTTTCAGTTATATAAAAATAGTAAAAAAGTAATACCATAACATTCTGAGATAAGAATTACAAAAAGAAAAGAAAATATATTTATTTGATATAAAGGTCAAATACATTGAGAGAGTCTATGAGTAGCTAATAAATTCAGTCGACTATAAACTTTTCACAATGGTTTTTTCAATCTACTAGTTAGCAGAAGAATGAGGTTTTACTAGCTGCTAGTATATTTGCTCAATATAATCGACCCTTTTAAACTCGTAGGCAAGTAGCTACTAAACTTGCTCAATGCTATCAACTCTTACTAGGTAGGCAAGGTAAGAGGATATGAAATTCAAAACTTAATTAGAAAACAAATAGTTCTTCATAAAAAAACTGATGCAACCAATATTTTTAGAGATAAATTCTAGGGCTAGTAGTAATTATCAAATGTATTTTCATAAACACCTACTAATTAATTACCTCTCCAACAAAATAATAAATATATAAAGTAAATCACACAGAAAAATCTTTCTAGAAAAAAATGATGCAATATAGAACAAAGAATGTTATTCTGTCATTCCCTTTAATTCCAAATACTCTCAATCATTCTTTTAGAAAAAAAAAATAAAATGAACAGATGCACTCATGCATACATGCAAGTGCTATATTGCTTAAATATCACAAAATAAAGAAACGTCAAATACTTTCTTTCAAAATTATTTATATAATTAATTATATTATGTCGAGAGATAGTTGTGGTGTAGTCTGTTGACAAAACATTTTTCCACAAATTAAAAATTTGAAGTGAGTTTTATTGTGACCGTGCACTCATTATTCGTTCCATCAGACAACAAAGTTCTGAGATAAGAATTTTTTATTTATCTCCCTGCACATGTAGGGGACTTATATTTACCAATTCATTTAAATAACCCTCATTGGCTCGCAGTCCAAACTGGCAGTACCACTTTTCTTGACCACCTTCGGTTTACGAAAATTGCATTAATTTATATTTTAACAGACCTAAGATTACATCCTCACATGTCTTTCCTATTGAGATATTGTCTTTGAGAGCATCATTAGCTTATTCATCTCATTTTTTAATGCAGGAGTCGTGACACTCCTCTGAGATGAAATAAAAGACACACAATTTTTTGAACAAAAACTTTTTTATTTTTCAGACCATACCTTAACTATCTCTCATCACCTAATACCAGTTATTATATATCATTCACATTAATACAATACCATTAGTGTTAAATATTTTAAACTGCCTAAATTATTAAAGAAATATAGCTGTAAAAGACATTAAAAAATAAGTATTAATTACTTGAAGAAAAGAATATGGAAAATATTAACATTTTCTCAAAAAAAGAATGTAAGTAATAATGTTCCTTAGAATTTAATTGTCTTCAAATATAATTGATCCTAATGTAAAAATATCCTCCACAGAACATAATAATTTAATTACATTGCCAAGTCTGCAAAAGGCCTAAAAAACTTGTATTCAAGAGGAAGACTTCCTGAAAGTAATTAATAAAATATGTACTAATATTGAATAATATATATCAGGACAAAAGAATTCTTTAAATACTTTGATAAACCAATACAAAGAAGAAGTGTTCCTTGACAAAAAATTACCCAGGACTTATAGGGCTTAAGGATATACTATATAAGAGGAAAACTGTCAAATTTTGTTACAAACACTTTATATTTTCACTCCTCTTATTAAACATATGCTCTATGTGTTTTACGTTTTCTGTATCGTCTTTTCAGGGACTCCCCAGACTAAAAAACAGGATGCCGAGGGAAACATCCTTCATTTAGACTGGCTTCATTGACATTACTTAACAGGGAAATAGGAGACCTCGATACAATCCGTCATACACTTAAATCCAGTTTAAATGATAAATTTGAATTGGTTTAATACAAAACTAGTAAACCTCATTCATTCCCTGATCTAAGGGACTGATCTGAAGTAATCTTCAGGATATTGTTTTTTAGTGGGTCGATTTTCAAACTAATTAAAAAAATAACTATACGTGCCAACCTAATATACGAGTATATATTAATCTTTCTTTTAGATAGTCTAAATGCCCAGTAAGTAGAAACGGATTGTGGTGACAGCTAATCTCCAGCAGGTATGGTGAAGAAGTTATTTGTAAGCTTTTATTCTTTTAAGAATTTGCTTAAAGTAAATGGATATTATTAAGTTAAATATTTTATTTATAATTTTTATATTAAAATTTTGTTGGTACAAATATTTCTACTTTTTACTTATAACTACTTCTACAATATTTAAAACCAATATCTACATTTCTAGTTTGTGTAACTTTGGTATGGATAGTTTTCCTACTACGTTAAATCTTCAGGATTAGGTGAACAAGTGTCAAACTATGAAACATTTAAAAAAACTTGATTTAGGTGGAATAACAAATTAGGTTTTTCTCTTAACACAGAAAATTGTTGGAAAAAAAAAATTAAATGTAAAACACTCAAATTTAGGCAGTATAATTTGAGTTACAAATACTTAACAGTAAATGTGAGGCTCTATGATAAAATACTTACAATGATGAGAGCTTGGTTCTGAGCCTTCATGGGAAGCAGGAAACAGTTTGAGATTTGAATTGAGAGTCATTCACCACCACAAGAGACAATTTGAGAGTGCAGTCGCATGCAGAGTGATATTTAGATGTGCGTGTAGAGTGCACGGGCAGTGTGCCAAGAAAAAAAAAGAAAATAAACATCCAAAATCTACTAAAACTACTTGATTTTTTTTGCCTAAAAATGTCGTCTTACAAAAAAAAAAAAAAAAAAAAAAAAAAGAATTGCTATTTACAATACAGGCAAGAAATTATAAAATCCAATGTTCTAGAATACTTATTTTAAATAATAAAATTCTAAATTACAATAGGGTAAAACAGAAGAGTATAAGGCATGCAATGAAATGAAAACGTGCAAGAAATAACAAAGTACTCTAAGGAGCCAAAAGTTTCAAAAACTAATAATACACATGGATACAAAATATAAGAAGTATTTAAAATAGGCAGTCATGCATGTGATATAAATGCAAGATTATATAAAGTGCATTACTGCTGCCAATTACGGTGTTGTAGTAACTAACTCATCATGAATGCCTAGAGTTTTACAATGAATCATTATTAGATAAATTGTAAAATGTTACCCAAAAAAGACTGGTTGAAACAGATTATAAGAATTCACTAATCCACTCAAGCTCATAACTCTAATGACAATAGTAAAATGTTCCACAATAACAGTTGAGTGAGGTGAGAGAACATTGCTAAAAATATAAACTGCATATATGACTATTTTTGATTTAAAGCAAAATTATTAAAACTTGGAAAAGGGTTTTCCAAGACAGTTTTACACAGGCAGTTAAGTATAATATGGATGACAACCATAGAATAATTTAAGCTTAAGCATATATAACACAAAACCTTCAATAAATTTTCATAAAACAATAATGAAGACGTGTGACAGAACAATGAATATTGAAAATGCTATGATTTTATGTTGCACTACCCATAGCTAATGGGTTAAAAAAAAGTCGACTCATAATAACGGAGATTTCTAGTAGATTCAAGCCCCACCCCCTCTTGACTGATTTCATCTACTATTACTAACACTGTATTGTCTTAAAAAACCATTACACGAATGGCATTAATGAATAGAACTTTATAAAATTTTAAAGAATATGTGGAGCATAAGATAACCAGATGATTTTCGGATTTCAGGTGGTTTGAAACAAGAGCTTGGAATCAACAATAACTCTAAGCGACAGAGGCTAATTCGTAGAAACTGCCGAAAAGTTTACCAATCTTTTATAGTTAGTATTCTAATGCACTTTATTTGGTCAACCCCTGACCAATGAGAATTGAGCCCACGACTGACAATTCACTTAGAGTCATAAAACTCACATCTACTCAAATTCCAGAAATAAGAAATTCAACTGTAAGTGTAATGATGCAAATCGATAATAATTCTTCAAAGCCCGACTGAGCTAAAAAAATGTCCATAACGCAGGGGCTGCATAAACTAAGCAGATTTCCCATGTGAAGGTTTGCAATAGATAAATCTATATACTGGTAACACAACCGTGAATATCAAGTAAACTAATACAAACGGTACTGAGAAATCTTTCATGCAATTTACAAGTTAATAATCTGTAGGTATCTGAATTGTAAACAAATAGTTGAGTCAACCTTGCAGAGCTGAATAGATAGATTGTAATATTCTACACCGGAAAGAAAAACAATTAAAGAAATATATCTGAATATAACATATTAATTTTATTGGTAACTATTTACTTTAAATAGTGCTGTAATTTACAATGAATCATAATAATTTAGACTCAAATTTTTAATCCAAGAACAAAAGAAGGGAGGGGAGGGGAGTCAAAAGAACGTATTTGCATATAGGTCACTTACAAGGTAAAAGTTCAATGAAAACAATATTTGATATACCATAAAATGGTTCAAGACATAATGGCTTATTATTAATATGACGTGAGGAGGAAGGAGTGGGGGTTTACTGAAAGCAGAAAACTATAAAATCCAAATATTTCGGTTAATACTCATTATACAGAAAAATATGTATAGAACAACGTTTATAGGTCATTCAATTTTCAATAAGAGTGGTTCTATACAATTTTTTCGATCTGATGTATAGCAACGGAGATATTTCGAATTTTCCAAATTCCCATTCCCACTGGTCCGATTTCAGCCATTAACGAACTTGATCTTTCTTTTTACATAAAACGATTAAATATTAAAAGTTTGGTAACAATAAAAAAAAACAAATTGCGACCACTAGAGCGGCAACATTTATATATATATACGATATTGAAGGGACCACATTTTCATCACCTCCTAGGAAAGAAGAAAGTTTTCAAAAATCGCGTCATGCGTACAACCTCAACAGCTGATTTCCCTATAGGGAAATCTGCATGCATGGAGGTTGTCTTTTGAGTATTCGGCTAAAAAATTCGCAATGGGCGCTGAACCAAGCCGGAGGGAACCTTGTGAGTCACAACATTTACATATACATTAGAGGCTGGTCAAGGGTGGTCGGTACGGGAGGCATTGCACCACAGCTGATTATCAGCTGGCTAGGCTACCTTACCGGTCAAAGGTTAACACATCTACCATTATCCTAGTCACAACTCAACATTGACAGCAAGTCCTTAAATGGTCATCACAGAGCTAACATAGTAGCCGAACAGTATGGGAGCTATTACTCACATTCCAGGAATGCTATTTCATTTGCTCTTTTAAGAACCAACTCGAAAGAGATAGAAATTCCATTAGCTCTAATAAACTATCAGCATCTAAAAATCGTTCCTTTCTTACATTTCTCACAAGATTAAACTGAAATAAGGTTTTTCACCACGCCAATGTTCGCACATCCTCAGCTTAGTAGGAGCGGGACCTGTGAGCTTGGCCAATGGTGTATTAAACTAGGAACATAAATGGGAAATCAAAAAAAAGTCCGTCATATATTTGCATTTATCTCAAAAAGTAAATGTTCAATGAGAACAATATTTACTATTTATTTATTTGTTTGTTTGGTGTCATGAAAGTTTAGTGATTTACACTCTTTATCGCACGAACCAAATGCTAAAAATTACTTCAAAATATTCAGTCTAGTTAATATAAATTCACTGTTGCTGCTGGGCGATAACAAGAGGAAAATAAAAGAAAGTAGGAACTAATAGGAAAAAAAAACTATTAAAACAGAAAAAAAAACAGAACAGGGAAAGTTATGAAGAGGAAACAGAACATGAATAATTGGTAAAATACAAAAAAAAAAAAAAAAAAAAAAAAAAAAAAAAAAAAAAAAAAACCGAAACAAAAATGTTAAATTTGAAAACTAAAATATTTTATAAAAGATAATAAAAGTATAATTAGTAATTTATGATAAATAAACAAGGATTTATTTAAAGTTTGCAAAAAAGATTTTACACAAGCATTCAGAATGTCACACATGCATACACACACACTCACACACACACACACACTCTGTGTTGAATTAAACCTTTATGCCTATACTTCGCTGGAAATAAGAAGAGGTTAGGTACTATATAAGTACCCATTTAGCTTCAAATAAAGCTATTTAGGCTTCAAACAAAGTGCTGCATAATATAACAGCTTATTGTTAATATGACATGAATAGAAATGGGGCTTTACAAAAGGTCGAAAACTGTAAATGTCTCCGTTAATAATCAACACAGTGAAAAAATGTATATGAAACATTACATTTGCAATAAGATTGGTCCTATACAACATTTCGATCCGACGCATAATAACGGTGATATTAAAATTTTTTGAAATTCCCCCCCTCCCACTGGTCGGATTTCAGCCGTTAACGAACACGATCTTTAGTTTTACATAAAACATTTAAATATCGAGTTTGGTAACGATCATGTAAAACTTTCGATCACTAGATCGTTAACAGGCATTTGCCTGTGTATTTACACGCGCACGCAAACACACACACACACACACACACACACACACACACACACACACACACACACACACACACACACACACACAGTGTTTTGAACGGACCTCATTTTCATCATCAAAATTCACGTCGTAAGTACGACCTCAATAGCTGATTTCCCTTAAGAGAAATCTGGTAAAAATTGCTCAAGGACCAAGGCACTCAAGACGGAAAGTCTGTTGGACTTACAAACAGAGTTATGTGTTTGTTTTGGAATGTTGTGCGAATTGATGTATTATTATTATCGGGAATGTGCACTGTCAGAACACATTAGATCAACAAACAAATATCTCGAGTTAAAAATAAAACGCCTTCATATCTGAAGAACAATATGAATACTATCAAATAAATTGATTCAATATGAAATATGAAATAAATTGAAGATATATTTGTGAGAATCAAGGAATAATTCCTCATAGGGCAGGTGACAAGATCTTGCCACTCTTAAAAGTCCGTCACGCAGGGGCTGCGTAAACAAAGCAAATTTCCCACGTGAAGTTATACAATAGAGAAATCTCCATACGAGAGCCCAACAGTTACGGTCGAACTAGCTTTTGGCGGGATACTCACTCGTCCGTTACACATAATAAAAATGCAAATATCTAGGTTATTATTCAAGATATAGAATAAATGTATAGAACAATATTTATAGTAAATGTAATTTGCAATAAGATTGGTTCTATACAATTTTTTGATCCGACGTATGGTAACGGAGATATTTCGAATTTTCGAAAATCCCCCCCCCCTCCAACTGGTCCGATTTCAGCCATTAACGAACTTGATCTGTCTTTTTGCATAAAACGTTTAAATATCGAGTTTGGTAACGATCAAACAAAAATTGCGACCGCTAGAGCGTTAACAGACAAATATATATATATATATATATATATATATATATATATATATATATATATATACTAGCTAAGGTACCCGGCGATGCCCGGGAAATCATTCTTGACTGACTAATGATGGTATTTTGATAGTAAGACTACAATGTGTACAATTACACTTCCCTCCACGACGTAATGATTTTCCGAAATAGCCAACCCTGAATGGTAACTTTTGGGGATTAATAGAATAGAAATTTTATTTTTGAAGGATAAATGAAAATGTGTTCCTAATCTATCCCTCTACACTTTTTGACTCACCGTTTTTCAATAATTCCAACCATAATCATGGGTAGCATTTATTACAATTAAATATCATCTATAATAAACATATTTCCTTTCAAAAGCCAATCCGAGCTCACATAGTTTAGGCAAAGTTTTGCACGTAAGATTATATTTGTATTAGTGAATCTCACTGGAAATCGCTTCCAGGAATGCCAGACGGGAAATAAGGAAACTCAATTAACGTGTAAGGCTCCCGTCATCTTCCGTTCCCGCATGGGACTTCTCAACATTCTTCTACTTATATTATTGATGCAAAACATTATTTTATAATTTATCTACCGGATGGAATTAAATAACCCGTGGCACCCTGAAAATATCATATCGAGTTTAAACGCATATTGTTTTTTGTCATAATGACATTACCATTAACGTTTAATTGTTATTATATTAAATATTTGTTTCAATAACACCAAGGTAGATTATACAAATTAAATAATGGAAATGCTCTTATAGTTTATATTTCTATTGGAAATAAATAATAAAGTTATTAGGAGGGGGTGACGAAGATTTATTACCTCACTAATCCGAATCATACTTTGAACTATCATATAAAACATAACATCATTTGTCATAATATTCCTTTATTAAAACCCCTTAAATAAGTACTAATATTATTGACTCCCGTTTAGCGTATATCCCGTGTTTACTTCATTTTAAAAGTGTATATAACAAAAGTTACTCCAAATAACGAAATAAACAACTTTTGTTATGTTTATATTTGCGGAAAAATCAATAGAAAACGAAATATCGCTATTTTTAATTTCAGGCCACCCTTATAAACCCCACTCCTGCCCGTCCCTAGAAATGTTAGTATGGCTTATTATAAGGAAGGCGTTAGTGCTAATACAAATACCGAGTTTGGTTTAGTTCGGTTGAGTCTTTTGTGCCAAATAAAATTGTGGACTCCTGCTATAGTTTTTAGTGTATAACGCATTTAAACATCGGTATACGACAAAAGTGTATATAACAAAGGTTCCTCTAAATAACAAAATAAACAACTTTTGTTATGTGCATATTTGCCGAAAAACCAATAGAAAACGAAATATCGCTATTTTTAATTTCAGGCTTCCCTTATAACCCCCACTCCTGCCCGTCCATAGAAATGTTGGTATGGCTTATTATAATGAAGGCCTCACTGCTAATACACATACCGAGTTTTATTTAGTTCGGTTGAGTCTTTTTTGGCAAATAATATTGTTGACTCCCGCTATAATTTTTAGCGTATAACGCATTTAAACTTTGGTATACGACAAAAGTGTATATAACAAAAGTTACTCTAAATAACAAAATAAACAAATTTTGTTATGTGCATATTTGCCGAAAAACCAATATAAAACGAAATATCGCTATTTTTAATTTCAGGGTTCCCTTATAACCCCCACTCCTGTTCGTCTCAGAGAAAATTAATATAGCCTAAAGTCTAAGTTGGGTTAGTACTAATATACATACCAAGTTTCATGAAATTCGGTTCAGCCGTTTATGCGTGAAAAGGTAACAAACAAACAAACAAACAAACAAACAAACATACACGAAAGAAACAAAATGCAGTTATGGTGTCTATGACATGTGAAACGAAAAGTTATCGTGAAATTTCGCGAAAAAAATCAATGTACAGACAGAGGTTACAATTTTATATATATATAGATATATAAAATTTTGAACGGACCTCATTTTCGTCATCCCCTGGGTAGGATCGATGGACATTTGAAGAACATTTTCGAAAATCGCGTCACGAGTACGACCTCAACAGCTGATTTCCCTTAAGGGAAATCTGCTAATAAAAAAAACGAGATACATATTTATGAAGTTGATTAGTGCAATTCTACATTAATTGAAGGGCTTTCATTAAAAAGCTTCGAATTGACAAAACTTAAAAAATGCAATTTTCAGCGTCTAAGTTTTCTATCTGAAATAATCCCAGGTGGTCAATCAGCTACTGAGGTTGTGCTCGTGATGAAATTTTCAAAAAACTTCTTCAAATGTCCATCGATCCTACCTAGGATCTGATGGAAATGAGGCCCGTCCAACATTATATATATATAATTTGTCTGTTAATGCTCTAGCAGTTGTAATTTTTTTTCTGATCGATACCAAACTCGATATTTAAACGTTTTATATACATATGAAGATCAAGTTCGTTAACGGCTAAACTCGAAGCAGTGAAGGGGGGGGGTTTAGAGGGAGGAATTTCGAAAATTCAAAATTTCTCAGCTATTATGCGAAGGATCGAAAATTTGTATAGAATAAATCTTATTGCAAATGTAATGTTCTATAAATGTTCTTATGTACGTATTTTCATTATTAACTGAAACTCGCATTTTTTAGTTTTCAGCCTTGAGTAAACCCCTAGCCCTACTTATGTCATATTAACAATAAGATGTTGTATTGTGAATCCCATTATTTAAATCCTAAATACTAAATATTGTTCTCATTCAACTTTTAGGTTTTGAAATAAATACAAATACGTGACGCACGTGGAAAATCTGCTTCGCTGAGAATGCGACAAGCACTCCTGGGAGGGCACTGGTTTGACATTTTCACCCACCAAACGCAATGTGGAAGGTGCTGGCTGGCCTTTCACGAGTTGCTGGGGCAATATAATACTTCTGAAAAATGCATAAATACCATAGAAGCCTTGTACGATATGAAGTCTGGTAATCTTAAGACCTAATATTAAGAGAATAGTATGTTCTATACTACGAGTTTATCCTAACTCAACTATGACCAAGATATTGGGGAAAACTCACCTCATTCTACAACAGACCGTTAAAAGAAATTCGAACAACAATGGTCGGAAGAAGGAAACTCTCTTAAATTCATTATGAAGGAATAGTATCTTCAGAAATTGTGCTATTCCAATTATCTATCAATAATGGTGGACAAACGAGGCCTGTCTAAGCAAATCAGCTAATTATCTTAAGAAAATGCAGACCTAACATCCCCAAAAGACAAGAGTTAAAATATCGAGCCGCCAAGAGCTCTCACACAGGCATGAAAGGCATTATGTGAATTAGTGAAAAATGAAATGGGAGCAGAAATTGTCCATAACAGACCCACCTGGTGTACAGGCCAATGGAAGGACTTTTGCAAAATTTCTACTCCAGACCAAAATTATGATAAAGCTATTCCCAGTAGCCTGCATAAGCTTGACTAAGATAGACCTTAGCCAGTATGCGTGTGCAAGGTGCAACATTAATATGGAATTTTGCACAATGTAAATTTGTTAAATATAGAAATAATACTGTATTCATTTATTGATAAAATGGCACTGATTAAAACCGCTTGCACACACAAAGCCTTGCAATGAAAAAGGAAAAGTTACTCGATTTTCCAGGATGCGATAGAACATGGGAATGAAAGGACGGTGATTTCTACATTGAGTAAGGAATAGTGAATGAATAAGATTTGAATGGGCGAGGGAGTTAGAAATCTGTGGCAGTCTGCCCGACTTTTTCTAAAAGAATTCCTTTTGTTGTTCCTTCTTATGGTGGGACAATTATTCAGAAATGCCTATGCTCTATAGTAGCTTGTGCATTAATATACCACAAATAATAAAGAATTTATTAGTTCAATTTTATTTCCATCAGAGAATTAACACCAAGAACGGAACAAAATTGATAGGTACAAGAAAATAATTTGACTGAAATAATCATTGGGCAGTATTATTATTCACCAAACAATGGCAATAATAAAACTACAATGCCACATGAAATCCGCATAGTTCATTTTCCGTGCCCAAAGGAAATATATTTTAAAATCAGCAACCTGCTAGAACTGTAATATTTAAGACTCGAGGGTAAGGGACTATGATTTGGAATAAACAAATTTCAAAATTAAATTCAAATACAGAACCTCAGAATAGTGATTATTGATTCATTTCTAAAGAGGCTAATCTTATCAGAAAGCCGTTATACTTCGTCCGACATTCCTCCTCTAAAATACAGTGATAAAAAGCCATATAACATTTTTCAATTAACCACGTTTTACTGCAGATAAGAAAATTATCTACAGACTGATAAGTAACTTTTATTTCAAGATATAGGAAAATGTCATTTCCCCAATTAGAAAATATATTTGCAACGAAATCCCAACATTTACTTAGTAGAATATTTTATGACATGTTCTTTTCTTTGTTTTTCAAAGATGTTCTAATACTATAATAAAGAAAAAAGATCTTTCTTACTCTTACATGTAAAATAACAGAAAATTGATGAGATGTATAGAAAAATATTCTTAAGTAACACTATCATTAAATATTATCAAAGAATTGACTCCAATAAACATTAGGTTATCAACATACGATAGAATATCTGAATTCCATTAATTAATGAGTTCATAAATTTTGATTTAAAAAAAAGAAAGAAAATAAAGCAGTCACTATGCTATTGAAATTTTCAGCTATATAGAAATTCAAAACCTCAAATTTACTAATTACTGACTCCATAATAAAGAATAATTACGTTTTGAGACAAGTTAAATTCAAATTCAAAGGCTATTCTGATACCTTTTATCAGCTGAGCAAATTTTCTCCCTTAAGACAACACAATCGTAACATGTCAAATATTGTAAGGCCCTCTGTTTAGTAAAAAATAACCAAATCAAGATGAACAACATAAGCTAAGCTGCATTATTTCGGAATAGAATATAAAGAAATCGAATTATTACTGTTTTATTTAACATCAAAACAGGTCGTAATTAGAACTAGATTGGTCTTTTTAACAACACTGGAAAACAAACTATATACAAATTAAAAGATCACCTTACACCAACTGTCTTGTAGCTTCGAACTGAGCGTTGAAATGTAAGAAAGTTTAGTTTATTTCTCTTTTTGAAAGTAATCAGTAAAATAAATGAAAAAAAGAAGAAAAGTAGACTATAATTGTTAAAATATATAAAAGAGAAAGAAAGAAAAAAAATAAACCCGAGAGATGGGGAGAGAGCTTATCCGGTCCAGCAGAAATAAACTGTCCCTCGTGCTGTCAGGCCGACCCAACACAGTAAGTTATGTCAGCTTAGAGAGCTCTGACTTTTTCTTTACTAGTATTTTTTGGGTACTAAGCTAAGCCTACTCACATAATAGAACCCATAAATCTCCATACAAAAACTAATGCATAACAAATAAAGAAAAAGAAGTCAAATATACACATAATATACAGAAGTACATTAAACTATATTTTTGACATATAGGTTTCTTAGTGGTATTCAATTTAAAATGCAAGATTATATCCTATAATGGATCATCGTTGATCTGAACAATGTGAAGGAATCTGAATTCTTTCAAGGGATTTTGAAAATCAGGAGAATTAATAAGCTAATCAAGGAGGCTGAAGAAGTACGAGTAAAATCATGAGTCTCCCACATAAATTAAATGAGATGGCAGAAATGGTCACGTGGGTAGCATAGCTTGTAATAATGGCTTACCGTGATGCAGTGTTCTAGCAATAGACTAAAACTGTTCGAAATTTTCTTAATTTCCCCATGGATTGAAATATGGAATTTCATGAGAACTTTCTACATTAAATATAATTATCATTTAATGACAATTTAATATTAATATTAGAAAAACGATTTATTAAAAATATAAATAAAATTATGATATGTAAACTAGTTTAATACAAGTTCGAATGAGACCTTAAGAATTAATGGATTTTTAGCTAGCATACCATTTAAACAAAAAAAAAATAATTCAATTGAATATCAATGTCAATGGTTAAAATTTAAACTTAGTTACTGAACTTAATTGACGGGAAAATGTATTATAGGTCAAAATGGATCTGAATATGATTTACAAAATCAGCAGAGGCAAATATTATATCTGCCCATTCCAAAAACGAGATATATGTTGTTCAGCATTTCAAATGTGCATACAAGTAAATTAATTTAAAAAAAATGTCGGACATATATGGAAAATGTATACACGTATTTTAAAATTCAAGTCATTTTTATAAATGACGATTAAAACAAAACATAGCCAAGCAACCCTATTTTCTAAGAGATTAAATCTGTATAAAATACGATATTATCAAATAATACTTGAGGTAAAATGATTTATTTATTCTCTTCAAAATGCGTGATTTTACCTCTCTTTAATTTAATTTCTTATATAATACTTCAATCTAAGTTCTCATGTAACTTACTAAACTATTATTTTATTAAAGGAAGTATTTCCAAAATGATAAAATTCGGAATGCCAATTGTTTTTATTTGAAGTCTATCCGGATTTACAGGAATAAAAGATTTTTATTAAAAATTCGATTAATTTCCTGAGTTCATTAGCTATAAAACATTTGAAATAATAAGCAGAATATCTAACTCCGGAAATTGGATGATTTTAATTACTACATTCAATGATTCAAACATAGATCATAAATAAATATAGGGAAATGTGCCACAGCTGTAAATCCCCACTCCTAGTCTCAATATTTTTAGTTTAAGCATTATGGTGGGTACTATGTTAGCCGTTCATGTTTATAAGGGTGATTACTATGGGAGGAACAGAGGCTAGAATTTCCAAATTACGTCATCTAGATATTTTAATAACAAAATCTATCTTAGTGACGACTCTCTATAAACAATACTAGAAGAATAAGTTGCATATGTAATATTAAGTAAAAGTGGCTTAAAGTAAAAATTGCTTGATTAGAAGTGGTAATTGCTCTGAACGCAGAAAATTTATGAATCTTCATAATACTTATGTAAATGTAGCATTGACCAGTGTTATTATTATAGATCGACGGATCATGTTATTCCAATAATAGAGATTCTAATTTATATCTAGTGACATACACCTTTTAGGTTGCTGACTGTGTTTATTTTAGTTAATACTTTGTTATTCAGCTGACTAAATACAATATGTATTGTTTTACTGTTGTCCTAGGGATTGACTTAAGTTGCTGTGTGCTTCAGCTTTTCAATATAATTGAGCAGCCCCACAAACTGTATATAAATGTGTACAATAAAGTGATTCTCTCATTACTCCTTGTCAGATTTTCAAAACGGAACACATTATCGTCAGCGGATGAGCTTGGTGCGATCAGGGAATAAATTTGTCACAAATTAGTCAGTTCAACCTCGGCAACTGAATTCCTTACAAGGACATCCACTAAAACAATAATTGAATAGTTGTGAGATATTGAAGAAATTATGTGATGGCCGAAAGTGAGAAAGTTTTGTGGTCTCAAGAGTATAAATAAAAATTTGAAGACAATCGATAGAAAAGGCATATATATTTCAATAGACGAAAATATAGGTCACGAAGCTCTGAATCAACACATAGTCCCTCCCTGGAAAGAATGTATGAGGTAAATACCAATCAATGTCGTAATAAATATTAAATGAACAAAATGAACGCGTAAATACAAGGCAACATGTACGGAATGATAACAACTATTATTAAAATTCTATCGGGATCGCAGTTGTCCCGAGTTACTCAACCGTTATCAATTTGGTAAATAGGACACGACCTTTCATGTGGAAATCGAATTAGACATAGAGTATACGAGGATTAAGGATCTATATCTCTCAACTGTGTAAAAGGCATATTAAAAAAAAAAAAAATCAAATAAATAAAACAGTAGGCGAAGAAGTATGAAAGAAGGAAAAAAAAAATGAGAGCATGCTTAGCATTCAATAGAGACAACGTCCGGAGAATATAACGTCACGGAGTTGTGTAGTGAGTTGGAACAACTGTTCGTAAGCAAGGACGACGAGGGAAAGGACCTTTGATAGGTTCGGCAAGAACCCTTGCCATATAAGTGCAGCGAGTTGGAGAGAGGAGGCTTGCCCATATACGGAGCAAATGGGTCAGAGACACTCGAGTCAAGAGAGCAGGGGCCGACTGACTCATCCCTGACACACCATATGCTGGCTCGAGGAAGCCCTGTCTTCTACAATCCAAACATCCCATGAAAGAGGCATTCATGGGTGACAGGTCGACCATCTCTAAAAGGCGAGGGGCGGAATGTTCCTACATCAACAAGTGGTAGGCGATTCCATTAAAATGTACACGAAATGGGGTTAGCAGCCTCCGAAAATATATTTTTATTATTTAAATAGGAGGAATACACAGTCAGTAATTAAATGTAACAATTCTAATGTTTTTTTGTAATTTCCTGACGTGTGGACATCCCCATCCACCTGAATTTTTATACTAAATAAAGGGTTCGAAATCAAGATTCCCCTAATTTTTAAAAAGACATTCTAGCAAAACTGCTACCAAACTCATTTACCACCTGGAGAGAGGGCTTAGTGTGGCCAAGTGTTTGGTTTTAAAACATGTAGACCTACCTTCGAAGACATGGCGGTAATCTGTATAGACCGTTCCCCCCCCCACCGTAGAACGTGGACATCAATAAAAAGTCCGTCACGCAGGGGCTGCGTAAACTAAGCAGATTTCCCACGTGAAGGTTTACAATAGAGAAATATACATACAGGTAACACTACCGTGAATGCTCAGTAAATGTACAATACAAGGCTGAATTGTAAACAAACAGGCAAGCCAACCTCGTACTGCTGCATAAATAGACCGGAAAGAAATATATATTTGAATATATCATATTAATTTTATTGAAAACAATTTACTATAGCTAGTGGTGTAATTTTTAATGAATCAGAATCAGTTTTATCTCAATCACTCAAATTTTAGTAATCCAAAAACAAAAGAAGGGGGGGGGTCAACAGAACGTTTTTGCATATATCTCACAAAGTAAAAGTTCAATGAAAACAATATTTGGTATTTAGGCTTCAATTAATATCTTTTATTATATAACAGAGAATTTTTTATGTAACACAAGTAGAAGTGGGGGTTTACTGAAGGCTGAAAACTGAAAAATGTAAATATCTCGGTTAATATTCAAGATAGAGAATAAATGTATATAACATCATTTATAGTGTATTTAATTTTCAATAAGATTGATTCTATACACTTTTTCGATCCGACTTATAGTAACTGAGATATTTCGAATTTTCAAAATTCTCCCCCTCTAAACCCCCCCTCCCCCTAGTCGGATTTCAGCCGTTAACGAACTTGATCTTTCTTTTTACATAAAACGACTAAATATCGAGTTTGGTAACGATTACACAAAAATTGCGACCGCTAGAGCGGTAACAGACAAATATATATATATATATATATATATATTCAGTTTTGAACGGACCTCATTTTCGTCATCTCCTGGGTAGGATCGATGGACATTTGAAGAAAAATTTCGAAAATCGCGTCATGAGTACAACCTCAATAGCTGATTTCCCTTAGGGGAAATCTGCTAATAACACATTACATTTATAACCTAACTCAAATATTTTGCTCCATAGAAAATACTCCAAATTATATCGATTTTGCGTTCGTCTTAAAAGTGGCTTCCAAGTAATCAATTTCTTCAAAAAACATTACAACATTGAAAAAGAATAAAAGTTACAACACCAGAGTAATGGATTATTGTTCAAATGTCAATACTATTTTGGATCCCCGCTGAACAGAAAAGGTGAACCCTCTGGGAATCGATTAATTACTGAAAGATAATTTTCGTAAGAAAAATCTTTCAGTACAAATGCTATTCTGAAAGATCGAGCCATTTCCAGAGACCGTTGAATATGACAATTATCCTTACAGCTTGATCTACCCATTCGAGATAAAAATGTATGTAATAATCTTCATTAATAACCAATGCTAAAGAATTTCTCACCCCTTAATTGGGGAAGGGGGCTAGAAACGTTCGTCAACGGCTCCGATAGTAACTAAAATCTTCACCCATATATGAGATCATATTTCGAGCATATATTTTATTAATTTTTGAAAATATTTTAATTAAATTATTTTGCTTAGTTATTGTGAATTTGACAAAAGGCCATCTTTTAACCACTAGAAACTATGAACACATTTTTGAGAATATAATTTTACTTTTATGTCGAAATGAAAGCGCATTAACTTTTAAATAAGATATTAACCGTTTTGGACCTTTAAAGGGAATTCAATTTTCAATTTCAATTTCATTTTTGATATTATTGTTATAAGTTTGGCCAAGGGATGATGTATCACGTCGCAGCCCTCACTCCCCCCCCCCCCCCACCAGTCTCAGACCCCTTATAGCTTATGGATTATTTATAAAATTTATAATTTATACTTTCTCGATTTAAAGGAAGTGATTATTAATAGCGGCCAAGAGTTCCAAGCTATAAATTCATGATACATTTTATGAATTAATCTCTACTTCGTCAAGTGATATCTAAGGGTTCATTGGGTAGTCTAGGACTTATATAGGATGCTTGTGTTTATATAGAGGGTAAAGACAGGTTCCTCTAAAAAAAGAAAGATATTTCTATAAATTATATATTTTTTAGAGTAAATTTAAAACAGACATTAGCAATACAAAAAACAACCTTATACTTAAATATGTAGTACACAATGCTAACAATAATAAAAAAAATATTAACATATTATTATATAAAATGTAAGAGTAAATACGGGGCTGAATTCCACATTAGAATACAGCACGGGATACTCTAGTTAATATCCCTGTATTTCCAAGAATGTAAGACACTTTTCGCTTTACATTCCAAATGCACAGGTTAGTCAAACTTATTACGGGCAGGGTGTGAACTGGAAACTTAAATGAATAATAAGAATTGGGAAAAAGACACATACAAAAAAATCAAAGATTACAAGAAACTTGAGGACATTTTAATATTAGTAACGCTGTTATTGTATTGAGTAGGAACATATTAACGTTTACGTTTCATTCCCCTGAAGCTCTTGCTTTTGTAAGTTAAGGGCTTGGTCATTTGAGTTCTGGATTGTTCAATATTATTAAAACCAATGTGCAGCATATTACCACAACGGTTACAAGATTTGAAGTTAGAAGTATGTTAGACCTCGCTATGGAATGGTGTAGGATCAGGTTTAATGGCATACACACATTCAGTTTATATGTATTGGCCCTTTGCATTCACAAAGTTCCCTAATATAATTTTTTTCTATTAATATTTGCTAAGCCAAGCGTTGTTAAGGGAGCACACAGCCAAGAATTAATTTATTTTATACGTTGGGTAGATTATGTATATTACAAATTTTAATTTCGTTTTTCTAACAAGTGATTGTGAGAAAATAACGCTCTAACTATACCCACCTCATCCGGTCCTTAAGACTTACATAAGTGACAACATCTTCGCCATAAAAGTCTTACTTTAAGTTGACAGACTAGTCTCTTCAGTCATCCTTCAGGGATCCCGGTAACGGAGGTTCATCAAATTTATAGTAATAGTTATGGAAGACAACTTCGTGAAATTCAGTTTGACAATGTTAGTTAGCGTACTCCTCCGAAACGGCTTTACCGATTTTTACCAAATTTTATGTGCGTATTCAGTAGGTCTGAGAATCGGCTACTATCTATTTTTCATACCCCTAATTGATAAGGGTTGTTCACCCATAACATTTTTTTTTAATTTTTGGACGAAATTTTTTGTTTTTATTGTTTTATAATGTGGCATTAAAAAATACATACAACCCTAAATTTTTACTTTTTTATCACCAACCCCTATTTTTTTATAGCCATTTTAGTAATTTAACCATTATCATCCCGATCTATAACTGATCAATTATAGTGTTTTTAAACTGTACTTCGATTAAAAATTTCCCTTAGCTTATGGCAAATCTAAATTTTTTTAAATGAAAATAACCATTTATTTTATTATTAATGATGGCCGAAAACTGTGTAGGGAGTGAGAGAAGTCTATTGTGTGAGTGAAACAGGAGACCGGCTTCAGTCTCATCCCTACTCCGTGCTGTTTACTTAGAAGTGACACCGGTATAGTGTGGCATTTCACTCACCAGTAAAAGCGCAGCAATTTTTAAGAATCTAAGATTGGTAACACTAAGCATATATCAGGATTAAACTTTAATAATAAAAATAAATGTTTATTTTCATTTAGTTACTCTCATATTAACTATTAATTATTACTATTTTATTCATAATAATAAAATTATTAATTTTAAGTGTATTTGGCTCGATTAGTTCAGTTAATTAAGTTTTAGTTAAACAAGTGATTTACATAACTTTAAAAGTACTCAACACGTGTCACGAGCTCCAACCAACAACGGCTTTAATTAATATCCCGATTAGCCTAAGTTGCAAAAAGTGGACGTTAATAAATAATATGTGATATGTAATTTTAAGAAATAAACTATAATAACTTAAAAATAATATTGTTTGGCGTTTGTTATTTTTATATTCCCTTATCGTTCATAGCGCTCCATGCCTATTTCACGCATTTACCACATACTTACACACTTATAATAAGTAAGTTACTTTTTGTCTACACTAGAATTTATCTAGAAACTAGAAATAATTTATAAGGCAAAACATCGTTTGCCGGGTTATCTAGTATTCATATATATTATAATGAAGTTAAGGGCGGACAAAGGGAAGTGGAGGAAACGGGCGAAGGACAGGATGTTTAACTTCCAGCGAGGGGCTTAGAGCCTGTTCAATATCAGGGAAAGGTTGTGGCCCTTCAGCATTCGTGCAGCTCTCCATTCTTGGTTATACCAGACAGTATTTCAATCAATTCTTCTTAAGTCCACTCTCACAGGATAGAGTACGAGGGATTTTCTAACCTGTTGAATGTCGTACAAATGCCCGATTTACATCACCCTCCCTCTAATTCTCCCTTACTAAAAAATTTATGAAAATAAGATGTCAAACTAAAGAAGAGTAATTAATTGATGCATAACAACTTTAAGCAGCTGGACAATTAACTCTATTCGATAATTCATAATATAATATATTCTTCTTATTTTGGACCCAATATTATTTATATATTCTTCAAATTTTATGGCAAGGGTCTCCAAGAAAAAACATTTATTTCGGTGTAAACTTTATTGCCACTGCCCTACATGTTTCGTGGCTTATTTGCCACCTCTTCAGAGGCTATCCCATTAAAAACTTTTTTTTAAAAAAATACGGAAAATAACAGAGAATATTCACATAATAAAAAATAGAAAAAGGGCAGTGAACAAAAAAAAAAAAAAAAAGAAATCAAATACCTCAATCATATACTCTATAACATTTTATCCTAAATTAATCAATTTTAAATTATGACGCGAAATAATCGAGTTCAAGATTGACTTGTAATTAATCGATTTTTAGTTAGCTGACTTAACCTACCTCGGGATCCTCTCAGCACTATCTACCTCCTCTGTGAGGACAGTCACAAAGTGATGTAAAAGGTAAACGAGTACTTCAGAAACGTAAGTAGCAATTTATAATTATATTTAATAAATATATCATAGATGTAGGCACGTACTAATACAATATATAGCAAAAGAATTATTAAGGGACGTGTTAAATTAATGTTATTAATAATTTTCTTATATATTTTTAAAAAGGGTAGCCCCTGAAGAGGTGGTAAATATGCCACGAAACATGTAGGGCAGTTGCAATAAAGTTTATAACGAAATAAATGTGTTTTTTTTGGAGACCCTTTCAATAAAATTTGAAGAATATATAAATATAATACATGGTTTGGCGGACTTCTTTTCGAGGCGATATGTTTCAGTATTGCATTTTGGACTCTAGCAGTATACTCGTCAGAATCTAAAACGCTAATTTTCGGTATCTCTTTGGCTATCTTCTTCACGGTACAAATCGCTCCTTTATTGATCTGATTAGGCCACAGTCCACCGACTGTAGTACCAGAGCCTAAAGGTATAGTCCTGAAGAGACTGCAGCAGAAAAGCGGAAACCCCGGGTAGATTAGAGGAATATAAATAATATAACAATGCCACTACAATGGTAAAAATTTCATTTGGCATTAATACAAACTCAGGCTGAACAAATAAGGTAGAGTGCATTAAGAGGACACCTCCAGCCGTATAGATGACGGAGAGATAATACTAGGCCTGCCATACTGGAAGATGAGGCAGTTAAAACGAGGAGTCACGTAGAAATAGATTGTTGATAAAGATAACACAAGAAAGAGGATGGACAAAAAAGGCCTTCATCGCTGGCTATAGCCCCGGTGCCCTTATATGGCCAACGAATTCGTAACAGCTGGCAACAATTAACACGTCCCTATATAGGCCATCGGCTCCTCCATGTACGGACATAATTTAAGTTTAAACGCTCCTGCTCACTCAGCCAATTCGGGCCTGAGAGCTCTTGATTGGACTTTGCGCAACAATTTCTCCTTTTCATATAAGAGGCCACTCCAGATGGGGCTTTGATTAGACGCTATCAAAAATGACGAATCAATGCGAAACTGACTGTGCGAAAATAAATTCGAATGAGGTCAACTCAAATTTTAAAGAGACGGAAAGTCCTCACAATACTTTATCCACCATTAAAACATATTTAGACATGCGTTGGTAGCACAAACACTGAGAAAGCATTTCTCTTGATCATAATAAGTCACTCTCATTAACATCCACCGCCAGAAATTATTCATGACATCTTTTAAGAACACTATTAAAGTCCCTAAGAGGCCAATTAAATTTTTTTTTTTTAAAATCACAACTATTTTGAAAATGATAACTTATTTAGGTTTATCAGAGGCCTAGAAGGTACAGAAAAGTGAATGAGGTTTAAAAATTACTGTGCTACCATCAAGGAGGTCTTTATTTTCATTAAATTCGGCACCAGAGAAAATTCTCTTCGAAAATTTAAAAAAAAAATTATAGCTGGGGATTGATTAATATTAAAGTTAGTCTTAGAAAAATGAGATAGACACAAACGGTTTTGAGCGTTAATCATTTTATTAATAAATATGTTACTTATTAACGTATTCGTTATGCATATTGAGGTCTTATAACTCTACAGTGTCATTCCAGCATGTCACAAATCTCATTTTATTGTACAAACACTCAATAAAGTAAAGTTTTTAAGTCTTTTCAGTGTAACTTAATCCTAAATAGTTCTTTATAGGCAAATATGAATTTTAAAAAAATGCATTAACGTCCACATTTTGCAACTAAGGCTAATTTGGACGGGTTATCTTCAAGCTACCACCCTTTTCCAGCCAGGGCGGGACTAGGAATTTTATTTAATGAATTCCGTCACTAAATAAATTCCTCTGCCCAGGGGGGAATCGAACCCGCCACTCTAGGTTTACCATGTGAGATTAAGGTATGTATGTATTTAATATATTACATCTAAATTTAATGTTGTTTTGTTTTTTGGGGCGGACAGGGGCTTCACTTTTGATATGGGTCATCTGATACATTTCTCGAGCCGATACAGCCCACGCTGTACAAGGAGTATCAACAGAGGAAATGAAACTGATACAAAAATAAGCAACCTGTTGCAACTGACGCTCTATTGTGAGCAACAAAAAGGGACAAGCCAATCCTAAAATGTTGGATGAACCGGAGAAAACTAGCAAAACCAGTAGATAAGCAATAGACTAGGGGCCTTTCGAAGTCTGCAGTAGAGTTCCAGTTTCAAAGAAAACTACCTCCAATTTGATAGTATCCTTTCAGTTTTAGTATACCTAAGCCATAAACATTGACTTGAATAACTTTAGCTATTCTATGGCCCCTTTTCATTAAAAGCTATCATCATTAGCTAAATATTATGTGGTGATATAATAAATTTGGTACAAAACTATTCTTCTGGTGTAACAAAACTACCATCGGATAAAATTCAATAGAATAAACAAAAAGGAATTTAAAGTTAAGTATAAAGCCCTTGGAATGACACAATATTAATGAAATATCAATAAAAAATTTGGTTTTGACCACAATTATTAAGTCATGATATCATGGGCCCCACAGCTGTCCTTGCTCCAGAGAAGGATATCTCTCGCAATTCTCAGCCAGGTCACGTCTTCCCCCTTAACTCCAAGCTCTGGTAGAAACGTTAGGCAGAAAACACGGGGAAAGAGACGAATGCCATTTACGGTAACGACCATAAACCAAATCCACCTCGAGCTCTGCAGGTAGGTGTAAGAACAACTACCTGTTTTGGAGAACCGACAAACGAATGAAATCTCCCGTGGGAAGCAGAGACCGTCTATAATCTGATATCCTATTTCAATTATCAAAACTCAACAAACTTTCTGAAACCACAGATTATATCAATAATTACAGTAATTTTCTAGTCCAGTCCAATCCTTTAGACGTAAGATATGACATTTAATACCCCTCTACGTGGGATGGCTAAGGATTAATCAAAGGAGAAACATGAATCATTCTGAACTAGTTTCGCAACTTGTTGCTCCCAGAAAGGGATGTGTAAAGGAATTAGAGTTATGCTAATATTCGAATTTATTGCCAGGAATAATAAAGTAAGAATATAGGCATACATGTATAATGAGCGTACATATGTAGCTGAAAGCAGTTAATCTCCATCTCATTAAACATTTAAAAGATACTGCAATATTACAAAAAAAAAAAAAAAAATTGAAACATATTCTGAACCTTATTTAGCGGCTCGACAGTATATATATTCTGTAATATAAAATGATTTTATTAATGTCCAAAGAAGGTTTTTTAATTGTTTAGATGTCTCGACAATTGTTCAGGACAAGGCAGTACTTCATTTCATAGTTGTTCGTTCACTTTTGTAAACTGAAATTCTGAAAAAGATATTTCTTCACTGGAATTTATATTTTTAATTTTTAAAAAGAATAAACTTTTTGAAAATAAAAGTTTCAGAAAGCTCAACACGTTTCCTGCCCCCTTCGACATCTCTTCAGAAGCTTGAAGAAATTTATCCTTCTCAAGATAATAAATATAAAACAAATCCTAAGTTTTAATATATAATCCAAAATTTCAAAATAAATGCAACTAAAGTGATTCAAAACGTAAAGGCCTTCAGATATGTAGGATCATGTAGGAATATAGAGCAGGTTTTAGAGACTCATTTATAAAATAGGAATCGTACAAAACAATGAAAAATCTTATAGCAAACAAAATGAAAAATAAAAATTATTAAATGTAAATCGAAATAGTTCCACCAAACGAGTGATTTAATTATCTCCTTCAGAAGCTACGAAGGAGGTGGGAACCATGGAGAGCGTAATGAATAAACTCGAGTTGAAAACTGAATTTTATTTCACAAATTAAAAATAATCCTGGGAACCATTAAAATGACATTTTACTACATCAAAACATGTTTTGTTAATGCGAGGTTTTAATAAGTGGTTGTTGATAACCCATGCCTTCCACTAAATTATTCAATGACTTATATTTAATTATAATTCCCCTATGCGTTATAATGCTTTGAATATTCTTACTATTTGTATTCAAGTCAACTAAGTTAAATAACAAACAATAAAATAAGATATATTAGTTAAAATAATGTCAAAGGAATGATGGCTTCCAAGTTCCACTACTGAGTTCTTTGTTATATCGTTCAGAGGGACAGTGTTATTTAAACAGCTCATACCTACGCAAATACCAGGATCTGCAAGTTTCAGGCGATATAATTAATGATGCATGACGTGTAATACATATGCATAATGCAGGGAAACATCGTTCTACAAAAGGTAATACACGCACGACTTACAGACAGACCAATCCAATCAATCAAAATTAATGGATCACAAATCTTGCGATTTAAATGAGATAGACATGTCATTGTAAAATGATACAGGTTCAAATACATCATCAATCGGT
The DNA here is from genome assembly GCA_019009955.1 of Riptortus pedestris. Classification (NCBI taxonomy): domain Eukaryota; kingdom Metazoa; phylum Arthropoda; class Insecta; order Hemiptera; family Alydidae; genus Riptortus; species Riptortus pedestris. Next base: position 86,490,821 of record CM032230.1, on the reverse strand, counting down.
TAAGGTAAAAATGAGTATTTTGTTTGAAACCAATTTTACATAATGATAAACTAAATTGTTTCAGTTTTCAAGTCGGAAAGGAAAAATGATAAATCCAAAGCCACAACATTTAACAATTTTGTTTTTCTTTGGGGGGGGGGGCGTACCTACCCTACCTAGTATAAACCATCGAGCAAAAAACGATTATGAATCATTTACAAAAGAAAGAAAGATCCCAAATTAAGTGTGGGGATCTTTTGTGCTCAGTCCGGAGATATATTGCGAGAAAAATAATACGACACACAATAAATACCAAAAGGAAGAACGAAAAACAAGAAATTTATTTTTATATTATCTCACCAAGATTATACATGATCTTAGTATTATAAACGTAAGCACTTACTATCGAGTTCGCATTAGGGCGTTACATTAACTCAATAGCTTTTCAATGACTCATTGCTTCTTAAAACATAATGAATCACTTTTTTTTTAAATTTATTAAAATATTTGTAAGGAAAAAAGGTAGGAGGTCTTACTGACTGAAAAGTATACGCCACGATACTGAGCCAAACAATCATGGTTTAAGACGTGACATTTTTTGAGCAACTGTTTTCGATTGAAAATGCTGTTTTATCCGAATAAAAATTTTAAAACATCAATGGTATCATTGGAAGGTAGAAGTTCTAGTGGCATTGAGCCCTACAAAGAAGTGAACATTGAGGAGTTGCATTTTACTGAAAAAGGCCAAGCAAGGACCATAGCTTGGCTCAGGCTATGACGGGCTATATGACAGTTGTGACATTCATGAACTAACTATATTTGGCTAAGGCCTTCTAGGTAATAAACACTCTATTAGCAACACAATCTTCTTAATTATAATAATGATATATTGCTTTATTACTACAACATTCAAGCCAAATAAGACTGAAACATGATGGACAAACATGGATATATAATGGTGCAATGTGTCCTTCCAAGCGACACAGTATTATGAAAAAGGCTAATCAAGTCGTATTATAATTTATAAGATGCGAAATATGATAAAAAAGTATTAAATTAATTTTTAATGGGAGTAAGCAGTGATAAATGAGACCTGTAATTGAGTAGGTTATTCCAACAAACATTAAAAATTCATAAGCAATAAAGGAGCCTTAACTACTTAACTGTGCAGAATTGGAAGATTAAAATAAATTTATATATATATATATATATATATATATATATATATATATATATATATATATATACATAAAACCTTCAACGTAGGTGGGGAAATACGTAAAACAGACTACTTTCTTTAAACTGGAGTTTTATTAGATTAAAGCTAATAATACTCCACGTGTTGCTAAATAATTACCTTTTTTAATTTTTTTTTATGACCACAATAAAAATTGTGAATAGTTAAAATTGAAACACAGAAATAATAAATAAATCATCATTTTTATGTTAAATAAAAATAATTTAAAATATCTCTGGACTATGCTGGATGGTAGAGGAACCAATTGATAAGGATCAATAAGAAGGCCAAGTCCTCTACTGTTTTTAATATTATGCAAAGTGCACTTTCCGTGTCAACGCTCCATCGTCAGTGCCTGCTGATTAAAGCTGCGTAGTCTGGACCACAAGCGCCGGGCGATTTAAAACATTGATAAAATGACAATCGTTAAAAAAGTAATAACATAAAGTAATAATAAAAATTTTTTTTATGAATAAATGAGTAAATTTCTTGTGAGAATATTTTTAATTTTAGAATATCCATTTTTTCAATAAATGTATAAAATCCCTTAGTGGAAGTATAAGGTATGTCTGTTTTCTCAGCAGGGCATGTAGCATTTTTTAGTCTAAAGGTAATTTTTTTCGTAAGTTTATTTAGTAATGAGCAGACGAATAAAAGATTGTCTATTCAAGGGTGGTTTTTTGATATGCAATTCAAATTTATGTTTGTTAATTAATTTTATAGCATGTGGCTAATTGATGGTATATATTCGTAAAATTATCTCCATTTCTCATTAAGGGAAATCAGCTATTGAAGTCGTACGCGATTTCCAAAATTATAGATATGTAAACTCGAAATAAAAGCGTTTTATGTAAAAACAACGATCAAGTTCGTTAATGGCTGAAATCGGACTGGGGAGATGGAGGAGTTGGGTTTAGAGGGGAGGAACTTCGAAAATTCGAAATATCTTCGTAATTATAAGTCGGATCGGAAAATTGTATAGAAGCCATATTATTGAAAATGTAATTACCTATAAATGTTGTTATATAAATATTTTTTCTATCATGAATATTAACCGAGATATTTGGATGTTTTAGTTTTCAACCTTCAGTAAACTCCAACTCCTACACATGCCATATTAACAATGAGCTATTGTATTATTATAAATATAACCTGGTATTTTAGCTATTGTAAGCTAAAATACCAGGTATTGGTCTCATTGAACTTTTTCGTTTTGATGTAAATGCAAATATGTGGCGCACGTGAGAAATCTGCTTAGTTAACGCAGCCCCGTAGCAGGCTAGTGTCTTTTGAAGCCTCCATTGATAGAATTGCCTGCTGTCACATATCAAAAATAATCTAAATGCTAAACGTTAAATTATTTTGTTGACTTCTTAAGATTTTCTAATATTTTCCGCCTGTTCGTTGGGTGAAGTATATACATTCTGTATTAGTCTTGATATGTGTCAATATTATGCTTGTTTCGTGGGAGATGAGGTAGTTTATACAGAAATGAAAAGGTCGTCAAGGTTAAATGAAACAATAAATGCTAGGTATAATAAAAATTCTATTATCACTATTAATATCCACAGATGAATACCGTAAGAATTTGCCTACGCTGTTATCTCAGAAGTTTCTATGTATGGATGTTCTGATAAGAAGTATAACGTAGTTATTCCAAACAATACTCTTAAAACGTGTCACATCTTCGTAAGATAAGAAGTCTTTTCGATCTCTACTTCTGCAGAAAGAATGTATTACGAAAATTAGCTGTGAAAAATAAGGTCTTTAAATTAATCTTAATATATGCCTTTATCACGTCAGCGGGGGAGATTAGGGATCATTAACCAAAATTTGAGGAGCAGGTTATAAGAAATACCAAAAGCTATGTTCAAGAAATATTTGTTTAAAGTGATATATACAACAAACAATAAGCTACACGGGTTCAATTTAAATTTTTCTAGTTTTTATAACATTTATGAGTACGGAAAATATAAAAGGATGATATAATGCATGGCCGAATTACATGTAAATGGTAATTGATAATGCATATCGTCGATTTAACACATTATGAATATTAAACAAATGAAAAAGTTCGGCCACAAAAAATATTTAAGACCTCAAAAATGTATTAAATAGAGATAAGCATGAAAAAAAATAATAGAACTACTATTTTAGACAAAACAAATATTCACTGTAAGCAAAGATGTAAAGAAATAGTAACTCATTAGAACAAATAAAGGACGTTCTTCGTTAAAAAAAAAACCCAGAGAAATGTAACATAAATTTTAGAAAGAATCGAGCTAGTGAAAATGAAATAGGGAATAATTCTAACGGTTTATATACGGGATTTTTGCATGTCCTCTGACACCAGTTCTTTATCTTATCAAATAACATGCACTCAACTGTTATCACTACGTCATTTCTCTATAGACCATTGTTCTTATATCACTTGGGAATCGCAATAAATAACTTAAGTATGTTCTGTATACTTTCTGGAATACAATGCGGTAATTATCTCCATAATGAGATATATTTTTTTACCTCTATAATAAACGTGTTACAGCGACCAAAGAAATATATAAGAGTTTAAAAACTCTATGATTCGAAGGGAATGACTAGTATTTCTTAAATTTTAATTTAATACTGTTCAGTTCTCCAATCCGTGTAAATATGCTTGTAGTTGGTTTAGATTCTTTTATAAATGAATATTTCCACTTTTCCGAGATGCGTTAAAATTTTCAGTCACTGTGTCCGAAATGACGATATCCTCGTAATTCATTCGTCATCAGTCTCATTCAACCCAATAATAAATAATTACTAGTAGCGAATACATAGGACTATCACAGTATCTTGAAACTTTATCAAAGGGATATCAATAGAAGGGAGCAATTCTAGTTATTTGAAGTATAAACTCTAAGAGCTCTTCAATTTCAATTCGAAGAAATCAGGAGTCATTAAACTACATCAGGCTTGGAAAATGGTGGCCCAGGGGACAGATAATTTTTGTTCCAATATTCCATTCAAATGCGAAGTACTTTAGAAAGTACGAAACTTAAAGAAAACGATATATATATATATAATGATTACATCATAAATTCCCGTGTTTGTACAGCGGAGAGATTTTCTTTATAATTAGGCCACGTTTAATTTGTCACTCCCATTTCTGTCCGCTAATCAAATATTTGCCCACACCTATATATCAAGTATAATAGCTTCATTCCTGAAAATTAAAATTGGTGGTAAAAGTAAAAATAAATAATTCGTTTTTTTTTTTTTTTTTGTTTATTTTTTTATTACTAATAGGTAATTGTCCTTCTGCACAAGCAATATACTTTTATGTTCAGTAAACAGTGCAAGGAGTAGTGAGTAGCAACGTGTATTAAATGACGTGATATAAACTATGCTGCCATAAGTAGTGAACAATTTTTTAGAGGTTGGAAAGTGCAATTTTATAATTATAAAGAAACTGTTGGCTCCAGAGAGGAAAGGAAAAGGATAAGTGCTCACCGAGGAATTAATGAAAGGTGAATTTTAAGGATGGTATTATAATAACGAATATATGATGAACTGATGACTATGGTAAAATGGAAGTAGAATGATGAGTTACTCACCGTATGAGGTGTTGTTGATGACTTGGGTTTGGAGGCTGCAACGTAGGCCAAATATTGAATAACCTTTTTCGTGTTCTCTGTCTTGCCAGCTCCGGATTCTCCGGTACAGAGAATAGATTGGTCCTCTCGGTCTGAAAAATAAAAGTTCCATTGTAGAAAAAATGGCACGTTACCATAAGAACTATTTACCACCTCACTCTTAGTCAAGATCCTTGAATGGAGCTACAGCTTGCATGCTTAAGTCCATTCATGAGGCTACAGAGGGATAACACATTAAAACTATTTTAACTTCCAGCTGATCCTGATGATCTGTAGTTTGGATAGCCATGCACAAGTAAACGACAAACTATGGCAAATTTCTATGGCTCTCCACCAATTATAACTTCTCGTGAAAAGTAATCAAACACTCTATATTAGCTGTGTAAAGTAAGTTTTAATAAGTATATATATATATATATATATATATATATATATATATATATATATATATATTGTTGGGCCTAACTAAGTTCGCCAAACTTGACCTGAGCGAGGGCGAACCATATTAAGTAACATTAGCGATACTTTTGAAAGGATTAAAAAAAAAAGGGAGATCGTCAAGTGACCGGAAAACATATAATACACTGCTTTAAGTAAAAATAGTGTATTGTATGTCTTCCGGGCAAGCGATAAGTGGGGAATAAATCGATCAGAACAGTCGGTTCCAGTTATTTCGATAACCCTTATCGATTAAAATATCCTAATTTGAATCAAACATCTTATGGATTCCGAGGGCTATAGTAATATGGTAAGAGCAGCTTGTGAAAGAACACAATAGTTGAAACAAGGCGTAGCGTTTAGATCATGATGAGGACAACTAATTTCAAATGGGAAATGGAGGACTGAGAATTTTCAAAATAAAAAAAAAAATAAAACTGAGGCTAGGTAATCGTTATTTATTTTCGAAAATAATTACGTTCTTCCTTGTGGTACGGACTGTAGAAAGTGAACAAAAATTAAAAACAAATAAATAAACACGCGAAAGAAACACACTTTAAAGTAAAGAAGCACAGAATATAGCAATATATTAACATTCTTAAGTTATGGGAACCTGATTATATGTCATTTCCTAAAACCTTTTTGGATCATAATTCTCTTCTAAATCAATGTTGTTTACAGGAAAAAAGTGTACAACCATACTGTTCGTATTGTGTAGCTATTTATTGTCTGCATTTTAAAAAATTGTTTTTAGAAATTTATGAGAACTAAAGAGTACTATATTATTTTTATTAAAGAAGACAAATGGTTATATTATATAGTTTGTTAAAGAATGTAAAAACTACTAACACCAAGCTGAACTTCGTATATAATTTTAACTTGGGGTACTGCTCCAGCATTTACACGAATGTAATACATATAACGCCACACGACAGAAATGTACAGGGTGGTTATTAAAACATATTCAATAACCTGTATGTACGTGTCTTTCGTAAAATATTCTTGGACGTGTTGTATCAGCTGCAAAACACACTAAATGGTCCAAAACACTGATAACTGAGGAAAAAATCACTCTTTATTGTAATAAAAAAGAAAAAGAAGTTTTACGAACAATATTGCTTTTGTACGAACAAACGATATAAGAAGGGTAATATATATATATATATATATATATAAGATGACCTAGAAAACATTCTTGTAAATATTTTGATCAGTACATCCTAAAACGCCTTATGAGGGTAAATAGATTGTCCTTGGATTTTGCATGGTCGTGTCGTTGCGATTTCCAAGTCCCCCCTAGCTAGGGAAGAGACACCATCACATCAAAGGATAGAATAACACGCGTTGACACGGGCACAATAAGCCTGCGGCTTGAGATGAAGCTCTTTGTGCCACGAAATTGCCTATATAAGCAACTCCAGGCCCTAAATATACCAACCGAGGAAGATTTAGTATGAACAGCAATAACTAAAAATAATAAAATGATTAAAGTAAAATTAGACAATTATTTCAGATAACAGGAGCAGCAATTCATTTTAAAATACACAGAAGTAGTTATAAGATTGAAATAATGACATATACAAGCCAAGCATCGCAACGGATAGCCAATATGCATACACTATGAAAATACAGCAACATAATCATTTTACAAAGGGTTATAAGAGCTCGATTAGTCTGGAAAAAAAAATAAAACTTCAAAAATATTATTTTTTATTTTAAATAACTATTCCAACATTTTTCAAGAAAGACATTAATTTTTAACATTAATGGAAACATAACTTTCACTTCATTTATCTCAAAGGTAGATAATGATGGGATAAATTTGGCGAACATAAAGGACAACATACTATCACTGTAAGAGTAAATACGGGGCTGGATTTCACATTGAAATACAGCACGGGATACTCTAGCTAGTTACTATTCCTGCATTTCCAAGAATGGTAAACCACTTTTCAGTTCACATTCCAAATGTACAGGTTATTATAATATTTTCAGAAGAATTAAAAAAAAAAAAAATCACTAAAATGATTTAAATGGATATACCACCGATAATTACCAGATCAGCAAACATATACCGAAAGCAGTGATCTAATATAAATCTTAATGTATCGCCAAAATGGATCACTCTGAGAATAAACACGAACCATAATATTACTGTGAGAGTAAATACGGGGCTGTATTTCACATTGAAATACAGCACGGGATACTCTTAGCTAGTTACTATTCCTGCATTTCCAAGAATGGTAAACCACTTTTCAGTTCACATTCCAAATGTACAGGTTATTATAACATTTTCAATAGAATTTGTTTTAATGAAAAACACTAAAATTATTTAAATGGGTATACCACTGTTAATTACCAGATCAGCAAACATATACCGAAAGATATGATCAAATAAATAATCTTAAAGTATGGCCAAACTGGATCACTCTGAGAATAAACACGAACTATAAAATCACTGTGAGAGTAAATACGGGGCTGAATTTCACATTGAAATACAGCACGGGATACTCTAGCTAGTTACTATTCCTGCATTTCCAAGAATGGTAAACCACTTTTCAGCTCACATTCCAAATGTACAGGTTATTATAACATTTTCAGAAGAATGTAAAAATCAAATATCACTAAAATGATCACATGAGAATGCTTAAACTATATGTTTTAGTTAATTTATCTTCTCGAACCTCAAAAATGAGAATTTGAGAATAAAAAGTCCGCCACAAAGGGGTTGCATAAACGAAACAGAATTCCCACGTGCTGGTACAACACGCTTGAGATATCGTCAGAGCACACAGACTCTATTTATATTTAAAAAACCGATGAGTAAAAGGGGGGGGGTTACTGAATGCACAATACGAGAAAGTACGAATAACTCAATTAATGCTTGAGTGACGAAATACTGCATAGATCAACAATTGTAGAACATCAGTACCTTTACAAGATTGGTTCTATTACATTTTATGATCTAACTCATAATGTGGGAGAAACTTTGAATTTTCGAAACCCCCTCTAAACCCCCAATATACCAGGTACGACTTCCGTCTATAACAATTATGATTTATAGTCTTCACTGAAACTGTTAAATATTGACTATAGTAGAGATTAAATAAAAATTTCGAGTAAAGAACGAAAAATCTTAATTGATGACATCATCACTTAACATATTTGTATCTCACAAAGAAACGTTCAATGGGAACCATATTTAGAAATACAGCTCCCATTAAGCGGTTCAGCTAATGACTGCTTATCTCTTGTATGTCATGAGCTAAATGAAGGCTGAAATCTAAAAGTCGTAGATTTCTCGTTAATAATCAAGATAGTGTAAAAAAAACGTATATAAACACAATCATAGAAAATGAAATTTGCAATAAGATTGGTTCTACACACTTTTTCGATCCGACATATAATAAAGGAGATATATCGAATTTTAAAAATTACCGTTCCCACTTTTCAGATTTCAGTCATTAACAAACTTGATTATTATTTTTACATAAAACGTTTAAATATCATAATAATAATGGGACTATAAAATCACTGTGAGAGTAAATACGGGGCTGGGTTTCACATTGAAATACAGCACGGGATACTCTAGCTAGTTACTATTCCTGCATTTCCAAGAATGGTAAACCACTTTTCAGTTCACATTCCAAATGTACAGGTAATTTTCTGAAGAATTTGTTTTAAAAAATCATTAATAGTTATTTATTATACAAGTGACGAAAGTAGATCATTTTACAACTCGAGTGAAAAGTTTACCCATACGAGCTCAGCGAGTGTGGTAATTTCACGAGAGTTGTAAATTCTACTTTCGTCACGAGTGTAATATTAAATTTTTTCTGTAATCGTGTAATACATGATCAGATCTAACCAGAATATGAACAAAATTAGAATGTTGTGAAGATTATGGTATGTTGTTGGTAGGTTATAAGCATGGTTGTGAAAGGTTATAAGCAAAGTTATAAAACAACTATTGATGATTGTGAAGTAGTGCAGGTTATAAACAAGGAAGGTAATTATTATTATATTTAAATTTTAAAATATATTGATTATTTCCACCAATAATTCATTCACATTTCAATTTATTTTGTTAAAATAAATTCTTACAATGTTAAGAAACATTTAAAAGCATTTAATTTCCAACTTCAAATTATTTTTTAATTTATACTTATTACTAATTAAGAAGGCAATTCACTTTCTTCACTTGTGAAGAAAGTGATTACTTTCTTCACTCTATTGCAAAATGTTTCACTTTCTTCACTCATTTCAGTTTAGTAATGTTACCATTATTCAACGATTACAGAAAAAATTATTTAAATTGATTAATTATCGGATCAGCAAACATATAAAGAAAGCTGGGATCTAATAAACGCAAATCTTAACGTATCGCCTTAATGGAATACTCTGAGAATAAACATGAATTATAAAATCACTGTGAGAGTAAATACGGGGCTGGATTTCACATTGAAATACAGCACGGGATACTCTAACAAGTTACTATTCCTGCATTTCCAAGAATGGTAAACCACTTTTCAGTTCACATTCCAAATGTACAGGTCATTTTCTGAAGAATTTGTTTTAAAAAACCACTAAAATTATTTAAATGGATTAATTATCGGATCAGTAAACATATAAAGAAAGCTGGGATCTAATAAACGCAAATCTTAACGTATCGCCGAAATGGAATACTCTGAGAATAAACACGAATTATAAAATCACTGTGAGAGTAAATACGGGGCTGGATTTCACATTGAAATACAGCACGGGATACTCTAATAAGTTACTATTCCTGCATTTCCAAGAATGGTAAACCACTTTTCAGGTAACATTCCAAATGTACAGGTTTCTATAACATTTACTAAAGAATATATAAAAAAAAAAAAAAAATTGACTAAAATAATTTAAGTGGATATACCAATGTTAATTATCGGATGAGTAAATATATACCGAAAACTGTGATTGAACATTTAAACTTTAAGTATGGCCGAAATGGAAAACTCTGAGTAAAAAGATTAAAAAAACATTTTCGAGTAAAGAAGGAAAACTCTTAATTGATAACATCATCACATAACATATATGCATGTATCTCACAAAGTAAAAGTACAATTGGAACCTTATTTAGTATTAAAGTTTTAATTAAGTGGCTCAGCATATAACTGCTTATCTGTGATATGCCATGAGTAGGAGTGGGGGTTAACTCAATGCTAAAATCTAAAAAGTTCTCGTTAATAATCAAGATACTGCAAAAACATATATAAACACAATCATAGAAAATTAAATTTGCAATATGATTGGTTCTATACACTTTTTCGATCTGACATATAATAAAGGAGATATATTGTATTTTCCAAATTCCCGCTCCCACTTGTCCCATTTCAGTCATTAAGAAACTTGATTATTTTATGATAAAACATTGAAATATAATAATAATAATGGAACTATAAAATCACTGTGAGAGTAAATACGGGGCTGAATTTCACATTAAAATACAGCACGGGATACTCTAACAAGTTACTATTCCTGCATTTCCAAGAATGGTAAACCACTTTTCAGTTAACATTCCAAATGTACAGGTTATTATAACGTTTTCAGAAGAATGTAAATAAACAAAAAAATGACCAGTATTACCCAGAGACAGTGATTTAAATTATCATAAAGGTACGCAATGATGGGATAAATTCCGGGAAAAAACAGGAATAACAAAATAACTGTGATTAAATACGGGGCTGAATTGTACAAAGATAAATACATGGCAGTACTCCCTCCAGCTATTATTCCTGTTTGGAAATTGCCTTTCTTATTCCTGAGTAGCTAAACACCAATAACACCATTTTTAAGGTTGTACCGACAAGAATAAAAATTACTTGTTTTTCTGTTTCAACAGTGTATTAGAGGCTATTGTTTAAATGATTAAAAAAAAAAAGTGTGTTTATTTTATGTTTCATAGCACTAAGACTACTCGGGGTGGGTTATTTGATTTCCCATGGGACTGATTAGCGAATTGAAAATATAAATCAAGTGTACCTGCTAATACACAAATGTGGTTTACATATATTTAGATAATTTTGCTTTTTTCTGCATTCTGGACATATTTAATAAAAGGAAAGACTCACCTTGAAGCATAGATCGATATGCAGTGTCTGTGATGGCGAACACATGAGGAGGTACTTCGTGTCTCTTGATTCCCTTGTACCTCTCCATGATCTTCTCCGTGTAGATGGGGAGTCGCTTGTACGGGTTGACCACCACGCAGAAAAGGCCAGAATAGGTCTGAAAAAAAAAAATGTTGGAAATTAGAGCATAGTATATAAACATTTTCAATAAATTGAGGATTACCATGTACCATAAATTTAGTTGTGTATGGAATAGTCGCACCAGCTACTTTTTAGTGGATTTCCTTTAAGACTCAGCTATTGAGGTTGTATTCATGACGGGAGTTTCGAAAAAATTCCTCAAATGTCCATGGATTCTACCTAGGAGATGACGAAAATTAGGTCCGGCCTACATTTATATATATGTGTGTGTCCGTTACCGCTCTTACGGTCGCAAGTTTTGTTTAGTCGTTACCAAACTCGATATATAAGCGTTTTATGTAAAAAGAAAGAAAGTTCGTTAACGACTGTAATCGGAGGAGAGGAATTTCGACAAGTCGAAATGTCTTCATTGTTATACGTCGGATCTAAAAAGTGTATAGAACCAATCATATTGAAAATTCAAGTTCCTATAAATGTTGTTATATACGTATTTACTCTATCAAGAATAATAAACGAGATATTTGGATTTTTACTAGTTTTCAGCCTTCAGTAAACCCCCACTTCTACTCATGTCATATTAAAAATTAACTGTTATATCATGACCCACATTATTCTGGGCTTAAATACCAAATATTGTTTCCATGGGACCTTTATTATGCGAGATACATGCAAATTTGTTGTGCAGTGACGTCATGAATCAAGGTTTTACGTTCTTGTCTCGAAAATGTACGTATAATCTTTTATATTAACGTTTTAACAGTAGAGTACATATTTGTGATTGACAGAAATAAGACAAGGAATAGGGAGGGGGGGGGGTTTTAAAGAGGAAAGGGAATTCGAAAATTTAAAATGTTTCCGATATTATGAGTCGGATCAAAAATTGTTGTTTTCAGCCTGCCGTAACCATCCCCCACCCATTCTACTCATCGTCTTTTTCATAGAATTATAGAATGCGTGGTGAGATGAGATCTCGAATGTTATACCAGCAAGTGGGAAATCTGCTTAGTTAAAACAGCCCCTGCGTGACGGACTTTTTGATAGTTAATTTTATGGCTAGGAAAAAAAGAGATTCCGTGATCATACTTTATAAATAAATACGTATAATCACCAGTCAGAAAAATGAATTAGTTTCAGTTATATGGTGGGACCTAATAAATGACCCATTTATAATTCATTCAACAAAAAATAGGTTCAGTTTTTCCTCTCACCTTCTCATTAAATACCACCCAACAAGAAATAAATAGAATCAACTCCCCAATAACACTTACTATAAGAGTAGTGGTGAGATCGACATTTTAAATTCATTTCCAAAATTAACACAAGGCTTTTCATCAAAATCTTTTAAGAACAAACATTAAATTTCTCTGAAATCTTAGACAAATGTTGGAATAACATATTAGCAAATTAATAATTGACGAAGAAAGCAGAAAAGTCGCACTCTTTAATTCCTCCAGTAAAGTTAATACATTTTAAATTTGGGTAAAGCTGATTTAAATGAGCCCTTAATAACAATATAAATAATTTACGCATGGTATATTATATAAAATAAAGGGATATGTCATCATTGATAGCCACAATTAATTAGCCATGAATATCTGATCCCTTAATCATTGGACACAGTTGGTTGGTTGAATTAGTTTAGCCAAACAAATACTACGGAGCGAGGAGCGTGCAGCCAAGCAGTAACACTTCTTTCTCAGGCTTATCAAAACTTTACTCCTAACCTTACGTATTAGAAGGATATATTTATTTACATACATGAATTTAACTCAAGGTGAATGTAAAATAAAATAAAGTATAGCTCGATTACTTCAATATTTTAGAGAAATTCATTGGCATAGATTGTTAACACTCACAAAGGTGGAGGGTAATTGGCCATAAGTAAGAATTGCAAACCAAGCAATATTTCTGACGTAGTTTATAACTGATAACAGTACAACCATTTCAAAATTACTAATAAATAAAACTACGCATTTTAATTACTATTATGAAACTTCAATAACGCCAGAAAGGTTTAAATTGAAAGGGGGGTTTGCCTAAACAATGACATAAAAATACGGGGCCATCTGATACTAAACCCGCAAAATGACTCCATGAAAAAACAAGATAATAATTCTTCTGGAACCAGAACCATATTAAAAACAAACATCAATTAAATAAGTGTAATAGCTGATAGTACGATATGTGAACTCAATTACTCAGAACTACGTAAGAAAAATCTTAAATGCTAAGGAATTAAAACAATTATACAAAATAATTTTTGTTTCATGGGTTCTTGGAACTTTATTTCTTTAAAGTATTGATTTTTTCCAGCAATGTCAACATTTTCTGAAAGTCATATATTACTCAATACCAGAAGCCAGAATTATAAACGTCCTTTAAGATTTACTAATATTAATTTTAAGCATAAATAGTTTCGACACACATAAGCAAGCCTGAATAAATATTTTATTATAAGCAAACGTAGGCACAAGTATTATTTCCTAAAGAAATCGCAAAGATAAAGTATATGATAGAACTCAGATTAGGAGACTATGTCCTCATTTACTTGCTTTTAGTAATATTCATTTTAGTTTTACTAATATTCAGTTTAAGCATAAATAGTTTCGACACACATAAGTTAGCCTGAATAAAAATTTTATTATAGGCAAACGCAGGCGCAAATGTAATTTCCCCTAGAAATCGTAAAGAAATACTATATGATAGAACTCGGGTTGTGTGACTATGTCCTCATTTACCTCAAACAAAGAGCTCCAAGAACACGAAATTATTATTCTAGTCTCCGGTTACATGAATTACTATTTAACAAAGCTGTGTGTGTTTGTTTGTTTGTGTGTGGGTGTGTGTGTGTGTGTGTGCGTGCGCGCGCGTGCGTGATGAGAAAGTGGGAAAAAAAAGAATATTTAATCTGTTCATTTTATTAATGTAGATACGAATTTTTGTATTTGATTTTAGTTTTAATTTTAACCATTGAAAAGTATATAATTGTTTCCGTAATTTTATTAGTCTGTATAGTGTTTAATTATCTTGTTTCCTTACAAGATATTTTTTTTTTGTTTTTGAATTTAATCTTTCCTTTTGATTTTTTTTATTGTTGATTCGTGTTTTTTTTTGTCTCTTGTTGCGTTTTGTTATTTGGTTGCGTTCTGTTATATAGTTGAGTTTTGTTATTTGGTTGCATTCTTAGTTTGTTCTGTTCTAATTGTATTGTTTAATTTTTTCTTGTTACCGTTTTCATTTATGTATTTTGTTTATATTCATTGTTTTTTTTAACAGCAATATCGCCTCCCAGCGAACGCTCCGCAATAAATAAATATTTAACAAAGGTATAACATTTTTCCTGAAATGTTTTCTACACCTTTGGATCAGAGATAAGCTGAGAGCGTCCTTCCTATTGGCGGAGGTATTTCTATAAGGATGATAGATGATGTGGAAGGGAGTATTCTATATAGAGACAATGAGGATGGAGCGGTGGATGACCTCAGGCACCAGCTGGTTTGGTTCCTTCCCACCACCGCCATGCTATTTAGCCATCCAACTAACTGTCCAAGAGCACGGCTACCAGACTGCTTGCCGCCGCATCACGCTATTTACGCCTATTAATATTAATTTTCTAATTCGGGGTTTGTTCAGTGGCTGTCCGGACAAACCCCTATTTCCCCTCTCATGGCTCATTTAACATATACTATCACCAACTATGTTGAAAATAAATTTGATCAATCTGCTCTTAATTACTCCAAGATACAACTGGACAGAAGAGCTGGCCCGAGAAAAGTAAGAAAATTTTCCACGTTCTGGTATAACACACGTGACCTCTTCTCACCACATATTCTTTATTTCTATGAAATAAACGAAGAGTAGAAAAGGGAGCGGGGAGAGAGGTACTCAAAGCTGAGAAAAAGAAAGTACGAAGAACTCGCTTAGTACTTAAGTTAAGAAAAACATTGATAGAACAGCAATGTAGAGCTGCAATAGTTTAACATGGTTCATTCTATAACATTTCACGATCCGACTAATAATAACACAGGCATTTTATAGGCTGATAATTTTGAAAGGTCCGTTTTCTGCCAATCGCAAATATGATCTTTCCAAGTACGGTCAAGTACAGATCAAATGACCATTTTCGCGACAAGAACCTTACTTGATGAGGATATCGCAAAAGCGAATTTCCATGTATCACGCATAATAAAGGTCCCATGGAAATAATATTTGGAATAAAGATTTCCATGTTATAACAGGTTATTGAGATTAGGTTATGAGTATGGGTTTACTGAAGGCTGAAAATGAAAAATTCTGGGTAATATCTGGGTAATATTAATTAATTAACTCTTAATATCTGGGTAATATTAATCATAGAGGAAATATGAATATAACATTTATAGAAAATAAAATTTGCATCGTGTAGTATCGGAGAAATTTTGAAATTCTCCCTACTCCCCCTACCTCTCCACGGCCAGCTTTAAGCCTTTAACGATGTACTAGGTAGGATTTATATACATTTGCAGTTCGTGTAAGGAATACAACTCCAGTAGCTGATACCCCTTCGGCAATCTGTTAAAAACAAAAAAAAAGGACTATTCCACAAATATTATATTGGGTTACACAAATGCGGTAGGAAAACTTGGAGGAGATGTCTGAGGATCACTAAATATTTGGAAAGCTGCAAGTGTTAAAGCACTACAGGTGAGAGGACAAAACATCAATATTTTAGGAGGCGACACAACTGAATTGGAAGAGTTTGATTTCCTACTAACTGTGTTACGCAACGTTAAGTGGCACTGATCTCGTTATACCCCAAAACTCTGGCAGTATAACAACAGTAGTCACCAATCCTAAATGATCATTGGCGCTGAAATGGGCCAAACGGAAATATAAAGCTTGAAAATCAGGAGGGGGGGGGGTACGTGAACTAAATAGTGTTGCCATTTTTGAGATAGATGTTATTGATTTATTTTAATTTATGTATCATGAATTCGATATAATCGATTAAGGCTCCATCGTCAAGTTTCTGGGTAAAGGCATGCTCTAACAACAAAGGCAACCTAGAGGCATGGCCATTTTTGTTCAGATCCCGATCTGTTGGCCTCCAAAATCTAGGAACATTAAAAACATAATGCACATCAAAAGGTCAACCTCAATAGCTGATTTTCAATAAGATATACCTGCTTAGGTCATTCATCAGTTCCATTTTGACCTTGTTCACTACGAATTCTTAAAATATTTCCAACTATTTAAATCAATTTATAAGTAAATAACATTCAAATATTAGAGGAATTAATATTTTGTTAAGGTTAGATTGTATTGGGGGAATGCTATGATTTAAAGTAACCTCCAGTTGAAAGGTCCAACCAATAAGTGTGCACCACCAAGTAATTAAAAAACGAATCAAATAATATCATAAAGACATCAATCAAACGGTAGCTGCGCAATAAACACGATAGCTAATAATTACGAGCTGCCTGAAATATGCGCTGAATGCAGTTACGTCCAAATAGAGCTATAGAAATGTCGTTTCCTAGGCAATGAGTATTTAATAGGCTAATAACAGCGTTTTTATTTACTTTCGTCAGTAACTAAATAGCTACTGAATTTAGCAGGAGCTAAATGTATTCTTGTAGAGGAATTGACGTGTCATCTGGAGATCCTTTTCTTATGTTGTTTTGTTATACATTCTATATAAAAGCAACGCCAATACGTAGGGAATAAGTCCTGCTTAAATTTTTCCAAGGCCTCAGCATTCTGAGTATCCCCGGCAGACCTTTAGCGGCACTAGATCTAGCGAATCTGAGCCTATCTAGTCTTCTTCAACTAACAATTATTTCTAATATGCCCCATTGCAAAAACAAAAAGATCCAGTACCAGCACAATATTATGGTTCTATAATCATTTAATTATAGATGACTGTCTTTCTTATGATTGACTGTCTTTCTTAATCTGGAAGGTCAGAAAGCCGTTTTCGAATTAAATCCGAATGCAATTTGATAACCAATAATTCTAAAATCATAGTTCATTTCTTGAATAGGTTTAGACTATATGCCATTACGATAGGTTCATAAGTTCTCTCCTTCTGGCTTCTCATTTGCACTAGTAGGGGAAGGTAAAAGCTGAAGTACCTTCCACACTGCATAGATGTTTACTGATATCGCTGTCTACGGTATGAAGGGTCTCACGCAGGATTTTGACTTTAGATACCACTCTCTCCTATATTCATGATATCTTTATTTTTAGATGTCTTATTCAATAGGCAGTAAGCAATGACTTGTGGTCTCCTTCATACCCCTTTCGTTTGCGGAACTTTTGGACGTAGAATAAATTTTGGAGGAACATAATTAGTTCAAATTGTTCATTCAAGATTGGTGAATTACTAAAATATGATTTCTATTCGTTTTAACTAAATAATAATAGACTAATGTATTTAACGGTTTTATTAAAGAAACAGTGCCCATGAAATTACACCCGAATATTCCCACGGTGAGCAGCATCTTTTACCAATGTCCGTAGATTCACACTCTTCAACTGTTGCCACTCCATTTTCTTGAACCAGCTGGTGGTGGTTTCAGACGCTAAGTGTCAAGTCTTCTTAAAGAAAACTTTTTCATATGATTATTTAAATTATGTTTAAAGAAACTAAACGTTAACAAAGGCTTTGACAGAAGAAAAAGAATGAGTATCTTTCAGCTTTATGGCCTGGGCTTTTCCCCTCGGATTCGGGCGGAAACATATACGTCACTCCCTACCATATTGTGCATTAAGAGATTAATAAAATTCTAAACGTCATTACAATTGTTTACTATGCTTAACTGGACTCGAGAATCAAATCAATGTTCAACCTATAATCCGCTTTATAGTACAACTAAAAATAATGTGGTTCGTCATGCAGGGATTCTGTAGATACTACCCACCTACGCACAAACCCATTTTTAAAAATGCCAAAAAAATGTTAAAGTTCAATAAAAAAAAAATTAATTAAGTGTAAGAAGGAATATCACTTGAAAGTAATAATAAAAAGTAATGAATGAACAAATAGTTGAATTGTTGGAAACCTATAGCTATCTGAAGGCTAGGTGACCCGAGCCTCCCCTTGAACCATGACAGCTGATACTTTATCTACTGTAGACTTAAGATGGGTGGGGTAGATCTCAGGAATGTCACCCTCGTTATCTTGGAAACAGTCTCTCCTCGTAACTCTTGTTCTCAATATCAATATCTTTCCTCGGGAATTCCTCCACTTACAGGTCGGCCAACATCTGTGTTATAAAGACATAAAACAATAACGGATGAAAAGCTAAGGATAATTACTTACGATGCACGGTTGAGTGTGAGAGAAATGTTACGAACAGTACTATCACGGTTGAAAGTAGATAATATAGCAAGATATTTGAATCATTACGGAGAAACTGATTCAATAAAAGTTCTCAACAGAAAAGAAAAAAAACGGTTTTAATAAAAACTTCTTCATTTTCCACTAATACATTTACTAAATATTTTCCAATATGAAACCGTTATACAAGGTAGAATTTAGTGGTTTGAGACAGCAGATTTTCTTTAAGGGAAATCAGCTATTGTAGATGAAGAAAATGTCCGTTCAAAATTTCTTATTTATATATTTGCTATGGCGGTCGCAATTCTGGTTTAATCGTTTTATTCAAAATGAAAGACTAAGTTCGTTAAAGGCTGAAATCTGGCTAGTGGGGGGGGGGGTAGAGTGGAGGAATTTCGAAAATTCTTATTATATACGTTACTATACTATTGCTGATTGTTATTGATCGAAATGGTAAGCATAGTAGATTCCAGACCTCTGTTGGAGGCGAGCAGAGAGCATGTTAAATACCCTGTAAACTAATTTAAGTGCCAATACCAACCAGGATGCCAGGAGAGTACCTGTCTGAAACCAGAGAGAAGGGAACGGACCTTCTGATTGAGTAAATTTAGAGCAGTATGAAATCCGCAATACGAGCGAGAGCTTAGACACTACATTGGACAGAAAATGGTAATTATAAACGTTCACTATAATAAACTACGGCTATACGGGACGGATTACCTAAAGGTTAAAGGCCCTAAGTATTAGCAGATTTCCCTTAAGGGAAATCAGCTATTGAGGTCGTACACATGACGCGAGTTTTGAAACATTTCTTCAAATGTCCATCGATCCTACCCAGGAGATGACGAAAATGAGGTCCGTTCAAAATTATATAAATATATATTTGTCTGTTAACGCTCTAGCGGTCGCAATTTTTGTTTGATTGTTACCAAACTCGGAATTTAATCGTTTTATGTAAAAAGGAAGATCAAGTTCGTTAATGGCTGAAATCGGACCAGTGGGAGGGGGGGGTTTAGAGGGGGGGATTTTTGAAAATTCAAAATATCTCCGTTATTAGGGTCGGGTCGAAAAATTGTATAGAATCAATCTTATTGCAAATTAAATTTACTATAAATATTGTTCCATATATTTATTCTGTATCTCGAATATCAACCGAGATATTTGCATTTGTATTGTGTGTGTGGTCGGCAGGACTCGGCTGTTCCGGACTTTCCGCCGAGAGCTATGGCGGCAGTTTCCGTAACTATTCGTCCCTCGTGAATAGGTTTAGAGATTCCTTACTACTACTGCTGTTATTGGGCAGATTTCTCTACTGTAAAACTTCACGTGGGAAATCTGCTTAGTTTACGCAGCCCCTGCGTGATGGACTTTTTTATTTAGTGAGCTTATGAAGAGAGTCCCAAAAAAGAATATGAAACCGAAAACGAAGGACAAAATCGCAGGGTGATTCTCGCGTGGGCAACATAATTTATTTATTTACAGTCTTAGTAACTAAAATATTTATTCCACCCTGGCTAGAAGAAGGAAGGTAGCCCGTCCTAATTAACCGCAGTAGCATAAAGTGGACGTCAATTAAAAACAAAATTCTAAGAGAACTCATTGTATTCATGCGACCTATAATTTGTTACGTGTTATTTACTCCAAGTTGTTTATATGCAACTATTTCTCACATTATTTTTCTTAAAAGAGACACTGTCAAGGACATGACGGCGGAAGTGAGTAATAGACAATTATTCAATTTTAATTCTCAACATGAAATATTATAGGATAGAGAATCGGGGAGCATCTAATGAACGAAGTAGGCCACTAGTTGGTCGGTACAAGCCAATTTGTGAATTGCCTCCATTTCGCATAATGATGTCTGATTACTTAGGACTCCTTAAATTAACTCCATTGGATTATTTTCATTCATCTTTAGAATAGGATTGTTTACTTCACTCAGGGTAAATAATGGCTATAAAAACACGCTTGCTCTCATTTCCCTTAAATTTATCTTCAACTAAATGAAATAAATTTAGCTTTATGAGATAGTATATTCAACAACCTCCTTCAATTATGCTAAATTTAAATTCTCTGTCTTAAATTTTCCTTTTATAGGCCAATATCTATTTAAAACGTATTTCGGAGAGGAAAGGTAAACCCCACATTAATGTTGTACTTGCAGTTGAATTATATTCACACTACCTAAATAAAAAACAAAACAAAAAAAAAATGGAAATCTAAAAATCAACAATAATATTTTATTATTCCGTACGATATTTTTTTTCATAAGCCAATAAACAGAAAAGGTGGTAAAAACAAATTGCCGGAAAACGTACTTGTTCTGCCACAAGTTGTTTAGATAACTTGTACTTACAACAGAAATATTGCACAAAAAAAGCTAAAGAATATCACCAGTCAAGCGGTAATTGAAGGAAGATATCGGTGATAAGAAGAGAAGAAAAAATGTATTCAATTATTTTTTATATCATTGGTGAGTGGAAAATTAATATCATGCAATTATTAATGTGTCCCCGGGTAGAATAATCGGCAATGAAACCCGGAATTATAAAAATGTAAATATTCAATTTCCACATTTGGGATAATCGAGTTTCATGTCCTCAGGAAAAGAAGAAGAAAATCCAAATTTATCCATCAATCGATTCAACCAGAATGAAGAATGGTGGATTACATAAGACGGGCAAGTGATCGTGCCGGCAGACTTCAAGGGGGGGGGGTCTATTGCAAAGCACAATGCATACCTACTGTCTGGACAAGCTTTCACAAGAACCTGCTGTTGTACCTGATGACAAGTCAGGAATTCTACTTAGTGGCCATTAAGGAGAATAAACTTTACTGTTTGCAATACGCAATAAAAATAGGATTGTTAAGTTTTGTCTCATAAAATGTAGTAATCAAACTAACATATTAGCACAGTGTATTAGGAAACGCACTTCAAGGACCAAGCTCAGCGACGATTTACTTTTCATTTTTTATGTACACTCTGGATAGAAAGAAATATAAACATTAAACTTAAATGATATTTCTTTAAAACATCATCGACTCTTTTGAGAAGACTTTCTGTCACACAGTTCCCATTTTTCATGAAAAATTAATATCTTAACTAAACAAGAACATAAACCAAGGCCTGGCACATTCATTGTTGTATACAATTTTATTGGTAGTATATACCAAAGAATAGCTATTTCTTACTCAAGAAAATTTTTATTAGACTAAAGATGCTGATAAGGCACACCAGAGACTGAATAGAACTCCAAACTCCACGCCCGGTAATGAATTTGTAAGTAGCTTTATTTTAGCAATGCCTAAGTTTGGATTTAATACATGTAGCACAGGGATACAGTACTTTAAACATTGGACACTTCGTCAGTCCCTTTTCAATAATATACAATGTAATTATACTTAAGATCTGATAGCTCTTTTTGCGAACGACAATTTGTAGAAACAAATTTGCCAAAGATAACATTTTTAAGCGAACAGAGGAAAGAATATATGGAAAGAGAGTTAAAAGTGACAATGATTAAATAAGGATTGGGGGCAGGAAGACAAATTAAGTGATAAATGATGGAGCGAGGAACGATGCCAAATACCCACGTACTTCAATACAAACAACCTTCTAGAGCTATGTCGAGTATCTACCTTTATTTAATATTATTTATTTTGATTTGTTTCGTAGCTAATAATTTAATAACACAAGTTAAAAATAAGTCGTAGGGCAATATAAAATAAAAAAAAAGATTGACTGGTTGGCATATCTTCTCTGCATAACTCTATCTGACCGAGATTCCATTATTCAAAGGAGCTAAAGATATAAATACAATATTACGAATCGGGACAAAGTAATTAAAATACTTATTGATCAGCAAAACTTCATTTTATTTGATACCTAGGTAGCAACCGTCGAATATTAATTTAAAATTCAAGGTATAAGGTTGGATTTAAAATTTTGTGTTCTAACTCTTTTGTACGTTTCTGTGAAAGTGAAAACTTCAAGCTCATGGGAACAATCACTATGTGAAGTATACAGATATAAACCCAAAAATTCTTTATACGAAAAATTAGAAAAACAGCTATAACTTCCTGAAGGTAAATCAGATATTCACGTTGTGTGTGTGTGTGTGTTGACAGGTCCTCCAACGAACACACACATTTTTAATGTTTCAACCTCAAAAAAAGAGTAGATTATAGGAATAACTACATTGGTTGTGTAACATTTTTTCTACGAAGTGGCTTCTATGCAAGACAATATGCAAATATTCCTCTTTTCACGCGAGTTATTTGTACTTCTTTATTGTTTACATCCTTCAGTAAACCCCAACTCCTTCTCATCTGACAAGAACAATAATCCAATACATTATGAAATGCCTTTTATAACATGACTTAAATGTTTGACGCGACATTTTCAATTAATATATACGTCCGGAGAGGTCTTCACTTTAAATTTTAACGATACCGATTCATATAAGAATTAGAAATAAAGATTACATATTATTAATGGGAGTAATCGAAACGGGGGCAAAGAATAAGATACAAAATCATGTCTGCCTCCGTTATTATGCTTCAAATCAAATGTTTAATTCTAAATTCCTCAATATTCATCCAATCCCCACTATGTATCTCACGGGAATACTAAATTAACATGCTCTCCAGTTTAGCATAACATGTATAGAAACAGTACGGTCAGTACATTTTCGGTGCATGTTACAAGGCGTATGAGTTATACGGCATTATTCAGAGCATAAATTAGCCCAATCTTTATATTTCCGTGGAAAACCATTATATATATATATATATATATATATATATATATATATATATATATATATGTTAACCTGTCAAGGACGGAAAACACAGGTAAATATTAAATATAAAACAAACTAAGTTTATAAAACAACAAAGTCTATGGACTTCTGCGTTGACGCAGGAAGCCCTGAGTTCGCAAAATTACAGAGCAACTATTTGCTGCAAAGAGGAAACTCCAACTAGAACTACCAGGTTCAAAGTCACGGTCGATGAAGTATGCCTGACCGCTGGAAAACAATTCTTCCATTACGGATTTCCGTTCACCATAAATTTACATCACGAGAAACTTTTACCCTTCTTCTTTCATGGGTTTTCTAACTTTTTATTTATGAATGTCACTACTAATCGTTTGGAAAAGAAGAATGGATATAAAGCTAACAATCTTTATTCCAACTTTGTATACTACTTTGCCGAGAGTAGTTCAATGATTGCAGATGAGAAGAAAATCAGATGACAACTTTATTAGTCTTATAGAGAAAATTCACAATTCAAGAACAAATGTAGGGTAGGAAAATTTGGTGAATGAATCTTATATAAAAGGTAAATTAATTAAAGTTTCAATTATAAAATCGAGTGTGTTAACACTTTTGCGGCCGCAATATTTATTTTATAGTTGTCAAACAATATATAATCATTAGTTGCAAAACTAAAGGTCAAGTTCGTTAGTGACCAAGAAAAGGTGGAGGGGGATTAAAGAAAGGCTCTGATACCTACATTATTATTAGGACGATCATAAAATCAATTAAAAGAAATCTTCCTAATAAATCAACATTCGACAACTGTTCCACACATTTTCGGAGCTATTTGAATTTTTTTTTTGTCATTGGTTTTCAGTGAGCTCCTATTCCTTCCTTCAAATGTATTTAGCACATGGGTTCATGTAGACATTGTCTGCATTTGGCTCTCACGTCATCTATGTTTCAACCCTACAAGTAGGAAACCTGGTTAGTTTACGCGGTCCTTGCCTGAAAGACTTCTGAAGTTCATACTTGATTGCTTCAAGTTGCTGGATGCGCACTTCCGTCTATAAAATCGTATCGGACAATTGCAAAACAAACGTTTGTAAATGGGATTCACCGAAAGCTGAAGTTCATTACTACCAAAATGGCAGACAATTTGGAAGAGAATAGCAAAAGTCTAAGCAAAAACGAGTTCGTTTCCACACAGCAACTCTGGTTGGAATCATATCGCGACTTTCAAACTTCTGAAGCAAACAATAATTTTAAAGTGTGTACCAACTACGCCTTATTATACAGTACGCATTTTCGAAATGAAACCGAGTACAACGGGATGCTCAGCCCTCCCTTCTAAATCAAAAGGTTCACAAGCCCTCCAAGTACAATAGCGGGATCCTCGACTGTCACAAAGAGTCGCCTCCCTCTTTTGGAGCTATTAACGCTAAAAGCTAAAAGGTTCTTCGACGAATGCAATGTACAAACAACAAGGCACGGAAACCAAGGCTGACTCACTTCAGATAAGGCCGCCGTAGTAGGTACCGATTGACGTCAGTCAGCTATTTCCTCCCTCCTGTTTCCTAACTGATGTTTTTGCTATGACTAATAATACCTTTCTTTTATAAGCCACTACTACAATGTAAAATATCTAGGCGTGAGCTTCTTTAAGGGTGAGAATGGATAGAAAGATTTAGTAGAGGATCGCCTGAAACAATTGGACACTGACGAAATCAAACGAGACACTCAATCTCTTATGTGAAACTATTGTCGAATCTGTGGGTAGATGTAATCTTTTCTGGCTGGTCGTCTAGTACACGTTAGCCAAATTTATCCGACGATGACGGGGGGGGGGGGCACATTTGACAATAGTATTTTATATTCTGGTGGAACAAACCCACTACGTGAAAGTTGAGCAGTTATTTGAAAGTTGAAGTGAAATGAAAGGCTTGGTGAAAAGGAAGGTGAAGCGTATTGACCATTTTCTAAGGCACTAATAATATATGTGGTCGTAGCAATATTAGAAAAGACGAAAGTCATTTCTCCAAAAACTGAATCCATTATTTTTATTTATTTATTCAGGTCCATCTTGAGCTACTAAGGTTGATTAGGACGGGCTATCTACAGATTAACCCCCTTTCTAGCCAGGGTGGGGCTAAGGATTTTATTTATGAGTCCGTCACTAAATACACTGCTATTGCCCAGGTAAGAATCAAGCACGACTCTAGGTTTATCAAGTGAGATAAAGACCAATGCCTTAACTCGCACTGCTAACTTCAGCATTCAATCCATTATAGAAAACTCTAGGAATTTCGAAGGGTAAGGCTATATAAAAGAGCAGCCTGCAAAGAAGATAATTTTGCATTATTATAAAAAGGTAGTCAAATGTATTAAATAACTAGCGCCTATGTACATCTAGGTGAGGAGATCTGACCCTTCTGAACCCCTCAAATACGGTTACGTATAGCATCCGAACTTTTAGAATTCTACCGTACCTTTGCTGCATGAAATTGTAAAACTCGTTATCTATACAAAATTAAATGGCGCAGCTTACAGGAAGACTGTTATCTCCTATCGCAACAAGGAAGATATCACCAAATGGCACTTTTCGATGTGCTACAATTTTAATCATATACTAGGAAAAGTTTCGTTATTTCACAACATTATTATTTTATGTACTCATGAATCTGATAAAAAATAATTAGGAAATGCAATATATCGGTTATCGGCAGAAAGCAAATATAGTTTCCTTATTTCCATCCCACTTGGCAGCGATACAAATGATCGTAAATTAAAAAAAAAAAAAAAAAAAAAAAGCTAGAGAGCGAAAAGTTGTTTTTTATTTTGCGTAGTCTAAAAATAATACAAAACATGACGCAATAGCACCGAAATAGATTCCAGTTGCCACGAAACTGACAAATTGTCTCCACCCTTCCCGAGAAAGGGACTGAAAATGAAAAGAGAAAAATCTTTTATTTTTCATATTCCCTTCCTTTCATATATGGATAAGTCCAGTGGTGAAGCTAAGGTTCAAGGGGCCCTCGGAAGATTTGTCACAGGACTCTATGTCTTACCAACAACTTAATTGTTTTCATATTACACAGAATATTGGATTACCACTTTTAATGTATAAAAAGTACGCCCAAGCAGGGGGAACTGCGTAAATTAAGCAGATTTCTCTCGTGAAGTTTAACCATAGGTAAATCTACATACTGGTAACAAAACTCCACCTTGAATATTAAGTGAATAAATACAAACGATAATAAGAAATATTTAAGTCAATTTTAACAAACACCGACGGCACGTGTCTTAAATGTAAACAAACCACACCACACCGGAAGGAAAAACAATTACTGAAATATATCAGAATATAACATATGAATTTAATTGAAAACTATTTACTACACATCTAGTACTGTAGTCCAAGAAATTAAGACGGTGGGGACAGAACATATTTGCAAGTATCTCGTATTATAAAGGACTCTTGAAAACAACATTTGGTATTTAAGCTTCGAATAAAGTGGTGTTAATATATAACAAAGTATAGTTTATGCAACATGAGTAGAAGTTAGAAAAATTTAAATATCTCTGTTAATAATCAAGATAAATAATAAATTTATATAACAATATACATAGTACATTCAATATGCAATGGTTCTATACAATCCGACGTATAGTGACGGAGATATTTCGAATTTTCAAAATTATATATACATAAAAGAATATATACACTTCTTATGATTGCTGTTGATAGTCATTATTGAATCAATAAAAGAATTTGCAATTTCGGTTTTTCTTCTATTCCTAGCTAGTCCTACTGTAGCATGGTCCATTTACGAATGAAAAAGAAAACAAATAAAGGGGATTACAGTTAGTAGAATCTGGAGCTCCATCATTACACCATCGGTCAATAACTAGCTTCCGATAATTGCAGAACTCCGAATTTCGTAGGTCCTCATCCAGGCCATCCAACTACTTTGGCTTAAGCTTTGCTCTCCATGCCCAAACTCATATATCATCTATACATCTCTCTTTCTCTCCCTCTCTCTTCAATCTTTAGTATGCGTGGAGCTGATCACTTCACCATCTATAAATCAGTGTGGCTGGCCTTGGCATTTCATGGGCAGTTGAGCCAAATATTTCTACATATATATGTACGCTCGCCGTTTCTGCTAAACCTTCAGACCTACTGCTGTATTATAGTTCCAAAATCATATCCCGAGACTTTTCTGCGAACCATCAGAACTCATGCTTAGTCAAAGGCAACGTCGGCGATTTACATCTATTATTCACAGAAGGGAATAAATAAATACAAAATTTAATTTTTTTCCACATACCCATTCGCAGAATGAGATATTTTTTATGATCGTATATCCAGCGAAGAATAAAGGAAACTAAATAATAGTTCTGAAACATTACCTTAATCTTACGTTAATTTTTAACTGTAGCCAAAATAAGAACTAGGGCTAACAGTATAAGCTACTTGAATGTAAGCTTCAGTTTAAGTGTGTTAATATTACAGGCTTCATCTTGTCGCATAAAGCCACTTCCACAAGTTAAACGAAAAAATCCTTTTCACGAAGCATGGCTTTGCCTTCTTGCATGTTTCAAATCCAGCCTTAACTTTACAACAGATGCCATATCTAATTTATTCATAAACTCCCAAAGTTTGGCACGAGTCAACGCTCGCCCATTCCGACCCCTCATTTTAGTCTCAGTCCACGTACTTGGAACTCGATTCGGACGACACTTTCATTATTCATAATGGGGATCACTGAGATAATAAAATTCTTAAGACGAAGAACAAATTCCATCGTGTGCGTTAACAAGAACATAACAAAGTTCATTCACAAGGAATAATATATTTAGTTAAGATTAAGTAGTTCGCAAATCTGATTTGGACGATTTAGTACATTTGTAATGGAATAGTATCTATCATAAAATAAATACAAACTCACGCGCACATTCACCATGATCGACTTTGTTTGAAGAAGGTCAAAATATGTCACTAAGTTCGGAGAGACGCAAAGGGAAATAATGGCCTGGCCAATGGCATTGACTAATCCAAAAACCAAGAAATATAAACTATTTACTATGTTTAAATGAGACTATGGAATATATATATATATATATATATATATATATATATATATATATATATGCACACACACACACACACAAAAACACACACACACACACACACACACACACACGCGCGTATGTATGGAGATACTTAAAATTACAAGCATATTCCCCAACTCTTGTTTAGTTCACGTGTAACCTCAGTGGCAGTCTTTATCTCGTACTTTTAAAGATAAATATTCGACATACACTGAGGAGATTTGAAAACAACGATATAAGCGATTAAGTACCTACTATATTACTATATATATTATAGCACTATAGGAAACTAAGCTCAAAAAAGAAAAACTACTACAAAGGAAAACATTGATGGAATGTAATTCGATGAGCTGCTTCATAAGGAGAATAAGACTGGAAGTACATTATAGTTCACTTAATCTAACTGAATAATGCCAACATTTCTTATTGATACTTTTGACTGAAATCTGCCAGAGTTAAATAGACCCATCCAGAAAAAAAAAATGGTAACCCTCTCCATGCTGTTGTGACCTTCTTTCTTGCCTTCTTAAAGAAACAAGACTTCCTCTCTCACGGAAACAAGTTGATGATGTAATCTATCGATACAGTAAACCGAAAATTTGTTTATTGCAGAAATAATTATATCAAGTTATGGACAATTCTGAATGAACAATATACAATGATGGTTACAGTTCCTTTCATAATAGTTAATCACTTTTAGCCCCATTGTATTCTAAGCTACTCCTGATAAAATTAAAATTGTACTACTTAATTAGTAAACAACAATAGAAATGTTGTTTTACTCTTAATTTGATTTAGGTATTTGTATAGTTTCCTTAGCAAATATAATGACAAGTAACTTAAATATGTCATAACGCTCAAGTAGAACGGCATTGAAGTATATGAATAATGAGAAAAGAAATGGAAAAGCCTTTGGGTCATAGCCATATTTAGGAGATATGGAGATGTCTGCGGCTGACAGGACCACTTTACAACGGAGAAGTCTAACAAATGTGAGGGGAGGGGGGAGCACATCTAAATACCAAATAAACCACCACATCAGCTCCCATCTACGTCCAATCCTGGCTCGACTTCCATTTATATTTTACTTACAAATATCACAAGAGTTCTGAAGAGAGGAGTCTGTTAGGAAACCGTTAGTTAGTGTTTATGAAACTGGTTAGGGTGGAGGAAAGAATGAAATAAAACAAGACGGTAGGATATACAGTCATAAAGAACAGAAATAACTGACTGCCAATTGAGAAAAGAAACAAAATTTCTGATATCGCAAGACAGTCCAAAAAGAAAAAAAGTCCGTTACGCAGGGACTGCGTAAACTAAGCAGATTTTCCACGTGAAGTTTTACGATAGAGAAATTTCACAAGAGCCGAACACTTAAGGAAACGGCCGAACTAGCTTCTGACGGAAACTCCCGACTATAACCAAAGTTAGCCGATCTCATCTTGTCCGTCACCGGCACACACTTAATAAAAATGCAAATATCTCAGTTAATATTCAAGATAGAGAATAAATGTATATAAAAATATTTATAGTATATTTAATTTGCAATACGATTGATTCTATGCAATTTTTCAATACGACGTTTAGTAACGGAGATATTTCGAATTTTCGAAAATCCTCCCCTCTAAACTCCCCCCCCCTCCTGCTGGTCCGATTTCAGCCATTAACGAAATTGATCTTTATTTTTGCACGAAACTTTTAAATATCGAGCTTGGTAACAGACAAATACATACATACATGTATGCATATATGTATGTATATATATATATATATATATATATATATATATATATATATATATATATATATATATATAATTTTGAACGGATCTCATTTTCGTCATTTTCTCAGTAGGGTCGATGGACATTTGAAGAAAATGTTTGAAAATCGCGTCATGAATAGTAAATAGCTGATTTTTTTAAGGGAAATCTGCTAAAAGCTGAAAGCTTTGGTAAATAAATACAAAGATAAATGAAAATATCTCGGTTAATATTCAAGATAGAGAATAAATGTATATAACAATATTAATAGTAAATTTAATTTGCAATAAGATACGTATAGCAATGGAGATATTTCGAATGTTATATGTATATATATATATATATATATATATATATATAAAAAAATTTTGAACGGACCTTATTTTCGTCATCTCCTGGGTAGGATCGATGGATATTTGAAGAAAATATTTGAAAATCGTGTCATGAGTCTGACCTCAATAGCTGATTTCCCTTTAAGGGGAATCTGCTAAAAAAATAAATTAAAAGAACGTATCTTAACTATGTGACAGAACAGCCCATTAAAGAAGGCAGAAGCATCCACAAAAATAGTTAATAATTCCGTGAAGCAAAATTATACAATTTTAAATAAAATTCTATTAGAGGATTGAAATGACTAATGATTATATTACTTCAATGACGTACATTAGGCGGTAGAAATAAGTGAATAGGATAATACAAAAAAATGTCACCAATGATCTGTCACACTATTTCTTCCAAAGAAATGTTTTGCTTAGACAGCCCGTTCCCATAAATACAAACGAATAGTTTCCAAACAGTTATTGCTTCCAACCGACTCGCTTCGAATACTAATGGCACAGAAAACGTCAGCCGACTCATTCTTCGACAATTGTTAATGGTTACGATAAATCTGTAGAAGATAGTTAAGACAGAATACACTTTTTCCGCTTAGACAATAAAATTAACGAAACCCTATGGAGTATACTGCATAATTAAATACAATAACTTTAAAAATAAAATATACCAGAAAAGCCTAATTAATAACAATATAGATTAATATATAATAATTAGATAGATTAATAAGATAAATAACAAAGGGGAAACCAATGCAGATACCACTAATTACAAATAGATTACTTTTCTGAATACATTCGAAAAATGTAATAACAATTACATGCAATATTCGAGTAACAACATATTCAAAGAGACACGTTACAAGATAGCAGTGCAACTGATTCACAATATATATAAAGAAATATGGTCATATTAATTTAAGTGTTAGTATGTAACTACACTCCATAATCGGTGGGGAATACCATCAGCCAGCCGGACTTGGAAAGAATTCTCCATAAAAAGTGCCCATTATCCATTAGGAGATAATATAGGAGATAACACGCTAAAGATATTTGTCAGTTTCGCAGGAAGCAAATGGCTTCAATTAAATACTGAAATATTTAACAGAACCTTAACCGTTGGGCTTTAACTATCTCAAGAGAAGGAAATAATTTCGATCTAAAGACAGTTGTAATTACTGTGCATCCAAATTTAGAAACTTGTAGTACGCATCTCACCAGCTTAGGGTCGTGGAACAGGGAAACGTCCTCTCCGCTACCCTTTTAGCTATAAAAAAGTAATAAGAACTATTTAAGTAATATAAATAATTAACATTAAACATTATTTATTTATTAACGTCCACTTTTTTGCAACAAAGGCTAATCGGGTAAATAATTAACTATAAAAAGACTTTCGAATTTCATTGCGCAATCAATTTCCACAAAAAAAAAAAAATCCGTCACGTAGGTGCTGCGTAAGGAAAGCAAATTCACCACGTCCTAGTATAACACACTTTTGATCTCAAATCACAACATATTCACATATTTTTATGTAAAAAAAAGAAATGAGCAGACGGAAGCGTTGGCGGGGGCGGGGTCTGAAAGCCGAAAACAAAACATTACGAATACTTCACTGAATACTTGAGTTACGAAAACGTCCGACACGCAGGGGCTGCGTAAACTAAGCAGATTTCCCACGTGAAGTTTTAAAATAGAGACATTTCAAGAGAGCCGATCAGTTAAGGAAACGGCCGAACTAGCTTTTGGCGGGAAAGTCACTCTTGTCCGTTAGCCGCCCAGATTTCAGCAGTTAACGAACTTGATCTTTCTTTTTACATAAAACGACTAAATATCGAGTTTGGTAACGATCAAACAAAAATTGCGACCGCAAGAGCGGTAACAGACAAATATATATATAGTTTTGAACGGCCGGGGGCTCTTCGACCGGTAGGGGCGACCTCACTGATAGATATGAAATTTTGTATTAGATCACAAGATCTGATTTGACACCTCCTAGCACAGTATCTAAGTGTTTTAACCACTGGTCTGAATAATAATGATAAGAAATGTAGTCTCCATAAAAATTCTATAGCTTCGGGATAAGATATAGACACTAATATGCAGAATAACTAATGCATTCTCAAATTCTAAAAGTAGTTAATTCTATGATGATTTATAATATATTAAAACAGATATAAGAACTGTTTCTGGAAAACTAAGTAAGGAATCAGTGAACAGATAATGCTATCTAGTCTATTTCGGAAATAATTAAAGAAATGGATACCACTAAGGGACTACATAGTGTTATTACAAAGTAGCTTTTATGAAAAATGCCACAAATAAAAACTGGTATAAATGAAGAATTAGTCCATTAGTCCACTACTTCAAGTATAACTTTATGTCAGCTACGAATATGGAATAACTAAATATCACTTGAGTAGTAGGATGCTACGTTGGCAATCTGATAAGGATTTAATTCAGTTAATGGGAGATACTGGGAGACATTTCGCAAATGATATTATAATCCAGATGCCCTGACAGGTCGTAAATATTATCGCTATCGAGTAATTTATGACTATTGACTAACACTTTTACAATTGAACATTATTCAAGCGAATCAAACCTACGGAAACGTAACCATTTCTAAAACTTTTAAATTAATCTTCTTGGCAAGGTCAAAGTTAGACGTGTAATGTCATGTTTCTTAGACTGGATAGACAAAAAAAAAAAAAAGAAATCCTATCTATATCATTCCTTACATAGTAGGCCTCGACCATAGTTATTAATTTATATTTAAAATTAACTTAGATACAACAATTTAATAGATATTTATTGATAAATTATAAAAAAACAAAACAAACGATCGAACAATAAAAAGGCAAACCAAGTGGAATTTTCTCGCAGATTTGGCATAAGCTGATTGAAAATCTGTACATGACACGATTTTTAAAGGTTTTTTCAAATGACTATCGTTTTTACCGAGAAAACACCGAAGATGAGATAATTATAAATTTATTAAATATACATGTGGGCTTGAGAACGATATATATGTTACTGTAAAACCCCGGATTGTGGTAAATCTTAAGATTTACCAGAAGCGTTGGTAAATGTCCGATTTTGTCTTTCAAATCGGACTTTAGCCAGTAAATCTTAGGATTTCCCAAGAGGCTCGGTAAAAGCTAGAATTATCTCAATCAGGATGCGTTTTTCGGACTTTTACCAACAGATTTTGGTAAATCCTAACATTTCCCAGCGTCTGTTGGTAAAAGTTGGAATAAAGGTTATTTGAAATGGAAATTTTAGAATAAGTTTTATTATTATTTGTTATAGCATGGGAGAAAATTGTGGCACATTGTATTGCACTTGATATTAGCTAACGTGCACAAACATTTCTTATTTGAACATTTTTTTAAGCAGTTCATTTTTTGAAACCCTGGCCACCGGCCAATGACTGTTGACGAACTGCGGTGCGAAGGCTTATCTCTTCGTCGGACACTTCATCAGGAGACATGAAAATGAGGTAGGGGGTAGTATCCCTGTCCCCACTCCTCTTCTCTGGACATTTACCAATGAGCCTTGGCAAATCCGCACATTTACCAAACAGCATTGGTAAAAGTACGAAATCTCACATTTATTTAATGTTTTTCGTGCATTTACCAAGCCAGACGGTAAATCCGGGGACCAACTGCCATGCGGTAAAAGCTCGAATTTCATCTAAATCTCGGACTTTAACCAGTGCTCTTGGTTAATCCTAGGATTTAACGGTAAGTCCTGACATTTACCACACTTCGGGGTTTTACAGTAACATATATATGAACATTCTAGTAGTTTCAGTGTTTATTTGATAGCTAACAAACCTGCATTTAAACATGTTATGCAACAGTTCCATTCAGTTGAATTCATGAATGACATCGGACCAGGGGATTTAGTTTGAGGGATCAAATGAAAAATCGCGTGTATCTCTCCTTCGACCATGCCTCGACAAAGTTTTCATAACCTATCTTGTAATTAAGCACTGTCGAACAACAGTTGTTCGAAACATTTTTCTATATTTGGTATATTATAGGAGGTAATTGCATTTTTTTCGTCCCTGACCATTAGTGCCCCTCCACTCACTCCAAAGTTATTTTAACGTTATGTTTATTATATATCTTTGCAAGACAGAGTCAAATAGACGTCAGCATGTGTATATGACGTCACTTATGTTAATCAGACACCCAGTAACGTATATTTATTTATATTTCCTTTCTAAACGCCAGACATACTTAGTTCTATCAACCCTCGCGTGACGGACTTTTTATTTGATTCTTTTCCTGACTATAAGATATTGCTTAGATATGTATTGTTTAGGCCGTTATTCATTTAATCTTCAAAAAAACATACTATTCATAATTAGATAAGGTTATCATTTTGAAACCCGTTATCGGTTCTAATCTTAAGTCATAAAGGGGAGTCATTAGGGATAATGGAATATTAAGAGGAAAACATAAGAGAAACCTTCGAATAACGACGAGGTTATAAAATGCTTTGTAGCGAGGCGCGCCAAGGCTGAACGCAGTATAAGTGCATTTCTAGGAAGACCTCAGACACGGTGCAGATTAAGTAAGACAATGGAGTAGTAAAATAGTACTTATACCTGAAGAGAAGTAGTCCTAACTTAACTTCGGATGGGGTTCTATTCCTTAAGAATTTCTACTTAATGAAAAAAATAAGTCCGTCACACAGGGGCTGCGTAAACTAAGCAGATTTCCCACGTGAAGTTATACAATAGAGAAATCTCCATACGAGCCGAACAGTTACGGAGTTGGCCGAACTAGCTTTTGGCGGGAAACTCACTCGTCCGTTACACGCCCACATTTCATAAAAATGCAAAGGTCTCGGTTAATATTCAAGATAGAGAATAAATGTATAGAAGAATATTTATTTATTTAATTTTCAATAAGAATGGTTCTATACAATTTTTTGATCCGACTTATGGTAACGGAGATATTTCGAATTATCGAAAATTCCCCTCTCTAAACCCCCCCCCCTCCCACTGGTCCGAGTTCAGCCATTAACAAACTTGATCTGCCCTTTTGCATAAAACGTTTAAATAGTTTGGTAACGATCAAACAAAAATTGCGACCGCTAGAGCGTTAACAGACAAATATATACTCGTATGTATATATATATATATATATATATATAATTTTGAACGGACCTCATTTTCATCATCTCCTGGGTAGGATCGATGGGCATTTGAAGAAATGTTTCGAAAATCGCGTCATGAGTACGACCTCAATGGCTGATTTCCCTTCAGGGAAATATGCTAAAAAAAGAATAGGCCAAAAGTTAAGGAGTGTGATGTACCTAATAATACTTAAATTTAACAGTACTATCTGAATGCAAGAAATGAGAGCACTTTAAGACGCCACATGACATCAATAACCAATTATAGATACTTGACACTATATACACCTGTACCTTGACAGAACTTTTATGGAGGACTCCAAGTGCTCCAGAAAGATCTGACCGATGGTTGAGGGCTCTACTATCTAAACTTCCCGAATATTTAGAATATTACTTGCCTCTAGTTCCCAGTTTAAAAAAAACTTACTTTTCAAACGAATAATTATTTCCTTCCTTATAATTCTGACTCTGATTAGAAACACATTTCGCTGGGGCTGCAGTTAATTTCCCAATTGGAGTTAATGATGAGGTGAACATTTCAGCAGACCAGGCTAGCAGTAGATAAACCGCGTAAGCATACCCCATTATAAGATATTATAGTTCCTCTTGAAGAACTAATTCGAGAAAACTAAGTCTTATTCTCAGAACGGAAAATTGATCATGACATAAATGAACTGGACGTTTTGCTACCATATCTAAAAATAGTCCTCATGAACGTTTCTCCAACAACTTTAAAATTTCTTTCTTTATATTTAAAAAAAAAAAAAACCCTAATGAAATCTTACGGTTTTTCAGTTTTATTTAAAAGTTTTACTAACTTCATTACAAAGCTGAAGAATGATCCTGATTCTAAATAATTACTAAAGAGACATAACTGAAAGAAAACAATGTGTTGAAATTAAATCAATTATTCCTTTTTAATTGCAGAAGTTATTTTTTTGGAATAGCAATTGGGAAATTATTTAAAGTATTTATTTTTAAGGATTAAAATCCTTTTTATTGCAACTCAAGATATCTCAGAAAGGATATTTAAAAAAAAATATGTTAACAAATAAAATGCTATCCAGATAAGAAAATCATGACAGTAATTTAGGCATAGATATTTGGCAAGCCATAAAACTTGCAGCATGACAATAAGAGATATAACATTTCATGCTTTCTGAGCAGGTTGTTGAACAAATACAATAATTATCGGTGGAAATATATATGGAGCATTTAGAAGACGAATGAGGATAAAAGTGAAGTAGAGAGGGAGCGAAATCTACTGCTATCAGCTGACCATAGGCAAGTCTACCCTCTATCTATATTGTACTCTCTCTCTCTCTCTGGCCACTATCAACACAACCTGTCAGTAGCAGATATCCTTTTTGGCTTTCCCTTGTAATGGTTATCCGGATAACAATAATCGGACCTTTTACTCCTTTACAAACAATTTATATTTAATTTAATTTAGTTTAGTTTTATATGTCTTAACGTACCAGGTTTGTTGTGAATTGCAAAATCCGATTGCTTGATTTACTATCTAAATTCAATAGGCAATTTATGTAGGATGCCTGCTTCTGATCCAAAGAAATAATAACGCTATCAATAGAGGAAGGTTTTGTGGCGTTAGAAGTGGTCCCATGAATAAACAACCACATAATCCCAAAATTCGTGGATGTGACATAAGTTCCTCTTTCTGTGATAATTTCCTTTACATATAAACGAAACTTTAGTCCCGAAGGCTATAACATGTAAATAATTGTTTCATAGAGCAAATATATAAACACATTGTTGCGGTATATTTTGTCCACCGAGTTGAGGATACATTCAATCACTTATAGAATCAATTTCTGCATGAAATGCAATTATTTTACTCATTACATCTAAAGGCAACTGGAGAAGGAAATTTTTATGCATGGAAATTTATATCTTGAGGGTAACTTAATGGTGTTGGGTCATATCGCAAGTTCAGTTTTCTAGCCTGCCGTTTAAAAGTTGTATAAAGTCTATTATGCCTTCAATACCGGAGATCAAGAACTTGAGGAATGTGAAAGCCATTCGAAAAGAAATAAATTGTGAAATTCCTTCGACCTGGGGACCCTCTTCGAATGGGGCCCAGTGCCAACCAATCACACTCTGACAAATAGTTATGAAATAAAGCTAAAATATTTGATTTATTAATTTGGTCGCGATACTTCTGTTAGAACTTTTCATTCAAGTGTTCTGAACGGATGTTCCCCATCATTTATAACCAGTAGGCCTGCACGTGTCACATTAACCAAAGATCTTTATTTAGAAGAGAACCCAATTGGTAATAATCACATTAATACTTTACTATTTTGAAATCAAAATATTCCAGATAAATATTAGGAATCTCCAATGTGTAATACAGTTCCCTCAAATTTTTCTGAGTATATCTTATTGTTATATCTAGTATTCTATCATGTTTTCCTATATGGGGGAAACCAAAAATATAAAACGGCCATGAGAGAAGTCAGTTCTATAAAAAGACCTCTTACAAAATGGTAGTGATAAAATGATTACTTATAGATAGAAGCAATTGCCGACTACTGATAACGATACTTCCACTATCAGCCAATAAATATGCCCTTGAAAGAAATTGTTTCATTTCTCAGGCTTCTGAGGTATCTTTTGAGTCATATAGCTTCACGTCAAGAGAGTCTTACCCAACAAAAATCTTGGAATTATCATAATTTTCATAGAAAACAGTTAGAAAATTGCCAAATAAAGGAGGTAAAATCACCCATCAATTTGTGAATATATTTTTATATACAAATGGTTATATTTTTTACCTATGATTCATATATCGAATTAGCCATCAGAACTTATGGGACTTCTATCGCTAGTGATATACTACGTTAACTTTTTGTGTCCTGTCCGTGAGAGCATTCCATTCAATGACCGAAACCAATGAGTCGCGGTCCTTCCATACCTTTTTCTTTAATTAAATCATCTTATAATTTATTTATATTAAAAGCGGGGTTGACTATTAGCAAATTATTTTTTGAACGAAAAAAAATTGATGGCTTAACCAATGTCGTTCGAATACAATACACTTTTCCTTTATATATAAAATAATTAAGTATATAAAAAGATGTGTCTTTTATCACTGGCATCTGCCCCATTTTGGTATGCAAATCACAATATTGTCTTATCAATCTAAACTTAATTATTCCTACGTATAACGACTTACTCATAAGCCTCCAATTTAAAATTCGTCATCACAAGGCAGTACTTACCTGAAAAAAGAAGAAAAAAATATATTAGTTATTAAAATATTCATACACATACATCCTATTAATCCCAAGATGAAATGAATGCGACGGTGCATAACGAGACAGCCATTGCTTGGGGCACGAACTCAATACAAAGAAGGAATGGATCAAGAGGACTCTCATTAATTGAATATGTCTTTTCCAGCCTCAAGGCTTTATTCGTAGTCATTTAAAAAAAAAAAAAACTATGTATGTGCCCAGCTTTTAGACTTTTAGAAGCTGTATGATTAATAATTCTCCTGATAAAACTACCAAGCTGTTCCTCAGCATTTGAGGCACACGGAATTAAAAAAAATCATACATAAAGCACAGTTAACTAAGTTAATTGAATATTTATTTTTATAAGGTAATAGATCAAAAAACGTATAGCATAATGCCGCTGGGAATTAAATCACAGGTATCAGGGAAGATAAAAAATTAAGTAATAATAAACGAAGAACATCTATTTCTTCATCCAAGAATTATACTATTCAGAAAATATAGCAACAGTATTTTAAAATACAAAAATTTTTAGCAAATAAATAAAAACTATTAAGGTAAATGTTGATGGCAATTTTTAAATAAAGAATTTATTTTAATTATTCTAGCTGTAGAGTGGTTAGATCGATTTTGGCCTAGGCAAATAGGAATATATTTAGTGACGAACTCATTGAAAAAAATCCTTAGTACCACCCGGGCAAGAAAATGGTGGTATCCTGTAGGACAACTTGTCTCAATTAGGCATAGTAGCAAAAAGTAGACGTTAATAAATCATTTTCCAGCAATTAATTTTCCAATTTACTTAATAACAAGCAGAAACTAAAATCTAATAATTCAGATGAGTAATTGTAAATATGTCGAATATGTTCACTTTAAAATAAAATAATAACTAGAATATCTACAGGATAGCAACTTCGAATAGTAGGAAATCCCTAAGAACTCCTAACACCTAGCCTAAAAAAAAATACTTAAGAGCATGGAAAGCCCTGTAAGCCTAAGCCCCATGACAGTGGGGATGGTCATGAAAAGGAGGGATAATCCTTTGGATGGGTGATTTATAGTAAGGGGAGGTATAAGGCGAGAAAGGTCATCCGATTATACAGGCTGGGGATCTGGGTCAAGGGAGTAGCTTTGGACCGTAGTAAGGAGACCGGCACAATGCGATAGGCCGTCCGGAACAGGAGGCTACAGCCACTTCAGGCTCCAGTACAACAATAGCTGATTTGCCTTAGGGGAAATCTGCTAAAAGGTAGTCGGGAAACTGCATCTTAGTCGAGTCTCGTTGTTTTCCCGTTTTCCCATAAGGGAAATCAGCTATTGTGGTTGTACTCATAACGCGATTTTTGAAAAATTTTGTCAAATGTCGATCGATCCTACCGACAAAAATGAGGTCCGTCAAAAATTATATACTAGCTCAGATACCCGGCTTCGCCTGGGAATTCATTTGAGGCTGAATAGTGATGGTATTTTTTTGGCAAGGCTTTACTTTGCATAATATTTTGACATTTCCCCGTCCCAGTGTTTAGGGTTTATACCCGTCTTTTTTTTTTTTTTGTAAGACTTCACTGTCCTCCAAATTGTCATATTTCCCGTTTCCTGTGCATTATGCATAGATTTCAGCTATTAAGGACAAAATATTAACATAGATTTGAATTAATTTTTCCCGGTGAGGTACCTGGTAGTTCATATTGGACAGAATTGTTGAGCATATCAATATTTCTGCGCAAATTACTTTAGTTTTACTGTATATCTCGTTTATAATTCGGTATACGAAAAAAGTGTATATAACAAAAGTTACTTTAAATAACAAAATAAACATCTTTTGTTATGTGCATATTTGCAGAAAAAACAATAGAAAACGAAATACCGCTATTTTTAAATTCAGGCCTTCCTTACAACCCCCACTACTGCCCGTCCCTAGAAATGTTGGTATGGCTTATTATAATGAATACATTAGTGCTAATACACATACCGAGTTTTATTTAGATCGGTTGGGTCTTTTGTCCCAAATAAAATTGTTCACTTCCGCTATATGTTTTAGCGTATATCTCGTTTATAATTCGGTATACGAAAAAAGTTTATATAACAAAAGTTACTCTAAATAACAAAATAAACAACTCTTGTTATGTTCATATTTGACGAAAACCCAATAGGATTCGAAATACCGCTATTTTTAAATTCAGGCCTTCCTTACAACCCCCACTCCTGCCCGTTCCTAGAAATGTTGGTGTAGCTTGTTATAATGAAAGCGTTAGTGCTAACACACATACCGAGTTTTATTTATTTCGGTTGGGTCTTTTGTCCCAAATAAAATTGTTCACTTCCGCTGTAGGTTTTAGCGTATATCTCGTTTATAAATCGGTATATGAAAAAAGTGTATATAACAAAAGTTACTCTAAATAACAAAATAAACAACTTTTGTTATGTTCATATTTGCTGAAAAAGCAATAGGAAACGAAATATCGCTATTTTTAATTTCAGGCCTCCCTTATAACCCCCACTCCTGTTCGTCTTAGAGAATATTAATATAGCCTAAAGTCTAAGTTGGGCTAGTAGTAATATACATACCAAGTTTCATAAAATTCGGTTCAGCCGTTTATGCGTGAAAAGGTAACAAACAAACAAATAAACAAACAAACAAACAGACACCAAAGAAACAAAATGCAGTTATGGTGTCTATGACATGTGAAACGAAAAGTTATCGTGAAATTTCGCGAAAAAAATCAATGTACAGACAGAGGTTACAATTTTATATATATATATATATAGATATTATATTATATTTGTCTGCTACCGGTCAAGCGGTCGCAATTCTTGTTAAATCCTAACCAAACTCGATATATAAACATTTATGTAAAAAGAAAGATCAAGTTTGTTAACGACTGAATCGGACAGTGGGGAGGGGGAGGAGGGGTTTAGAGAGAGGAATTTTGAAAATTCGAATTATCTTCGTAATTTTAAAAAGTGTATAAACAAAATATTATTGCAAGTTTAATTACCTATAAATGTTAGTATACAAATATTTCTCTATCATGACTATTAACCAAGATATTTGAATTTTGTAGTTTTTAGCCGTTAGTAAACCCTCACTTCTGTTTATGTCATATTAATAAGAACCTATTATATCATGAAATATTTTAAACTAAGCTTAAATAACAAGCTTAGCTATTGGTCTCGTGGAACTATTACTTTTTAAGATAAATGCAGGTACGTGGTGCATGAGGGAAATCTACTTAGTTAACGGAACACCTGCGTGACGGCCTCTTATGTATAGAAAACTATCCATTGGAAAAAAAAACTCCAACTTTTGAAATATCTAACGTTTTAATAGTACTTATTGTTAAGGAGATACAAAAATATGAACTGATTTTTTTCTAAAATGGAAGGCTGGAATTGGTACTTTCTTGCCCTCACCTACTCCGACTGCAAGAGATAATTTTTGAAAATGTCGTAGGAAAAAATTGCAAAAATAAATTGAGCTACTTGGAAATTCTTAACAATTTATTATTTAATCATTATGGATAATGATTTTATTCTATTTATTGTAACCTTTTAATTAAAATTTATTGCTTAATCATTTGACATGTTTAAATATTATGAACCATTTGTTCATTTCATGTATTATTTATTAAACTAATATTTTCTAAAGCGTTGCCTTTAATCTCACATGGTAAACCTAGAGTGGCGAGTTCGATTCCCGCCGGGACAAAGGAATTTATTTCGTGACGGAATTCATTAAATAAAATCCTCAGTGCCACTCTGGCTAGAAAAGGGTGGTAACCTGTAGATAACCCGTCCCAATTAGCCTTAGTTGCCAAAAGTCGACATTAATATATAATTTAAATTTAATATTTTCTAATTGTTGATTATCACTTGTTGCAATTTAATTATACATTGGTATGTTATTATTCTTATTTCTACTCATCCGACCCCGCCAAGTTTTTTTACGTGTATATATATATATATATATATATATATATATATATATATGTTATTGGTGATTTTAGTTTTTGTTTAAGATCAATATCTCCTCGTAGCGACTGCTCAATGAAAATGAAAAGAAAGAAAAGGATGTTTAGTGGTAGAACGAGGTATGTTTTAGTCGTATAGCATGTGTTTTTATTTCCATACTAAAATAACATACGCAGGAAATCAGAAAGTACAACTATTATTATGTAAAGTGTGGGCGACATTAACAAATTCATGAATACACAATAAACGCAATGTATATACCAGCTTGATTTATGCTCGCTACTAAAGGAGTTGTATACATTGATTCATGCGTGGATGTCTCAGCACGCCAAGGTCGATCCTGTACATTACAAGGTGAATAAAACGTCACTTCCTTTAGGATGTCATTCATAAAATATGTTACGTCTGCAATCAAGAGGATACAACACCAAGAAAATCATTGTTAGATATGAAATTTCAATGTGTCCTTTAGTATCAAGCGCATGGTTCAATAAATGCATAAGGAAAATTAAAAGGTTAAGGAGAGAATAATATAGAATCCAAAAATATGAAACACATTAAAAATAGAGAAAGGCTAAAAATTAATATTTCAACCTGAGGTTTCGAAAAGAATAAAATGAGAAGATGTTTATTGTAATTGAATACTGAAACCCTGGAATTAATATGATTACTCATGAGGTACAAAGAGCAACGCAAGCAATATACCCAATTTTGTGCAAAGAGGACTATTTTATGAAGCGGTCAGTAGCCAATGACCTCACTGCCCTGCCCAATGGTGTCGCCTATCAAAGAGAAATATTATCATTTAATTAGCAGTTATTTCCTCAAATCAGCAACTGTCATGGGCACCTATTCAATCATCGACTTGTTTAGTGATTTAGAAAGCTAAACAGAAATTTAATGGGTTAAGTTAATTGATATCTTACTTGAAATTGTGGTTTAAGCAGTGAATAACTAAATCCAGTTTTAACGGTAAGTCCTATTATTTTACGTCAGGCCACATTTATAAAGTTTCAACTCAATACATATCAAACAGCGAATTGCCAAAAATTAGTAGGTAACTAAATGTAAAATTAATTAAAGGAAACAGGAATAATTGTTGCAGGGGGGGGAGGGGGTGAGTTGGCCCTAGGCCATTAATAATTCTCATTAGTTGTGGTCATGAGTTGGAGTTTTCAGATTGGAGTCAGTTCTGTATATTTTTAGAAAAATCCATACGACCTACCTCAAAAATAGAAACATATCCAGAGAGAAGATTTTCCAACGAATGGAGTGGACAGGTTTGTAAATTCAGTATTGAGAAAAGTGGAAAGCAAGATGATTTCGTTTTCAAAATGTAGAGGCTAATAACTTTCTGCATATAAGCGCATAAAATAAAATTTATATTATATTTTAATAAAATTTGTAGATCAAATTTTCGAAACATTTTTTATCAAATATGTCATCATGCCCTACAGACCAGGCCTTATGTTCGTTCGTATGTTGTTGTTTTTTCATTAATGCACCCATCAAAATCCATGATTATCAAATAGACATGTTTCAAAACTCCAACAGATTCGGAAATAAGAGGAAGTTATTCACCGAGCATAGTACTCAAACAGGCGGTCTTATCTTAGTACATTTTTATTTACACAGTACTTATCTAACTACCTAGCCACCGAAACCATTAATCATTGGGTTGGCCTAGTGAATCATAAAGTAAGCCGGGTTATCAGATAAAGCCCTCTTCCATATAAAGGAAAGTGACTAATAAAAAGA
Organism: Riptortus pedestris; assembly: GCA_019009955.1. Lineage (NCBI taxonomy): Eukaryota > Metazoa > Arthropoda > Insecta > Hemiptera > Alydidae > Riptortus > Riptortus pedestris. The sequence goes on along the minus strand of CM032230.1, from coordinate 86,445,861 downwards.
ATGAACAAAACGAAAAAAAGAGATTAATGCGATAACAATGAGGTACATTATTAGTTCTCACGATGAATTCAACGAGCCTATTTAACTCATTTACTGGGAAAGTTAATTTTACTATAATGGTTACAGTAAATATACGGATAAAAAAAGTTAATGAGGTTATACTGACAAGAGATCTTGAATTCGTGAAATCCTAATCGAAGAGCGACTTTATCTAACTTATAATACCATGGGAGAAAGACAGATAAAATAGCTGTAATGCTATCTAGATATTTTCTTAATAAATAATAACAGCTTCTTATAATTAATGGTAGGTTGTGGTTTACAATAGTTTCAATCGAGATTGAATGGAATCCATATATTACAGCCTTCCTGATAGTGTGATGTAGATAACTCGTCTGTTTTATTTATTCCTCCTAACAAATGATGGCTTCCAACAATGTTATTTATTTATTTTTAATAATAGCGCCTCTGCAAAGCATATAAACAGTCTCAGAGATTCTGGGATCACAAAAATAGCGCGAACGCTGAATAAATAAGTCGTTAAGTCAAATTTTGAGTGTAGGCGTGCGTTATAGGAGCCGTTGGGGAGTGAGTGCATCCCCCGATGAAAATATTTAGTTAGTTGGCTTGGGTTTGTTGACACGAGTCCAAAACTGTATCCCTCTGCCGACAAACGCACACATTAACACGCAGGTCACTGTTTACTAAAGAAGCGATAATTAGTTTTGAGAGTTGAGATAAACATTCCTAAAGGGTCAGTGGTCACATGCCTCTTTCTTTCCTTAGTTTGGAGAAGAACTTATCAACTACTGAATGAGATATCTCTTGAGTACTTTTGAGACTAATTACACAAAATTGCAAGGTAACAAAACGTCCAGTTTAAGTTAAAGTGTGCACATTATTTTTTGAGGGGGAAAAACACTAACCAGGGCTAAAGAATTGTAGAAGAAGAATACAGGTAATGTATAATTCTAGATTCTGAGGCAATGAAGCAAAATTAAGACTTCAAAATATTTCAGTTCTCCTCACTTAGAAAGAATATTTGATTTGATTGAAATGGTAGTATCAAAGAAGATGCGCATAAAATTAGAAATTGTATCACAAAATTCTATGCCATTCGCTTTAATAGAGATCGATAAAATCAATTTGAAATAAATAAACAACAGAGGAAGCTGACATCCGAATTCTGAAGAATCAGGATTCGTTGGACGAGATTAAATAATAAAACATAAGTCAAAGTCACGATAGCCATGAAGGGATTTTGATAACAGTGAAGTGAGGACTTTGCTTGGACCTGGGATGACTATCGTTCCAGTAGGTATAATGGACCTTCCCACTGATGACAGAATCCACCCAGATTCGTAAAGGAAAGGTACACCAGTAAATACTTTACTGGTTAATATAAATAGTACCCACTAATTATGAAGACTGAGCTTAATTAATACATAGTAGTACATGCCCAGGAACAAGGGACATGTCAATACGTCCTGTTGGTTGTTTTTATTTTCCATAGTACTTTTTGGGGCTACGCCTCAACATCAAGACCTAGGAAAAACGTGATGGAATACCAGACGTAGCCTAAATAGACGAGCGTATTAATGTTGGCTGGAGAGTCAAATTGATTATCAGGGTAAATGTAAATGTCAGTACCTCCATTTGATATTTTTAATTGGCATAATACTTTCAGGACTCATGCCCCATCATCAGAGGTGTGAAATAGACCAATATATGGTCAATACCAAACCACCTACAACATGTGCTATGATTATTGTAAATATCCAAAGACTACAATATGTCCTTGACTGATAAAAATGCTAGTATCGGGAGATTGTAGGGAGCTAAGGACAAGCAGTATCTGTGGAGTGGATGCCTCCTGGCCGAGCTCCAACAAAGGGAACAATGGAGAATTGTTATGGGAAGGAGTGAGTAGCAAGCAAGGCAGGACGGTGGCACTCTTGCTAGTAAACAGCACACATAATACACTACACACCGAACACAATAGCATTAGACCAATGAATAAATATACAAGATTAACAACTCACAACCGATATTCACAACTTCTTGCTATCACTGGATCATAAGAGCTTTGTTCTAGATAACAGTTAATACATATTGGGATTCCGGTAATCCAGACTGAACCATTGTTTTAGGGTCGGTGGGTTTACTTCCATAAATGGGAGACTACTGTAGGAAAAAAATAAAGTCGGGACATTTTACAGATCTTTATTCATGCAACCGTCTATCGTCGAGTTCGATGGATGTAGCTACAAAGCTAAACTCCTATGAAATTGAAACATTCTAAGACTAGGCGTTATGCCAGAGATACTTATGTAGATGTTTAGGAAAATTTCCTATGTAGAAATCAAAGATTATTGAAGTTATTCTAACTGCCTCACTGATTTTCCTAGTGTCAAGATGAAAACCTTCATTATTAAGAAAGTATTTTGACTTATACCATTATATTTCTCACCCGTTGGTATACCTACGACGTCAAGAATTAACTAAACTTATTTCCCACCTGTAACAATAATATCAAATTACAATAGATGAGCTTTTTAACGCATTTTATTCTTTATTTCTCTCATTTTATGAACCCAATTTAAAAAAAAAAAAAAAAAAAAAATACTTGAAGCATTAGCTATAAATATAAATAAAAATAAATAATAAAATGTAGTGATTCGGCAGCATAAGATGAAGATAGAAAATAATACACTCATAGGAATCGGGGTTAACTGAACACTGAATTGAAAAAATACAAATGACTTGGTTAATCATAAAAAAAGTACAGAAGAAAAATTAGAATAGGGCCTTATTTTATCAACAAGATGATTATGTATCATTTTTCATGCCAACCGGAGATATAAGCGATTTTGCAGCTTACCCATTCTCTAAATTAAGGAAAAAAAGTTAATAAAACGCAATCATAAAAGACAATTATAATTTATAAATAAAAATGATTTCTTATTAGTAGAAATTCCAGTTGCATGCTACTTTAAAACCAATGTGTTACAATTTATTGAATAAGTATGAGTAAGGAGTCACGCAATGAAAATTCCAAGATCTGAATGGCCCTTCATTAACACTGGAATGTTAAAGACTATCACAGTTAATTCAATGCCAGACCAATAGCTTTGTTTCGTCGATAGATTTGACTCTTTCACAACTGATTTTAGCATTAATCATAAGGATTTATTTATAAGAATTGAACATATTATCATTATAATGCATATAAAATAACTTAAATGTCAATAATTCATTTTAAGTATAGGTACGCGAACTTAAATTATAGCAGGAATATGTCTTACATCATTACATGACAAAGGATTTAAAGGTAGTTGAATACTTATTGAGAAATAAGTTTGTTTTGTTTTTTTTGATCGAATATAAGGAAAATAATTAATAAATGGAGTAATCACGCGTTTCAATAAGGATATTGAAGATAAAACGAACATTAGACATTCATCAAGTAGCCCACAAGGATGAGTCACACACACTGAACTGATAGGAATCAATTATCAAAAACCCTTCACAATAAGGATGTCATCTCTACTTCTAGCATTATTTTTAGAAATGTTAGTGATGAATAACGTTTATTTCACAATAAGTCAGTGGAAAAGTGTTTAAAAGTAGCTAGTAAATACTAACTGGGTAACTGATGGCCAAAAAACCGTAAAATAGTAACTTCGATAATATTACAGTTAAGAGACAAATCACATTCAAGAACATCAATTGAAGATACGTTAAACATTTTCTTACACGGCGCATGATAACGGATATTTATTAATTTACATTTTTCTCAGTCTTGAATCACTCATCCTCCTACTCTGATTTTGGGCATCAACCAACTTCAAGGCTACATATTTAACATTTAAATATTATGTGTGCTAAAGCTTAAGAAAAATTGTGGTCTCTAGAGGAACGACAGACACAACAGATATGAGTACAGCTTAAGTAACTGAATTGGTATACGCTAAGAAGCAATTACAAGAAAATGCAAAAAACAAAAAAAAAAAAAGCAATTCTTTCCTGAATAATTGAATATAAGGGCTTATAAATTAGCAAGAGTAATAAACATACGCATAGCAACATTTGACAAAATAAAGACAGCCACTGAATACTAGGAGCAGTTAATGGGTCATTTCCAATAGCACAGCTATTTTAGTAAGATGGGTATTCCACAAGTCCTGCCAAGAATAGAGCAAGAAGAAAAGCACATTTATAAGTAGAACGAGACTTGTCAGATGAATGAAAGGAGAATGACAGTGTCAAAGACCAAGAGAAACCGACGAAACAAGTATAGAAGCTAAGATGTCGACTACAAAGGCTTAATATTTACGTCGATTGGGGAACTCATTTTCATCATAAACAAATACCATCACTTTTATTCCTACAAATACAAGTTCATCCTACACTAATTTAATCTTTTAAAATTGTTTTCACGCCTAAATTTAAAAAAATTGAGCCTCTACCCATCCACCGATCGGGGGACCCCGAGGGGGTTAACTATCGTTAACCCATTATACAATTTAAAATAAACTATTCTGAAATACTTAGTTGGAACATACCTTATTGTACTAGTTAAACACTTAACTTTCCAAATAAAAGAAAACAATTTTATAGCCCGTAAAGTGTTAAGGACCAATTAGAGCATTAAGTCACAAGATTGAGCTCATATTGTGCTCGTATTAACCACAGTTCGTTGAATATTCATTAATTAACTATAACATATAATTAATTTAATTTAAAGTAAATTCTTGATCTGTCCTCAGCGATGATTTGGATACGAGAGAATGTCCATTATGTATGTGGCAATCGCAGCTCTACGCAAGGAATGCCGTACATTGTACGATCTCAGATCCTCCAGGAAGTCACAAATGTGAAAAGACTAAAACTCATACGACAAAATATAATTTTAATCCCCAAAAGACAGGGGGAAGAATAGTGTATGTCACAGAGCCTACCACACCACCTAAGGTGTAACTTAGTCTTCATATATTTTTTTTTATTTTTTCAAACTTTTATATTTCATACTCATGATTTATTTTGGCTAAATAAACAGTGGTTATAAAAACGATCATTAAGGTACATCATACCAAAGAAAAAAAGAATTCACTGACAATGAAAACTTCAAATCAGAATTGCCATATAGAATATTGTTATTGTATTGTAGAATACGCAAGTTTAACCACAACATGAGGCCATATGATATTATAACAACCTTTGGGCCAACAGACCAGGAAGGCCTGCCAAGCGGCTTAGGTGGGACGTCATGAAGTTAGCTAGGAGAAGTTGCGTGCTTTAATGAGATGGCATTACCTTCCCACATTATATTCAAGTCAATATAATCACAACCTTCGTAGGAGCAAAAATTAGTATACATATCAATCTGACCGGTTCATAAACTTGTGTTCGTAAACTTAACCCCTTGTAAATGGTTCTTCAGAAGTCAAAGCTTCGTGCAGTGGCTACAACTAAGCACAGTTCCCAAGTGCGTCAAACACATTAAAACATTTATCTCACAACGTAAAGGCTCAATGAAAATGATATTCCATATTTAGGCTTCAAATAACGCGTTTCATAACATGACAGTTGTTAGTATGACATAAGTAGGAGTGGAGGTTTACTGAAGGCTGAAAACTATAAAATGCAAATATCTCTGTTAATAATCAAGACAGTGAAAAAACGTACATAACAACATTTATAGAACATTACATTTGCAATAAGATTGGTTCTATACAATTTTTCGATCAAACGCATAATAACGGAGATATTAAGAATTTTCCAAATTCCCCCCTCCCTGATTTCAGCCATTAACGAACTTCATCTTTATATTTACATAAACTTTTAAAAATCCAGTTTCGTAACGATCAAACAAAAATTACGACCCCTAGAGCATTAACATGCTTATCCCCTCATTTTCGTCCTCTCCTGTATGGGATCAATGGACATTTGAGGAAATGTTTCGAAAATCGCGTCATTAGCTCAATAGCTGATTTACCTTAAGGGAAATTTGCTACAAACTTTACTATTCAATGACGAACATTTTTCTAAACTTACTAACATCCCTTGTAAAAAAAACATGTAATTCTTATGGACGTGCATTAACGATCAGTAAGTTTTTCCTATTATTTTTTTTTTTGCCACCTTAATGAGGAAACGAGTAAGTGAGGCTACTAATTAAACTCCAGCAGTGGTTGCCTGGGAATGTGCAATCCTACCTATTATATTCTGAGAGTTGTGAATGAATAACAAGGCCTTGAAGAGGCGATAATAGTGATGAGAGATATTGGCGTTGGCGCGTGGATAAATGTATGTGAAGAATAGTTTAGTACCCACATGCTAGCTCGGAGGTTGAGTGGAAAGGTCGAGAGGTCATTCAATCTCCTGCCCTTGCCATATTGGTTTCTTTCTTGAACCCATGCAGCTTATATTGTACTACAGGCATCTCTGTGTGGGTGCTTTGCTTTGTTATTTAAATTGGATGTATTCGGAACAGGGAGAAAGAAAATGTTTCTTCAAGTAAGGAACTCGTAGGAGTAGTACGAAATAGAAACCAGCAGTGCTTGAAATTACAGATGGGATTAAAAAAAAAAAGTAATTGATTCACAAACATAGATTGAATTCTTTATGATAAATGATAAACCGTCTCAAAAAGAAGTGATGATCTTCGATAAAGAAAATATATGGGGAGAACAGATCAACAGTGTTTCATATTAGCACGTGGTAAATCTACTTACTTAAAACAGCCCCCTGCTTGAAGGGCATTATTAAAATAATATTTTGGACAGACCTGCTTCATTCTGGAAGTTTATACCCCCACTCGAAAAGAAAAAAAAATTAACGCCCATGGCATTTAATGAGGTGAGATCAACAATGCTAAGCTATCAGTCCTGAGAAATCTATCAGACCCCAGTCTTCGAGTCCCATAAATAGATGTCTCAACTTATGTGGTTGACCTATTAGGGTGAAACTTGGTGAATGAAAATAAATTAATAATTCACTTATATACTCCCGAATCAGAACATCTCAATAACATAAAATATGGAGAAGGGAAAAGACCACTGAATTATATATACAATATTATCCTTGTATATCATAACTGATGTAGGACTAATAAATAAACATATTATAATAAAAAGTTAAAAAAACTAAAATGATTGTAGCCTGTTTAATTAAATTTACTAAAATATGTTAATTTTGAGTGTGTGTTTGTGTTTGTGTGTGTGTGTGTGTGTGTGCGTGGGGGGGGGGAGAGAGAGAGAGAGAGAGAGAGAGAGAGAGAGGGAGAGAGAGAGCGCAGGAGAGAGAGAGAGAGAGAGAGAGAGAGAGAGAGAGAGAGAGAGAGAGAGAGAGAGAGAGAGAGAGAGAGAGAGAGAACCTTGGCACAGCAATCTTCATTAAAATAGCTATTTTCACAATGGACACTCATTAGCATACGAGTAGCAGGAGAGCAGTTTTGGGAATAATTAACGAATTACGACCATTAATCAATGAACAAGTGTTTTCTTTCTCGACTCCATCAAAGCAATTACTTGTCATAAATAACATTCCAGTTCCTTGTAATAGGCGTTTATTTGCTCCAATCAACACTGGATATTTAAGGCGGGAAAAACCTGTCAAAAAACTAGTACAATGGACAAAAGGAGCAGCCTGTCTGAACGTTTAAAAATATTGTTTGAGATTTTTTAATTTTACTTATTACGATCTTTGTTGTTATCTTAACTCAGATAGAAAGGGATACTAAATACAGCATATTGAACAACATATTAAATTTCCAAATAATGAATTAATATTCACCAGGTCCCTAGAAGAAAACTCTAATAATCTCACCCCAGACGTTTCCAGAAGTATGTAATTAGTATTTGTAACACTAAAATTATATTTGTTCACAATGTGAAATACGAAATAAACTCAACATAAAAATATAGAGTCTTAATATTAAGTAGTTAAAACAAAGAAAAGTCTTCATTATATTATATTTATTATTATAAAGTAGTTAAAATGTTGTTTCCAAACCCACTATCAACATCCGTCTCACAAGGGCTGCCATCCAGTCATTAATGAACTTTACCTTCAGTTATATAAGAAATAAGAAACGTTTAAATATAAAGATATTTTTTCTGTTCAAAAATTGATAAAACCAAATTTTGGCCGCTAAAGACATACATATTTAAACGGTCCTTAGTTTCATTATCTTGGACAGGAGACGTGGGCAATTGAAGAATGTTTTGAAAAAAGGTAATCATGTGCTCCATCGTAGCTCAATTCCCTTAAGGAAAATTTGTTAAAAATTCTAAACACAATATTAACTTAATTACAGAGTAAATTTCATAATCAAAGAGCAATAATTGAATCTTGAATGATTATGTAGCCACTAAAGTGTGGAACATTGATAACCTTTTTTATTACAGTGCTGCATTCATCAACTAATGAGTCATGAAGTGTAACCTATCTAAAGGGGTAGTAAGTACAGTGATAATGGTGGAATCAGGAACAACACGGAGCACATTTGGACTGGCCAAGCAACTCCAGAATGACAACACAACTGCTTTGAGATGTCAAGAACTCACGACTTTGTAGAACAGACAAAATATTCAATAACCCATACAGTTCAAGCTCATATCTTAAGTCCCATTTTCTGTTATTAAATAAGTTTCTCAATTCCACGCACTTAAATCGGGAGAAGAGTGGGATAGAAAGTTCTGAACTAAGTTTGTATTCTGTATAGAAATAATGGACTTCCACGGAGATGAAAGTTGGGACCTACAAGTAGGAATTTAGCACAAACTACCTTACCAATAAATTTAACTCTTACAGCGAATAATTTAAGCATACCATACTTTTGAATTTTCAAGAATGAGTATCTAGCACACAAGATTTTTAGAAGGAAAAATGTCTGGATGTTTATCACCTAACAAAATACAAATATCTGCAGTTGTACGACAAATTACAGTTTTAATATAACTAAATTAGGTAAATAATAGCAGAACATATAATTAAATACATTGGTTCGGAAGGAAGCTGCTAACATATGGCTCAACAAATTTAACTTCGAGAGAAGTTCTTTCATATTTCCTGATGCCTTTATTGTAGGTTAGACTCACACAACAAACGCAAGGAGGAAACGCCTTAATGAGCTAGTGGCCCTTTTTAAATGTACGTTTACGAAGACGAAAAATCAGAGACTTCCTTTATTTAAATCATTTAACCACGCTAAAGGCAGCAATAGTAAATATAGTACACTACAAAGGACATTATATTTAAAACAGTAATATCATCTTGAAGCCTTAAATTAAATTGAGTGAAGGAATTAATTTAGGTTCAACAAAACATCCAACATAAAATATAAATATTCGTAGTAAAACCATTATGTAAAATTTGTTTCCACTTACGGTCTTCACCACAGCAATTTAATAAAATTATACAGAAGGTATAAGAGCATCCAAATATTAGTGATATTAATGTAACGTACTATAATTTAAATGTGTTGTCGCTATCTCAATTTTACGAGAATAATTCACCTCTGCAAGTGGTTAACTAATGTAAAGTTTTTCTAATTCCATTATTTATGAGAAACGAAAACCTACCCATACCCTGCATTTCTAAAGTTTAGCACGGTAACCCGCGCTAGCAGGACCTAGGCAGAATTACAATCAAATGTACAATCGGCCTTGAAATAACATAACGTCATGAGTTTAATGCTTTTAATATATACAAGTACGTTCAGTACTGGTAGCGTGAATAGGTAAATGAAAATTGCTATTTATAACAAAACGGAATTAGTATATGGACTAAAGGAAGGTTAATGTCATTCAAAATCGATACTGCACGAGACCGATGAGGCCACATGGGCGGTGATATAGCGATCTCCAGCTGTGAGTCAGGTGTTGCGCGCCAAATATTCCCCCACCAGCTGTAGTTTTGGCGGGCTAACACGCTGAGGTGAATCACTGGGGCCTCCCTCCACTGGCTCCTCGGATATCATTCCCCTGAGTCATATTACACGCCGGGCTACTCCTCCCACCATCATAGGAATGCTAGGCCTCCATAAAAAAAAAGAAAAAGAAAGGCCACGCCTTCAGATAACAGGGGCTAACCTTTACTATCTTAATACCATTAAGAGGAAGAAAAACTTAATGGGCCATACTAAAAATAGTATGTAAAATAAAAAGAATGAATATATTCAAGAAATGGTGAAAGAAAAAGAAACAATAAAGAGCGTTAATACAACAATGGTTCCCAGAAGCTATTACAGATTGTTAACAAATTATATCAGCGCGTGTATTCCATGAATTAATCTGTACTTCAAGAGCATCAGTAATTGGCTTGTTTAATTCCATTAATAAAACCCCATCACACTGCAAATTGCCTATAAGCACTCTTGAATACACAATAAAACTGATAACAAAAAAATTGAAACATTAAGGTTAGAAATAATACACGAGTTATGCAACATTCAGGAGGAATGTCCACCCTGAGTGGGTGAAATAATTTAAAAGAACGCCAGGAAGACCCGTGATACTAATGATATAATTCACTATTTGGATGTTCGTGAAATAAGTTTGGAATAGGTAAACTAATGGAAAAGTGAACTGAAAGTACAAACCGAAGAGAATGAATGAATGCTTCAAAAATTAGAGTGACTATTGTTGTTTATAATATTCGCCCAGCCGTGATAAGGTGATATATGAAAAGGTTACTGGCAATATCATAACTGAAACCAAAAATCGTTTACACCGGGAGCTAAATGTTAATAAAAAAGTCCGTCACGCAGGGGCTGCGTAAACTAAGCAGATTTCCCACGTGAAGTTATACAATAGAGAAATCTCCATAGGAGAGCCGAACGGTTACGGCAAAGGGCCGAACTAGCTTTTCGCGGGACATTCAAAAATCCGGTATCGGCCCAAATTTCATAAAAATGCAAATATCTCGGTTAATATTCAAGATAGGGAATAAATGTATATAACAATATTTATAGTAAATTTAATTTGCAATAAGATTGATTCTGTACAATTTTTTGATCCGACGTATAGTAACGGAGATATTTCGAAAATCCTCCTCTCTAAACCCCCCTCCTCCCTCCCACTTGTCCGATTTCAGCCATTAACGAACTTGATCTTTCTTTTCACATAAAACGACTAAATATCGAGTTTTGTAACGATCAAACAAAAATTGCGACCGCTAGAGCGGTAACAGACAAATATATATATATATATATATATATATATATATATATATATATATATATATACAGTTTTGAACGGACCTCATTTTCGTCATCTCCTGGGTAGGATCGATGGACATTTGAAGAAAAATTTCGAAAATCGCATCATGAGTACAACCTCAATAGCTAAAATGGAGTAAATAGGTAAGGTTGACGTAGCCAGGCTACCTGTTGCATTACCTGTCCAGGCTAGTTGCCAGTACTATTTTAGACAATAACCCCTCCCGTGAATAATACAGGATTGCGTGAATGTTGCAGCCAACATCATATATAAATGTCCCAGAACCTCAATTATCTCAGTGACTCATATGACCCATTTTATTTTAAACTCTTTAAAAGCGATAAAGAATTGTTCCTTAAAACTCCACTTAGAATTAGTAGGATGATTCCTTCGATCAAAAGTGGATATAATGTACTGTAAAAAGAAACTACCAGGATATCGAAAGATTTGAATTCGTAATCATAGAAATTGCTGATACAGAAATCCTAAAGATGATCAAAGTATATAAATTCACATTTCGGCTATTTATTTTAATTATTTAAGCAGTTACTAGCGAGGTCTAATGTAAAACCTATGTTTCCAATATGATAATTTAGTCAGAATACAATGGAAATATAAATTCTACAATAACTAAGCATAACAGATAAACAAGAACGAGACATAGAGCATGTATATTTTCTATTCACTTGTTAATATAATAGAAAGGAACACAGCCACCCGAGATCACTAATACCATAGTGGCCCATCATTTTAATATAGATCCAAATGGGCAAAACTCTATAATAAATTATAGTTTCTTGCTAATTCTGTATAACTGAATTAAAGAAACAAAAATATTTTTAGCACCCGATAAATGGGCTGCATCCATAGTTCGTATTTGCCTACAGGATTAGAATCTATATGAAAGACCAAATGCCTAGGATCAACTCAACTATGGCTCGGAGGTTTGTTCATCGCTAACTCGTCTAAGGATGGCCCTCATTGAGTCATCGAAACCATAATTAATACATTTATTAATCCTTTTTACTTGTAGTGGGCCATACAATGCCCCCTTACGAATTTAAACGAATTAAGAGGGCGAATGAAAAAAATGTTCAATTACGACCGACCGACCATACATGAAGTAACAAGTCCTTATGTGAGGTCATCGACAAAAAGTGGCTAAAAGGAAAAGAGAAATTAAACAAAACTGGAAGTAGACAATCATAATCGTTTCCTCGATTATAAAAGCACGAAATCCAGATCAATTTTTATCAGCTCTCTGGTCCAATTTTTGGAGAATCTAGGATACCAAAATTTGAGTTATATTCACGGCAGTCGTGAAGGACAGCCCCTACACGGTCCCAAGGTGATCAAGAATCGGCCATTGAACTCTATCTATAACAGCTGACTTCACACAATTCATCATCAAAGAGAAGTCAATGAGGTAGTGCTTGAGTCACTATAGAATTCCTGGCAATCCTAACGGCAAGAGGCCTTCTAATCATAAAGCAAACAGCATAGTCTGCAACGGATGTACAGTGTAACTATCTATCTCACACGCATCATACAAGTATTATTTTAAACATGTTGAGTATTTCGTCAACAAAATTCCTACTGAAAACAAAATAATAAGAAATGATGCGTCTTGTCAAAGACATATCAATTCACCAACGGCCATACCACGTTGAATACACCGGTTCTCGTCCGATCAATGCACCTATTGGGCATATAGATAATTCAATACGAGAAAAATCCTTTACATCGAATAAGAAAAGAACTACTATAAATTATAAACTGCTTTGCGGAATATGAATCAGCAGTTACCATTTATGCCACTAGATGTTTCAAAGTAATTAATGATAAAATAGAACTATTAATATTCCCTTGTATTCCTTTTGCTGTAATCATATTGTATATTCTAGAATTTCCTTACACTCATTGCTTCTCGGGTTATAAATAAACTACATCGTTTTATTTTCAAAGTGAAAATTACAATGAAATCGTTAAAAAACGTAGATAGAAGACAGAAAATGCATAGTGTACGAAGGAAAGAAGACCAGAAAAGTTATACTTTCAAGTACATTACTGAAACAGGTGACATGGAGTGAGAATAGACTCCACAATATAACTGTTAACGGAGAACAAGAGCAGGGATACACCTCCCTCCAAAGATCCCCCAACCGGATAATTCATCCTACCTTAGAACTTGAACCTATTTCCCAAACCAGTTCCCGCCGTCACATAAAATTTTACGATTCCCTACAATACATAGATAATCCCCTATATTCCTCCCTCCAACCCCCTCCTCAGCCGGTATGTTGGCGGAAGGCGGTCGAAGATATCGAACCCCTAGTCGACGTTACCGGCTGTTGAGTCAACACGTCACTGCTCGGGATCGGGAGCACTAACCACAACCATCAAATTATGGCCGTTTAGTTTAGGTTAGGATAGATTAGGTTACTTAGTTATATGTTTATTATTAGTTAGTTTAGTTTAGATTTAGATAAGTATTCGGCGTCCTTCCTTCCTTCGCTCACAGCGACCGCCTTGGGCCAGTGTCGGCTTGCGGTGATCCTAGTCTTAGGTTAGGTTTACTCTAGTACTTAAGTCTTTCATCTTTTTCTTTCTCATCTCCTCTCCTACTATCCCCATCCTCCCTTATTTCGTTTTCTCCTATCCTCACAACCCACCCGGCACCGCCAGATGCCGGGTAACCCACAACCCTAGTTCCATTTACTCCATGCCAGCTCACAACACCCCCTTAAAATGGAACATCAGTGTTCAATAGAAGGGGAACTGTCGGGACGACCACGGCAGGTCACTCTGTCTCCCAACCATCAACTAAATCCCTTTCTGAATCTCGGGTAAGTTCTAGGAAGAGGGCTCCTAATTGTCCTAGAGGGAATCAAATGGTCAAGGATATTCAGAAAAACAGGGAGATGAATTATAGTTCGGAATAAGTAAAAAAAAAAAAATAATGGTATTCATAGACCTATGATTTTAAAGACCGTTTCTAAGAGTGATCGATAAGCAGTATCGACATTTCAAAAATATTCTAGTGAGCACCATATGGGAACGAAGTGTTGATCCTAGGAGAAATTATCTCATACATTTTAGCGATGCGGGTATGGGAATGCAAAAAAGGGAAAGATAATGAATACGGAACCGTTAGAACGTGATAGTGGGAATGAATATATGGCGGAAGTTGGAGGGCAGGTATTTTGAGAACATCTTAATAGCCTACTGGCTTCAAATAGAAGGCGCCTTTCCAATTCAAGAAATATAAAGCATCTTAAGCAAATTTTATTAAAGGAGGCAAATTTTATTGTTCCTCGTGAGGCGTTAATTTACCATTTTAGTTTAAATGGTCTCGATAAAAGAAAATTAAATTTCTAAAGATTCAATTATACTTATCTAGCTCGATGTCACATAGGAGACGATTAGTTCATAGATGGTTTACTTACCTAAAAACAAAAAAAAAATGGATTAAATTATGAAATACCATTCAATAAAAATAAAAAAAAATTACTTTCGTGGAGGTTTCATGAGTTTATCTTATGACTATGAATTTGTTGTGATCACTACCCATAATAAATATATAACATGTTTATAAGAATAATTTTAATAAAATTATAATATATATATTATAATTAATATATAAGACTTCCTGAATATAATTTTAATAAATTTATAATTTCTAAAATTCAAACTTCGTAATTAATTCCTCCAGAATTAAATATACCTCTGGATAGGCACCAATTTAGAAAAAAAAAACTCCAGGCGCTTTACCACACACACCTTTTTCCAAAGCTTGCCTACACTATTTCTAGATTAGTAATAAAAAAAAAATGAGGCCATAAAAAAAAAAAAAAAAAAGATTCTATTCATTTTTAGAAGTGAATGAACTCCATTGTACAATAAAGGCTGTTGTTGGTTCAGGGAAACGGGTGACTTTCTCTAATGTCGGGATTTCCATCCTTATCACACCGGTCATCCGCCCTGACTCATAACTAGGTAGCCAGGCGGAACTCCACGGTTATTCCAAAATAGAATGTCAAGTTATAGACCAACCTATAAATAGCATATATATTATATGTGCTATCCTACTAAATTCCAGTTGGTGACTGTTGACAACCTTTCCTGCCTATACCAGAAATTAAGTACAGAAGAAATACTAATGTTCCAGCAATCAGTTCACTTTACTTTAAGGAGTACCTAAAACGTAAACGAGGGGGTCTAAGGTCAACTAACCAAGGAAAAAAAGTCCGTCAGGAAGAGGCTGACAAAACTAAGAAGACTTCCGACGTCATAGAATGTCACTCAGACTACGCCATGGCAAAGTCATATCTACATTTCGCATTTAGCTCTAAGTAAACAAGACTTCAGCTGTATGCAGGGTTCGAGATGTTCACCAATATAAAAGCCTTAAATAAAAATAACATGGCAGCAGTTGAGGTTTAGGGAAGAACGGAAGCGAAATGGAACTCCTAGATAAGGAGTTACTAGTTAGAAAAGGAATTACAGAAAAAAAAAAGAGACCACCTGAATTAGACCAAAGAATAACATTGGGTAAGTAGTCAAAACAAAAGGTCCATTCGCAAGTATATATGTATGTACTGGCATTAAAAAATTGTATGATATGCTAATTTGTTATGTTCTGCTGAATGTGAGCAAATCTCAACAAATCAGAACATTAGAACCAAGAGAAATGAGGATTTCGAATCACCAATACAAATTGAACGCGGAAATTCGAAATCAGCTATTACTGAAAAATAAGGCTGAATGGGCAGATCTTTAGGCACAACATTACTTTTCAAACGTAAGATTATTGGGTGAAGAGGCCTTTTTGGTTTCAGTAGTAAGCAAAATAGGGTTATCAGCTTCTGAATGAATCCAATGGTTGCAACAAGACGTAGCCCTTAGATGTTGATGATGGAGAGAGATGACTCATGCCTGGAAACTTTCTTCGTCATTCACCTGGTAGCACCAATTTTACAAAGAACCTAAACGACATAGTAAACCGGTGAAGTCATCTTTTATCGGGCATCATTCAGGAACAGGCTATTTCCTTAGTTTAGAAACCGATTACGTCATTTTTTTTCATTACCCGTTCAAAGTAATAGGAAGAACACATACAATTCTGGAAATTATTAGCAGAGATTAGCTCATTTTTATTACTGCTTAGATTTATTCAAGGAATTTTTTTATGTGAGTATTATTCTTGCCGTAACGTAAAGACTCATAAATGCTTTAAAGACATCATGAATTTCGAATAGAATGCACAGAACTGAAATCATAAACCTTAAATAAGTTTTCGGCATTGTGCATTTAATTTTATTAAACTTTAAATTTAAAATTTTTTTTTTTTACATTTTCTCAAAGGAAGCAACAATAGCAAACTTATGAGTAGTTCAATCTTGCCAAACATTTGTGTCGGTTATAAGAAAAAAAGCCTTTTCAATCATAATAATAAAGAAATACTTATTCCTTATTTTGTTTAGGTGTACGAGAAACCATCTACTTTTTCATCGAGGTCTTATAAAGATAAACATTTTTTATATTTCTTTAGTTTTTTAACATATAAAAAAATACATTATGGAGAGTAATCTTGAACAATACATTAATAGATTCATATCTCAAAGACGTAAGTAAGTCTAAAAAAGCCAAATTCAATATACTTTCCGGTAGACCTTAGTTAGAACAAGAACAATCATTTAAATCAACTTAAAAATTGGCACGTAGTAATAAATCATTACAAATGCTAACAATCCTTATTGTAACAGTAAATCTGGAGTTTTCTGTTTAAAGAATATTTTTGCTCTCGTGAGAATGATGTTTGGTCCAAGACAAATAGATAGGAACAGTTCTAAAACAGGCACTTTATTTAACAGCTGCATTAGTAAATAAGTATGAAGTTTATTGTGGAATTGGTGACGATTCCTTCCGCTATATACACCATTTGAGAACAGTACAGTACACCCAATTGCTGTATGTAATACTTCGATGGTTCTGTAAGTGTAAGAGGATATGGCTAGCAAGTATTAAATGGTAAGAACAATGAATTGTCTGTTCTCTGAGCCGGCCCCAACTAGTCCAGTCGTAAGCCAGTACAGCTGTTTTAAATGACGTTTGCGATGGACTATTCAAAAACCAGTCCATGCAAGTTTTAAACATAAAACACTCTGAATAAAGACGCTTATAAGGGCAAATAAACCAAGATAAAACGTAAATTTCCTTTAAGAAAAATATTAGGACTCTACTTATAACAACATCCTCGAAAAATGTTTTGTTATGTTATATATAAATATCCACTTTATGCTACTGAGAGTAATCGGAACGGGTTATCTGCAGGTAGCCAGCCATTAAGGATGGGATTAAGGATTTCATTTAGTGAGCTCATCAATCAATAAATTCCTATTCCTCACACGGAAATCGAACCCAGGGCTCTAGGTTTACCAAATTTATTAAGTTCAACGCCTTTACTCACATTGCTAATCCGAGCTCAAAAAATGGTTTATATGTTTCTCAATCCTACTTACATGATGAAAATAGGTTCATTCCAACTTTAAGTAAGTATATATGGATGTACAGATATCGACCCGAGAACTTTAGTCCCCCCAGCGTTGATTCGCCAAGAGAGTTTTCAAGTAATTAGTGCTCAACTGGCACGCAACCCCGATCAATCAAGAAGTACTTGGAATGAGTTGTTTCCAGTTGACTGACTAGTCTCATAGAACGGGCGGGGGGGGGGGGGGTCAACTATGTGTATAACAATCAAAATTCCTTCACTAAACAAATTCACTCTCTAGATCAGTAGTGAAGTACTCCCTCTCAAGCGCTACTTCGTAGCGAACATGACGGCTAAATTTCTCCTTTGGCGAGGATCACACACAGGCTTTAACAGATTAAGGTTCATTTATTTATTCATGGTTCGTTAATTATCTGGCGGCCGTAAGGTCTGTTTCGGCCGTAAACTCGAAATTTAAGGGTTTCATGTGGAAACTACAAGCGAATTCCGCTGACTGAAATCGGACCACTTTTGTCTTCATTAGTATATGTGTTATATAAACAACATTGTTGTTCTATAAAGTTTTCTCAAACTGGAATATTAATGAAGTCACTTATATTTGTTTTTTTTTTCCAGCCTTTAGTAAAACCTCCATTACTACTCTTATGACTTTCACTTAAAGCTATTACATCACTAATGATCTAATGCCAGTCGTGATTACAATAAATATGAATTTATTATACATTATTTCCTTAATTTATTCAACTGGACTCCAATTTTATTTTAAAAAAGATCGCCTATCACAAAGGTAGATATCTGATACTTCAGGAAACCTGAATCAGAAGTAAACTAGAGCCCGCTGTGGGGTTAGCCATTTCAAGTAAAAACACAAAATGAAAGATAAAACCAATTCAATTTTTAAAAATATTCTCTTTTATGATTTAGGATTCCTATTAGTTATTTAAGTCTGCACCGAAAGTCTTGCTTGACAACTGAGTAATATACTATTCTAAGAAATACAATATTCTCTTATTGACACATTCTCTGAAATTAATTTTTACGGCGGTCGTAGAAGCAGACAGTCTTAGGAATATGACATTTACATCTACCGTTTATTTCAAGTAATTCAGCTTCGATGTTCTCAAGTAATTAGACCGTTCATCCTGGCTAAAAAATAATTTATTATGTAAGTGAAGCCCAAAAACCTTTGGTGTCGTAAGAAGATGTTGGTATGCGCGTTAAAAGAATTTTAAGGAATAATTAGTGCCGTTGTTTTCAGACATGGCTTCCGGGGAGGAGGGGGGGGGCTCAATCCTGTGTACAAATAAAAGTACCCATCTTAGAAAATAAAAATATATCATTAAAAGTTATTTAGGCGAAATTCCTTTAAATACAACTCACAGAATTCTTGATTAAAAGAAATAGAAACAATTTAACTTTCTTCCGAGAATGATAAGAAATGTACGTGGCCAATCACCAAAGAAAAGAGACAGAGTCGAATCATACTCTATGGAGGTTAATTAGGGCCATGACTTCCTTGTTAATCAACATTGCTATCATGGCAGGCAAAGGTCAAAGCTACAGGCATCAGCTGCCTTCTCTCTCAACAACAGTTTTCTCCAAGATGTGATCTACTAAATCTTCTATTACAAACGGCATAATTCATGTCAACTCAATTCATAAAAATATTTGTCTAATTGCTTTGACATATTTAGTACCAAAATAAAATAAAAAATATAGTGTTTCTAAGTTGTTTTTTCCCCCTCCATATCTATCCAGCAACGAGGTGCCCTAGTAGGTGTAAGAAGCCATCCATTTATCAAAAAGTTCACAATTTAATTAAGTTCTTAAAGCTCTTTTAAATTACGTTTTGGTAAAGGATTCTGAAGAACGTGACGTGACTTTCACTTCACTACTTCGCTGAGAAACGTTAAGTTGGGGGGGGGGATATTACAATTGATTGCAGAAACAGCAGTATTAAATATTTATCTAGAGGAAAGTTGTAACAATATAAGCAAAAGGTTAGCGCGTGATTTGTCTATAGAAAAATATAAAAAAAAAAACTACTTTTGAAGAAAGAAAAGAATCAAGGAAAAAGTGGTGGATTGCGGCCCTGTATTAAAATACAGTAAGATAGAAATATTACTTTTCTTTCTGAAAAGAATTCTGTTATATCGTGAACGTACTTAAATAAAATAAATACTTCTGTTACTCCCTGAAGTGCGGTGTTGATTTCTATTCAATAGAAATGTTGATTAAGTAATCTTTTGAGAGGTGATCATTTTCTATGGAATTTTACCACAACATGTTTCAGAACATTAAAAACTGTTAGGAAAGGGAGAAAATTAAGAAATCCAGAGTAGAAACGCAATAGATTTAGGGAAATGATGAACTGTAAACATCAAATGAATAGTAGTAACAATTAATTAACGGTAACTGTTTTAGACGAGGTACTAATGAGAAATAAACCACAGCCAACAAGAGAAAGTAAGGTGGAGGTGTGGAATGTCTGAATATCCGACAAGTCCATGGAGTCTCAGCATTCCTTGGACGGACGCCAGCGAAAAAGGAGGTTGGCAGAGGGCCTTTCACACCAAGAAGACGTTGGCGTGGAAGGGATGGAATGATTTTAATCAGATTAAAATTTGAAAAAATTAATTCCAAATTAATAGAAATTGTGATATTCAAAAGAAACAATAATTGCACTGAAATTTAAAAAAATAATAATGTGAAGTCTGAAGTCAAGAGTCTTAAGTACGTGGGAATCATGCAAATCTTAAATTATGACGGGGCCACCCGAAATGGATGTGGTGTGGCTACTACAAAACTGTCGAAAATTTGACATGAAGTCGATTGAAAACCTGCTGGAGTATTTGTGGTTTCTCTCGTGAAAAGGTACGAAATGTGAAATATAATAGAACTAAAAGATGAAATATTTGAAACATAAATGAAATTATACTTTTGCAAATTTAATATCATAAGTAAAGTAAGTGGTTTAAGTTGTCCACGAGTTACTTAGTGGAACAAAAAAGTCCTTTAATATTTAAACTAGTAAAAAATAAGTAAATAGCAATATCAAATATGGTACCGACCAAATAAAAATTGATGCCTCAGGAGCTCAGAAAGTTACATTGTGCATTTATCCATGCATCTGTCATAACGATGTTTCCTGATATACTGGCTTGTGAATATAAGATGGGTATGAGTAAGGGTTTACTAAAGACCCAAAATAAAATAATTCGGTTAACAACTAAAGAATAAATGGAGCTTGGTACATTCTCAAACAGATCCCAGAATTCTAACCGTGTCATAATGCCCGAGATATAACATGTTCCATATCTCAGACCTCTCAACCCCCACACCACCTGGTACGATTTCATCCTTTTGGAAATTTTATCTTTAGGTTTACATCCTACGTTGAGTTCAGAAATGATAACAAAACTTGCGGCACCTAGAGCGCAGGATAATATAAATGTATATTTGTACGGACTTCTTAGTCAATTCGTGGGAAGAAAGAATGACCATTTTGGATATTCCCTTAGTATGTACAATGGCAACAGTCTATTTCTTTAAAGGGAAATTTGTTAAATGGTTTGATAACAAATATCAGTAATAGGAGTCGGGTTGGGACAGCTCTCTCTTTTCAAACAATAAGAAATCGAAATAAGAAAATATTAGTGCTAGCATTCTGGAATAAAGCCATTTCTCGCAGGACGTCAATGCCCAACACACGATTTTTCCATAAATTACCATTCTAACGAATCTTATCAGAGGCTTTGGAAGGTGCGTATAAGAGAGTGAGTGAAACATAGCTAGCCGAGTTGGGACGAACAGGAGAGGATATACAATGGGTCGGCGCACAGCCTTCCATGGCGACTCCCCATCAAAGACTCTATACACAACGCCCCTCTAATAATCGACATCTCCTTAATTACATACTGTAATTTCTTTAGGAGAACCTGATCCCATTGTCCCTCACTTTACAATGGTTATTATAATGGGGGCCGTATAAATGCGTCACACTTTCGGCTTGGATTCGCAGGAAGAATCCCCTGGAGGAATGAAAGTCTAGAGTCTGAAAGGTTTTTTCGTTAGTCATGTAGGCCTCAATCCTGTTTTAGGGTTGTATCCGGAATCAGAGAAGACACTCATGCATTAGGAAAAAAAGGTCTTAGTGCAAGCTCACTCAAGTTAAGCAAATTTCACACGTGGTGGAATGACATGCTGATTATACCAGCAGAAATGATAACCTACGTAATCGTCACTTGAAATTTCAGTTGAGCTTTAATTGAAAATCGCATGAGTAGGAGTATGGAAGAATTGAAAGCTCACAACTAAACCCCAAACAGGTTGTTCGAATTAGAAAAAATTATGCAGAAAAACCTCCGAATATACTTTACTCTCTCTCTCTCTCTCTCTCTCTAATCCCCCAGTCTCCTGAGCTAATTTAATTCAATAACGAACTTCCGGTTTCTTTATTTTTAAATAATTTTTCTGGTGGGATTTCAACCTGGGTATCATGAATGTCATGCACACGCACGCACTTCATTCATTTTCGTCTTATATTAGGCATTTGAAGAAATTTTTCGAAAATCCGTCAATAGCTAAACTGCGTTAAACAACATCTACTAAAAGTCGTTACGGAACACTTAAGCTGACAGAATGTCAAAATGGGAATTCCCTAGATAAACATTAATTATTAATTAACATTTTAAATACCCGTAAGGCACAACAATGGAACAACACATGAGGGTGATACTTGTCAGTGATAACATATATTTGAGGCATTGGAAGGTCACTGACCTTAAGAGTGTGCTTTAAAATTCAGGATGATGTGGGCGCTGTAAACGAGGAGATAGGCCGTGGGCGTACATCGGCTCATCAGGCCCTGATCAGGCGGACGTGATGATAGCTTCCAAGACAAGACTTAACTTACTCTAAAAGGATCTCACTTTGGAGTTGGAAGAAGTTTCATTCCCCAGGTATTAAGACTTATTTGGAGAAGCTAGCTATGTGACCTTTGGTATGGCGAAACAAACAGAATACATTTAACAAGATCACAACTCCATCCCATACTAGTGAGCTGGACTCCTGGAATTTATCTCAAGGAAAATATACTCAAATCTGTGGCCACGGTCAATGTTGTGAAAGAAAATAATTATTGGAAGACATTTATCAACGTATTACCTTGTTCATAGGAACCGCAAGTATCATCAAATAATTTCCTTAGTTGGATAAATATTTTTATTTTAACGCGGAAATAAGAATAAGCATAAATGCATTCATCAATATTTATTTGATGATGAAATTATGTGTGTGATTAGAAGTAATTTCGATCATGAAATATTATTACAAGTAGCATTACATGTGCTATTAATTTATTATTTGCTCCATATTTATTGGAATATTACATAACATCACGGTCTAATTTCCTTCTTCTCAATCTCACTGGTAACGAGTGAATGATGCTTGAACGGAGGATACACCTCAGCATATTCCTACTGGCAAACGATTATCATGTGTATATAGGCCATAGTCTACGGAGAGATGGCTTTCTAGCTCTTCAAACAACTGGAGTTTCCTCCATATTTCCCGATGTATTTGTTTTTATGAAGTTGAATGCAAAACGAAACCACAACCTGTCCTTGTGGCACTCCTTTTCTTGTTTGTTCCATTGAAGAATCTGAACATCCTGTTCGCAGGAACAATCACAAGACTACATCCCGCAGATGCAACAGTACCTACTGTTTAATGGATAAAAATTATATTGAGGTGAAGGATGCTTTGATTTTTATACTTTCGTCATTATTTTATTACTTGACGTGACATTAGTATTGCTGAAAATAATCATGGTATAGGAAAAACTATATTGATAATTCCTCGAAAGTCCCAGAGACAAAAAAGAAAAGAAACTTCTTTGCTGGAGAGAGACATCACATCACTGAAGAAGAAGCAGTTGTGAATTTGAACCTTTTTTTATTTTTTAAAAAAGCCCTTAACGCAGAAATGCGAAACGTCAAATACTGAAAATATATTAGAAACTGGTCCCAAAATGACCTATTTTGAGAAAACAAAACTCATCAGAATTGGTGCACCCTTGGCAAAGAGTAAATCATATGAGTCTGCAGTTAAACCATTTAAAACTATGTTTTACAAAAGCGAAAATATAATTTTGGCTTAGCTGCTTCTTGAAACACTGCTTAGCCAACTGCGTATTAGATAAAATCGTAATTACGTAAAGATTGGTAACGAGTCAAACCGAACTGATTAACCGAAGAACTATAAAGTAAATAATAATACAAAAAGAAAGTTTATGGAAGATACTTATCATGGCTAAGACTAACTTGCTATACATGATTTAGAATCGAAATAAACAAATTCTCTTTTAAGCGACGTTCTAAGTTGCTTGTTGTCTCTGAATTACTTAGGAACGTAACAGAACTGTTTTATACCTTACTCTACCGATTATGAAGCATAAGCGAGGAGCTAGAAAATAAACTAAATAACAAAATTAATTGATCAATGACCCTTACAATCGCCGAAACTGTTCACGGTGTCTCACTTTATTTCTGTTCAATTAATCCAAGTTAACTACTAGTTATTATTGCAGACATACACTGCACTTAATTTGAATAAAAAATGTTTGAAATAATAGTCGCTATTCCTACGAAAGAGTAAATTATAGAAAAATAAATTTTGTTTTTCGATTCAACCACGAAGCCACGCTGATTATCATTAACAATGAAGCAGAAGACGCCACCTCCAACGCACCATTGTTTACAAATCTCTTAACTCCTACATTGTAAAAATATCATGGTAATTAAATGCTTTCTTTATTTAATTAGATGTAAGCAGGTAAAAATTAGGTGACAGGCAGGTTAACGAGAGATTAAAGAGGTCGACTAATTTTATTTACAATCCGCGGGACAACAGGTTATCTTTATGGATTCGGGGAGTAAGGAAAATAAAAAAATGTATGTCGTTAAATAAAAGTCTAGGGTCTAAACGAAGTCTGATTTAATTATATCAGCATTTTTATAAATATGATTAACAATAATGCAGTGTAAGTTAATGTGTGGCAAATAAAAGTTAAAGTAACATACTAATTTTCATGTTCTAGATTAAGGTTAGCCAATGAACTAACCTCCCCCCCCTCTAGCCTCACTGACATGTAGTTCGTACAAATTTAGACAAAGAGGACTGACATAGCAAGGCATGGAGGTAAACCCCAGATCCTCTATAACGGGAAGCAGAAAAAACATCCGATAAAATCCTCTGCTAACAATGGTAAATGAAATCTTAACACGAGAAAAACGATACTCTAAAAAAAAACTTCCCTACCCTATTGTCTTTGAATCACTAGAAAAAAAACATTTGTTCCTTTAAGAGACGCCGAAAAATTCTGCAATCCATTTTATGCAAAGACCAATAGACCTTCACAGTCTATGAATGGTTTTTATAATGGTGAGCCCTAAGGGAAATCAACAGGTGGTTTATAATTTAGTCAAAAGTTACAGAATGTTGAAGGAGCTTGTAGCCAGAGACAACAATAAATATAAAACAGAACAAAGCCATTAATTCGATTGATGTAAATAAATAACAGAATGTTAAGCCATAACATGAACAGAAATAACGCAAAATAAACCAGTATAAAGAGACGTAAATACATAATAAAAAATAATTAGGTGAAAGAAATGTAACAAGAGAGCACTTAATATTTCGCGAGTTGGAATTTCGTGAGTCATGCAGTAGGAAAAAAATCACTCATGTATAACACGCAACATTATGACTAATGAAAAATCATGAATATTGTAAAAGTTTCGGTAGAAAAGTATGAGTAATGTTCTTTTTGGCCGCATCAGAAGCTCAAGGAGAATGTTTTGGGAGTTCCACTGAAGAAAATGAAGTCTGTCACGAAGGCTTTGTAAACTAAGCAGATTACCAACGTGCAGAAATCCAGGGGAGAAATGCCACAGGTAGTCACTCCAACCACAGGTGACGTTATTTTTACATTCTAATCTCTATTTAGCCCTTTTTAAGAACCCGGAGTTCACAAAACCTAAAACAGGTGGGGCACATCTAGTGATACCATAGCTTGAAGTTAATAGCGAGAGCCAACATCTTTAGAGTACTGAATAACTGGAACTTTCGATTCTTTTATATATATATATATATATATATATATATATATATATATATATATATATATAGAGAGAGAGAGAGAGAGAGAGAGAGAGAGAGAGAGAGAGAGAGAGAGAGAGAGAGAGAGAGAGAGAGAGAGAGAGAGAGAGAGAGAGAGAGAGAGAAGAGAGAGAGAGAGAGAGAGAGAGAGAGAGAGAGAGAGAGAGAGAGAGAGAGAGAGAGAGAGAGAGAGAGAGAGAGAGAGAGAGAGAGAGAGAGAGAGAGAGAGAGAGAGAGAGAGAGAGAGAGAGAGAGAGAGAGAGAGAGAGAGAGAGAGAGAGAGAGAGAGAGAGAGAGAGAGAGAGAGAGAGAGAGAGAGAGAGAGAGAGAGAGAGAGAGAGAGAGAGAGAGAGAGAGAGAGAGAGAGAGAGAGAGAGAGAGAGAGAGAGAGAGAGAGAGAGAGAGAGAGAGAGAGAGAGATGGATGCGAGTGCCTGTCACAACTTATAACCCAAATGTTTAAAAGCATTATGCTTTTACTTATCCCATTATTGCTGATTCGGGCTGTTCTATTATATTTTTAGGGCGATTAATCCGATGATAAATTAGAGACTAGGATTAGCATTAATCCCCTAAATGTTGGCTCTTATCTTAAACCCACTGCGACAACAGATATGCACACAAACACATCACACGCATTCAAGTTCCAAAGAATCTCATTTTATCACCTGCCATGAAAGATTGATGATCATTTGGCAAAATTATTTCCAAATTCAAGAAGGTTAAATTGCGATAGATAATTTGAAAAAAAAAACAATACAGAAAATGATGGTACAATGAACACACCAAAAATACGCTAATAATCCATGTTATTTCTCTTCTTTTACTGTAAAGTACGGATTACATTTTGAACTATTTAGTTTTATACCAATCGCTGTTAGGATATCAAATAGGATTCCTCAATTGGGACGAACAGCATTCAAGGGCTTTGAGTGAGTCAACTCGCTTCTTGGTAATAACGGTAGCTTATGGAGTAACGGCGTGCCATCACGGTCTCTCCTTTGTCAAGACACATTCTCTAAGACAAAGCAATGGATTCCTGATCAGAATAGATGACATTCACACGTACAGCTGGATCGACAATCATTTACAATCAACTGATACTACATCAAAATGTAGGGCGAAAGTTCTAAAAAAACTAAACGACGCCGGTAACTTTATAAGAAAATTAATTAATAATTAAACGACCGGACGGGAAGTCAGTCAAGGATAGGAATCTAGCACGCAAGCACTTTCCGAATAATGAATGAGCAGACCTGGAACATATTTCGACAATACATTCCCAACGAAATACATGATAAATTTGTTATTTTCCAAAAATAACATCTTCACTTATGCACAATAAACGTAACAACACAAACAATTTATGCAGTCAATAAAACGGAATAACATTTGAATAATTTTCAATGGGGTAATCAACAGAAAAAGAAGGGAGAGAGGGAAGTAAAGTCCGTCACGCAAGGGCTGCGTAAACTAAGAAGATTTCCCACGTGAAGCTATACAATAGAGAAATCTCTATACGAGAGCCCAACAGTTACGGCCGAACTAGCTTTTGGCGGGAAACGTTCGTTATCGGCCCACATTTAATAAAAATGCAAATATCCCGGTTAATATTGAAGATAGAAAATAAATGTATAGAACAATATTTATAGTAAATTTAATTTGCAATAAGATTGGTTCTATACAATATTTTGATCCGACGGATGGTAACAACGAACTTGATCTTTCTTTTTACATAAAACGACTAAATATCGAGTTTGGTAACGGTTAAACAATAATTGCGACCGCTAGAGCGGTAACAGACAAATATATAGATAGATAGATATATATACAGTTTTGAACGGACCTCATTTTCGTCATCTCCTGGGTAGGATCGATGGACATTTGAAGAAAAATTTCGAAAATCGCGTCATGAGTACAACCTCAATAGCTGATTTCCCTTAAGGGAAATCTGCAAAATGTACACTTGTTCAAAAGAACTGAATATTTTCGATTCCATGTACAATTTACAAAAAATAAATAAAAAAGTTTAAAGAGCATATCCTGTTGATGGCTAATATAATATAAAAGGGAAGAAGGGATAAAAAAAAAAACAAAAAAACTTAACAAGCTCATTCTGAAAAGCCTGTATTATAAATCCCACTCAATAACCCTTCAATAGGAGCCCTTTTCATTTAAATATCAAAGAGAAAGTTAATAATTAATTATATGGCAAAGCCCTTACTTCAAAAGAAGACATTGTGCTTAAAAGGAATAAGCTTACTAAATGAAGCTCTATATAATTATTATATTCACACACGCACGCACACTCATTTGAAAGGACCCCCCGGATCTTCCGGTTTGACTCGGTAGACACATGAAAAAGTCCGTCACGCAGGGGCTGCGTAAACTAAGCAGATTTCCCACGTGAAGTTATACAATAGCGAAATTTCCATACGAGAGCCGAACTAGCTTTTGGCGGGAAACTAGTCATCCGTTATCGGCCTACAATTAATAAATGATTTCCCTTAAGGGGAATCTGCTAAAATAGTATTAGGATTCAATAAGTGAAAACCCATATAAAATAAACCCTGAATGGAAAGAGCCATAGGATAAAAGTTTCATATAAAGGAAGCTTATAAATGTTATTATTAGATGTCCTTTGTTACATACGACTTATGGTTAATAGTTGAATAACTCTACCGATATATATACAGCAAATTTTAAAAATATCACTAAGTATAAAAAGTTGAATGGGCGACCAACTAAAAATGTTTTGGCTAAGGGAGATTAGGGAAGAGGAAGACTATAAAGCTGCCTGTGTGTGAGACAGGGGAGCTCTAAATATACCCCACAACCACCCCATACTTATAGTCTGGTCTCTAATTCATAGGCTCGTTTACTAACACATGTAATTCTCGTGTTATTTTAAGCCAGCAATAAGATTATACATATCAGAGACGTTGCGAACTAACCTCGCCAACATTTATGCGACACAAGGAATGAAATAGTTTCAAGTATAGTAACTGCAGTCAGTTGTGTTTAAGCCCTAAGTTAACTACCATGTTTGATGTGAAACCATTATAGCGACAATCATAGCTTTAGGATCAAGACATGGAACAATCCGGAGTGCAGTAATCTGTACACGATGTTTTAGACAAGGAATAAAATTAAAAATTCGAAATATCTCCGTTATAAGTGAATTCAAAAGACAATACATAATTTTTCTTGTCGTCAATGACATTTTTCAGTTTCAAGCCGAATCTAGTAATCACTTAATAGGCCAATAACAAAACATTCCAATATAATATAACACCTATGATTTTCAACGAACACGATATACACAAGTAAATTTGCGATGTGTTGGATTTAAGAACATTCTTTCCTCTAGGTGTGGGCAATCTTTCAATCTTCTGACATGTTGCGGGCCAAACTTTAGTGTGTAAATACGTTTGCGGGCCGCTTTTAAAAGTAGTGCATTTAAACGACAATTTAATAATAATACAATTTATTAAAATAACAAAATGAAATGAAAAAAATAAGTACAACATGGTACAATCAATGAGTTTCAATTAGGGAAACTAATCCATTGATGTTTGGATTAATTCCAATGATAAAAGACGAAAAGAATTTTCCAAATTATCGTCAGTCAGCCTTGTAAGATGTTTTGATTTATTAACTTTCATCAATGAAAAGAACTTTTCGCATTTATAAGTACAGCAAAACGTACAAGTCTCTCCTCATTTGGTTTTTCAAAGTGTCAAGCGGGCTGGATCAAACCTTATCGCAGGCCGGGGGTTGCCCCCATATACTCTAGACCCTCCAATATTTGTGTTGAATACCGTACTCGATATTTAACGGGTTCAACTAAAACTAAATATTATATTCGTAAATGGCTGAAATTAGACCAATAGGAATGGGAGAGAGGATGAGTATAGTACAAAAATATTAACGTCTCGGACTTATGTAAATAAAAAATGTAAAATCAAATTTTTTGAAAAAGTAATGTTATATAAGACACGTTCTAAACATTTTCCTTTAGTCTGAACATTGACCAAGTAAATGGGAGTTATATTATGTGAGGGTTCAGTGGATCCCACACCCCCACCCCAATTTCATTCATGAGATTTTCACATAACGCCACAGAATAACAAAACTTATGAGGTACAGCTGAAATTTCAAGTCCAGTTCATTAGTGCACTTCGTGGTCCCCTAACGGGAGAAATAAGACATTAAATGTAAGATGATATCATCAGCGGGCCATTCCGGCACGTGGGAAACTTCCTAAGTTTAAGCAGCTCCTCGCGTGACGGAATGTTTTTAATTTTGAGGAAGGATGGTGAACATTACTCCAGATAACCCACTCCGACTAACCTTAGCTGTATATTAAATGAATGTCACACAAACTGGAAAAACAATGTAGTTAAAAAAGGTATATTTCACTTATAAGAGGTATTTTATTTATTTATTTATTATTTTTTTTGGATGTCAGAGACTGAATATACAAAATATAAATAAAACTGGTGGAAGGAAAGGGGGGCAGTGAAAAAAATATGTTCCCTTCCATTGGGGTTTCAAAAACGGTTAATACATTTTTGAAAAATATTTCAAATCCTTACTAATATTTCTGAAAAAAAAGAAAAAAAAACACCTGAAAAGATCCACTTTTGAGGAAGGCTCATCAAGGAGTGTCATTAGCAAATACTAAACTAACCCTACTAATATCGCGGCCCCTGGAAGATAACAGCAGTAAGGTTCTAATCAGAAGCATCATAAACACGCTACAATAACAAAAACTGACAATCAAAATAATTGTCGGCCATTATATTGTGAACGTCATAACTAAATGACAGGCAATTAGCGAGAGCTGTCTAAAGGATTTTTCGTCTGTTTGAAACGGAAACAATTCAACAAGACATATGGGATAGAGTATACAAACATGAAATATAAATAAAATTAAATTCAGTATATTCTTCAGACGAATATTTGTGGATTTCCCAAGCCGAAAATTGGAACGATACTCTTATTTAAGTACATTTTTATCTAGTTTTAAACACAAATATTTTATGAGTTAGAATGAAGATGTGAAACACATAATCAATTAAAATTAACACGCGGGCCAAACGAAAATGAGTGTCAGGAGTAATTATGGGAAGGCCAACAATTTAATAAGGTCGGAAAGATGAAATAGAAATTGGAGGCGAGGAGAATCCAATTTTAGAAAGGGGGGGGGGTTGACGGAAGGAATCCAATATTGCCAGCCCCTAGAAGTGGTGACACTCACTCTGGAGCCAAAGCATCATCCTATTAAGTCACTCTCAGGGGGGTGAACCGTCAACACCCCTATCCTCGGGCTATTCGAATATATATGTTGTGTTATCAAGATAAACATGTGACAATGATAAGACAAGATTTGGCGGTATGTTGATTACAACTCATGAAAATTGTTTGTATTTTCGGGTGGGGGCGGGCGTGCAGATAAAGACTAAGTTCCCCAGAAACTGAGAAAAGCACAAAGGAAGGAATCCAGCACATGAAGCAGTTCCAAAGTGTCTTCAGCAACAGTAGATTCACAATACGAGTATTACTATGAAGTACTGAAGTGTGTACTATTACTTCTCTAGAATAAAACAGTTAGATTCCTTAGCTATCATTATTCTATCCGCAATCATAAAATAGAGGGTATGTAAGAGTACATTTTAAATGAAATACTTCATTCCATTTGACCCTCCCTTCCAACGAAAGTTTCAGTGTGATAAACAGCCCTTTCAGGCGAGTAGCAGGGCTCAACCTTAATCCACTAATCCCTAAGAAAATGCCCCTATCTAGTAATAACTGAACAGATAGAAATATTCTAGACCGGAAAGAAAACAATTACAGAAATATAATTGAATATAATATATTAATGATATTGAAAACTATTTACTAAAGCTAGAGTCGTACATTACAATGTATAAGAATAATTTTTATCTCAAATTTTAGTAACCCAAGAACTTAAAACGGCGAGTGGGGGTCACCAGAACAAAATTGCATGTATCTTGTATAATAAAGGTCTCTTGAAAACAATATTTGGTAATTAAGCTTCGAATAATGAGGTTTATTATATAAAAGAGTATTGTTTATGTAAAAAAGTAGAAGTGGGGGTTTGTTGAAGGCTGAAAACTGAAAAATGCAAATATGTCGGTTAATATTCATGAAAAGAGAATAAATGTATATAGCAATATTTATAGATCATCCAGTCTGCAATAAGATTAGTTCTATACTATTTTTGGATCAGACGTATAGTAACAGAGATATTTCGAAACCCCCTCATAATGGTCCGATTTCAACCATTAACCAATTTGTTCTTTCTTTTTACAAAAAACTATTCGATGTCAAGTTTGGTAACTACGGAACTAAAACTGTGACCGTTAGACGTTAATTGACAAATCTATATATCTATCTCTATATATATATATATATATATATATATATATATATATATATATACAGTTTTGAACGGACCTCATTTTCATCATATCCTGGACCAATGGACATTTGAAGAAATTTTCGAAAATCCCGTCATGAGTACGACTTCAATAGGTGATTTATCTTTAGGGAAATCTGCTAAAATGTAAAAAGTCCGTCACGTAGGGGCTGCGTAAACTAAGCAGATTTCCCAGTGAAGTTTTACAATAGAGAAAGCCGCCTAATAACAGCTGTAGTAGTAAGAAACCTCTAAACCTATTCACGAGGGACGAATAGTTACGAAAACGGCCGCCAGAGCTGACGGCAGAAAGTCCGAACATAGCCACTGCTGCCGAGCACATGCAGAATATAAATGAAAATATCTCAGTTAATATTCAAGATACAGAATAAATGTATAGAACAATATTTATAGTAAATTTAATTAGAAATAAGATTGATTCTGTAATATTTTTCGATCCGACGTATAGTAACGGAGATATTTCGAATTTTCGAAAATCCTCCCCTCTAAACCCCCCCCTCCCACTGGTCCGATTTCAGCCGTTAACGAACTTGATCTTTCTTTTTACATAAAACGACTAAATATCGAGTTTGGTAACGATCAAACAAAAATTGCGACCGCTAGAGCGGTAACAGACAAATATATATATATACAGTTTTGAACGGACCTCATTTTCGTCATCTACTTGGTAGGATCGATGGACATTTGAAGAAATGTTTCGAAAACGTGATGAGTACAACCTCAATAGTTGATTTCCCTTAAGGGAGGCTTTCCCAGAGTTTCAAGATAACTGGAAACCATTGTATTCAAAATATTGAATATTTGGGCGAACAGTCTTAACAGTAATATATGAATAATTCATTTTTTGAAGTACTTCCCAAAATTAAGATTTGATAACATGGACAATGTCATAGGCCTGGTGATATTTTGGACGTAAAATAATGGTAAAACAACGCTACACAACCAAGTAATGTGTTATTTAAAGCAAAAAAAAAAAAAAAGCAATTTATCTATTTATATATGTATGCACGCACTCGCGCGCGCGCACACACACACCAAAACGAGAAAATAAAAATATAGAAATCATTATAGGCTAATTGTAGAAATGAATATTACTAGCTCCGAAATGCAGGAAATTTAAAAGGAAACAGCTTATCAGACAAGCAATTCCACTTAACTTAAGTGCTCCATATCAGAAAGAACTTTAGGGATAATAAATGTGAGGTAAGAAAGATGGGACAGAATTCAAGAGCACTTACTTGTGACAGGGAACAAATATCATTTCTTAAGCACATTTATCGCTCAAAGAGTGTAGATTACTTTCCGGTGTAGCTTCATTGTCGTTGATAAGGGTTGTAAAAACTACTCAAATTTAATATATATTCTTTTCTATCTTAGTAAAAATTCTATGTAAGCCATATTTGAAATATAATCCAGTCAAAATATGCTACTACAATTTATGAGAATTGTTTATATTTTCGGATAGGGGAAGTGGTTCTTCAGAAAAGAGTGGAGCATGTATTAATTCCGTGAATATATTAGCCCTTAAATAATACATAATACTCACACATAATAGTAAAGAGTTTACTAATGAAATAAAATGAAAAAGAATACAAATAATTCTGTTAATATCTGAATTTTAGCCGTAACGAACTTGATCTTTAGTTTAACATCAAACGCCTATATATTGAGTTTGGTGACGTTCATACTAAAATTGCAACCGGTAAAAGGGAAACACATGAGTATAATATAATATAATATAATATAATATAATATAATATATATATATATATATATATATATATATATATATATATATATATATATATATTAATTTGAACAAATCTCATTTTCGCTATCTCCTTGGTAGAATCAATGGGCATTTTAGAATTTTTTTTCGAAAATCAAGTCCTCTGTAGCCGATTTTCCTTAAAAGAATTTAATAAAAGAAATGTAACTTCCATAATATTCCAGTCAGTGAACAACAATAGTATTACGTTTCTTTATCAACAATATTGGTTATATATATAACTTGTTTTCATAGACTTGGGAAAAAAATGTTAACTTTCTCACTTGGCCGGAAAGAGGGGCTTTAGGAAGCAGGATGCTCAATCTACAACTTGACAAGTAAGGGAGGGGAGTTCTGTAGAAGAGGATTGATTGAACAGAAGTTTTTCCAACGAGGGTCCATTCATTTTGAGCAGCAAACATGTGGGGTTCTAAATCCACTACAGAAAAAAAAATATCTCATGCACTATGCAATACTGATGGAAGCAAATGACAAAGGGAAAACCAACCAAACAGTTATTATTCCATTTATTAAATCCCTTCGTTTTTACGTATAACTAACGGCATGCAATAATCATTAGACTGAAGCAATATTCCAAAGAGACCACTTATTCATAGTACATAGCCATCGTCACTGAACGAACCTCCCATGACCCATATTATTGGAAAAATACACCATGTGCTGAGGAGGAATGAGTAAAACTAATCCTTCTTTATGACACTTATTAGCGCCCATCTCATGCAGTTACTACGGCTAATTGGGATAGGATAACTACTGGTTATCATACTTTGAGATTTCCCTTAAGGAAAATCAGCTATTGAGGTTGTACTCATGACGCGATTTATGAAATTTTTCTTCAAATGTCGATCCTACCTAGGAGATGACGAAAATGAGGCCCGTTCAAAACTATATATATATATATATATATATATATATATATATATATATATATATATATATATATATATATATTACCGCTCTAGCAGTCGCAATTATTGTTTGATCGTTACCAAACTCGATATTTAATCGCTTTATGTAAAAAAGAAAGATTAAGTTCGATAACGGCTGAAATCGGGGGGGGGGGGATTAGAGTGGGATGGGTTTGAAAATTCGAAATATCAACGTTACTATACGTCGGATCGTAATATTGTATAAAACCAATCTGATTCCAAATTAAATGTACTATAAATATTGTTTTATACATTTATTCTCTATCTTGAACTCTTCTTCTCCTACTCTCTTATTTTCTTTCTTGATTTCTTCTCCTTCAGCAAACTCCCACTTCTACTCATGTAACTTAACCCTAGAACTACCAAGGGGGGGCTCCTTGAGCCCACAACTTTTTGTTTTTGTTCCCTATCACCCAATTTGAATGGGATATTTTTGATATTTTATGTATTCCTCAGAAAAACATCCTAGAGTGAGGGCATAACAATAAAATTAAATAAAAAAATTTCTATGTTGAGAAAAAAAATTTTTTTTGACGTATGGGCTCGAGGAGCCCCCCCCCCTTGGTAATGCAAGGGGTAGTTATACACTTAAGTACCAAGGGGGGGCTCCTCGAGCCCACTGATATTTAATACTACTTTTAACTAGTAATTCAAGTGTTATTAATTATATTGCTTAAATAATATTTACTGTGATGTAATTTTACCATACACACACCGCCTCAAGTTTTTTTTCTCAAAAAAAAAATATATATATTCTCCCCATATAATTTTTTTTCATATAAAAATATATTACTGAGATGGTTATAATTATTGCTCCTGATAGGTACTTTTTTAGAAAAGAGAAGATTTTCTAGGTTGTTCCCAACTAGGGGAACAGTTAGTCCATGCTGCATCCTGGATAAACACTCGGAAAAAAAATTATTGTGCAAAAGCACCGATAATTGCATTACGAATCTGATAATTATATTTTCTTAAATTATTATTCTATTATAATGTTATAATAACTTAGATATAGATAACTTTTTATTCTAAAAATTTTTATATATGTTCCTCCAGTATAATAAATTTAAATTTAATTTAAATTAATCATTTTTTCCCCATCGGAACTTTTTTTTTTAATTTATTTTTATTTTTGTATTTAATTTTTTTTTCACAGGTGTCATAAGAAACGTTCATTAAACATAATCCAATAGAAATAAAAAATTTAAAAAAATTATAGAACCAAAATAAAAGGTTTTTAAGGTTGTGGGCTCGAGGCGCGGGGGCGCCCCCCCCCCCTTGGTAATCCATGCGACCTGGGAGAGGTCGGTAATACTAGGGTTAAACAATACTCTGTTATATAATAAACCACATTATTGGAAGTTTTAATACCAAATATTGTGTTTCAAGAGACCTTTATTATACGACATACAAGCAAATATGTTCTGGTGCCGCTCCCCGTCGTTCTTGGACTACTAAAATTTGATTGATTGAGATAATAATTATTCTAATTCATTATAAAATACAGTATTAGATATACTTATAGTTTTCAATAAAATTAATTTGTTATATTCTGATATATTTCAGCAATTGTTTTTCTTTCCGGTGAGAGGTTGGCAGACCTGTTTGTTTACATTTCAGACGCTTTCTTACATTTGAGAAGATTTCTTATTACCGTTTGTATTTATTCATTTAAGATTCACGCGGGAAATCTGCTTAGTTTACGCAGCCCAGCGTGACGGACGTTTCTACTTAGGGTGAGGTTTCAAATGGCAGGTTCGTCACTAAATAAATTCCTACTTACCGCGCGCGAATAGATCGACTAAGTTTATTAGGACTAAAGCCTTAATTCCCATGAACTACGCCAATCATTGTATTGGTCTGTTTAGTAATGTTAATTTCCAAGAAGAACATTATGTATGAATAAATATTGTTCTTGTTTTAAATACAACTTCTGAATATGCAATGCTTCTCTTGAGCAAATATACCGATTGCACGATATGCATTAAACAAAACCAACTCCATGTCCGATTCTCTAATTAACGTTATGGCTGAGATTAAGAGAAGCCGGCATTAAATAAATGTGAAAACGATGTTGCTCTCCTTAGTGTGAACAGAAGAAAAAGCTCTATGAAGAATCGAGTTGTGAATGGATGGAAGTGCAATAAATAGGACTCTAGCAACCGCAAATAAAGGCAGATCTTTTCATTTCTTTTAACAAGAAAAAAAACCCGTAGATAAGGCCAGCAGGTCCCAACTCGGAGGTGATGTCATGCCCCCTTCTCTCCCACCACAACTCTCGTCCTAAAACTCATCAATATAGCAAATGTATTTTACACATTTTAACTTATAATATCCAAACTGCTTTGGCATTTTATTGAATCTCCTTAACTAAGGTTTTTTTAAGCAACAATTTTTAAACAACAGAAATTATTATTCAAATTTTTAAGGCACCAAATGAATCCCATTCCTCACAAATAAGAGTACCAGAAGGATTCTACATGTATCAGCTGATTTTTGCGAGAGCTGTTATTATTCATTAATGAATGGTGTAGGTAACTAAATGGTTATTATATGTTTTGGGTTGGGGGATACGAGTAAAAATGTAGTTTTGAAATATTTTGGCTGATATAAGCGAAATATATGGAAGGTTTTATGCTTTAGCTACCTACGTTTTTTTTTTTTTTTTGGAAGTAATCAATTCTACTCATTTATTATAATCACAGAAGATACCCACGACAAAAGAGTGTTGATGGATTAAAATGATATTTTAAGAATATTTCCTGTTGCTCCAATGTATAATATTAAGATGCGTGGAGTTGAAGCGCATACAAAATTATCATAAAACATTTTAGCACTGTAAATTTGCTAATTCCTAAACATTAGTGGATATGCACAACCGGAAGATATGAATCCATTTGATTTATTCCACCCTCCCCTACCTGCGTTTTCATCAACCCGGCCCACCCTAGGGTGTCATATCATGTTTACGTAATTAGGCTTGGAAACTTAATAAGACAATATAAACAAAACAGCTGATTTCCATAAAGGAAATAATTAGCTAAAACCTATTGATTCCTCTAACGAGACAGAACGGTTGGCTGAACATCTCTGAGGTACAACTGACACTAATGGTCCAGAGTAAACACCTGTTGAATGTCCCAGATGGCCTTGCCAGTGGCATTATTAGAAGCCAAAAAAATAATTGTTCAGTTATAATATCAATATCGGGGCTCAGATTAGCCATGCGAGTTAAAGCGTAAACCTTTATCTCACATGGCAAACCTAGAGTGGCGAGTTCGATTCTCGCCTGGGCAAAGGAAATTATTTAGTGACGAAATTCATTAAATAACATCCTAAAATCCCACCCTGGCTAGAAAAGGGTGGTAACCTGTAGATAACCCGTCACAATTAGCCTGAGTTGCAAAAAGTGGACGTTAATAAATAATAATAATATCAATATCACATTAAAATGAATCATAGAAAGGCTCTGTAGCTCAAATAATTAGAATGATTGACCACCGGTATGCAAGGATCCATAATATGCATTGCTAAGAATAAGTAGTTCCTGAATCTGACTTCCGTATGAATACGAATTCGTCGGAATGATTCGGGAGCACTTAGTATTCCATGCTCAGGCTTCCCATAATCAATGTTTGAACAAATTTTTCAATTCAACCAAACTAGAAGGCGATAAAAGGCGCTACACAATTGGCTAGTTAGTTAATTTAATAGAGGCACTGTAATACTAATTGGTTCTATGAATTTCAGAAGTCACAAGACTTCCAAAGAGGAGACAAGATATTGTGGTTCAACTGGAATTTGTATGATACGCCTCTACTACAGGAGCCCCAGGGTACGAACTGCTGTGAATTGCAATCTAGATGTAATAAAATGGAATTCAAAAAAAAAAAGAAACATGATAGAAAATTCTTTGTATGGTCGTTTGCTTTGAATTTCAGCAAATGGTATATTTAATTGGAATAGGGTTAAAAGAAAGTGTGGAGAGGAAAAGGCATTCAAAAGGAGAGAGGAAGGAGCAGCTGTTGGCGAAGCAGGTGTGACGGAGGGAGTCTTTGTTCTTCCTCTAGCCATCTTATCCTCGTTTCGACGGCTACCATAACTCTTCACAACGAAAGCAGCTTTGAACTGAACTGAACAAAAGGCCTAAAAGTGCCTCTAGTTATGAAGAATCGTTACACACACTAGTCAAGGACGTAGCTTTCCGATGAACACTTCTTTTTGTATCAAAATACAAATCAGATAGTGACTGTCCAGTCTGGATGTCTTAAGCTGCTCCAATAGGAGTTACATTCTCAAACTGCCTTTTTTGAGACAATTTGTTGTTGGCTGCGGAATTAATTGCAGTCTATTTTGTTGGTCAAATATGGTAGCCATACATAAATAAAGTCCTAAAGAATCAATCAAGGTTTTAAAATATCAAAATTAGTAATGCGTTCCATTAAGTTGCACTGAGGTTATTAATTGCTCAATGAGGTGTTGTCCTGATTAGGAACTAGGACTTGCGTTAAGGCCGACATGTTTACCTCTGAGCCCTTCACAAAAAAAAAGGCAGACCTGAATATAGAAAGAAAGTGAAAGGGAGAGATGGCAGGAAGAGAGCGCCGATGGTCAGAGCGGTTTTATTACGTTACTGTTATACGCTCGGTTACATAGCCATCGCAGAGTAATACATCTGTCACAAGTTATAATTACACACTCTATTTACCACTAATGTTATATTATAGCGAATATAAATAAAAGTAAGAGAGGATATAGTCTAGTTCTATAGTTCCATTCGGATTTGGACCAGGTTCAAAAGACTTCTAAATGGTAATTGGTCTAGGAGATGCGCCGCCTCAAAGATTTGTTACAGTTATTTTATTTCTTGGGGTGGATAAATAAAATTAGAACAGACAAAACATGCGAGGAGATTTGTTTGCTGTAACAAATGACTGTGTCACAACATACAATGAGAGGGAATTTTTGAGGGGACGACATAGGTAATGAGCGGCGTTCTTTTTTGAATTATGACAATGGGGTACTTCAAGAGGAAGGACATAAACCATGCGTTAATAACATGTGGGCCTACCAATCACATTCCAATATACCCTACAGCTGTAAAAGAACTTACCAACAACAATGAAATTAATGTTCAAGAACAGTTTGATTTTTTTATACAATTATTCATGATTATGATAACTCCATACTATTATTAAAATTGTAACTATCTCTGTCATAAACCAGTGAATCGAGCTTATTTAGTAAAAATTGCTCACTTCCCAATACATCTATTCCTAAACTTTACATGTTTCATTTCTACAGAGACCTCCTCAGGTCTCTGAAAAAAAACAACACATATCTACTGCTCAGAGAACCAGGGTCAAAAGTTTTATTTTCATATTTTCACATGTAACTCTTTGCATATTTACGGGGTTACAGGTTACAGTTTAGTTTAAAATATCTCTTATTAAATTAGTTAATAACCTAATAGTATAACCTGGCCCATTCCCTCCCCACACTTACACTTTAATCAGAAGTAGCATTAATAAATCGGGGTCCATCAAAAGTGATAATTTTTTTTTTTTTAATCCTGTCCTCATAAGTTCACTAAGAATTTACGTCACAGTAAACTTTTCATGATTAAAAGAATGTGTCCCTAGAAGACCTATTCGAGATGCAACTTAATGTAAAGGAAAATATATACTTCGTAAATGACGGATTAAAGTCAAGATGGAATTGATAAAATTAAATAAATAAGTATTTGTTGCCTAATTTGTGTGGTTATACATCATAAATAATAAATGTTTTATTAAGATGGAAAGAACGTGCTTAATTTCTTCCATATGAATCGTATTCAATCCTTACAGCCATTACCTTAATAAAAATTGAGACCAAGCTGCTGAGTGAAGTACAAGTAAATATACATTAATAAAGGAAATGGAGAGGTATCATTCGTCACGAATTAAAAACAACAACAATAACGGAAGTAAATGTTCTAGGGAGTAATTATTGGATTACACGATTATAATACAAGCACTACTAAGAACAAAGAACCCCCCCCCCCATTCTGTATGTTTAAATTCATGTTCGGGTTCAAGACACATAGAGTATTGGAAGAGTGAAAACCACAGTCTAGAAACAAGACTATAACCTCAGAATCCCCATTGTGCAATTTGTTGCTGGCATTTCGAACCAACCAACAGAATCATCTCCTTTCAACATACTCCTAATCCAATCTGTTCAAGCTGCTTCTATGGAGTTTAGTCCTTGGGTACTGGGCACATAAATCACTTAGGAATTAACGATGATTATGTTTGTTTACTTCATAAGGTTTTAGGGCGAAAAACTACTAGGTTATCATCGCCCGGTAATATCTATAACTCTAGTTTTGGATAAGTACATTGTGTGTTATGTAAGTTGTAAATATTATGTCCTCATTTATATCGTTATTTATAATTTAGCCTACATCTTATTTTTGATTTATTTACCATTGGGCAATTCTTACATATATTCTTAGTTAATCTTATGTTATAAACAATGGTAGGAACATTTTTTTTTTTAATTTAAACATATATCTTTCTATATTTTTTTAAATTTAAATATATATTTTCTTTTTTTTGCTACTTTTATTTATTAATTTTTAAAATATAATTTAAATAAATATTGTTTCACTACTTTTTTAAAAAAAATCCAGATACATCATATTACATACATCAACTTACACTAATATATGCCTATTTACATTTACTTATATACATAGCATTTTATGTCGTATGTACACTTAAATTTCTTTATACAAATTTGTTATTTTCATAAAATTAAATAATCTATCTACCTCTTTGGGGTTATTCCCCAAGGGCAACTGCTATATGATTGGAAATATTGTGTTCTTCTCGAATATTTGTATACGAATGGTATCCCATTAATATACGGTAGATAGTTAAATTTGTGTTATACTTCCCACATATCGGGGGTTGATGTGTGGCCTATCTGAAGTCTCCCTAATAGGCTTTATCTCATCGGTTGTCTCGTCGAATATTTCCATGAAAGAATGGAGGTTTTTAGTTTATTGTTCTGGGTTTCGTTCCACATTTGTTGCCAGTTGTTATCAATATCTTATTTGAGTGGTTGATGTTGGGGTGATGAAGTCGAATTTGTGTGCATCTTTGGCTGCTACATCTGCTATTTCATTTCCATATCCCTACTTGGCTAGGAATCCACAGGAAGTAGACGACCCCCACGGGAACTCTCGGAGCATTTGTATATAATTATGTATTTTTTCTACTATTGTATTGTTCGTAAATATATCTTTAATTCTCATAGGCTACTGAACGAGTTGGTGCATATCAGAACTTTTTGTAACGTTTAATTTCGACAAGGGAGGAAAATCAGCAAAGATAGAAATCATAGTACACGTCGCTCAAGAACTTACAAAAAGTTTGCAGCAGCGAATAGCTCTGACCGAATGCAAGTCAAATAATAGTACATACTTTTGGAATGTAATGGCGGAAGGGGACAGAGAGGGAGAAGGATTAACGGCTTTTAAGTCCTTAATATATTCCATCATGGCAGAGGGATTCTGCGCATATGTACATAATGGCACAAGTTCTCACACTAGTAGTCCGGCAGAGTCATTACAGATTACAAGCCACCGGAAAAGGGGAATCACCGTCCCACTGATATTAGCTACAAACTAAATCCTCAAACTACACCGCGACCAAAAACATTCCATCTACTAATGCACAAAGGTCCCATTGCCGCAAATACACAAAAGGCGACAGAGCAACAAAGGCCACACAAAAGCAGTGACTTTTATATTATAGTGATATTAGTCACAGGCCAGACACGTTATCTACCATTTCGCTCAAAATCGTTAACACTCCCAAGGACAGCGTTTAGCTTAAACTACTTGACCCACATGAATGAGCGAAAAGTGCTTTGCGGTATGAATGAATGAATGATAAGGAGAAATCAATTTTTTTTTTCTTGAGCTGAAAATAACTTATCTCAAACCACTATCGACGGACAGGTGGCTATTTAAGATAAATGAATGTAAAATATCCTTCTGCCCCCACAACACATGTTGAAGTAGTACATGTGTTTTATAGGTGAATTAATTACAACCACCTGCCAGCATAAAACATCTGACAGGAAACATGTGCTGCCATTGGAAAGCGTGTGCTTCGTTTGTGCATCTGCAAAATAAAACGCATTGGCATACAGAGCTAGTACAGGTTTTCAACACATCAAAGATTAGAGACCAACACTTGGGAAAAAAAAATGTTAGCAGATCTTTACATCTAAATTTAGTAATGAGCAATGCCCATCATGTGCTACTCTCAGGACCGCTGCGAGCACGTTATGAGAAGAGTTTCGGAACGTATTATGAACACCTCAATTTCAGAAATGTTTTAGTAGGAGAAGAAACTTTTCGGAAGTAGTATATGGACAAAAGCCTGCGCCATATAACACTTGGGCTACATTTATAATGAAGTTATTATTAAATAAGACATTTTATAGTTTCGGAAAAAGTTTATAGTTCTAGAAATATAGTTTCTTCGATTAGATAACAATTTATAATAAAACTTGAATTATTTCAGGTAAAATTGTGTGTCTCTGCACATGTCTATCAAGTAAACTGAGGGCAAATTCTAATTGATATATTGACAAAGAACAATTCGAAATTCAGCATTGCCACCGGATCGACTAATGACTCCTTACGGTTATGTTATAACCCTTTCAATTCATTGTTTCTCCCTTACGAAAAACCGTACGTCAACAACGATTGGAGTTTATGCTGGGAATAACTTATTTAAAGATAAATTAGGTCCCTGAAAACGAAAAATAAAAATAATCCAACA
Source organism: Riptortus pedestris (assembly GCA_019009955.1). NCBI lineage: Eukaryota > Metazoa > Arthropoda > Insecta > Hemiptera > Alydidae > Riptortus > Riptortus pedestris. The sequence goes on along the minus strand of CM032230.1, from coordinate 86,401,939 downwards.
CATTTTCAGAAATAAATAGATATCAAAGGATAGTTTATTTGTCATGATAGGTCAAATTACAATACCCTTCATCCGGGTCAGATTATGGCCTCTTTAGAATTTGGTCTTTATTTTTATATCGAGTTTGGTATAGATCGATTGCCAGAGATAAAACAAATCCATCAACTACTTACTATAACAAATTATAATATAATTTTTTAAGGTTAGAATAAGCTCAGGAATTTTGGAGTTAAATAGTTATGGAAGTATCCTCCTCGGCCCTTTATTTTAGAGGTAATACCGTACTGTTATGGCAGTTGGGCGCAGCATTTCCAAAAACTTGACGTCAAAAGTACAGCTTTCCAGATATTATTAAACAGAGGGATTAAGAGTGCTATTCTCCAGGAAGCAAAATTATAATAAAAGGATATTCCTCGATTATAAACTTCAATTTGAGTCTGAAAATATAATATAAATGTTTTGATAGCCAATTAAATTATTCTTAGGCCCACACAGGCAGCAATTACAGAGGCACTATGCCTGTAGTACTGACAGGTTCACTGAGTGGAATGCAGTATATGGCGCAACGAGATATTCGATAAAGGAATCTAGTTACAACTGGGAATATTTCTGCAGGTAGTTGCCGATGGTATAGCTATAATAGAACTGGAAATGTGGGAAGAGTAGAGTCGATTTTCATGAATCGCCCAGCTATGCGACCTTCGCATTCCGTTAGGCTCAGTCCGGTCAAGGAGCTCTGACTTAGGCTCCAGCCGACAGATTTTCTTTGCAGCAAGCTAGTATTATTATGATTCTACAGATGTGGTGTGCTCTAGAAGATTGCCTCAAGAAAATTCAAAATATTAGATATTGCAGCTATAACAATTTACAACTACACATGATTCCTGTCAACCCTACCAGGCAATAAACAACCGAAACTATTGTTATTGGGTTTCATCTTAAAACAGTTACGGGATACCATCCTTTTCTAATCAAGGTAGGACAGAACTAAGGATGGCATTTAGTGAGTTGACTAAATAAATTCCTATTACCCAGAAGGCCCAACACTCTAGGCTTGCCAAGTGAGATTAATATCAAAGCCATAACTCACATTAGCGGCTCAAAGTGAGCCCCTAAATGACATACATTTTTTACGGTTATAATTGACAAAACAGTCACAATAAGGCGAAAATAGCGGAACCCTACAACAGTGGAGTTAATAGCGATACGAAAGTACGTCACGCGGGGGCAGCGTAAACACGGAAGATTTCCCATGAGTGCCAAGTATTTGCATTTATCTCAAAAAGTAAAAAATAAATGAGAAAAATATTTGGTATTTATACTTCCAATAATGTGCTTCATGGCAAAACAGCTTATTCTTCACATGACATGAGTAGGAGGGGGGTTATAACCCCGTTACTCTAACTATAAAATGTAAGTATCTAAGTTAACAATCAAGATAGTGGAGTGGAAAAACGCACATAACAACATTTATAGAACATTACATTTCCAATAAGATTGGTTCTATACAATGTTTCGATCCGAAGCATTATAACGGAGATTGCATCGTGAGTACAACCTCAATAGCTGATTTCCCTAAAGGGAAATCTCCTAAAATCGCCAAGTCATAAATAAAAATACTCAAATACAACCAACGAAATGTTGTGTTAAGACGATTTTTAAAAGACCAAGTGGCCAAACCAGTTCTCACACCCCGAGCATGACAGGGTCCAGAAGGGGTCCTTATGAATGCAGTCGTTATACCATACATACATCAGGCTAGGCCCCTTAAAGCCGCTTCTAAAATGAAGCCTTAAGAAAAACGAACACAAATTAAAGGACTTGTAATGATCTCGTCGCATACCAAGCCAGTGAACGGCGACAAAGAGACATTCCTCAGCCATAGACAGTTGACATAATTGATGGTTGAGCAACATTCCCAATTATAATACGTCACGAATGCTCTCATTCTGTCATTGCTACAGTTATTGTACATTAGTTAATGTTTATGAAAATGTAATGGCGCCTCGTAAAGTAGACAATTAAACTGCTCAAAAAAAGCAAGCATAGTATCTAATTCGGAGATAATAATATTAATTATAAATTTAACTCAACGCTTCGACAAATGACACGTTCATTTCCTATGTAAATTTCAAAAACCATAAAATGATCCCATGTAGAAATGTGCATACAACATTTTTAACTATTACTAAATTCCATTTCCATTCAGGAATGAAATAATGAATGTCTTTAGGAAATGCACAATGGAAAACCGACAATAAAGCTACCTGAAACCAGGAGAGGTACAACACACCACTCAAGGCAAACCTCTTTAGAGCGCCATCCCTAGGGTGCCTGCTTAACTGACTAATGTTGAACATTACAAAGTATGGATATACACAACTTGCATGTTTCAGTGAAAAATTAGAGATCGCTTTGCAAGGGGTAACCTTTGATGGTATATAAATACATATTAGATGACTGAGAAGTAAATAAACAATGAAAAAGTATATAAAAAAGTCAAGTGGTCTCAATAGAAATAACAGATGAGAGCTCAACTCAAATTAAAAAAAAAATTAATAACATTATTATTATTATTTATTAACGTCCACTTTTTGCAACTTAGGCTAATCGGGACGGGTTATTTACAGGTTACCACCCTTTTCTAGCCAGGGTGGGATTTTAGGACGTTATTTAATGAATTTCGTCACTAAATAATTTCCTTTGCCCAGGCAAGAATCGAACTCGCCATTATATAAAGAAAAGGAGAAAAAAACAATCAATTTTATAAAAGGAATGCCACAAATATGCAACGCTCTTTTAGTGACTACGCACATAGGCAAGTATGTACACACAAAATTATGAGGATTAAACACTGCATACTATTAATGCTCTGTGACATGTCCAAGATTAAACATTTAACAGACAAAACAAGTTAACTCAAAGTGCCAGCCAAATATAGCCTACATAAATTATGTCAACAGGGGGAAAATCCGGTTAGATAGAATAATGAGAGCAAAACGGTCTGTGAAATCCGGTAGTCCAGAAATTGTTGACGGGGAAGAATTAAAAATGTCCGATCATGTATTAATGTTATTAGACAATAAGTTAAAGGAAACCGAAGCAAAATATAAATTTAGAAATGGGAGGGGGTGATTGGGTTGAGCAATTGATACGTGACTTGAAAACTACAAAAAATATATACGAGTATATAAGCATAAGTCGATAAATCCCGCATTTAAAATATAACCGTTATTTATGCCCCCATACCTTATGTAAATGCAACAAGTTGACATGAACATTAGCTAAGAGTGCGTAACCACTTCTATTTCCAGTTCTTATCTCTTTGAGAGATTTATATTCCCTTGCGTTTAACAATATGACCCAATTAAATAGGGTTCACGTGCACAGGCTGGACAAAATTAAGGAGATAATAAATTTAAAAAAAAATTATCAATCCTCTGGCGTTGTTTATTTTCAGCCTAACTATTTCAAATATAGTTCAATCTACGTCTGTATTACTAATAAAAATAAAACTGGACACAAGAAAATCCCACACGGATACATAAAATTTTCAAAAAATGGACATTCTTATGGTTATACAAATAACCTTATCTTATGGTAAAATATGGTTTCAATATTTATATATTTCTCTTGATCCTCCCTTACGAACAACCATAAGTTAGCAATGATTGGAATTTAAGCTAGGATTAACTTATTCCATGATAAATTGCGTTGGATAAAAATTAAATGACACCTAAGAAGGAAAAATACAAATAATTCGATAAAATAAATATCACCCATTTTATGCAACTACAGGGGGACAGGTTACCCATAGGTCCCCCACCCTTTCCTATTTAGGGTAACCCTTCCACTAAATAAAATTCCTTCCCCAGCGTGGGAACCTTCGACTCAAAATTATTTATGATTAACAGTAATATTCTACTAAAGAAGATGACATAAAATGAAAATTGTAGATTCTCAGATATCCTTCATTTTGGTATTTATCTTAACTATTCCAAGCATAGGTACAACCCACATCGTTTTAGATGGTATATATGTCATATGAATAACTGTCATTGTTAAAAAAGGCTCTTTCTTGTACCAAAAAGAACATACACACACAGAATGTATTAAATTCTTTACCGACCAATTACTCGTTTTATTAGAATGACCGAAATCTGGTTGTCTGAGTTTCCCTATGTCATAATTCACACACAACATACACGCAGCATGTGTTTTAGCATGTGTTAACACCCTTTGATAACCTGTAGAGGACCCGTACACCCCTGGTAACCTGTAGAGAGCCCGTTCCAATTAGTCGTAAAATAGCACTAAGTCGACGTTAATATATAACAAACAGATATCAGAAAACATTACTAAGTAATAGCAAATACCTATTCCTAAGTAGTAGCAAATACCTATTTACTTGGTCATCTATAAGGAGTCCAACTAAACTTACTAAAGAATTAAATTAAGCTGTTATCACAAAGTAAAAAAAAAGAGAGACAAACATAGTTTACGTTGAACATCTCATTATCATAGAATCTTGAACTTGAGGCACATTTTTTTTAAATCGAAAAGAATGGTTGCCATTTATTTTATTTCAACATTAGGTGTGAACTCTTTGGATACAATGAAATCACAGACATTAAAATATCTGGAATTCATTAAATGCGTGTGTCCATCAACAATTTACCCACTTAAGTCCTCAAACATGCGACTGAAGTTATTGCTCACAGTCTTAACCTAACCACAACCCCTTGAGCCCCAAATCAAAATTAGTAACCGTAAGAAATATTACGGATAGTTCAAAACGACGAGATCTGCCATGATCTGAATTGAATAAACTAGCAGTATTCAAGTGAAGAAACAGTATGATAATAGAGTCGCACCAGCGACAGACCAAAGCCGGCTGGAGACAAAAAATAAATAGGAGTCCAATAAGAAGTGAGGGACCGAAAGCAACCCTAGGTCAAGGCTCGAAGCACATAGCTACCTCGCATTGCCGACCATCTATTCCCGGCCTCCTGCCCAACCTTAACTCTTTATAGACCGGTGGATCTGTCACTTCAACAGAAATACACACGGTATTACTATATATATCTTACTCATTACATTCCGCACGCTTATTTCTCCCTATGGTTTGTCAGCCCCTGAAGAAGGCACTCTTAAGTATTCTCCACAAGATTAGTCATGGCAAATTGATTATAGAAGGTTCAGGTTAGCAACGAGATCTTCAAACCCTTCAGGCAACATAACACAGAATAAATAAGTTAAGAACTCGCTCAATATTATAAAAACGTCCGTCACACAGGGGTTGAGCAGATTTCCTATGAGCGTCACGTATTTACATTTCTCTCGACAGGTAAATGTGTAACGAGAACAATATTTGGGATTTAAACTTCAAATAAAGTACTTCATAATATAACAGCTTATTTTGTTAATATGATATGAGTAGGAGTAGGGATTTAATGAAGGGCGAAAACTGAAAAAATACCGATATCTCCGTTAATAATCAACATAGCAAAAAACGTATATACAATTGATAGAACATTACATTCGAAATAAGATTGGTTCTATACAGTATTTCGATCCGACGCATAATAACGGAGATATTAAGATTTTTCAAAATTTCCCCCTCCCACTAGTCGGATATCAGCTGCTAACGAACTTGATCTTCAGTTATCCACAAACATTTTAATATAGAGTTTGGTAACGAACAAATAAAACATGCGATTCTAGAGCCTTAACACACACACACACACACATATATATATATATATATATATATATATATATATATATATAGCATTGAACGGACCTCCTTTTCGACATCTCCTGGGTTAGATCGATAGACATTTGAGGAAATTTTTCGAAAATCGCGTCATGAGTATGACCTCAATAGCTGATTTACCTTAAGGGAAATCTGCTAATAAATTCATTAACCTCTTCCTGCCATGAAAGGAACCATCGGTTGGGTAAATTGTCCCGATTGCTTTTTACATACAGGATTCGTAAAATAATGTAAAACAACAAATAATTATGTTGTTATAAGCATCTTCAGTGCCCTTCAAGACAATAACATTGGATATATTAAATTGTGAATCATAGAACATGGAAACATTTCGAAAATTAAATAGTAGTAAATGAAAACATAGCCATTAGACATCGTTTTTAATTTCCCCCCATTGCATTACAATGTAAAAATAAAAGACGTTCCATTGAGGAAAATTTCTAATCTCTCTCTCTCTCTCTCTTTCGAAAATCGATAATTTTTTTTAAGCTAAATAGGTTACTATCATACGAAGAGTGAATGTTTCATCTGACGAATAGAAGAGCAATGTACTACAAAGCGCAACTTTTAAAAACATTTTAACTGTAAAATAAGGAACTTGATTCCTTCTGTCCACAAGGCATTCCATAACATCATTTCAATATATTAACAAATATTCTGATGAACCAATGAAGAAGGATCCCTTAAAAGGGCAAAGTCTTGCTTCAACAGATAATGGAGCTTTGATAAGAAACATGTGTGCTATTTGGTGGTGACTAAGCATTTACAACTAATAGGCGCCAGATGGTTTCCAATGCTGCCAATCTGTACGGATTTGGTCAACCATTTATACTAACGAGCAGAGGTTGAGCAAAGGAAGCCATATAAGGCAAGGACTGCCTTGTACGGCAAGCCTGCTTCATATGGGTCAGTAGTACGTCCTTCGGAGTGGTCAACCATTTGGCCACATTAACCAACTGTCAACGCATCATCGACATATGTCAGGAATTTGACATTTAGGTAAATAAGTTAGAAAAAGGAATAAAGGAATGTCAACAGACTTGTTCCCCAAGGAGTGGTAACGGAAAGAAACTCGGTAGATGAAGTGACTGCTCCCTATTTATGGTAGTTGGGTGAACTCTTAGAATCTCCACAGTTTACCACATATGACAGCTTCCTCCCTGATGATTAGAAGGCCGTGTAACACAGAATTCTATCTGTATCTACTAATATTTAGGAATCCATTAGAGTGGTTGATGAATAGAACCTTCAAGGATGAACTTCTACACTCAATTTTTAAATTTATTATTATTTATTAACGCCCAATTTATGCTACTATGGCTAATGTGGGCAGGTTATCTACAGGTTACCACCCTTTTCTAGCCAGGGTGGGACTAAGGATTTTACTTAACGAGTTCGTCACTAAATAAATACCTATTGCCCATGGGAGAATCGAACTCACCACTGTAGGTTTGCCGTTATAGATAGAGCCCAACGATTTTTAAATTTACAAAGGGCAATGAAATATATTTCAAAGTTTTGTTAAACTTTTATAGTTAATGTTAAACACATTTTAGTAATTCGACCCATTCTATATTATACCCGAGTATATCCGTTGCCATGCCTGGTATTAAAATTTGATGTAATGCGATGGCTTCTCGTAAAAAAAAAAAAATGAATTCATGAAGTACATAAAATAAGATTAATTAATATTATTATACGTAAAGCCGATGATATAGAATAAATTAAACAGGATTTCTCGATGGCTGTCTAATAATTATGCAAAAATTTAGACTTTAGCTAGTCATGATTACAGAGAAGAAGTGGTTATTCTAGAATAAATTATTAAAAGAATCTATGATAGTTAAGAATTTAAATATAACGCTTAAAGTATCTTCATCAAGCCTCATAATACTTTATTACAAACTTATAATAGGCATGAGTTAAATATCACATAGTTCTAAATAAGTACAATTTTGCTAAAATATAAATAACAATTTGTACGTAAGTGCAGAAAATTGGTTCTAATAGCACTCCAATAATTTCTCTATTTGCAACGCAAATGATTGCATTGCCTTCAATATTTTTCTATAAACCAATTGTACACTGTGTCCTCAATTTTTCTTACTCATCAGCATTCTCTTCATCCTCATTACAAAACGATCCTACGTAATTATTTTCCAACACCAATCGACTTAAGAAATGTTCGAGTAAATTAGTATTATTAGAGAAGAGACTTCTATTCGATTTGAATCACCCTGGATTGACAATAATGTATAAGTTCATTCTGCAGGATCTCAGTCCAAGCTGAAGCATCTTCCCTTAACATAAGCGGGCGATTTTGTAGTACGTTAGAAGGGTTGCGTAATGGAAATCAGCAGTTGGGATTGCATTAGTAATGTGATTTTAAGAAAATTTCTTTGGTTGTCCATCGATTCGACAAACGAGATGAAAATAAAGTGTTACGCCTTAGCGGCCAAAATGTAAGTTCGATCGTGTTACCAAGCTCAATTTTTAGCCATCGCATGCGACTAACTAAATATCAAATTCGTTTGTCGAAGAGGTTTGTGTACAAGAAAGGAATAAAATAGATAAACAAATTTACAAACAAAGTAATGTACTACACTTCTCACTAACTCTAATTATTAACAACCCAGTCTCTCCAATTTTTTCTAGACAACAGTTGAACCACTCTTTTACTCCTTGTACCTGCAAAAACCATTTATGTCGCGTTTGCATAGGCTTCTTATTTCAGGAGAAATAGAAAATATAACTTGAAATGACATCAGTGTGCCACGCCAGAAGGAGAGAAATGAGCTTAGTTTACGCAACCCCTTCCTGACTTTTTGAGGTTGTGCTCATGATTGAATTTTCGAAAAAGTTCTTGAAACGTCCATCAAGCATACCTAAGAAATCGCGAAAATGATCTCTCTGTCACTCTCGTTTTCTCACACATACACACACACGTAAGAGGGTGGGTCGGGTTTTTGGTTGTTCACTGCATAACTGTTTATTTCATATTTAACTAAAATCAAGTTAGTTAATGACCGATATAGGACTGGGAAGGTTGGGGATTGAGAGAAGGGAGATAAATGCATATTCACATATATTTCCGTTATTATGAGTGAGAAAAGCAATAATTTCCGTTATATAAGCAATATTGTGGGCAGAGCAATGTTTCTCTGAACATTGTTCCTTAGCTTAAAGGAGTTATTTGTATTTGAGACTCAGGAAGCTCCCAATCCCCGAAGGGATTTTCATTTAAGGCTTTTGTGTCACTAAATATCACATGCCCGGCTTAAATTTCGAATCTTGTTCACATAGAATGTGAAGAATCAATTGAGATAGAATCTATGAGGTAATCTGTATGGTATTCCAGCACTTAGGGAATTGTCTTAGTTTACTCAAGAACTCCAAAAGGGTATTCGTAAAGATACCAAAAGCCTATCAGGCAGGGACTGAGTTAACTAAGCAAATTTCCCACTTGCACCACTACGTATTGCATTAACCTAAAAAAGTAACAGTTCAATGAGAACAAAGTTTAGTATTTAGGCTTCAAATAAAGTGGTTTATTATATAACAGCTTATTGATAATATGAAATGAGTAGGAGTGGGAGTTTACTGAAGGCTCAAAACTGAAAAACGCAAATATCTCGGTTAATATTCAATATAGAGAAAAAATGTGCATAACGACATTTATAGATTATTAAATTTGCAATAAGATTGATTCTATACAATTTTTCGGTCCGACGCATAATAACTGAGATATTTCGAATTCTCAAAATTGTCCCCCTCTGAAACTCCCCTCCCTCACCCAGGTCCGATTTCAGCCGGATATATATATAAATACATAATTTTGAATGGACGTCATTTTCGTCGGAGGTAGGATCGATGGGACGTTTGAAGAAATTTTTCGAAAATCGCGCCATGATTAACAACAACAATAGCTGATTTCTCTTAATAGAAATCTACTAAAAAGGCATCAAAAGGACGCGGAACATACATATGAAGCTGCACAGGAGTAGAAATATTTGAACCAGTTTGGTTACTACCTTTAAAATATATTGTAGCATTTTTCAACATCCTAGTTACTGTCATTCAATGTACTAACGATGTAGTATCTTTCAGTATAGAAGTTCACACTGTTACTACATTTCAATTCAGTATAAATCAATTCCAACGTGGGAAATCTGCTTAGTTTTGGCAAGAATTCCATGACGGTCTTCATAGTTAGTAAGGGAGATAACATACGGACACGGAACGTTCATATGGAGCTACACAGGAATATGATTACTATATTTCAACATACATTCGAAAACACAAAGATTAGACTATTCAAGAGTGGTGAAGAAGTGGATGTATGATTGCAAAGCATATCGGTGAAAACCTTTATATATTTTAGGACCCTCAACAGGAGAATAGTTGAGGAATTAAACGTTGACCAGAGGGACAGCTGAAGAGGTAAAGGCGATGAAGACGAAGTGAGCCGAAAAGTGTCGATGATAGCCGAGGAGGGGACAGCCGGCGACCTTGAAGAGAGCAAGCCAAGGTGTGGCTGAGTCCCCCTCCCCAAGAGCTAACAGCTCCAGCGGTACACCCACATCGACTACTTAGCCAGAGAGGTATCTATACCTGCCTACCTCTGCCCAAAGAGATTCTCCACACCAATCCCATCCTAACAGACCTATATTCATTTATCAAAAGCAAAGGACAAAAGGAGGCTCAGACTACCTCTCCTAGTCCTGTCTGCCCATGAAAGTCCATCACGATAGGGGCTGCGTACACTAAGCAGATTTCCCTCGTGCCGAGATGGTACACTACAAATCTTATCTAACCATACTCTCCATTTCTAAATACATAATCAAAAAAAATCGATGAGTATAAGTGGGCGGTTTACTAAAGACTGCAAAACAGGAATGTACGAAAAACTCGCTTAATATTTGAATTAAATAAAATTATTTATTAAAGTCCACTTTTGACAACTAAGGCCAATTGGGACGGATTATCTACAGGTTACCACTCTTTCCTAGCCAGGTTGGGATTAAGGATTTTATTTAATGAATTCCGTTACTAAATAAATTTCTTTGCCCATTAATATTTGAGATACGAAAAAATGTACAGTTTCACAACATTGGATCTATTACAGGTTTCGAATCGGGACATACTAAAGGAGTTATTTTGAATTTTCAATTAAATTGATTCTATACAATTCTTCGATCCAACGTATAACAACGGAGATATTTCGCTTTTTCGAAATCCCCCTCCTCCCGGTTCCATTTCAAGGGTTAACGAACTTGGACTTCAGTTTTACATAAGACCCTCATATATCGAGTTGGCTAACGGTAAGACAAATTTGCAACCGCTAACAGACAAGTATATATATAACTTTGAACGGACCTCGTTCTCGTCATCGTCTATGTAGGATCGATGGATATTTGAAGAAATTTTGAGAAAATAGCGTCAGGAGTACAACAACCTCAATATCCGATATCCCTATAGGAAAATCTTCTAAAAACGTCACTTTTGACTGATGGCTTAACTATTCGACAATAAAGACAGGTGATTGCAAGATCGATGGCACGGCGGCACGAATAAAGCCAATTTTTGTTCAACCGTCCGCAAAATTCCCGGCGACCCTTTCTATTACCCGGACACGTGAACTCGCACAATGAATGATCTCTCCTGAATGCACACACATAAAAAGAATGGGCCCCTCCTTTCCAAACTTGAAAATACAGACATTGCAACAACAGAATATTTTTACAGTTCCACTTTTAGTCTTTATAAGATTACAACCACACAAGATATATATGTACTACAATTAATCAACTCACGAAAACGCATCTCTAAAGAATAAATTAAGCATTTAGCATGTCAACAAGAATAACATGATGATTAACCAAATATTCCCTACCCTGAAATAAATTATAAAAGAATATGGATGTCAATTACAAAGTCCATAACAAATAGAAATGAGACCTTTCAACAAAAATTTTACTGCAGGAAATTTTATTTTTAAACAATTCATCCAATAAAATTTAAGCTCGAAACAGAAAACACTCACTTCCATTTCATTAATTTTGGAACTTCAAAAAAAAAAAAAGAAAAAAAAAGAAGAAAAGTTTCATAATAAATCATTGATCTGTAACAATTATAAAATATACTATATTTTGCTAGTCATGTTCACTATAATACTATTATTCATCAGGGGAGCTACAAGCTTGTCGGCAAAATCCAAAATCCCAGAGATATTCTACCAGAAGCCATTACACGCCATATGATTCAAACAATTCGCAGGCAAAATATAATTTTTAGTATTTTTTCTAAGTAAGGCCCATTATAATAAATTTTCATCAACCCCAATTTCAGATCATTTATCAATTTGAAACCAAAAGGAATTAAGAGTAATGACTTTAATCACAAATAGGAAGTCGCATGTCCTAGTCATTCCACATAAGAGATGTCATGATTCACCTCAAATATAATTTATAAGCCATTGTTAAGGTTGTTTTCTCCAGGAGTCATTTAGCAAGTATACATTTATCATTTCCATAACTCAATTAGTAATGCCCCACGCCCTAAACTAATAGTACCAAAGCCCATGAATATAGTGTTAATTCTCTCCGATTTGTAGGTAGTCTAAAAATATATTTATGTGAAAAGAACCTACATATCTGTATCCATGTCTACACAGAGAGAGGGAGAGAGAGAGAGAGAGAGTATAATTACAAAAAAAGAAGTCAAAAGGTCTTAATGTGATAAGCGAAAGTAAAAGTCATCTCTAGGGCATGGAAAAAAGGAAGGTGACTCTTCTTAGGCAATATCATCAGACAATTTATAGAAGTACGAGCATGACACTTCACACAGGTTTTATGCACAAAGGTGGGTTTCCACCATTTTAGTAGAAATAATAAAATGAAAAGACTAGCTTCAGAGTTCAAGCCCTAACGTTTCAGTTTAAAGACAAACGTTTAGACTCTGAATCTCTCTTCCGGCAAATGTTGACACTTCGAAATCACACTTGTTAAGATTGAGACAAATATATATGAAGTCTTTGGTGCAGATAACCCGCTACCATTTATTATATTATGCAATCATAGGAGTTAATATTTTTTTCCTTATGAAAATAATAACCTGTTGGAAAACATGTATTAACATTACATTTGAGTTGCATCTATATCTACAATTATTATGTATAATTAGGAAAAACAAGATATCCAATTATCTACTAGATACTATCAATAAAATAAAAATGTGTACATATCCAGACTATTCTAAAACATTGTAAATAACGTAATACAAAAATAGGATTCCAGGCAAGTGATTACAATAAAACCAATAATCTGAAATGCTGTTAATGAAAAAATACAGAAAATAAAGTACTTGTCGCAATACTTAGTCCACAATTGAACAATCAAAACACTGTCTCTATATAAAAGTAAAAATGTACACTTACATAGAGACAGTGTTTGTACTTTTACATAGTAGAAAGCACAAATATAACTCTAATGCATCAAAGTACAAATTAAATAAAATCCATCAAACCTTCCAGTGTGTTTACTAACCGAGTAGAGGCAATTTAAACAACTAATCCAAGAATATAAAATATATCGCTACCTCCCCCCCCCACCCATTTTTTTTAATAAAGAAAGTCTAAAAAATAGTTTGACAACCAAACAGAATTTCAATACATAACTGTGGATGTATAAATAAAGATAGATGTTATCTATAAACCAACATTCTTTAGATGATTTTTAAGCCTCTTTACCACAATTGTAACAGTATTAGTATAAAGATAGTCTAGCAGAATATCTTGCATATAAGAAACAATTACCTAAATTGTTCAATAACTAGCATCATTATGAATTAGTACATTATACAAAATAGAAAGCATTCCTAAAGTCAATAAAATTGAAATATCACACAAAAGGAATGTGTTATTAAATTACTAACTACATTTTCCGTTAAACAACTTCAGCTCAAACTCATTAAATTATAATTAAGAGGAGAGATTAGGAATATCAATGTTGTCTGTATAAGAACAGTATTTTCCAAGGCATAAATGTCAATGTAAAATAAATTGACAGTTATCAAAATCACCAGAGGAGGGAAATACTTAAGGGCAGTATTTACTGTTTCTTAATCACTGAGTGATATACAAATATAACCTCCCACCACTAATAATGGTTTAGCACATTTTGAAGTGAAATCACTTCCAAATAGAAAATTTCAATCTTAACACTAGTAATGAAACCAACTCAGTATAAAATGTTGAATATAGGATGGAAAAAAACAAAACAACAGGAAGCATTTACATATGATCTAGCATGGCAGGTTATCATGAGTTTTTGAATAGCTCTTAGTTATATATTATCAGTTAAAATGCATCTTTTATATTGAAATACATGTAAAATAACTAACAATATACCCACAAAAATTGTACACACAGAAATAAAGTTGGAATACTGAATAAAGCATAACTATACTAAAGCCAGAAGAATAAAGCATTCAAAAATAAACTATGATGTTTAAATTCACTATCATTGAGAAAACAAGGAAGCAACAGTTGGCAATTTGTTGTGGAGTTCAGTCAGATTGCAAAAATGTTTAATAAACAAAAAATCAAAACAGCTGTATAAGGATAGAAAGCCACTACTTATGGGTGAGTAAAACGACTTTGATTCAATATAAATATAGCATTAAATATGACAGAAGGAAAATGAAGTGATACTCACATAAATGAGGCCAGAATAGTATCTGTCTTTGATGTTGTGCAGAACCGATGCTTCGTTGAGGCATGTCAATTCAGCCATATCCTCAACTTTATCGTATTTTGGGGGATTCATTTTTTGAATATCATCTTTCGGCACTAGCTGCCTTTTCCCCGTTTCAACGATTTCCACTTCAACCTCATCACCTCTTTCGCCTTTGATACTTGCGGCAACAAAACCGTTGACATCGTGCGGGACCCATACGAGCCGTTTCTGTGTCCATTCGGCCTGTGTCGCAGGGTCATTGAAAGCATTCCTGTCGACAGACAAATATTTAAAATCGGGATCTGACCGGTCAACTTTTGTATCTCGGTCGGCCATGTTGCAGCTTACGCGGGCACCGGCACTCTTGTTCTCTTGTAAAAAAATCGTATAACACCTCACACTAAAAACAACACTTAATAAAAACTGTGCGCTTTATGAAATAACGTACATTGGCATATCACTAAAACCTTTACCACAGTTTAAAGAGCCAGCCTGTGACAATACAGAACCGTCCCGAAGGCCAGCCAAGAAGCTTATGAATCTGGAAGGGGCTGACGCTAGCAGGTAACGTCGCTAGTTTTCAGATTCACCGTTAGGCGCAGCACCTTCCATTAAGGCTTTAGCTATACAGATAGCGCCAAATTCAAGAGATTACTCAGCACAGCCTTGTACTCTTTCTAGCAACCCGAGGTTACTTTCTCGTTATAAATGCTTTGTACCTAAGTGACAGATGAAAAACTAAATTTTTTTGTTTGAAAAATTTTACTTGAAGCCATTCATTTGAACTGTTTTTAATCATATTTTCAGTTTTGCTCTTGCACTATCTGGATATGGAAATTCAATATGGTGCAATTGCAATATAAATGCTGCTTTCCTTTAATCTGAACTCAAAGGTTTATTTAACTCTTAATGGGCCAACATAAAGGGGATTAGGGACACTTACAAGCATAAAGAATGAATATTTAACATTAAAACCCACATCTCTGGGTTTCAACTTCGTTTGACATTTGCCAGGAATATTCACTAGTTTATTAAGTTTTATTATCTTTCAGAGGACTCTGAATTACTTTGGAAAATATTTCCTTAAACGATGTATATTTTTCTTTATCAGTGTCCAAACACAAGTAACAGAAAGATAATTCTTGCAGAACAATTTTTGTTTTACAAAGGCGGAGTAGCAAATTCATTTGACCTAACATTATTGTTCCCCAGTAGACCTGGTGGCAAGAATATGTCACATCATCACTTTTCAAGCGAAACTCTACTTAAGTCGGTTCTGTATTATTCACATATGTCAGTTTAGAGAGTTATAACTCACCAAGTTCTAGTCAAAACAATAATTTTCTCCAAAAATTGATATAAATGTAGGGAGACTACTCCCCTCAGGGGAACTAATGTTCAATTTTAGTAAATTTTCATTGTCTGTTAATAACTTAGATATGAAAAAAGAACGAGAAATTTAATTATTTTTGATAGCAAAAGCCAAATTTTCATTTCATAACAGATAGGCAGAAGAAAGAAACATACTGAACATAAGGCAAATATTTAAAATTCTCTTAGGAAAATCACGACTATCACTGTCATTACATTTTGAGGTATAAGGTTGTATTTAAGTCCAACTGGCTAGCTACAACAGAAATTTCTGGTGGTGAACTATAGATATACGGCAGTTGACCAGCCACATTTTCAAAGAACACTCAGAAATGCATCAATAATCTTTATTAGCATAGTGTTGAGTCATAGACTATTTTCCTTACTCAAAGACTGCTGAAGATATTGAATCTAGTGGTTGAAAAATATTGAAGTTTTGGGAAGGGACATGGTAGATGAAAAAAAAAGGCCATCTTGAAGATTTAAATTGAAATTATTTATTAACGTCCACTTTTTGCAACTAAGGCTAATTAGGACTGGGTTATCTACAGTTTACCACCCTTTTCTAGCCAGGGTGGGACTAAGGATTTTATTTAATGAATTCCATCACTAAATAAATTCTTCTGCCCAGGAGGGAATCGAACTCTCCACTCAAGGTTTACCATGTGAGACTTGAGGATTTAAACATCTTAAGAAAATATTCAGAATAAATGAAGTGTTACTGCCAGAATATAATATTATTCCATAAAATAATACTTTTTCAGTGATTCTGTCTTTCACTTGGTGCATTTTCACTGACTACTTCTTATTATAAACATTTCTTATCCTTTAAAAATGTCATAACTTAACTCTCCAGTGGTGATATAAGAAGACTTGGTATAAAAAATATGTGTTGGTTAAATATAGGTTGAAGACCTTGAAATAATGATTGATCGTCTGGAAGTGAGCTATTGGTGTCCTTAAAAACCAGAAGCTTTTTCATTTATAAATTGAATTAATATAATTAAAAAGTTAGGAAGTTAGGAGGTTGCAAGAAATAGCGGTCGGAAAGGAAATATATATATATATTTATATGCAAATGAATTATTTGTTCTGAATTTTAGAGCACTACCTGAATAACTGGGCTTAATTAAAATTTAAAAACGTGATGTAATTTGGAGAGAAAGAATGTATTGCACTGATTAACCCAACTATGGATTCTCTATTAAACCCATTTCCCATTTATAAAACAAATTGGACAAGACTTATAACAGTGTACTTCATAGTACCGACGACCGAGATCATCAAAGCCTTTGCTAAATTTAATCTTTCTGTTATTTTTATCAGATAAATTTTGTGTAAAGGGCACTAATGGCATTCATGACTTCGCTATTAAAAAGTGTTATTAGAGAATACTTTTTCTTAAACTAAAACTAACCCTCTGGTTCTAGTCAAGTTAGGTAGGAGTTAATTTACTAACCCTGTCAATAAATAATTTCCCTTTGGCTACTAGGAAATTGAACCCGTTACTCAAAGATGTGCAGGGTACACCAAATACATATCTCTAGCCTTGGACCCACAAGGGAATACTTAAACTTCTCATAAAGAGATCGATTCATGAGCAGTTCCTACTTATAAGTACATCGTAATTTTTTTACATGAAAAAATCTGTAATATGGCAAAGTATGAAATTCAAGAATCTATAGACCCAAAGGTAATATATACCTAATATAATATATATTATGGTAATATATAAAATAAATGATGTTTGAAGGAAAAAGTTCTTCAAGAATTCATCAATATGTATGCTTTAATAAACTTTTGTTAGTAGTAAAGTTTAGATAACTAAAAAGGAGCAAAAAGTTAACTTCCTTAATTTATAATATAACAGGTCTAAATTTATTTTTGAAATGAGTAAATTCTGTATAGGGAATTTGTATATATATACATATATATATATATATATATATATATATATATATATATATAATTATATATATAGAGACACACACATACATACATTTAAACTCCTTAGTCCCACCCTGGCTAGAAAAGGGTGGTAACCTGTAGATAACCTGTCCCAATTAGCCATAGTAGCATAAAGTGGACGTAAATAATAATAAACAAACAACATTTAATTCAAATGTATTTAAAGTTTTTCAAGCTCTTTTACTTATACAAAAAGTTTTAACATTTAAATATCATTTTCAATGTGTTTTGCACATGACTAATAGAAGAGATTATATCAACATATGGTAAGCATTCCCACTGTCATCTTAAATCAAAATAATATTTTATACTTCCTGAATGTATTGTTGAGGTTAAAAATCTAAACATACAATTAATGGATTTTAATATCATATACTTACAAGGAATCACCTTCCAGTGACATTCTCTTATATTGATTCTGTTTTTAAATTTAGTAGTAGGCTAATGGAACATTCAGACAAGATAACCTCGTATTATAAAGATCAGTTGTTTTCATAAACTTCAAATTAGACGAAATCACTAATAGTTATTTTCCTCAAGAAAATTTTGAGAGTATGACATAATTGATATTTTACTTTTAACTGTTTAGCCCTGTGGGATATTGTACTTGTTACCTTAATTATATTTAATTACCAATTTAATGTACTTAAATTTTCTTTAAGCATCTGTATACAGTAAAAATATTCACTGTGGTTATTATTTTTATTGAGTCACTGTATGTAATATTAAAAAAAAAAATTGCTAGCTTATAAGCCTTTGAGATCAAAAAATAAAGATGTCTTTGAAAGCATCTGCTCCTTGGCCAAATGCTAGAGAGACAGTTTGTTTTTGTTTTTTGGGAGGGAGGGATCATTAGTATTTCCAAGACCAGATACAATTGTTTTCAATCATGTGTCTGTCATTAATTATGACTTTTAACATTACACCTTAATTTTAGAGGAATTATGCTTCCTAAGTATGTCAGGTGCATTGATCTGATCTATAGAAAAATCTTTATAAAATAAAATCATGAAGGAAAAAAATGTACAGGTATAGTTCACTGATTTATTAACATATGGTTTACAGTAATTATAAAGCTTTTAATTTGTCAAATGTAACTCCTCTGTTGTTTTTTTGAACCGTTTCTTCTTTTGCTTTACTTAAGGCCACCCTTATTAAAGTGATTCTTTCCATTTTTTTTCTTTTTTGTTTTAATTCCAAAGTCCAAAATTTCTACCAACCCTAACCATAAGCTAATAGAGAGATAATAAATAAATGCAGATTAGTTGTTTTTGTGAAAACCTGATACAACACTCTCGTCAACTCCAATCATCAGTATTTGTTGTGTACTATTTATTGCAGAAAATCCAGGGAAAAAAAAACTTATCTATAAACAGTTGTTCATGGGTAAATTATCATTGTTGAAAATATTGTGTACAAGATCGATGTAAATGTAAATGAAGTTGAAGTGGAAGGAGTGAATGCTTACAAATTCATAGGCACATTACCACATATGGTTAGACAGAGTGAGGGTGTGTTAGGTAATTTATAAAAGAAGCCAAAGTTACTTTCTATCCAAACATGGTAATGCTAGCTTCAGGTTTGAGACCCTCAGGCCAATGCCTAACATGTGGTTGTTGATTCACTAATAGAATTGAAATTAACTCAGGCTCACTTAACAGTAAATAATAATTAAATAATTGGTTCTGTAAACTGTAGGAAACTTATTCAAAGTTAATGAGGTAATTAGGGGAAAAGTGTTTTTTTTTCTGATTTATTGAATGATTAGCTCAGTCATGAATTAGAAAAATTGTTATTTTGAAGAGCTTCCAGTTTATATGTTTATAGTCTTTTTCTCCTTTCCCAGAAAATGGTAAATTAAATTTAATTTTCTTTGGATTATTTTAAAATTCCAATTTTTGGCTAAATATATTGTAGAATAATTAATTTTCATTAAAGGTAATTATCTTATTAACAAAAGTCTATAAAATTTCTAATTTTATATTTGTAGCATATTTTCCAGGGGAAATCAACTATTGAGGTACTCACAATATGCTTTACAAAAAATGTCTTAGTTGCCCATCAATCCTGCCTAGTAGATGTAAATGATGCCCTTACAAAATTTATGCAGTCACACACACACCACTCACAATTCTTATTTGATCGCTACTATACTCAATATTAAATTTTATTCATAAGTAATGATCAACTTTTATTAGTAGTTGATATTGGGCCAGGATGAGATAGAGTTTAGATTAGGAGCAATTCCAAAACTTTGGAATGTCTCAGTTTTAATAGGACAAATAAAAATATTGCATTAACCCCCCCTTGTTGCAAATAACATTTCCTATAATCATTGTTCTGAAAATTCTTTCTAATAATGGAGATATTCACATTTTTAGCAGATTTACCTTAAGGGAAATTAGCTGTTGAGGATGTACTCATGACTTTCGGAAAATTTTCTCAAATATTTATCGATTCTACCCAGGAGATAATGAAAATGAGGTTTGTTCAAATCTATATATGTACATACATAACACATTTTATGTAAAAATAAATATCAAGTTCGTTAATGGGTGAATCGGATGAGTGGGAGGGGATTTTGATATAAATACAAATATGTTCTATGATGACTTACATCAATTGTACTTCTTTACTCGAAAATGTTTATTGGACCTATGCCTTAATCAATATTTAACTGTTTAATTTAACACTAAAGTTCATAGTCGTTAATGGCTGAAATCAAACCAGAAACAGGGGGGGGGGGTTAGAGGGGGGATTTTGAAAGTTCAAAATATCTCCGTTATTATGAATGTATCAAAACATGTTATAGAATCAATCTTGTTAAACTATAGATGCTCTACAATTATTCTTCTATTCATTTTTTTGTAGCTTAAATATTAAGCAAGTTATTTATACTTTATTTTTTTTCAGCTGCCAGTAAACCCCATTTCTGCTCATCGTATTTACCTAGGATATAGAGAATATATGGGGAGACAGATCAATATGTGCCATACCAGCATGTGAATCTGCTTAGTTAGCCCATCCCCAGCATGTTAGACGTTTTAATATTTAATCCTCCTTTTAATATTTAAATTGATTTTGGTAATTATTGAGTTCTTTCTTAAGAACTAATTTAATTTGTTATTTTAGGAGTAACACAAAATCAGTATTTGCCAGAAATAGCAGATTTATTCACAAAATTGATTGGATTATGAAAATGGAAGCAAAAAGCTGATATATCATTAAACACATTACTCGAAGCTTAAATACCAAATATTGTTGTCAACAGATCTTTACTAGATTAGATATATGCAAGTATCTGGTGTTATATTATCAATTCATATTTTACGTTCTTAACTCGAAAATGTTTATCATTTCATCTATAAAGATATTTAAGCCTTTCCCTCGACACTAAAGATTATATTTGTTAATGGTTGAAATGGGACCTAGAATAGGGGGGTTTAGTCTAGAAGGAGTTTGAAAATTCAATATATCTCCATTGTTATGGGTCATATTGAAAAACGTTATATAACATATCTTGTTAAACTAGTATTGCTCTACAATTCTTTAATACATTTTTTTGTAGCTTAAATATAAAGCAAGTTATTCTCACTATCTTGTTTCAGGACCCCCCCCCCCCATCACACTTGTACTCATTGGATTTTTATTTCGAAATAGAGAATATATAGTGTGATGAGGTCAGCGGTGTGTCATACCTACTATGGGAAATCTCCTTACTTAGTTTACACAGCCCCTACGCGATAGACTAATATAATGGCTACATGAGGGGGCCCAGACCAAAAAAAGAAATTTGCTAGTTTGGGAAAGTATTCTTCTGTGGATAGATTATAGTGAAAATTTGAAGGAATATTAATAGAGAGGTGTTGGTAATTTTGTGATCAATATTTCCAATCAAATATAGCAGGCATTGGTCCTGAGAACAGAGAGAGCACTCTGGCGGGAATTGTTGTAGTCTACCACACCATGTTGCCTTGTATTGTAGCTGCTTTTTCGGAATAGAAGTTTTTATCCAAAGTCATCTGTTTTCCCATCATTTTCCCAAACCCTTCAGGTTATGGGCCCAGTGATTGCTTAAATCGTTTTTCTATCGAGAAAAAAGTATAGATTCGATCGAAAACTTCATGAAAAGTGTAAATCTCGTGTGTTGTCCCCATGTGCAGTGAGGTTAGGTTGTGAACAGTTGATTTTTTCGCTGAATTCCGTTCATCATGGCATCAAACCACCCTCCACCGGTTGAGAAACTTCTCGGCAGACAAAATTACGCTTCGTGGGAAATTTGCAGCTAAGGCATATTTGAATCTTGATGATTTGTGGCGTGTGGTCGATGGATCAATCGTTGTTCCCAAGTTAGAAGGCGCTGCTACGACGCCAGAAAGAAGAGAACATTTTAGCAAAAGATCGGAAAGCTTTTTCAAAAATAGTACTTATTATCGATCCAATTGTGTTCCCACACATAGAAAGTGCATCTACAGCCAAGGAGGCTTGGGACAACTTGAAGACTGCATTCGAGGACAATGGTCTTACCAGGAAGGTAGGTCTTTTGAGATCATTGATAACGACCAGACTAGAAAACTGTTCTTCAGTTGAAGAATATGTCAATAAAATTATCTCAACATCATAGAGGCTCACTGATATTGGCTTCAAAGTGGATGATGAGTGGCTCGGGACAATTTTATTGGCGGGCTTGTCTGATGAATACAAGCCAATGATCATGGGTTTAGAGAGCTCGGGAACTGAAAATCACAGGAGACTCGATTTAAAGTAAAAATTCTCCAGGATGTGAAGACTCCCGCACATTCTCACAAACACCCAGTAGTGAGACAGCATTGTTCTCCCAGGGGAAGGGTTCCAAAGGCAAAGGAAAACATAAAATTGAGTGTTATGCATGTCACAAAAGGGGACATTATGCTTCACAGTGCCGTACCAAGAAGATGGGGACCCAAGATCGTAAGAAACAAGATTCTACTGAAAATTCAAATAAAGGAAAACCCAAAGGTAAAGCCACTTTTTGCTTACATGTCTAGACCTAATGACACTAGCAAACAGTGTAGATTTTTTCTTGACTCAGGTTGCAGTTCTCACCTAGTCAATGACATAGAGATTACTAGACAATGTATCTGGTGATTCAGATTTAAAAATTTCGACAATAAATAATGTAAATTTATCTGCTCAGGCTGTTCGTACAACCAACATTTCACTGATAGTTAATGGACAGGCTGATAGCGTTTGTAGCGCATGATGTACATTACGTGCCAGGTATAGGTGCTAACCTATTATCAGTCAGCAAAATTACTGATAAGGGACATTCGGTCATATTCACCAAAGAAATGGGAAAGGTCATTTGACCCTAATGGTGAAGTATTAGCCACAGCTAAAAGGAAGAATGGGATCTACAAGCTTGATACCATGAAGGACAGAATATTAACCTACCTATTTCGCTGAAGATGCAGGTTCCCTAATGCATCGACGTTTAGGACATCTTTCCAGGAAGAGGATGAACCTACTTCAAGACATGTGTACAGGTATTGATTAAAAACACCTAATGATGATCCATGTAAAGTCTGCTTATTAGGGAAGCATGCTCGACTACCCTTCAGAGCCAGTAAGAGCCGAGCAAAGGAGATCTTGGAAGTTCTACATATGGATTTATGTGGACCCATGGAAAATTTATCCATAGGTGGAAGTAAATATTTTTTCACCTTAATTGACGACTTCTCTCGTTACACATTCGTGTATTTTCTTTCAGAAAAGAACAAAGTGAGTGATATTTTTGCTGAATTTCGGGCTCTGGTTGAAACTCAGACAGGGAAAAAATTCAAGTGTGTGAGGTCTGACAATGGGGACTGAGTTCGTTTCAACTCAAAGTTCAAAGCTGGACTTATTTCTGCAGGAATCAGGCATCAACTGACCGTTAGGTACTCGCCACAGAGTAACGGAGTGGCTGAACGACCCCCAACAGATCCATTGTGGAGAAGGCTCGCACTATGTTACAGGATGCTGGTTTGCCCAAAAGCTATTGGGGCAGAAGCTGTTTCTACAGCCGTTTACCTCAACAATCGCGCACCGACAAAGGCTGTTGTCGGGAGGACTCCATATGAAGCGTGGTATGGTAAGAGGCCTGATATGTCTCACTTGAGGATTTTTGGATGTCCGGCTATGGCACAGGTTCCCAAGGAAATCCGAAGAAAATGGGATCCTAAATCGGCAAAATACATTTTTGTCGGATACTCAGAGGAAATTAAAGGGTATCGATTAATTGATCCTGAAACGAAGAAGTTTACTATGAGTCGAGATGTTGTTTTTCTTGAAAACTTCAAACCAAGAAAGACATAAGCCTCGACAGCTGCTACTACGTCAGTATTTTTAGATGTGGATGAGCCGCCTTGCTCTCCAGGATACAACCAATTCACAAGAGGACGTTTCTGATGAGAATACAGAATCAGGATACGACCATCAGACTGATTCTGATGATTCAGTGCCAGGATCTGTCTCTAGCGAGCCAGATATCCAGGAGGAGAACTCACCTCAGGTTCGACGATCCAGACGTGTGCCGAAACCAAAAGATATGAGTGATTTCGTTACATATCTAGCTGCACTGAACCCCATTGAAGAACCATTGACCGCAGATGAGGCGCTCAAAGGTCCGTACTCCAAGCAATGGAGATTGGCGATGGAAGACGAACTGAATTCGTTTAAGAAAAACAAGACATATGACTGGGTAAAGTTTACCTACAGGGAAGAAACCCTTACAAGCCAAATGGGTATTCAAAGTGAAAATCCAGATAGCGAAACCCTAAATTCAAAGCTCGATTAGTGGTGAAGGGGTGTGCTCAGCGTGCTGGCATAGACTACGAAGAAACTTTCTCCCCCGTTCTCAAGTACACATCACTAAGATATTTGTTCGCGCTTGCTGTGAAGAAAAATTTGAAGGTTTTTCACATGGACGTTAAAACCGCATATCTACACGGTGATTTGGAGGAGGAGATTTATGTTACACCTCCAGAAGCAGCAGAGCAGCACAAGAATCGTGTTTGGCGACTAAAGAAGTCCATGTATGGACTAAAAACAGAGTGGAAGGTGTTGGAATCAAACTCTTCACCAATCCTTGACAGAGCTGTCACTCACACAGTCAGAGGCCCGACCCCTGCATCTACTACAGGAATGTTGATAGCGACTATATTGTTGTAGCAGTATATGTCGACGATTTGTTGATTTTTACCAATAAAGAGGAATTGAAAACCAAGTTGAAGAGAGAACTTCAAACAAAGTATGGTATGACTGACTTGGGTGAGGCGAAGAACTGCCTTGGCATGAACCTTACAAGAGACGAAGCCACTGGGAAACTGTGGATTGACCAATCTGCCTATACTGAGAAAATCCCTACAGCGCTTCAACATGGCGGAAGCAAAGCCTGTGTCTACTCCGATGGAACATGGACAGAAGGACCCCGAGGATGATGAGGACTGCCCTGCATCTGTGCCATACCTGGAGGCGGTAGGAAGTTTACTTTATCTTTGCCAAATTTCGAGGCCCGACATATGTTTTGCAGTCAATCATGTGAGTAGATTTTGTAAAAAACCTAAAGAGAGTCCTGGGATTAAATTTAAAAGGATTTTTAGGTATTTGAGAGGGACTCAAAATTGTAAATTGGAATTTTCTAAACATGGAAATCAAGAATTGGAATGTTTATAGTGATGCGGATTGGGCAAATCAAGTTAATGACAGACATTCAATAACTGGAAGTTGTTTTAAAATTTATGAATGGTTTAATTTCTTGGAGTACTAAGAAACAGAGTACAGTCTCACTTTCAACTGTAGAAGTGAGTATATTGCATTGTCATTTACGGTTCAGGGAAGCTTTATGGTTAAAAGTTTTAATGAATGAAATTGAGCCAAATGTTACAACTTTCCAACAAAGATCTTTTGTGATAATATGGGTGCAATTCATCTAGCAAGAAATTCAGTTACGAGTCAAAGGTCTAAACATATAGATGTTAGACATCATTTTTTGAGAACACATGTCAACAATAAAAATATTGTGCTGGAGCATATGCCCACTGAAGAAATGCTCTCTGATATTTTGACGAAACCTTTAAGTAGGGAAAAACATGAATATTTTTTCAAGTGTTTTGGACTTATAAAGTAAATTGTATTGTTTTACAAAGTAAATTGTATTGTTTTTGGAAATATCGCTCAAGGGGAAGTGTTGGTTATTTTGTGATCAATATTTCCAATCAAATATAGCAGGCATTGGTCCTGGGAACAGAGAGAGCACTCTGGCGGGAATTGTTGTAGTCTACCACACCATGTTGTCTTGTATCGTAGCTGCTTTTTTTCAAATAGAAGTTTTTATCCAAAGTCATCTGTTTAATCATTTTCCCAAACCCTTCAAGAGGAATAGTAATAATTGAGACATTAAAGTGAGGATGATGGTAGAGATCAAATTCTTTTAAGTCCTACATTTAGCTCACTATTTTGAAATTTATAGAGAAAGGCTAATTTACTAATTATATGATGTAATGCTATGAAATATAGGCTGTATATCATATACTTTATATTATCCGATTACATCAGCCAAATTGAAGGATCAACATTATGGTGACAACACCTCCCCCCACACTAAATGCTTGTATCAGATTGGTTCTGCCCATACTAGCATATGCCTGTAAGAAGTCAGATCGGTAATGCAGGCCTACATTCTGTATAACATGTGATTAGTTTTTAAATCAGTTGGACTAATGTTTTGACAATTTTTTAAAATTTACAGGAGTTATCAATCCCTAGTTTTTTCGAACCTAATGGAACTAATCACTAAGTACCTATCAGTTCAGAATAAAAACATGTTTAAAGTCATTTTCAAACATTTGAAGAATCCTGAACATTTTCCTCCTTCCCTTTAACACATAATATAATTTAAAAATGACACCATAATAGATGACTCTAAAATGTTTTTGTTTAAAGTTTTTAAAAATAAATTTATCTACTTATTATAGTAACTAAATGTCTTTGTATGTTTTCTCATATCCTCATATCAATGGAAATGTGAATTAGGAGCAGAATCACCAGAACAATTTAGTGAAAGTCTAAATGGTGTTAGTGAAACTAAAAATGTTATTAGAGCCTTGGAGAAAAGGGTGGTAAAACTTTTTGGGTATATCTTTAGACAGACCGACTTCATCACAAATATATTTGAAGGAAAGATTATTGGGCAAAGGAAAAGTGGGAGACCTAAAATCTTTTATCTTTCGAAGAAATCAACACTCATGGGTTTCAGTGGATAATATGAAAAGAGCAGCTTCTGAAAGAACCTAATTGTTAAAAATAAAAGGCCCAGTAGATCATGATAAAGTAGTCTTAATAGTCTGCGTTATAGAGAATATTCATCTATAACTCAGTAGCTACCAGAATGAAAAATCTGATTATGCAAATTTATTTTTATTCTTTGGTTCTTATTAAAAGAAGTTGTTTAGCCATTGTTCTGCTAAGTGTAAAAAGCTACTAGAGTACTTGAGATAATTGAGAAGAAGTATCTAGGTTTTATCATTTTGTGATCTTAAAGGATGGAAAAAAAACCCAGAAAAAAAGGTGTTTTGGGCTGCCAGAATTCGAACACATATTTATAGGGCTCTGTTTCATGAGCCTTTCTTTTTGGCATCCTTTTGTAGTTTTCTATCAAAGTTAAGGCATTCATACTAGGCTTCTTGAATGTGTTGTGGGGTTTATTCCCTTAAGGGAAATCAGCCATTGAGGTTTTATGAATCACATGGTTTTCGAAATATTTTTTCAAATGCCTATTGATTCCTACATATGATAAAAGTGAAGTATCTCATTTTTATTTTCTGCTGGTGGTGAGGGTGATGCATCAGGTTATTCAGAACACAGTTTTGTTGCTCTGTTTGTTTGTTTGTTACCTTTTCACGCATAAACGGTTGAACCGAATTTTATGAAACTTGGTATGTATATTACTACTAGTCCAACTTAGACTTTAGGCTATATTAATATTCTCTAAGACGAACAGGAGGGGGGGTTATAAGGGAGGCCTAAAATTAAAAATAGCGATATTTCGTTTCCTATTGGTTTTTCGGCAATTATACACATAAAAAAAGTTGTTTATTTTGTTATTTGGGGTAACTTTTGTTATATACACTATCGTCGTATACCTAAGTATAAAGGCATTATACGCTAAAAATTATAGCGGGAGTCAACAATTTTATTAGGGACAAAAGACTCAACCAAACTAAATAAAACACTCGGTATGTGTATTAGCCCTAATGCCTTCCTTATAATAAGCCATACTAACATTTCTATGGACGGGCAGGAGTGGGGGTTATAAGGGAGGCCTGAAATTAACAATAGTGATGTTTCGTTTGCTATTGGGGTTTCGGCAAATATGCACATAACGAAAGTTGTTTATTTTGTTATTTAGAGAAATTTGCTCAACAATTCTTTTCAATATGAACTACCAGGTATCTCGGCTGGAAAAATTAATTCAAATTGTAATATATTATTATAATATTTTGTTCTTAATAATTTAAATCTGTGCATAATGCACAGGAAATGGGAAATATGACAATATGGAGGACAGTGAAGTCTTACCTAAAAAATTAATTTTATTATTAATAAATCCACAGAAACGACGGGTATTAACCCTAAACACTGGGAAGGGTAAATGTCAAAATACTGTGCAAAGTAAAGCCTTGCCAAAAAAATACCATCACCATCCAGCCTCAAATGAATTCCCAGGGCGAAGCCGGGTATCTGAGCTAGTATATATATATATATATATATATATATATATATATATATATATATATATATATATGTATATATATATGCTTCTCTGTAATTTTTGTTTAATATAATTTTTCTCTTCCTTGGATATTAACCAAGATATTTGAATTTTTAATTTCCAGTGTTCAGTAAACCTCCACTCCTGCTCATTTCACATTAACAATAATTTATTGTAAAATGAACCACTTTATTGGAAGCTTAATTATCAAATATTGTTTTCAACTGACCTTTATTATGTGAGTTACATGCTGTTAAGTTCTTAAACATTAAATTACATAGACTGCACTAAAATACATTGCTTTTAAAATACACAGAGTGCACAGTTTTACAGAGAGCTCAGTCAGGCTAAACAGCCATGTCTATACTGGACATTACAATATAATTGAAAAATATAAAATTACCTCCCAACACATGCTAATATGTAGCGTGACCATGGCAACAATTAATTTTTGAATATTTATTAACATCCACTTTTTGCAACTAAGGCTAATTGGGACAGGTTATCTACAGGTTACCACTCTTTTCTAGCCAGGGACTAAGGATTTTATTTAATGAATTCTGTCACTAAATAAATTTCTCTGCACTTCCGGGAATTGAATTCGCCACTCTAGGATTACCATGTGCGATTAAAGGTAACACTTAATTTCACATGGCTAACCTGAACCCTTGCAACAATTAAGATTTCCCACTCTTGGCTTGAACATGTTTATTTGATCTCCACCATATTCAAGATTTGACTATTTGATTCAACTCTAATATTATTATTTATTAATGGCTGAAATAGGATCAGGGGGGATCAAACTTAAAAAAATGTATGTCATCTTTAGAAATAAAGAATATATTGTGAGTTGTGATCAGTAGTGTCATACCAGCATGTGGGAAATCTGGTTAGTTTATGCAGCCCCTGAGTGACGGACTTATGAATTAGTTGATGCTTTTGGAAAATAGAAAACTGGACTAATTCTATGGAAACATAACTCCTGCATTCTTCAAAATCATAACAGCAATCACTGCACTGCTTCATATGCATATACGAATTTTGAAAGCAGTTCTCGAAACCATTTTCAGAAAGAACCTCCATGTTCTCCTTAAATAAAACAGTGTTATGTTTATTCCTATTCCAATGAAGGGATTTTAAGGCTATTGCTCTGATAAGAATCCAGGATTTGCCTGTCAGCAATTCAGGGATCTATTTTTTTCTTCTGAACACAGATTTTTTGGAAGTATTGCTGTTTAACAATTAGACCAACAAGTAATTAAATTAAATGAAGTTCTTCCTTCTGACTTATATATCGTTTATAATAACATAATAAAATATCATTAGTATTAAAGAATGGGATTTTTGAATATACGTAAGAGCACTGACTCCAAAAGTGCATTTTGCATAAAATTAAAAACAATAGTAGAGGACAAGGCCTTTTTTATTGTTATTATTTATGAACGTCCACTTTCTGCAACTCAGGCTAATTGGGATGGGTTATCTACAGGTTACCACCCTTTACTAGCCAGGGTGGGATTTTAGGATGTTATTTAATGAATTTCGTCACTAAATAATTTCCTTGACCCAGGCGAGAATCAAACTCGCCACTCTAGGTTTGCCATGTGAGATAAAGGTGAATGCTTTAACTAAGGCCTTTTTATTGATCTTTAAGCGGCTATTGTTTCCAAAAATAGCTTTTATTCAAAAAAGCATTCAAGTTCAAATAGAAATAACCAGTTCATCAATCTAATCATAGAGCAGTATTTTATTACTGTGTTATTACATTACACTATAAGGGGAATGACTGATTTATAGATAACAAATGAGTATTTCAAATCTTTTTTTTTTTTCATTTTATTAGATGTCTTGTAATTCCCAAGTTATTTTATCACAAATATATTTGAACGTAAGGTCATTGGTCATAGGGAGGCCTAGAAAATCCTTTTTTAAAGACAACAAAAATCTTATAGATTTTGGTGAGTAATAGTAATGTAAAAAGAGCAGCTTCTGAAAGAAAACAATGGTTGCAACTACAAGACCAAGTAGATCATGATGGCTTTTTTCTTAATAGTCTGCTTTATAGAAGATTCATCTACAACTCATATACCTGAATGAAAAATCTGGTTGTGCAAATTTATTTTTTGGTTCTTATTAACCCTAGTATTACCGACCTCTCCCAGGTCGCATGGATTACCAAGGGGGGGGGGGCTCCTCGAGCCCATACGTCAAAAAAAAATTTTTTTCTCAACATAGAAATTGTTTTATTTAATTTTGTTGTTATGCCCCCATTCTAGGATGTTTTTCTGAGGAATACATAAAATATCAAAAATATCCCATTAAAATTGGGTGATAGGGAACAAAAATAAAAAGTTGTGGGCTCAAGGAGCCCCCCTTAGTACTTCTAGGGTTAATAGAACTGATAAGTGTCTAAGACACTGATTACATGAGGTAATTGAGCAGTAGTATATAGATTTGTTTATTTTATGATCTTCTTCTACAACTCAGCTATGTGAATGAAAAATCTGGCTTAGAAAATTTATGATGAAAGCTGCAACATTACTATCTGTGTCAGGAGTATATATTTCTCCTATGTATTCTTTAAACATTTCTATTGTCAATATGTGTATATATATATATATATATATATAAAAATCAATCAGTTACATTAGAATATCCCATTAGTACCATTAGCAAGTTCTTAAATAAGAAATGTTTAGTTGAAAAATGTTATAAAGTGTTACAAAAACAAAATATATGTCCTGGAAACCAAAAACGTTACGAAAAATTGTTTTTAAGATTCAATCAGAAAAAAATTAACTTAAAAAATTATTTCTGTAATTTGATTGGCCATTTCTGCATTTTTCATATTATTCTAGTACCTGGGATCATTTTATCAATGAGCAGATTTATTTTTGCGAGTAAGAGGTATGTCAGTCAATTATAGCAGGTTGTTTTGTTGTTTATTGTCTGATCGTTATCAAACTCGATATTTAGTCGTTTTATGTAAAAAGAAAGATCAAGTTCGTTAACGGCTGAAATCGGACCAGTGAGAGGGGGGTTTAGAGGGGAGGATTTTCGAAAATTCGAAATATCTCCGTTACTATACGTCGGATCGAAAAATTGTACAGAATCAATCTTATTGCAAATTAAATTTACTATAAATATTGTTATATACATTTATTCTCTATCTTGAATATTGAACGAGATATTTGCATTTTTATTAAATCTAGGCGGCTAACAGACGAGTGACTTTCCCACCAAAAGTTAGTTCGGCTGTTTCCTTAACTGCTTGGCTCTCGTGAAAGTCCTGTATTGTAAAACATCACGTTGGAAATCTGCTTAGTTTACGCAGCCCCTGTGTGACGGACTTTTTTATTTTGGGTATGTATACTTCTCTATTAACATTAGCCTATTTAGATTACACAGTGGAACAGTTTTCCGCAGTGACCACAGGGATGAGACACCATTTTGATGAGAAATTATATCCACCAGAATAGTTCGATCAACGGATAAGATGAGTGGAATAATATCTATTGGGATAAGAAAAGATCTAAGCACAGCGATATCAACCAATTGCCAGGAAAGTCCGTCACGCAGGGGCTGCGTTAAAACCTAGAAGATTTCCCATATGTGTCGCGTATTTGCATTTACCTCAAAAAGTAAAAACTCAATGAGAACAATTAAGGGAAATCAGCTATTGAGTTCGTACTCATGACGCGATATTTGAAAAATTTCCTCAAATGTCCACCGATCCAACGCAGGAGATGAAGAAAAGTTCATCACGAAGAAGGTGATGCGTTAACTAAGCAGATTTTCCACGTGCGTCACGTTCAATGAGAACAATATTTGGTATCTAAGCTTCAAATAAAGTGCTTCATAATACAGCAAGCTTATTGTTAATATGACATGAGTAGGAGTGGGGGTTTACTGAAGACCGAAAACTAAAAAATGCAAATATCTCGGTTAATATTCAAGATAGAGAATAAATTTATATAAAAATATTTATAGTACATTTAATTTTCAATATGATTTATTCTATACACTTTTCGATCCGACTTATAGTAACGGTGATATTTCGATTTTTTGCATTGCATTACTTGAAAATAACGCAACAGCTATTCAAAATTTTATCTTTTAATGCAAATTTTAAAATTGGTCTAATATATGTACATTAATGGAAAAATAATTTAGGATAAGTAAACAATAGAAAATATTAAACAAAAGAAAATGTCCTTCATATATCTGCTGAATTTTTAATGAGATTTGACATTCTTCAAACATTTGTTTTGCAAAATCGAATGATAAAATGCAAATAGACTTTGATCAGGTGAAAATTTTTACATATTTATTTTAATGATGTAAGAAGATATGCAGCTGTCTTTAGAGATCTACAAATTTTTGCGAGATTTACGTTGCTTCACTAATTCTAGGGGTAGAGCTAAAAAATAAACTTTACTTAATATAATATTTGGTATGAACTTTGCGAAATGTTCTTTTATTATTTTCATTCTCTGGTTAAGCATAACACGAATTTTAATCCAATGTAATATTTTTAAAATTTCATTTTGGTATTTAGGCTAACCAAATATACAATATATGTTTACATAAAATATTGAACAAAAAATATTGTCATTTTGGTCATCTAAGTATAATCGGTGAACATTTGAAGAAGTTTTTCGAAAATCACACAATGAGTTAAACCTCAGTAGCTAAATATGCTAAAAGAGCAATTCTTGTGAATGAATGCCAATATATTCCTAAGGCCTGGAAAGGATCCCGATCATTCACAAGGATTTTTTCGTCATTAAATTTATATTTAATTTCACTCTAAATTTCGCTATAATTATAAATGTGCTGTATACATTATATATCATTGTATTAAGCTATATATTAGAACATTTCCCTTAAGGGAAATCAGCTATTGAGGTCGTACTCTTGGCGCGATTTTCGAAAAATTTCTTCAAATGTCCATAGATCCTTCCCAGGAGATGACGAAAATGAGGTCCGTTCAAAATTATATAATTATATATATATATATATATATATATATATATATATATATACACATATACATATATTTGTCTGTTAACGCTCTAGCGGTCGAAATTTTTGTTTGATCGTTACGAAACTGGATATTTAACCGTTTAATGTAAAAAGACAGATCAAGTTCGTTAATGGCTGAAATCGGACAAGAGGGGGGATTTTTGAAAATTCAAAATATCCCCGTTATTATGCATCGGATCGAAAAATTGTATAGAACCAATCATATTGCAAATTAAATTTACTATAAATATTGTTATATACATTTATTCTCTATCTTGAATATTAACCGAGATATTTGCATTTTTATGAAGTCTGTGGTCGGGTATAGTTCGGATTAGGTCGGCCGTTTCCGTTAACTACTCGGCTCAGGTGGAAGCTTCTTCTAACCTTACCTTACCTTCGTTTCTTTGTGAGATCTATGCAAATACGTTCTGTTCATCCCCCCCCCCTTCTTTAGTTCTTGGACTACTAAAATTTGAGTTATTAAAATATAAATTATTCTTACAATTCAGAAGCCGTTTCATGGGGGAATTTATTTTAATTAACTGAAAGATTTCTCATTACCTTTGTATTTATGCATGGTGTTGTTGTGTTACCAGTATGCAGATTTCTCTATTGTAAAACTTCACTAGGGAAATCTGCTTAGTTTACGCAGCCCCTGCGTGACGGACTTTTGGTTGCTTTGATATGGGAAATAGCTAGTTAGAAGTACGCCAAGTAAAAAGAGATGGAGTGGCGTTGCCATTGCATAAACAGCTGAGGGGTTAATCATACGATATTTATCATATAAATATAAAAGTTATCTATTCTGTTACAAAGAAATGTTTTATAAAAATACAAATAACTTTTTTTAGCAACAACAACTGATGTTATTTATATTTTATATAGAACATGCGCTTGAAAATATTTGAAATGGGCCACAGGAAAGGTTATCTCGACAGTGGGTACTCTTACCATGAGGTAAATACGTAACGACTTGCGTCATTTCATTCTTGTCATATAATACTTTTCGATAGCAGATATTACCTAGAGATTTGTTGATATTACCTTAAACTTATTGTAATTCAAAAAGTGAGTTAGAATTTGTTTAGTGTGGAACTCAATGAACAAAACCCTTAGTTCCCCATGGCTAGAAAAAAGTGGTAACCTGTTGATGAACCGTCCCCATTAGCTTCAGTAGCATACGTTTGCCGTTGGGACGGATCGAAAGAGATAGGCCATAACTAAAATAATACGTCATGTCATAATATATAATGTTTGTTAGTAGTATCGTTGAAACGAACACATACACCCGCATATATTTGTATATATATATATATATATATATATATATATTTGCAATACGTCTGTACATTGATTATTTTTTTACATTTAACGATATTTTTTTGCTTTGCGAGGAATTCATAATATACATAGAGGACTGGTGGATGCGAGGCAGATCAAAAAAGAAAAATGTCTATATTTCGTATCTTTTTGGCTTTCCTTCATGCTTGCACGTAACAGAAGTTGTTTATTTTCAGGTTTAGAGTAACTGTTGTTATATATAAAGTATAAACAAGATATACATCAAACAGGCGTAAGTGTTTAAATTAAATTCAGTATCTGAGTTGGCTTCAACCCCTCACGGGAAACCACACCGTCGGAAACCACACCCATTCAACGAAGTAATATTGTGTGTGTGTGTGTTTGTACTGTTAGCTTAGATTTTGAGTCGTATTTGCATATGGTAACTAGATATGGAAAAATAAGGAGCGGATGACGTCAGATGAGCTGAGATGAAAATGGGGCGTCATAGCTTGTCAGCCGTTAATGAAGTTGATCTTTAGTTTTACTTAAAATGCTTATATACTGTGTGTGTGTATACATATAGTATTAAATGTAATTGACACACTTCTTAATAAATTAGACCTACTTTGTTAATTGAGCAAAAGAATGCATTGATATGTTCTGACTCTTTCAGCAGCCTCTAAAATCACTTGAAGAAATGCACAATATAAATCCGATTTGTAAAGAAATTCAGCAGATTTTTGAAGAATTACAAAAGAAAAATATTAATGTAGAATTTCTGTGGATACCAGGATACTGTGGCATAGAAGGAAATATAAAAGCTGACGCCTTAGCCGCTAAAGCTATCACAGAGGGCCACTACTGACCGAAGTTCCAATCGCTGACTCCATCAATAATGCAAAAAAGGGGTACTTGAGCAATGGCATGAGTTGCGTGACAATAAGCTCCGCACCGTAAAAGTAGTGTGAACCCCTGGTATACTTCTACAAGCACTAAAAGGAGGGATGAAGTATTAATATGCCGCCTTAGAATTGACCACACAAGGCTCACACACCTACACCTGATGAAAAGGGAAGAACCTCCAACCTGCATTGCTTGTGGAGTAGAGCTAACAGTTGCACACTTACAGAGTGTAGAAGGTATGAGGACATCAGAAAGTCCCTTGGTGTATCAGAAGTACTATCTGAAATTCTAGGGGATAATAGCCACTCTTTAAAAAAAAAAAAAAAAACTGTTACAATTTTTAATAATTACTGGTCTAAATAAAGAAATATAATATAGGACTTCAACATATTCGCACACAAGTCAGTGAAATAAGTATTTATATATCAATATGTTTATAACAAAATACTGCTGCTCTTTATGATTTGTCACAGAATCGGAAATAGAGCAGAGATGCAACGTAGGCGAGGATGACGGAGGGCTGAGGAGTGGACGGGATCTCTGAAGACAGTATTACCGAACTGAAGGAAGGAAAATGAAGACCGAATTATGACCACCTAGGCACAAATAAATCTCGCGAGTTGGGTGCCTATTTACAATAAAATAAATAAACCTACTTTGTTTCGGCCCATTAATGAAGGTAGATCAAAGCTGAACATTATAAACCAGTATATGTGGCCCACCATGATTTATCCACTTCAGTATGTCTCTCTTGAAGACGTAAAGCTCTAATTTCTAATAAAAATAAGTCATCAGAAGCACATCCTCAATAGCTGATTTCCCTTAAGTGAAATCTGCTAAAAGCCTAGTGATAGATTTTCAAAAACGCTATGGTAAATAGCATAAGACCGTTATCCGAATTCGGATTAGAGGGGAAAGGAAAATATCATAGTGTTGAACCAAGGCCAGATGACAAGGATAAATGCAGCGTTGCATACATTCCTTGTTTATATGCACTAGAGTGAAGTTTGAATGTCAATATCACCGACTGAACGCACACAAGGTCGGTCGGCTAACGTATAACGCAGGGAGCAGGTCGCGGACAGGAAGAGTGTGCTGTCGCATACGTAACCCCGGTAGGTGGACAGGTAAGGTGGAAAGGGTGTGGCGAAAGGCAATAAAATGCCTCCATGATAGCTAATTAAAGTGAGAGCGTTAAGAGAATGAATCTAGACGAATGCTGTTGCCGCCATGTCAGTTCTCCACCACTCCGAGGGCTGCTGGGAGGAGTGCAGTCAGTCTGTAGCAGGAACCCAACCGAGCAGGATACTCTCCTGAGTCATCAACAATCAAGGGTATCATACATTATTTTTATCTACAATACAATATCATAGCATAAATAATTTTAAATTAAAAAAATAATAAAGTGAAGCTTCATACATTTGCTTTGTTATAAAGGGTTGCTGTTAAATTAATTTTTTTTTTCCAATGCCAAGACCTCTGAGCATATATATATATATATATATAAAATAGGTGACAATACAATTGTTAACAAAATTATTACATCATACAATTTCTGTTAATTTAATCAGACAGATTGACTAAATTACAGTTGTAAACTTGGTGAAACTAGATAAAGAAGAAAACCGTATACTATCAAAAAATTAATAAATTCAGTGACAATAACATTAAAACCTACTTTTGAGATTAGTTGGTCTAGCCATAGGGGGAGAACTATTTATATTAAAGATTAGAACTATATAATATTTCTGGTAAAGAAGTCCTATGAAACCTTTTTCAACAAATCTCCACACTTACTATAATAAGTATAAGTGCAAGCAATACTAAAGAAAACCTTAAACAATGTTAACTCGTAAACTTCTAAAAGAAATTATAACAGATAGGAAACTAGTTGATTTACTAGATACAAATTTAATCCTTTCTTTCAAACAAACAAAATTTAGTTTAATCAAAAATGTTATCCATGAAAATTGATAACAATAGGTAACGTAAGCAAGTTATATAAATTTAATTTAGACTGGGTTGTTAATTAATAGTATAGAGATGTTTCAGACGGAGTATTAAAGTTTCTAACTTTGAGTGGGATGTAATGGATTTAATATTCAATTTATGGTATAAATTATAAAAGTTGATTTTGAACTGTTGAAGCAAAATAAGATAAAAGATGTAAAATGTATTTAGCAAACCAATGGTTAAATATCCCTTTCGATGTTAATTTATCATTATCTGTATCCTTAAGAAAACTTGAGATGGAAACAAAAACTTTTTTCCATTAAAATTCAGTTTTATATACAATTAAATGAGACTAGTTCAATAAAACTGTTATTATAGATGAAGAAGAGCATGTAAATAAAATTAATGTTAATTTTCAAGATACCATAGTTTTTCAACAAATCCCTTAAGATCGAACTGCTTTCACAAATAGAATAATATGTCGGTTAAAGATAAATGGTTAATAAAGATGAAATGTTCCGCTAGCTTAAGGTTTGATTAAGCTAAACAGCTACAGATATTGAATCACGGTATTTAATCGTTTCAAAGAAGTAATAAAATATGTGCAGTTTTCCAAGAATACGTTAATGTTCAAACTACGAGTTACAGGGAAGATCAAAAAAGTCCGTCACGCAGGGGCTGCGTAAACTAAGCAGATTTCCCACGTGAAGTTTTACAATTCCACGAGAGTCGATCAGTTAAGGAAACGGCCGAACTAGCTTTTGGCGGGAAAGTCACCCGTCCGTTAGCCGCCCAGATTTAATAAAAATGCAAATATCTCGGTTAATATTCAAGGTAGAGAATAAATGTGTATAAAAATATTTATAGTAAATTTAATTTGCAATAAGATTGATTCTGTACAATTTTTCGATCCGACGTATAGTAACGGAGATATTTCGAATTTTCGGAAATCTTCCCCTCTCAACCCCCCACTGGTCCGATTTCAGCCGTTAACGAACTTGATCTTTCTTTTTACATAAAACCACTAAATATCGAGTTTGGTAACGATCAAACAAAAATTGTGACCGCTAGAGCGGTAATAGACAAATATATATATATATATATATATATATATATATATATATATATATATATATATAATACCTCATTTTCGTCATCTACTAGGTAGGATTGATGGACATTTGAAGAAAATTCCGTCATGAGTACAACGTCAATAGCTGATTTTCCTTAAGGGAAATCTGTTAAAACACACTCATAAATATCTATGTATCTATTGGATCTTAAAATGTTACGCGACATAATTTCTATTTTGGAGATATAAAATATCATTTCCTACTGAATATCAAGCTCGTTAATGGCTAAAATCGGACCACGGAAGGAGGAGGGGGGGGGTTAAAGGGAAATTTTGAGAATTTAAAATATCTCCGTTATTATGAGTCGGATAGAAAAATTGTATTGACCAAATCTTATTTCAAATTTAATTGCATATCAATGTTAGCATATATACATTAATTCTGAATCTTGAATATTAACCGTAATATTTCCATTTTAGCAGATTTCCCTTAAGGGAAATCAGCTATTGAGGTCGTACTCATGACGCGATTTTCGAAAAATTTCTTCAAATGTCCATCGATCCTACCCAGGAGATGACGAAAATGAGGTCCGTTAAAAATTATATATATATATATATATATATATATATATATATATATATATATATATATATATATATCTGTTAACGCTCTAGCGGGCGCAATTTTTGTTTGATCGTTACGAAACTCGATATTTAACCGTTTTATGTACAGATCAAGTTCGTTAATGGCTGAAATCGGACTAGAGGGAGGGGGGGGATTTTCGAAAATTCAAAATATCACCGTTAGTATGCATCGGATCGAAACATTGTATAGAACCAATCATATTGCAAAGTAAATTTACTATAAATATTGTTATATACATTTATTCTCTATCTTGAATATTAACCGAGATATTTGCATTTTTATGAAGTCTGTGGTCGGGTATAGTTCGGATTATGTCGGCCATTTTCGTAACTGCTCGGCTCAGGCGGAAGCTTCTTCTAACCTTACCTATCGGTTCTAACCTTACCTTCCTTACTTTGTGAGATTTATGCAAATACGTTCTGTTCATGCGCCCCCCTCTTCTTTCGTTCTTATTAAAATATAAATTATTCTTACAATCAGTAGCCGTTTCTTTATTTATTTTAATTTACTGCCTTCAGAAAAACCCCACTCTTACTCATGTCAAAATAGCAATACGCTGTTATATGTATAATGAAACCCTTTTTTTCTAAGCTGAAATACGAAATATAGTTTTCATGAAATATTTATTATGCCAGATACATGCAATTATTTTCTGTTGATCCCCCATCCCCGTCTTAAGTTTTGAATTACAGAAATTTGTAGTGATATGACGTCATCAATTAAGATTTGACGAAAATGTATATTTAT
Organism: Riptortus pedestris; assembly: GCA_019009955.1. Taxonomy (NCBI): domain Eukaryota; kingdom Metazoa; phylum Arthropoda; class Insecta; order Hemiptera; family Alydidae; genus Riptortus; species Riptortus pedestris. The sequence continues at coordinate 86,361,664 of CM032230.1, read as the reverse complement.
GTATTTCGACATTTAACCGTTTCAGTCAACACTAAAGATCATATTTGTTATAAACAGAAATAGGAAATGGAATCGTGGGCATATAGAGGGGGAGAATCGAAAATTAAAAATACTTCCGTTATTATGAGTTGAATTTTAGTAAGTTATATGTAGAACAAATCTTATAAACTATTGGTGATCTACAAGTGTTGTTATATGTATTTTTTCGTAACTAAATACTAATGGAGTTATTCGTACTTCCTTGTTTTGAGCCCTCAGAGAGGGGGGAGGGGGATAGTGGTACCTCTTCTACTTAGAAAACAGTTTTTTACTTAGAAACAGAGAATATGTTGTGAGATGAGGTCACAAGTATGCTACATTGTCTGCTTAGATTTCGAAGTTCCTGCGTGACGGACTTTTTTGTTTCCCTCACCCTCTCAAATAAATAGTTGCGATCAATGATTTTCTGACGGCATTGAAGCTGATGTTTTATATTTATATAAATCGTAGTAAAATGATTGTAATGGATATTTTCTTTTTTAATCAATTGAGTATGGAAATTTACACTAATCTTACCTCAGGAGTCATTAGGGCAAGGGCTTATGCAAGGGCAAGAAACCATAAAGAAAAGAAGATATAGTTTGATAAACTTATTAATAACCTAATCATTTCCCGTAAGGAACGAAATTGAATACTCCTTTTAGAAAATTTGTTTACTCATGTTAATAAATTATAAGATATTCATGTTGATAAATACGCGTAATCATGTATCAAACAAACATGCTATTGGCAGAGGGAAATACGTCATTGTTAGCAACAGATCTATTATCTAACACCCTATGATCAATGTGTATTTTCTCTACCTATTGACACTGGTTAAGACCACAAAGATCTGGTTTACAAATTGTAACATATAACGCTAAATCGTGAGGGGGGGGGGGAGTAACAAGGATTTGTGTTTATCGGGATTAACGCAGCTGGGAGGGGGGGGGGCTAGATTACCAACACAATTAATTATTAAAATTTGTTTGAATGTGTTTAAACATAATTTTTCAGGAGTTGAATTCTTCAGTAGAATAAAAGGTTCAAGCGATCAGATGCTCATCTCGAAACCCCAATTCATTTTATTATACTGCCTGGAGGGAAAGAAGAATTCATTGATCTAACCCCAAAGCCTAATTTGTTTTCTGAAGGTATCATTGAAACATTTAAAAAGTCCGTCACGCAGGGGCCGCGTAAACTAAGCAGATTTCTCAGGTGAAGTTTTACAATAGAGACATCTGCCTAATAATAACAGTAGTAGTAAGGAATCTTTTAACCTATTCCCGAGGGACGAACATTTACGGAAACAGCCGCATACATAATAACAGCCGACTCCTGCCGACCAAACACACAATACAAATGCAAATATCTCGGTTAATATTCAAGATACAGAATAAATGTATACAACAATATTTATAGTAAATTTAATTTGCAATAAGATTGATTCTATGCAACTTTTCGATCCAACGCATAATAACTGAGATATTTCGAATGTTCAAAAATCCCCCCTCTAACCCTCCCGCCCATCTAAACCCCCCCCCTCCCTCTGGTCCGATTTCAGCCATTAACGAACTTCATCTTTCTTTTTACATAAAACGATTAAATTTCGAGTTTGGTAACGATCAAACAAAAATTTCGACCGCTAGAGCGTTAACAGACAAATATATATATATATATATATATATATATATATATATATATATATATATATATATATATATATGTATATGTATATATAATTTTGAACGGACCTCATTTTCGTCATCTGGGTAGGATCGGTGGACATTTGAAGAAATTTTTCGAAAATCGCGTCATGCGTACGACCTCAATAGCTGATTTCCCCGTGGGGATATGTATGATGATAGGTATGTATGATGATGGTCTTGATAGGTACCTCCTCCGATAAGGGGTAAGCTTCTTTTTATTTTTAAATACATATATGTAACTATATATTAGTATACGTATATGTAATATGTGTATACACACCTCTAGTTACATGTATGTATGAGAAATAAGCTGACCCCTAAATGGAGGGGTACCTATAAAGGACAGCAACCTAATCAGTCTTTTAACGGTAATTTTATTTGATGTTTTGATAGGATCATTTGATTATTATGAGTCGATTTTTGATAGATGTTGCCAAGGTAACAGTTTAAGTTAGACCCACATAAATTAAAATTTTCATATAGTCCCACTAAAATCCTAAGTCCCACCCACCATGCCTAGGAAAGGGTGGTATTCTGTTGATAACCCGTCCCATTTAGCATATTAGCAAATAGTACACGTTCATAAATAAAAAAAGTCCGTCACGCAGGGGCTGCGTTAACTAAGCAGATTTCCCAAGTGAGTCACGTTTTTGCATTTATCTCAAAAATTAAAAGTTCAATGAGAACAATATTTAGTATTTAAGCTTCAAATAAAATGCTTCATAACATAATAGAATATTATTAATATGAGATCAGTAGGAGTGGGGGTTTACTGAAGACCAAAAACTAAAATATGCAAATATCTCAGTTAATAATCAAGATAGTGAAAAAATGTAATTTATAGAACATTAAATTTGCAATAAGATTAGTTTTATATTATTTTTCGATCCGACACATAATAACGGAGATATTAAGAATTTTCGAAATTCTCCCCCTCTAAACCCCCCCTCCCCCTGGTCCGATTTCAACCGTTAACGAACTTGATCTGTCTTTTTGTATAAAACGATTATATATCAAGTTTAGTAAAGATAAAACAAAAATTGCGACCGCTAGAGCGGTAACAGACAAATATATATATATATATATATATATATATATATATATATATATATATATATATATATACCCATTTTTGAGGTGCTGTATATATATATATATATATATATACAGTTTTGAACAGACCTCATTTTCATCATCTCCTGGGTAGGATCGATGGACATTTGAAGAAACATTTCGAAAACCGCGTCATGAGTACAACCTCAATAGCTGATTTCCCTTAAGGGAAATCTGCTAATAATAATAGGATGACAAGCTGCTCGTAGAGTAGGGTAAGTGATTCTTATAACACTAGGGCTCCCTGTTGATAAAGACAAGAAGGCCTATTGGGCACTATTTAATATAACACTAGAAGTGACACTCACTTAGAAATAAGGTGGAATTCTGTTGGTAAAATAAACCATAACCCCACTGACAACTGGGTGGATCACGTGTGGGTGTACTGGTGCTTTGAACTGGTTCTGCTAGTGAGAAGTCACGTGCATCCGTAAATAGCTATCAGATGCCCCAAACCGGCCCCGCCAAGTTATTACCCGGCCCAGGAAGCCGATTAGGGACACTAAATAAACTTGTACTTCAGTTCAGAAGTCCACGATTTCAAGTTGGGAGGATTGATGATGGTAACAACAATGGTATAGAAAACCCCAATTGGCGAGCTGGATTCCCGCCCTGAGCAGTAGAAATTATTTAGTGACAACTCATTAAATAAAATCCTAAGTCCCACAGTGGCTACAAAAGAGTGGTAACCTGTAGATAGATAACCCGTCCCAATTAGCCGTAGTAGCAAAAAGTAGTGGTTAAAACATAATAATGATCATGGTTTATAAAAATATATAAGAACTAAATTACAGTGGGCAAATTGATAAAACTGTCAGTTACGTATTTCATTTTACTACTCCGGGTCGGATTTTATTCATTGGGGCTTCATCATTTTGTTCTTTGAATTTTATTTCAACGGATTTTGTTCATAAACAACAAGATTTTGTTTATTGACGAACTTGACCTTCAGCTTTTCATGAAACTTAAAATTAAATTTAAAATTATTTATTTATACCCACTTTTTGTAACTAAGCTAGTTTTCATAAAACAGTTAAATATTGAGTTTTGTATCGATGAAATAATATTTGCGAATCTAAAGTATAGAATGTTCATTGATGACACTGCAGATCTTTGTATCTATCTCAGAAATTAATGCTCCTATAAAACAATGAATTGTTTACATTTAAACCAGGGATAAGACGTGTTGGCTTATTACTTATGTGAGACGAGTAGGAGTGGAGATTTATAAGTATAATGGCTGTATAGTAAAAAATAAAATTGGCTCTGTAGTAATTTGCAGATATTATGTTTACAACATCGCTTGTTATGTACCATTTTTCTATCAACTAATAATAATGGAGATATTTAGAATTCTAGAATTGCCCCTATTTCAACCAGTAAGGAAAGTGGTCTTTTAGCTGTTCATAGAATGCTTCTATATATCGATTTTGTTAAAGATTGAAGAAGGATGGTGCACGATAGACAGGTAACTTGCATATATATGCAATTAATAGACATGCATATGGATCAATAGACATCACAAGAAGTTTATCAAAAATCGGGCCTTGAGTGCGGCCTCAATTTGTAGTTTGCCTTCCGGAAAAGATGACAGCAGGAAGATACGTTGTTGAGGGAATATGCTACTGCACATCTATTTTGTCTCAAATACTGCTGAAAAACGGGTAAATGTGAAGAGGGAGGCCCAGAGAGTCATCTCTGGAAGACGTCTTACCTCCAAATGAATTTAGGGTGCTTAGGGATAAAACTAGTTTTCCACGAGAGCTAGTAGTCTCAAATACAAGGCAATTCTTTAGAACTTTATTATGATGCCTCACCTTTAGCGACCCGTAATTTTATTTGATAGGAACAAATTTACTAATATAAGTATAACGTAAACTTTCTAAACGAAAAAAATCGCCCAAACCTTATTTTTTAATTAGTCGTTTGTATATTTGTTCTCGTGTTTAAGAGTTAATTCACTAAAATAAGGTATACTATCAGGTTGTTGAATGATAGATTAAAATGCAGAATTATTCCTTCATAAAGTTCATATGATACGTTACTTGTAACTATTGAAATTCAATTCAAAATCTACAATCTTAAACCGTTCTAAAGAGGATTATTTACAACGTTAACGTTTTTTTTTCGTATTTAAATCTTTAACTATTGTCGTCAGTAGACGGATACTTTATCCATATCTATAGATATCATTTATCTTTATCTATTTATACCAATTTTTCAGTCTAGCACGAAACAGCCCGATCTCAGATTATCCCCTTGAACTGTATGGGGGATTCTATGCCCATGAATTACCAGATCTTGTATGAGACGTTTTTTAATTACTAATTCGTTATTAATGCAACTCTACAACTGTCTTACGTTGCTGAGAAAATACTGGGGGGGGGGTGGATGAATGCTAATCAGGAAACGTTCACTAATCCCACTGCTTAAGAAGTGTTGACGTATTACATGAATGTGTGTGGATGGGGGCATATGTTACATTTGCCTGGAATATTTGGATATTTCTTCAAATGTTCATCGATCCTACCCAGAAATTATATATATATATATATATATATATATATATATATATATATATATATATATATTAGATGTTACCGCTCTAGCTGCCGCAATTATTGTTTGATCGTTACCAAACTCGATATTTAGTCGTTGTATTTAAAAAGAAAGATCAAAGTTCGTAATGGCTGAAGTCGGACAATGGGAGGGGAGGGGTTTAGAGGGAGAGAATTTTGAAAATAAACTTCGGATTGAAAAATTGTATAAAGCCAATCTGATTGCAAATTAAATGTATTATAAATATTGTTATATACGTTTATTCTCTATCTTGAATATTAACAAGATATTTGCATTTTTCAGTTTTCAGCCCTCAGCAACCCCCACTTCTACTCATGATTCATAAATAATAATCTGTTATGTAATAAACCACATTGTTCAAAGCTCAAATGCCAAAAATGAAAACATGAGACCTTTATTATACGACATACATACAAATATGTTCTGGTGCCCCCCCCCCCCCCGACTTAATTTCTTAGGATACTAAAATTTGATTGATTGAGATGAACATTATTCTGATTCATTATAAATTACAGTAATAAATATAGTAAATCGTTTTCAATTAATATGATATTCTGATATATATCAGTAATTGTTTTTCTTCTCGGTGAGAGGATAGCAGACCTGTTAGTTTACATTTCAGACGCTGCCCATCAGGAGGTTATTAAAATCGTTTGAAAGATTTCTTATTACTTGTTTGTATTTATTCACTTAATATTCACGTTGGGGTTGTGTTACCTGTATGTAGATTTATCTATTGTTAAACTTCACGAGGGAAATCTCCTTAGTTTACGCAGCCCCTGCGTTGCTGACTTCTTTTGTCATATCCTGCGTAGAATCGATGGACATTTGAAGAATTTGTTCGGAGACCGCGTCATGAGTTCAACCTCAATAGCTGATTTCCCTTAAAGGACAAGGGTTAAAAGATGGCGGGCACGCGTACCTTAGAACGACAATGACCTGAGCTAATACTACTGCGCTGCACGATCAATCAGCCCCATTAGCCGTTGTTAAACAACGACTGCAGCTATCGGATGAGCTACAATTCGCCCTTTCCTGTTCCCACCGCTCATATTTTGTCCCCATCAACATATGATTATTTTCGGATCAGAGGTCCCTGTCAGCTGATACTTTCTGGCACGAATGATAAAGTCCGTCACGCAGGGGGTGCGTTAACAAAGCAGATTTCCCACGTGCGTCAAGTATTTGCATTTACCTCAAAATGTAAAAGTTCAATGGGAACAATATTTGGCGTTTAGTCTTCAAATAAAGTGCTTCATAAAATAATAGCTTATTGTTAATATGACATGAGTAGCTGTGGGGGTTTACTGAAGACCGAAAACTAAAAAATGCAAATATCTTTGTGTATATCCAAGATATTAAAAAAACGTATATAACAACGTTTATAGAACATTAAATTTGCAATAAGATTGACTCTATAAAAATTTTCGATTAGACTAATAGCAACAGAGATATTTCGAATTTATCCCCCCCCCCCAGCAGACTCCCACTCATAAAAGTCTGATTTTAGCCGTTAACGAAATTGACCTTTATTTTTTCATTTAATGTTTAAATATCGAGTTTGGTAACGTTTTTGAACGGACCCCATTTTCGTCTCATGGATAGGATTGATGGACATTTGAAGGATTTTTTCGGACATCCCATCATTAGTAGAATCTCAATAGCTCATTTCCCTTAAGGGTAATCTGCTAAAAAGTGCCCTCTACCACCGTAGTTGGATCAAATTAGAATTATAGTTGAAAATATAGTAACAATGGGCTGAAAATATTTAAACGAATTATTGTGAGACGAGTGTTTTAGCAGATTTCCCTTAAGGGAAATATATATATATATATATATATATATATATATATACATACATTTATATATATTTGTCTGTTAACGCTTTAGCGGTCGCAATTTTTGTTTGATCATTACCAAAGATCATATTTAATCGTTTTATGTAAAAATAAAGATCAAGTTCTTTAATGGCTGAAATCAACCAGTGGGGGGGGGGTTTAGAGGGGGGATTTGTGAAAATTCGAAATATCTCTTATGCATCGGATCAAAAAATTGTAAAGAATCAATCTTATTGCAAATTAAATTTACTATAAATATTGTTCTATACATTTTTTCTGTATCTTGAATATTAACCGAGATATTTGCATTTGTATTGTGTGTGGCTGTTTGGCACTTACCGCCGGAGCTAGGGCGGCCGTTTTCGCAACTATCGTCCCTCGTGAATTGGCTTAGAGATTCCTTACTATTGCTGCCTTTATTAGGCAGATTTCTCTATTGTAAAACTTCTCATGGGAAATCGGCTTAGCTTACGCAGCCCCTGCGTGACGGACTTTTATTCTTTGGCATTCAGCTTATACACATGAGTAAGTGATGAACTGATTTGAGGCATTAGTGTTTTCTGTTTTGGCTTATTGGGAGCCAATATTAATCATAATTAGATAGCGAGATGGCAATCACATGCCTATCTTTCCGTCTGACTTTTGATAACAGTCACAGCTTACATCATCTAGTACCTATCTAGTAGAAACTATTCGGGGAATATACGTCTTGATAACAAATATTTTTGCAATGTCGTGATTGTCAGGAAAATTTTATTAAGATACTAAATTGCGGATAATGAGCGGTAAGATATATATGATCTCACAGAATAAGGCGTTGTAGAGGTTTTTTAACGTATGCTAAAATGGCAAGACATTTGAGCATGCTTTGATTTTGTTACATGAATATATATGCCCCTTAAGTTTTATACAATTATGTTGAGTTGTTTCAACGTTAATTCAAATAGCTAAGCGAAATCTTCTAAAATAAAAAGCTTATGAGCTGTATTTTTCAACTCGAAGCAGGGGCATAAGAGCCAAGAAGCACCACCACTCGTGTACTGAGGTTCTAGACAAGCTATTGAACAGTGGAGGCACTGTGGAACTGCAGCACCCCCAATTTCTACTTGATATTATCAATAACATTTAATATAATGAACCTTTTTTCTTTAATTCTTTCTTTACACTTGTATAATATATAACCCTTAAGCTTAATGCAGTAACCATCTCCCAGTTTATTAAAAAGTCCGTCACGCAGGGGCTGCGTAAACTAAGCAGATTTCCCACGTGAAGTTTTACAATAGAGAAATCTGCCTAATAACAGCTGTAGTAGTAAGAAACCTCTAAACCTATTCACGAGGGACGAATAGTTACGAAAACGGCCGCCAGAGCTCACGGCGGAAAGTCCGAACATGCTGCCCACTGCTGCCGAGCACATGCAGAATACAAATGCAAATATCTCAATTAATATTCAAGATAGAGAATAAATGTATAGAACAGTATTTATAGTAAATTTAATTTGCAATTAGATTGATTATGAAATATTTTTCGATCCAACGTATAGTAACGGGGATATATCGAATTTTCGAAAATCCTCCCCTCTAAACCCCCCCTCCCACTGGTCCGATTTCAGCCGTTAACGAACTTGATCTTTCTTTTTACATAAAACGACTAAATATCGAGTTTGGTAACGATCAAACAAAAATTACGACCGCTAGAGCGGTAACAGACAAATATATATATATATATATATATATATATATACAGTTTTGAACGGACCTCATTTTCGTCATCTACTAGGTAGGATCGATGGACATTTGAAGAAATATTTCGAAAATTCCGTCATGAGTACAACCTCAATAGCTGATTTCCCTTAAGGGAAATCTGCTAAAAGATACAAAAATCTTTGTATTGAACTGTGTGCTTCACAGGTCTAGCGGGGAGGTGTTTGACTGTTGTGCACATGCGCACACAGGTAGCTCCACAAGGGAGATAAAGCACTGTCGTTCCCGCAGTGCCGACCCTTGCGTGCTAAAAATTGTTTGGAGCAGCACCCCCACTAATTTTAGCTACGAGCCGCCACTGCTATTGAAACACCAGCAAGTTAGCTTCTGTGTGTATTGTCCAGAGGTTTGTGCATGATAACAAACCTTATGTAAAAGAAACACACGTTATGTGTCTCAAAGACGTGTTGGGAGATAAATCTACTATTGGTGTGGATGGAAGGGAGATATAGGCGAAGTTGAAGTATAGCTACCTAATGAATGAAAAATGAAAACAAAAATACTGTTTTAGCTGATTTCCCTTGTATTCTTCTCAGCTACGTTATGAATGGGTTTAATGTCACTAATGTCGAGACCCGCAACACTAAAAAATTAAGTCAGCCTCGCAGGGGCTTCGCGTACTAAGCAGATTTTCAGCGTGCAGGTTTGACACACTATTGATCTCTTGTCCCCATATATTCTCTTTATCTAAGTAAAAATAAAAGTCCGTCACGCAGGGGCTGCGTAAACTAAGCAGATTTCCCACGTGAAATTTTACAATAGAGAAATCTGCGTAAAATAACAGTAGTAGTAACCTATTCTCACGAGGACGAATAGTTAGTGAAACGGCCACACTAGCGCTCGGCGGAAACTCCCGAACATAGTCGACCACACTCACAATACAAATGCAAATATCTTGGTTAATATTAAAGATACAGAATAAATGTATAGAACAATATTTATAGTAAATTTAATTTGTAATAAGATTGGTTCTATACAATTTTTTGATCCGACGTATGGTAACGGAGATATTTCGAATTTTCGAAAATCCCCCCTCCCACTGGTCCGATTTCAGCCATTAACGAACTTTATCTTCCTTTTTACATAAAACGATTAAATTCTGAGTTTGGTAACGATCAAACAAAAATTGTGACCGCTAGACCGTTAACAGACAAATATATATATATCTATATATATATATATATATATATATATATATATATATATATATATATATATATATATATATAATTTTGAACGGACCTCATTTTCGTCATCTCCTGGGTAGGATCGATGGACATTTGAAGAAATTTTTCGAAACTCGCGTCATGAGTACGACCTCAATAGCTGATTTCCCTTAAGGGAAATCTGCTAATTAGATGAGTAGAAATAGGTAGGGGGTTACTGGTGGCTGAAAACAAGGCATGAGCATTAGAGTTGAATGGGACAGATAAATATTCAGTATGGTATAGATCAAATATACTTTTTCGAGTCGAAATAGGGAAATTTTAATGGATGACAATATCACACTAAGTATTTGCATGTATCTCACGCAGTAAAAGTGACTGCTTACTGTTAATATGACATGAGTAGTAGTGGGGGTTTACTAAAGGCTGAAAAACTTAAAAAAAAAAAAAAATCAAATATCTCGGTTAATAATCAAGATTGTGATAAAACATAGTTAACAACATTTATACTCGTAGAACATTACATTTGCAATAAGATTGGTTCTATACAATTCTGTCCTTTATTATAAGTCTAGTCTTAAAATATTATGGAACCAATCTTGTTAATCTATTGATGGTCTACAATTGTTATCCTTTGCATTTTTTCGTAACTCAAGTACTAATCGAGTTATTCGGATCTTGTTTTCATCCCTCTTTACTCCACCGCCCTTTCTACGTATCAGTTTTATAGAGAATATGTTGTGGAGATGACGTCACAAGTATTCTATATCAGCACCTGGGAAATCTGCTTAGTTTAAGCAGCCCCTGCGTGACGGAACTTTTTATTTTAGTCTTCAGCCATACTGCCACAAGTCATAATTTTGAAGTTTTTTAATGCCTTACTAATATTTCACCTCTGCGACACCTTACTAAACTGTCGAAACGTTTAAAGGAAAAATTAGTGGAATATTTTACACGTGTTTTTCATCTATTGGCCTTCCATCATTTCCCCTTGAACGACGATTGAAATGAGGTCATTTTTCGACGATTATGATTTACGCCCATTTTTAGCTACTATGGCTAATTGGGGCAGGTTATCTACAGGTTCTCACCTTTTTCTAGCCAGGATGGGGCTAAGGTTTTAATTTAATTAGTTCGTCTCTAAATGAATTCCTATTGCCCCGGTAGGAATGGAACTCTTCACTTGTGGCTTGCTATGTGAAATTAAGGCCAATGCTTTAACTCAATTGACTAACCTGAGCCCTCTGATCAATTCACAGTTCTGCCCGTCGAATTCGTATTAATTCTTAGTATTACCTAATGCACTTTTTAAAGAATGAGGATATTTGGTATGCGCGTTTGTGTTGTAAAAGTCAGTATAAGAAAATTGTCTGCCGCAAGTATTTATATTATTTCTTTCAAGCAAGCATGTTTTCGGCAGAGCCTGCTACCAAAATCAGGTCCTTTATACCTCAGAAGAGACGACACCGGTTTGAGGGAAGGAGCTCTATTGGATGCAGCGGGGAGAGAGAAGCACGGTTACAGGCATAGGGAATTTTCTATTAACCGCTTTATAATAACTCTTTGTCTCCTTGAAACACAATTAATCGGGAAAAAAATAAACATTTCTTGATGCCTTTCACTTCAATTAAATGCTCTTAGAATCGATTAAGACAGTATGAAGTATTTATTATTAATTAATAGGAGGTCGTATAAAACGGTGAAAGGGACTTTTATATCACACAATACTGCACAGTTTGAGAAATGAACAAGATAACTTTTATTATTATTCGCAGTGAAATAATAATTCACTAAAGGTATAGGTTCAATGAAAACAATATTCCTTATTTAACCTTATAATGAAGTGGTTCATGATATAACAGCTTATTATTAATATAACATGAGCAAGAGTGGGAGTTTACTGATAGCTGAAAACTATAAAATCCAAATATCTCGGTTAATATTCATGAACAGAAAATATGTATAGGGAAATATTTATAGAGCATTTAATTAGCAATAAGATTGGTTCTATGTAGGTTTTTGATCCGGCGTATAGTAACAGGGAGATATTTCGAATTTTCGAAAGTCCCCACCTCTTAAGCCCTTCTCCAACTTGTCCGATTTCAGCTATTAACGAACTTGATCTTTCTATTTACAAAAAAAATTATTAAATATGGAGTTTGTCAAACAAAAATTGCGACCGCTAGAGCGTTAACGTTTCCCTATAAATGTTGCTATATACATATCTTCTCTATCATGAATATTAACTGAGATATTTGGATTTGTTTTTTTTGATCTGCGGTAAACCCCTACTCATGCCATATTAACAATAAGCTGTGATATCATGAACCACTTTCATTGCAAGCTTTAATATCAAATATTGTTAATGTAGGGTTCTTAGAAAAGAGAAATAGAATTTAGAATGTGCAGATGTCATTGACCGTGTTTTTGGCACATTGGAAATATGCTTAGTTTTCGCAGCACCTGTTTGACAGACTTTTTTGTTTACTAGAATTGACATATTCCCTCAGGAGTAGCTTCTTCATTTCTAAGGCCTAAATACTTGTTGTTGGAAGTGCAAATGGAGCAAAACTTTGCCAATATTTAAAAAAAAAAAAATAGTTTACTTATAAGTTGACTAAATACTTTTTCTCTTCATACTTAAAACTGAGCATTAAGTATTGCTAATGTTGTAGTTTCAGCTTTAGAACAGAATCAAATAATTAGTTATGATAATTAAACGTCTTTTAATTATTTACTGCAGCTCTGAAGATCACACCGAGAGCTGTCAAAGAATTTTTCTGGATAAACTCATATGAAGGACTGGATTATTTTATCCTTACTCCTGAAGTATATTATATTCCTCTTATTCCAGTTCAATTTTGTTTAGCATTTTCTTTAGGAATAACTCAAAAAGAGTTAAGGCGGTATAAACACAAATCTCTTTTCTGTTAATCAGTGTCTTATTACAATAGCAACTGTAGTCTTCAGAATAGAAAGTATGTGATCTTGATGTTTTATTTCAAGACAACATGATATTAACTATCATTGATTAAAACAGTGTTAGATAAAGCACACATTAAAACTCTGCACAATAAAAGTAAATTATGAAGGACAGAGTTTGTACTTATTCATTTGATATGTACATCTTGAATAAATATGTTACTTGAGCAGATACTTTCTAATATTGATCTTTAAAATATAATTAGCAAGTGTATTTTTATTAGCACAACACAAGGTGGAATTCATTTTTATAAAAATTAAATTCAATGGTAACTCCTAAAGTAAATCAAAGAAATTTTTCTTTTCATCAAGTAGAAACATTTCTTATAAATTCTTGGTAAAAGAGCAGATTCCTTGAAAGAAGAATCTACAAACATCATTGAAGGTGATAAAAATATTTATTACCCCAGCAAAGAAAACTCTTATTATCAAATACACTATTATCAATTGACTATTTCTTACGTGTTTCTATGAAGAAAGCTGTGATAAATTTTATCAGCAATTCCTACTAGGATGTAATCCCCTATCAGGCTCTGTTGGCAACCACCACCATTATTGCAAGATTCTTTTATCATAAGAAAAGTTCTTTCTCTGCTAACATATTTAAGGTAATTTTTCTTTTTAATTTGAACAATTTATTGTTATCAGTGTGGAATACAAATGTACTAGTGACTTAGGACTTTTGTAGTTTAAAACAGAAGGTAAACTTTAAGTCATACAATACAACGTTTAACTAAAATTTATAAATTCCTAACCAGTTAATCCAGTTAGAGAAGTTTTACTGTACAAGTGAAATATAAATAATTTGTAGGTGCTATCTATGTTTAACAATGCTTAGAATAATATTTGAAAAAACACAAAAGTTAAGTTTATTATAAATAGTAGAAAATGCACTCATCGAAATTCTGAATTCATGATCCTGCTTCAATTATAGTTCACTTTTTGAGGTTTTATAGTCAAAGACTTTTTCTCCATTAAGGTCAAGGAAGTCTTTTTCAACAAATGAGTGCCTTTAGCAACTCTCACCTCCCTCACAGGTTAAGCCGTTAGTTTGAATCCATGCTTGTTTTAATTTCTTTAGATACAACTTTACTTAGATTCTTTATGACAAGATAGACTAGAGTGGAAACCTGAAGATAACATACCTCGATTAGCCCTAGTGGTTTATACTAAACTTTTATTAAAAAAGAAAACAAAATAGCTCTAGAAGTTTAAATAAATCTTGATGAACCACCAAATGATTCAGAAGATTCTTTATTTTATATATATATATATATATATATATATATATATATATATACATACATATGTATATTAAATATCATTTCTGTAAGCCAAACATTGGCATATTGTGTATAGGTTAGGAGGGGGAGGGGGAGGTAAAACACTAAGAAAATTCCTCAAATACAATAATGCAAATTCATGCATTAGTCTGAACATCAGTACCATCTGGCATAAGCTCTGTTGCTACTAGAGACTACTTAACTATCGCTTAGAAATTTGTTGAGTGGGCTTTTCTGCCCTTTTTTATCTGATGACCTGCTCCTAAAAACTCACCACTATTGGAATTGTGTAAAGAAGGTAGGATTGGCTAATAATTCCTTATTTTTCATTTCTTTGTTAAAAACTTTCTTACTACTTTAAAGGAAGAATCTGAAGATCCTTCCTGAAAGAGCCTATCCTTCCTGAGTTATTTGGACTCATCATTTGTACATTCATCAGCTTATTCTTGTAAATGATTGTACATTACCTCCTAATACTTACTACTCAGTATAATTGATAACAGATTCAACAAAGAGAAGTATATTGATTTGAAGATGATAATTGTATCGTCACTATAAATTCAACAATAATTTACATTTTTGATCGATATATGTTATTTTTTGTACTGGGTGAAATATTAAATATAGGCCTAAGAACAAAGACAGAGAAAATCTTTCTAAAACAGAAAATACAGCGTAGGACTGAGTGTCAAGCTTTTGTTGTTTAGAAAGGTGATTAAAACTAGCAGAAGAAAATTATTATTTTAGTGTTACTATTATAAAATTCCTTACAGCCAACACAGGATGAAATGTATTATAGATGCTTACCATAATATCGATATACAAATTATAATTTCATTATCTGTAATTTACCTATTTTTATACTTTCTGCCAGGTAATTTATTATTTATCTACTTAAAAATGAATGTCAGCTTTATGCAATTAAGACTAATTGGGATGGGTTAATTTACAGGTTACCTTTTCCTACCAGACTAGATTAGGGCTTTTATTCAGAGAGACAGTAATAAGTATCTTTGTTCAAATAAAAATCAAACCTATCAATTAGAGTTTTATTTAGAGCGATGCATTAAAACACATGGAAAACCTGAAAACAGATTTTAATTTTTAGAAAAATAGTTGTCGTAATGAAATAGTAATTGTCCTCACATGTTCATGAATCTAAGTAAGCAATATTTATTATATTTATAAATAAATAAAAATGGGCTTTGTGTATTTTGTAAAGGGTGATTCACTCATAACATGCTGATGTAAGAATTTGCTATGCTAAATTATCTTAAACATTGTTCATTTTTTTAATATGTTGGGTTTCATAACACGAATAGGCTTCCATATAAATGATGACAATGTTTGCAGTTTCTCTATTGGATAATACTTTTCACCCTGCACAAAGATTAGAGTGAAATGTGCCACAAAGGGAAAGTTTTCTAATTTTCCGTGGCTCACTTTAATCTCTCACTCTCTCTTTTTTTTGTTTTTTTTAAATAATTTATGCCTTGCTGGAAACTTATTTAAACAATAAGTTCAATAAATCTATTCACTTAATATTATGAAGAAAATAATAAAATGACTTTAATTACATTACTTGATAATATTTAATTATTTTTCTCAAATATTCTTCCCAATAAACTGGATGTTAATAAATAACAACAAATTATAGTACTTCAATAAGAAGCTTTTTCATCAGGCCCTCTTTTATACAATTAAAGTTTAATTTACATAACATTTATATATATATATATATAGTTTTAACACAATTTGAAAATAAAAGTATTAAAATTAATTTTAAAACCTTAATTTTGAAACCTCAAAAACCTTCCTCTGAAACAACTTAGAGCTTTTAGATTTTAAGGAAAACCTCTTCGGTTAATATGATTTCTTAACATACATTCTATTCCACGAGACTTTAACAAGTGTTGGAAAGCAATTAATTTATTTTAAAAACACCAGCCATCATACAATTTAAAAAAGTAATAAAAAAATAAAAACCAAAACAATGAACCCAAAATTCTACATTTTTATTTTCAATAGATTGACAGTTTTTTTTTGTTTTTTTTTGTGGTACTTGTTAGCCATGTGAGTTAAGGAGTTGGTCCTAATACATTTGGTAAATGAAGAATCATATGTTCAATTCTCTCATGGACAATAGGAATTTTTTTAGCAATGAACTCACTAAATAAAATCTTTAGTTCCAGCACATTAGAAAAGGATGGTAACCTACACATAACCAGTCTCAATTAAGCACAGTACCATGAATTGGATGTTAATAAATAACTTCTTTTTTTCAGATATTTTGAAATAGCAAGGGATGAGCTCTAAAACGATGTCTAGGTTTCTTAGAAGGACAATTAAGAAACTAAATCCTATTATTGAACAGAAGGCAAGCTTCTATAGCCCTGGACTGAAGCCTGTCAGCTATCCTCAACATGTATGTACTTATCTAAGAAATTAATTAAAACTACAGAATACAATTAAGAAAGGCTGAGAGAAAACTCTCTCAGATGGACATAATTGATTAAGTAGTAAGCCCAAGTTATGCTAAATAATTCAATGTTTTGTACTAATACAAATTATATATACATAAATATTAAGTAGAAGTTTGGGATTCATGAAGGTACAAATTGAATTTTTGGAACAATGATGAAACCTAATCACGTTTATTTATTATTATGTAAATGTATATGAAATAATCAAAGTAAATTTAGAATAATTTAATTAACAAATTAAATGGTTTTAGGTGAGAATAGTTGATTACAGGAGTGATACACTATCACTCCCAAATATAGAAATGAGAAAGATGATGTTCAATGCTCCTGTTGGGGATGATGTATATGGGGAAGACCCTACTGTCAGAGGTAAATTTTCCAAATTAAAGCTTCTTGTTATGCACCTAGTTTTTTTTTGTTTTAAAAGAGTTAGAGTTAGAAGATTAAAAGTTGGTGTTGCTTTGACAGGCTATTTAGTAAGTAATATAATTATGTCATAGCTAGCTTAGCTACCCGGGTTTCCTTGGAAAATCTTTGATGGCTGGAGTGTACGTGTGTGGGTGTTTGTGTGTGTGTGTGTGTGTGTGTGTGTGTGTGTGTGTGTGTGTGTGTGTGTGTGTGTGTGTGTGCGTGCGTGCGCACGGGCATGTGTGTGGGATGTATGGAATTGTCAGAAATCACTGTATACAATGATTTAATATCATGGATGTGTGAATGTTTGTATACAATGATTTTGCTTTCATGCCTCTCGGAACTAATGCTTCCTTCCAACTCAAAAATCCAACCAAAAATATTGAAGTTAAATTTTGTAATAAATTAATACACTCTTTCACTATTCAAGATACACATTTATCATAATTATGCATAAATCAAGTAATTTCGTCCGCTGCAATGTTATTACTAGGATAGTTTACTATTGGCAATTGAAATACCAACATCATCTTCTAGTAATATATTTATATCTAAGATGCTCTGACTCCAGATTTGGCGATCTTCATTATAAATAAATAGAAAGACTTTTTTTTCTAATTAAACAAAATTAATATTGTTGCATCCATTTCTACAGAACTTGAGGCGAAAGGTGCTGCAATGCTGGGGAAAGAAACATCACTGTTTGTGGCCAGTGGTACAATGGCGAATTTGCTAGCTTGTAAGTACCTAATGTTTTACTCAAAAGTGGAATGATTTCATATATTTAGACTTAGGGATAAGATTCATTTAAATTGAATTTTTATTCAGCTGCAATTAATAAACTTATTAAAATTAATAAAACAAAAACATAGCAAAGAGTAGTAAATGAGTACAAATATAGATTAATTATTAACAAACGTCCAAGGGTATCTGATGCACATATAAACCTAGCATACACCATGTACTTAATATATGTGATCTAATAACATATTTATATGATGTGCATTATGTTTGTTATGTGACGCATTCTGAAAGTAATTTGACATATATTATTTTAAAATATTTTAATCAAGGGCAATCATATGGCCCTCGGTGGTCTTAGTGCACCTGGTAACTACGTAGTCATGGGTTCATTTTACATGTGAATTAAGTTAGTAACAAACTCATTAAATAAAACCCTTAGGCCCGCTCTGGTAAGAAAAGAGCGGTTGATAATGTTTATAACTCGTCCTGATTGTCCAGGGTATTAAGTAGATGTATATTCATATATAATATTTTATATTTGAGAAAAACTTTTTGAATCAGCCAAAATTTTAATTTGGGTCTTATAGCTATCTAGGCTAGTACTCTATCAAATAGGCCAGCATCCATGTGAAGACTAATTCTAGCTTGGCAAGCAATTTCCTCAAACTTGGCAAACTGCATCAGTGATACTAAGAGGAGACAATAATTAATCTAAATCTATATGACTTTTCCTTACTTCCAAGGAAAATATTTAAGGAAATAATAAAAAGATGCTCTGAATTTTAAACTGGGAGTGAAGGAGATTCCTTGGCTAAGGAACAGCTGGTTTCGTATTCCTTTAAAATTTGAACTTTTTTATTCTAGTACTATTTTGTTACTACTATTCTCAGTGTTATTTACTCAAAAATGGGCATACGCATTGTGATGAGAATTTTATTATTTTAGATATAATTGGTATTGTGTAATTCACAATTTTTTATTTTGCTATTTTCTATACCTCTCCCCATCCTAGGATAGATCTTGGATGATTTCAATCAAAAGGGGTGATGAATGATTAGATGTCACAACAGTGCTGAGTATTCAATTTAAACATTCACATTTCAACTAGGCTAGGTTTACCAAGTGTATTAATGCCAGTATGACAACCTACAAATTTGAGTCCCATACCAACTTACATACATCCAATTTCTTCCAGTGATGAGCCATTCTACAAGCCGGGGATGTGAAGTTATAGTCGGTGATGAGAGTCACATCATAGTTTGGGAGCAAGCAGGAGCAGCTCAGGTAATTATATTAGTTTTATGTAACTGTTAACGACCAAGTTCATTATTGGTTGAAATTGCACTCCTTTATTGAGAGTTGAATTAGAAAATTGTGTATAACCAATCTTGCTACAAATTTTATTTCCTATAAATGTTGCCAGATCACTTTTTCTCTATATTGAACATTAATTGGGCTATTTGTACTTTTTTTTTTTGTTTTCAGCCCTTAGTAATCCCTCCCTCCCCCCCCCCACCACTTATGCAATATTAACAATAAGCTAACATGTCATGAAGCATTTTATTTCTTACTTAGGGAGAAATAGAGAATAGATGGTGAGATAAGATCATCAGTGTCTCATATTTTAGCACATATGGGATCAGCTTAGTCAGAACTAGCTATTGAAACTAAAAGATACCACATCAATTTGTAAAAAAGTAATAGTGCTCTAGAGGAAACTGGTTAGAATTGCATATCTTTCTAAAGTTGTTTATTATTATTATTAACTAATAATATACACAATTTTATCAACAAGAAATTTCATGTATTTGTTGAGATATGTTTAATCCTATAATTGAAATAGATTTTTCTTGGGTATGCCAGTGTATTTCTTGTGCTGCTATTGTCAGAACCAGTTTTTTAAAGCAATCGGACTGAAACATTGCCACTTAATTATAGACTTATTTGAGATACATTAGCAGTTCCAATTTATGCAAACTGTGCAAAACCTATCTGCTGAGCAAATTCAATAATGGTACTGTGGTAGTGAAATACCAATATATAATATAAGTTACTTAAAATTCCTTAGAGAAATTTTATTGACAACCTATACTAAAGCATACATTATAATACACCATTTATTTATTCCATAATCTTTTACAGGTTGCTGGTGTTCAGTTAAGGACTGCAACAAATAAACCTGATGGAACATTTGATATTGATGAGATGCTTTCAAAAGTAAGAGATCAAAGTAATGCATTATTTCCAAGGACTACCCTTGTTTGTATAGAAAACACCCACAATACATGTGGAGGACGCGTCCTACCTCATTCTTGGGTGAAAGAGGTAAGAAAATTTAAAAAACAAATTCAATCTATACAGCTAGTTAGATAAACTCACATTAGAGGCTTTGTTATACCCTCAATAAGAATATCTATAATTTATACATTAAATATTGTGTAATGTAAGAATGCCCCCTGGAGGGAATTTCGAGAAATTATAAAATTTTCTTTTTGTGCACGTAATTTCCTATAAATGTTCTTAAATTATTGATCCTATATGGGAGTTTTAAACCTCAACTCCTACTCATGTCATATTATTAATCAGCTATTATAGCATTTATATTTTCACTGCTTAAAATACATGCAAATACATAGTGTGATGGCTACATTAATTAAGATATTGCGGTGTTTACTCGAAAACAATATAAACCATACTCGATAATTAACTTTTCTATTCAACACTAAAGATCATATTAGTTAACTGAATAGGGGGGATGGGTGAATTTGAATATTTTAAAAAAAATCTCCATTATTAAACTGTTGGATCCAAAAATGTTATAGAGCCATCCTTATTAAATTTTTTCGTAATTGAAATATTAAGATGGATATTCGTAGTCTCTTGTTTTCAACCACTATTTACTTATAAATAGAGAATATAAGGTGTGATGAGATCACTAGTGGGTCATTTCAGAACGGGGGAAATCTGCTTAATTTACTCAGCCACTGCTTGTGAGACTTTTAGTATTTGTTTCTGTTATTTTTACATTAAAATAATTTTGTCTAGGGAAGCTTTCCTTATCCAAAGTAATATAAAATGGGGTATTATTAATTAGTTTAATAAATAAATTTGGGATAATCTTTGTATAAGCAAGAGCATAAATCCTAAACTAACAAATTCACTTACAAACCTAGGACCTATAAATGTGTTACCTTAAATATAAGTATATAAGGATATATAATATCCTGTTCACCTATTGAATTGCAGTTTTTTTTTCTAATTTTTGTAGTTGTCTTCTGTACTGAAAGAAAAGCATTTACCACTTCACTTGGATGGAGCTAGATTTTTCAATGCTGTTGTCCGATCTGGAATCCCTCCTAAGGAATTAGCTGAGGGGTGTGACTCAATAAATATCTGTCTCAGCAAGGGGCTTGGATGTCCAATGGGAAGTCTTCTTGTTGGTTCTGAAGAAACTATTATGAAGTAAGAAATTACAAATTTAACTATTTATATAATACCTACTGGTTTTATATTTTTGATCTTAAATAAACATTTAACAATTATTGTAATTAATAACAACAGAATTTAAAAAAAAAAAAAAAAATAATGTTATCGGTTTACAATTAATAACTGTATAGGTTCATTTATTTTACTGTCATTGTTTTCTTCTAAGTACAAAAAATGTAATGATTTTTATTGTTTAGAGCAAGATTAACTCGAAAAGTGCTAGGAGGAGGAATGAGACAAATAGGTGTAGTGGCAGCTGCTGGGATATATGCCTTAGATCATATGGTTGACAGGTTGAAAGAAGATCATCAACAAACTTACAACATTGCTAAAGGTAAAGAAAGGTCAACTTTCATCCATTAATTTGTATTTAGGATATTTTTTCTTTACTAAAGAGGAAATTATTTTCAATACCATTAAATACATCCACCAGATATTCAGACTGGAGTGCCAAATTATGATTCCCCAGTTTCTGCAAGTAATCAAAACACCTATGATTGAATTTGCCTTTTTTTCTTGCATATTTTTTTTAGTAGATTTCGCTTAAGTGGTCTTGTTGTGGGTCAAAAAAGCTTGCCCCCTTCCTGTAAATACAAGCATTTCTGGACTGTTTGTCATAAGCCCCATAGAACTCTGAGTACTTGAGATCTGTTGATTAATTGTTTGCCTTAGTGAAAATTTCCTGTAGTGGAGAATGAAAGTATATTTTTGGTATGTGATGAAAGGGTTATGGTAAATAATGAAGGTGTATATTTATGTTATATATAATGTAATATATTAATAGTTCATGGCTGCCCTCTTACATCCATTAGAACTATGGTGTTTAAACGTCTTGGACTGCCTGCTCCCTAGATAATGCCAAAATACAATGTTTTAAAAGTACAAAAATCCCCTCTTACTGATTAATTTAACCTAACATATATATATTTTAAAAATAGGTCTCTCCAATTACATTGTCTGTTTCTCTGCTTCTAAGATGTTCTAAAAAATTCAACATGAACCTGCAGCTAATAATATTTTCTTCCTTATTCCACTCATTTTTTATTGCTCTTCATTACTTTCTTCCCTTTAATTATCCCACCCTCCCACACTTATGAATTATGCATATTCTAAGTATACGATTCATTTCAATATGTGTATATTATGGTTTTGAATATATTTTTCATAATATTGCCAATTTGGGTTTTGTCAAAATTATTTTGAAATTGAAGAGATTTTTTCAGGGCATGGAAGCTTCTTGTTCCTCACTTTATTGTCAGCTAGTTTTCCTAAATTACAAATTTACCAATTGCTAGGAGCCATCCATCCATCTCCCAACTCCCAAACTGCCCCTTGAATCATAAATGGGCATAATTTACTTTATTTGTAATACATGATTAGGATACAGCTTGTGAATGATCTATATATATATATTTATAAATATATATATATATATATATATATATATATATATATATATCTATATATATATAAAATTGTAACCTCTGTCTGTACATTGATTTTTTTCACGAAATTTCACGATAACTTTTCGTTTCACATGTCATAGACACCATAACTGCATTTTGTTTCTTTGGTGTCTGTTTGTTTGTTTGTTTGTTTGTTTATTTGTTTGTTTGTTTATTTGTTTGTTTGTTTGTTTGTTACCTTTTCACGCATAAACGGCTGAACCGAATTTTATGAAACTTGGTATGTATATAACTACTAACCCAACTTAGACTTTAGGCTATATTAATATCCTCTGAGACGAACAGGAGTGGGGGTTATAAGGGAAGCCAGAAATTAAAAATAGCGATATTTCGATTCCTATTGGTTTTTCGGCAAATATGCACATAACAAAAGTTGTTTATTTTGTTATTTAGAGTATCTTTTGTTATATACACTTTCGTCGTATACCGAGTTATAAACGAGATATACTCTAAAACCTATAGAGGAAGTGAACTTTTTTATATGGCACAAAAGAATCAACCAAACTAAATAAAACTCGGTATGCGTATTAGCACTAACGTTTTCATTATAACAAGCCATGCCAACATTTCTAGGGACGGGCAGGAGTGGGGGTTATAAGGGAAGCCAGAAATTAAAAATAGAGATATTTCGTTTCTTATGGGTTTTTCGGCATATATGAACATAACAAAAGTTGTTTATTGTGTAATTTAGAGTAACTTTTGTTATATCCACTTTTGCCGGTTACGGAAGTATAAATGAGTTATACTCTAAAAACTATAGCGGGAGTCCACAATTTTATTTGGCACAAAAGACTCAACCGAACTAAACCAAACTCGGTATTTGAATTAGTACTAACGCCTTCCTTATAATAAGCCATACTAACATTTCTAGGGACGGCAGGAGTGGGGGTTATATGGGAGGCCTGAAATTAAAAATAGCGATATTTCGTTTCCTATTGCTTTTTTAACAAATGTGCACATAACAAAAGTTATTCGTTTTGTTATTTAGAGTAACTTTTGTTATATGCACTTTTGCCGTATACGGTATTATAAATGAGTTATACGCTAAAACCTATAGCGGGAGTCCACAATTTTATTAGGCACAAAAGACTCAACCGAACTAAACCAAAATCGGTATTTGAATTAGCACTAACGCCTTCCTTATAATAAGCCATACTATTTCTAGGGACGGGCAGGAGTGGGAGTTGTAAGGGAGGCCTGAAATTAAATTAGTGATTTCCTATTGGGGTTTCGGCAAATATGCAAATAACAAAAGTTGTTTAATTTGTTATTTAGAGAAATTTTCTCAACACTTCTTTTCAATATTAACTACCAGGTACCTCAAATGAAAAAAATTATTCAAATGTATGTCAATATTTTCTCATTAATAATTCAAATCTATGCATAATGCACAGGAAACGGGAAATATGACAATATGCAGAACAGTGAAGTCTTGCATAAAAAAATAATTTTATTATTAACAAATCCACATAAACGACGGGTGTTAACCCTAAACACTGGGACGGGTAAATGTCATAATATTGTGCAAAGTAAAGCTTTGCCAAAAATATACCACCAACATTCAGCCCCAAATGAATTCCCGAGCGAAGCCGGGTATCTCAGCTAGTATATATAATATGGTTAGCCATATGAGTCAAAGCATTAGTTTTAATCTCACAAGGTAAACCTAGAGTGGTGAGTTCGATTCCCACTTTGGCAATAGAAATTTATTTAGTGACGGAATCATTAAATAAAATCCTTAGTCCCACCCTAGTTAGGAAAGGGTGGTAACTGTAAATAACCGGTCCCAATTGGCCATAACAGCAAAAAGTGGATGTTAATCAATAATAATAATAATAATAATAATTATATATATATATATATATATATATATATATATATATATATATATATATATATAATTCAGGTTGGTATTTACAACTTAGGTATAATCTATTATTATGTATAAGGTATCATTTATTATTATGTTTGGAGGCACGGGCTAGCCATGTGAGTTAATGCATCGGTTTTAATCTCACATGTTAAACCTTGAGTCTTAAGTTTATTTCTCACCTAGGCATTAAGGATTTATTAAGCGATAAACTCTTTAAATAAAATCCTTATTCCCACCCTGGCTAGAAAAGGGTGGTAACTTCTTGATAACCTGTCCCAAATAGCCTGAGTAGTACAACGTGGACACTAATAAATAAAATTTTATTATATAACACAATGCTCCATATTGTTGATGTATATTGAGCAAACACACAGACTTAATGATATAATATTATATATATATATATATATATATATATATATATAATCTTATTACATTATACTAATTTTTTTTTTTTTTTTTTAAGCTGTGCATGAAATGAATAGTAGCATCGTTTCAGTCGACTTGGACCTAGTTGAAACAAACATTTTACTGCTTAAATTAGACACACAGAAAGTGTCCTCTGCATCATTCTGCAAGCGGATGGCACTGGTAAGAGTCTCTAACCCTCTTTTTCTTACAGATATAATATAGTCAATAAATATACTTAAGGTCACAAATACCTGAAGGAACTATGTTCATCATTATAAAGATCTTATTCTGTACTAATCCATAATTTCATTGTTTCTAATCTATAATTTACTCTTTTGTGGATAGTCTAATTTTGATGGAAGGACTAAGGGCATCTTATGTTGAATTCATAGTTCATTATCAGCCTCAAGATAATACACCTTAATATTCTTGACTACCATTGTGCTAAAACATAATGGACATATTAAATCCATTAACCACTACTTAGTCATTGATTTTTTTATTTTTTATTTTACCTTTATTAAAAATAATTAAGTATTTTAAAAATATTCTTATTGTGAATAATATAAAAAATCATACCTTTAAAAAAATGTTAAATGGAGTAGAGCAGTTAACACAAGTATCCTAAATAATACGACTGTTGATCTTGTATGGTGATGCTAGAATGACTCAGTGATTTTTTTTTTCCAACCAAAGACTATAAGAAAATTCATGCAGAATAGAAAACTAAACGATAACTCAAAAATATGTAAAAATAAAACAAGTCCCCCATGTACAAATTACACAGGTTTTACATATTGGGCTGGGTTGTCAGAAAGGGTAAGGAGCCTTTTACCATTTGTTAATTTAGGCACCTGCCTTTCCACAGGAAATCTGCAGCGACTGAATAATTATGGTTATCTTTTATTTATTTATTTGTTTTTTTTGTTTAAACAGAGAAATGCTAATAACTAGCTAAAATAACTGGGCACACCTCCCCAGCATCTTTACTCATCTTCAACATTTATATAGAAACTCATTAGGCACATATTAGTATAACCACAATTTTGGATTTAACTATAACTTTCACACTAGAATGATGAAATTTTTAGTACTTTTTACATCATTATATTGTTACGTTTCTTAAAAAATCAGTAATAAACATTGTTTATTTGAGTTCTTTTGGATTGCAAAATTAAACAAACACAAGCGTTATCAGTTTTTATCACTGCACATTTTATTTATCAATGCACTACACACTTGGTTAATTTTCTTCTACTCACAGTATGCACTGATAGCTTCACTGTTCTTCTTATTAGACAGTTATTAACTCACTCACGTTCACTGAAGTTCACAAAAACAGGGAACGGCACTGCACTGTCTTAAACACAGCTCTATACTGTTCTATGCATAATCACGGCACAACACTGTTCTTCACATAAAACACTTTACTGCACTGCAACTAAGACACACTGTTCACTAAAGCTGAACTGAATGTACTGTTGATCACTTGAAGGGAGCTGAGTACAAACTAACTTAACTTTTTTTTTATTATCAGAGATCCAGTAGCAGAATTGGATGACGGTTGGGAGACAGACTGACCTGTCATGGTTGTCCCGACAGTTCTCCTACTAACACTAAGTTCTATTTTAAAGTGGGTGTTGTGAGCTGGTGTGGGTGTAATAGAACTAGGGTTGTGGGTTACCCGGCAACTGGAAGTACCGGGTGGGTTGTGAAACTTAACTCAGGGCAGGCTGGTCCCTTTTATAGCATGGCGGAAAATATCAAAGTGGAATGGTCTAGACCTTTTAGATCGTGGAGGGGTATTGCCGAGGACGGGCTAGACCATCAGTCAGCCCCTTTGATCTACTTCATACTTCTTAAATATGAGATTAACTCTATTTAATTTTTCATATACGTAGTTTTTGCAATAATATGAATACCATAATTATGTAGCTGTTTAAAAACATTCCCCAAATAAAACATTTTAAATCACACTCAAGTAACCAACTTCGCCCCCTAAGATACATTATACCAATTTATATCTCTTTTCAGTAGCTTCCCCTCTATCCAGTTCAACATTTCTTCCCTTGTGACATAATCTAAAACTATACTGTGTTAGCAATTATCACTCTCTAATAAAATGAAACACATTTTTTATGTTAATCTAACTTGCCCCACACCAAAGTTTGGACATAAGTATATAATATTTTTTAACAATTGATATTAATAGGTCCTTATTGTTTTAAAGGTCACTGAAAGTGAAATGAAGGAAGACTCAGCGGCATCAGTAAAAATGTTTCCCTGGAACCCAAGTACTGCACGACTTGTTGTTTGTTGCAACAATGATGTTGACGATGAAAGAGTCACTATTTCAAAGTTACAACGTGTTATAACTGAATACGAAAATGGAATTTTCATCACATAAGCTTTTGTAAAAATTTGCTGTAAAAGTTGGTTAAATTCATTCTCACTTACAATTATATTTGCCTGCTTTGTTTGGTCCTATCTTACAGGAAAGGTCACTGCAGTGTTCTAAAATTATTTTTCTGAGATTGAATTGATAATTTCTGGTGAAAGACATTTATGTGAAGTTTTTGACTGTGATATTGGCAAAGGAAATTGAATTATACTTAGGCCAATAATTTGTTGAGTTATATTTAAATATATAATGTAAGTTGATCTTGTATTTTGAGTTATGAATAAAGGAAAATTTCTATAAATAGTTGATAATTGTTAATTTTATTTGTACTGTGTGTGCATTAAATGTAGCTGACTCAATAAGTTATATTTTATTTGTACTGTTTGATCTAATTTTTATAGTAATATTCTTTGTATACGATTTTATTAAAAACATTTCTTGCCTATGAAAGGTATTTCCAGTTTATTCTAACCATTTAATAATATATATTATCATATTTGTTTCTAGTAGAGTTTGTTGGTAGATAAAAATTATGAACTCGAGAAGTTATTTTGTTTAGTAAATTTTAAAGTGCTTTTGATGGGACCTCAGAGGTCTCTTTGAACCATACTAGGCCCAGGTACCTCGGTTATGCTGACAGTCAATGATTTTTGGCCAATAACTATAGGGATCATTGTTAAGGCAGTTTCCTCACATGTATAGAGTTGCGCTCTATTAAATGGACCTAGGGTGAGAATTTTAGCCACCCAGCTTTTAATATAGGAGGTCTGGAAGATGTAGTGCTAATAGTTCTACTCCCCTCCAGCCCCAGTTTTGTTGAATCGCCACATTAGTGGCTGTTTTTTATTTTTTTAAGGGAAATCATATTTCGAGGTCATACTTATGACATGATTTTCAAAAAATTTCCTCAAATGTCCACCGATCCTACCCAGGAGATGAAAAAAATGAGGTCCTTTCGAAACTATATATATATATATATATATATATATATATATTTATACACAGGGTGATTACTGGGAAACGCATGGTTTTGACTTGCTTAGTATACAAGGAATATTGTTCGGCGACAGCCGGAAGTTGTTCCGCTGTGGAGGGGGGAGTGTGCAGTTTCAGTTGTAGCCCCGAGATGTGGAACCTTGAACATCGTATGATTGTCATGGGAGGTTTTACGCAAATGCTGAATCAGTCACTCAGACTCAGCGGGACTTTCGTGTACATTTTAACATTGCACAGCATGATGGTATCCCTGATCGTAACATGATATTGCATTGGATACATAATGTTAACACAACTGGATCTTTGCTTGTGAATAAACATCCTGGACCGGCAAGGACAGTTAGTACCCCTGAGACAGTTGAAAGAGTGCGCCTTGCAACAGTTCAGAGTCCTAGCCACTCAATTCGGAAGCGGACATCTGCTCTCGGATTTCGCCCATCCCATTGTAAGTAATTTTGTTCTGACATTGCATATTGTGTACACTGTTTTTCCACTCATAAATACACTTTTTGCTCTGAATTGCCTGAGTACTCGTTATTTGAAAAAAATGCGTTTCTCGGTAATCACCCTTTATATATATATATATATATATATATATATATATATATATATATATATATATATATATATATATATGTAACACTCTAGTGGTCACAATTTTTGTTTAATCATTACCAAGCTTGATATCTAAACGTTTTACGTAAAAATGAAGATCAAGTTTGTTAACAGCTAAAATCGGACGAGTGTGAAGGAGGGTTTAGAGGGGGAGAATTTTGAAATATCTCTGTTATGGAATCAATCTTATGCAAATGTGATGTTCTATAAATGTTGTTATATACATGTTTTCTCTAAATTGAATATTAACCGAGATATTTCCATATTTTAGTTTTCGGCCATCAGTAAACCCCCACTCCTACTCATGTCATATTAATAAAAAGCTGTTATATTATGAAGCACTTTATTTGAAACCTAAATACAAAATAGGGACTGAGGTTAGCCATGTGAGTTAAAACGTTGCCTTTAATCTTACATGGTAAACCTGGTGGAGTGGTGAGTTCGATTCCCGCCTGGGCAAATAGGAATTTATTTAGTGATAAACTCATTAATTAAAATCCCTAGTTCCACCCTGGCTAGAAAAATGTGGTAACCTGTAGATAACCCGTCCTAATTAGCCACAGTTGCATAAAGTGGATGTTAATAAATAAAAAAAAAAATTACCAAATATTGTTGTCGTTGAAATTTTACGTTTTAAGATAAATGCAAATACGCGACACACATGGGAAATCTGCTTAGTTAATGAAGCCCCTGCTTGACAGACTTTTGGACATTTCTACTGTAAATTCATTTGTTCATTTGACCAGACTCCATCATGACTAGAAACAATCCTGATTAGATTGCAGAAGCCTTGTGCAACTTGGCAAAAATGTTGTGGAACAACAAATAAAGTCTCAACAACCCTACAACGACTAAAATATTTTGAAAAAGCCAAATTAAAATGATGAATCAATGTGTTCCCACGGAGGGAGAAAATACAAACTCCAGTGACAACTGTGATATTCCCATCGGCCCTTGCAGAGGAAGATATTTTTTTGTGGCCAGGTAATAAAGACTCTAAATTCCAATCCAAATGCCAAATTTCTTACAACTTTGTTTGCACTAAGCATTCTACATTATGTGAAAACTTCATAACAATAACAAAAAAATAATAACTACACTATGTTTGAAAATGTGCTATATTTTGTTGTCCAAATAAAAAAGTCCATCACGCAGGGGCTACGTTAACTAAGCAGATTTCCCAAGTGCGTCACGTTTTTGCATTTATCTCAAAAATTAAAAGTTCAATGAGAACAATATTTGGTATTTAAACTTCAAATAAAATGCTTCATAACACAATAGAATATTGTTAATATGAGATGAGTAGGAGTGGGGGTTTACTGGAGACTGAAAACTAAAAAATACAAATATCTTAGTTTATAATCAAGATAGTGAAGAAATGTACATAACAACATTTATAGAACATTAAATTTGCAATAACATTGGTTTAATAAGATTTTTCAATCTGACACATAATAACGGAGATATTAGAAATTTTCGAAATTCTCCCTCTCTAAACCCCCCTCCCCCTGGTTCGATTTCAGCCGTTAACGAACTTGATCTGTCTTTTTGTATAAAATGATTATATATCACGTTTAGTAAAGATAAAAAATAAATTGCAACTGCTAGAGTGGTAACAGACAAATATATATATATATATATATATATATATATATATATATATATATATATATATATATATAGTTTTAAACAGACCTCATTTTCGTCATCTCCTTGATAGGATCGATGGACATTTGAAGAAAATTTTCAAAAATCGTGTTATGAGTACGACCTCAATAGCTGACCAAAAATATTTATTTTTAAGCATACCCAATGATCACCTCCTGTAATATTAAGAAGTATTTGCGTAAATTAGCTCTTTAGTAGCAAATAAAAATATTAACGTGCAGAACACAGGTAACTTCAGTATAGGCTGAGGACTCACCTCACTCAGGACTTTGTGTTTCATGAAGCATCCGAGCCTGGGGGGGGGGGGGGTTAAATAGATAAAATATTCAAATATTTCAATTTAAGATTGATGAAGATGAGTGTCACATATTGGTAAATGAGAAAAAAATACTATCTGCCCATTACATCATAAATTTACCTCTTATGTCTTCCCTCATTATACAAGTATTATTATACAAGCTGAGTCATGTATAAATCATGTTATTCCATTTTTGCTGCTTGAGTCATAAAATTTATTTTGAAGAGATGTGGACCCTATGTTGTTTAATTCTAAAGTTAATTTATTGTATTATTTCGAATACAGTTAAATTCATGTGGTTTCAAACTGTAGCAGAAATTCTCCTACCAATTAAGGTAATTGATCTCTATGGATGTGCAGCTCTTAGTATAGAGTGTGCCGCGTTCAGCATAGTTAAGGAATAGAGCTCCGAAGTTGAAAGTTTTATAGTTAACTAGCTAAGATACTTGGCATCGCCCGGGTAATCATTTGAGGTTGAGTGATGATGGTATTTTTTTTTACTTTGTATAATATTTTTATATTTTCCAGTCTCAATGCTTAGGATTTACACCAGAGTCCGGAGTGCTGGGGATATGTTAATAATAAAAGTATTTGTTATGTGCTTAATTCTACAAAATACACAGTATTTTTATATTACCCGTTTTCTTTGCATGTATCTTTTTTATATATAACATAATCATAGATTATTATATTATCATTGTCAAAAATACGAAGTAACATTGATTTCGATTTAGTCCTTCGAGTCCCATAACATTGTTGAACCCTTCTATAGTTTTTGGACCATAGAGATCCAAGACATCAAGAGTGGTCATTAACTATCATTATTATTCTTTTTTTTACCAAAAGACATTAGAAACATTTAATTGACATTTTCATTGCTAGATTATTTTATTCTGAAATCAAATTTTATTTGTTTATTTTTATATTGATACAATAGAATTGATTTTTTTTAGAGCACACCCATTTTTTTGAGGACTTCTGTAGTTAGATCATTCATCCCCTCCATCACACCTGAAAAATACCTTTGAAGTTGCACATATCCCCTTTTAGCAATGTCTTTTCCAATTGGGTTAGTGTTCCTCCAAGTAGAATGTCATTTATATATATATGTATATATATATATATATATATATATATATATATAGAGAGAGAGAGAGAGAGAGAGAGAGAGAGAGAGAGAACATATTTTTCAATAGAAGGAAGTGAAGGATATAAACCAAATAAAGGAAGAAAATTATTTATTACTGATGAAATCAAAGTACATAAAATACAGTACATAGTGTTATGGCAATGTTTTGTACCACAGTGTTCAATATATATTTTTCTTTTTTTTATTTAAAATTATTGGCTAAACTGCCTTTTTTGTACAAAGAAGTTATACAAAATATAAATATTTGGTGCTGTAACCTAACAATTGAGTCCTACATTATTCCCTACTATTTCTTTAAGTCTAAAGTTAGAAGTTTACAGTTATTATTTTATCACAGCCAATTATTTTCATATTGCATTATGAAAATTTAAGTGATTTTGCAGGTGATGCATTTACAACGCGTACCATGTACAGCTGTTTTACAAAACTCACTACTTTACATTTACTCATACAAAGGTTCAAGTTTGATTAAGTTATTTGTTTTATGAATTCCACAAATGATATTTACAAATAATTTATGTACACAGTCTAATTCTACACTAATCTTCCTAATTCCAAGTTTGGCATAGCACCATTTCTAGTGATTGTGCACTTTCTTTTTTAGGATCCAAATTGGGATTTAGGATGTAAAAGCTAAAAGTATATAAATTAATAATCGTACATTTACAGGAAGGTTTGGTAGGCTAACCTAAAATAAATAATAATGAAAATAAATAAACAATAAATATGGTAGTAAACTACCACAAAACGCTTATATTACAATATTAACTAGCTGCACAATGTTTTGCAATGATTTTAATAACATTACTCTCATAATGCTTTGAAACATATAAACTATTAGAAACAAGTCAAGAATATAACAATGAAATTATTACACTTTAGCCCAAAACCTCAGAAAAACATCCAACATACAATTTCCTTTAACAGTAAAACAAAAAATAATCGCGTCATGAGTATGACCTCAATAGCTGGTTTCCCTTAAGGGAAATCTGCTAAAAAAGTATTATTTGAATAGTTGTTAAATTCTGGTAAAAATAGAAATAATAGAAATATCTAACACAATGGATTTAGATGGCAGTTTTTCTGAGATACTTAAATGCTTTTTTAAGCAAAGACATAGCCTATTTCATTGACTAAAGAAGTATTAAAATGAAATAAATATCTAATTTTTAGTTAAAATAAGATAAATAAACTAGATGATCACATTTTATTCATTTTCTGTTGATACTACTCTTTATACTTTGTTTCACAAGGAGATCTAGGAATATGAGAGAATAACCTAGCACAGTGAGCCACCTTCTTTTGTTTTTATAATTAATGTTTACCCCTCTACAAACACCAGCAGCATCAAAAACAAAATAAACTTGAGTGAGACAGGCTTTAGCTGTCAAGTAAGCCTTGTTTGTGTGCTTTCATTCGCTTTGATCGTTGTTACACTGTTGTTCCTGGCACGCTGACTGCTTTCTGGCCCCTCTTCAAAGTGTTTTAAGGTTTTCTCAATGGCTCTCAAACGTTTTGCAAAGCATGTTGTTTTAAGAATTCCAATCTAGAAAATAGTGATAAACAAAATTAGTTTTCACTTTAAAAGGTCATAATGTAACAATATCAAGGAGACTTAAATGAAATGTAATATATATATATATATATATATATATATATATATATATATATATATATATATATATATATATATATATATATATATATATATATGTATGTATTCACTATGTGCTATTAATAAAGACTATAAAGTCTGTGAAGCAAAGTTAATTAATAATCTACTAAATTCATTTCTAAACTTCTTTTTCACAATTTATGCAATTTAAAATTGACAGACCAAATTAACACTTTTGGTTAATTATTTATTTTAACAGTCTTGAAATCGACACTTATTTGAAGCATTTAATATTTAGGTCTTTAAAGGTGTGGTGTACAAAAAGAAGTGCAGCTTATGCTAAGCCTTCTACGTTAATTTCTTAAGATGGGTGCTAATTTTAAATTTCAACTTCATAAGCAACTCATAATGATAAGTAAATTCAATTTTTTAGAAATAATACTTACTTGTAGGTGGTGTCCTAAGGGGAGAATAGCTACTAGCCACCAAGCCCAGGCAGGCCCATTTTCAAGTGTGTGCCAGTTTTCTTCCACAGGGGGCATTTCCCCAAAAGTTCTAAGAATTTTTGTTTGCATATCGCGAGACATTCTTGAAAACCATCTGAGTCCTCTTTCCCTAACTCGGTTATGTAGTTCGGTCACTTCTGAAAATAAAAATAATATTTAGTGTTTTTTAGACATATGAAAAATGCATGTTACATAGTTTTATACTCAGTTAATATTCTAATTTACATAATTGAAGTTGAAGTGAAATTAGTGCTGATGGGAATGTGATGCATGTAGGAGTGAGGCATCAATAAACTCATTTCTTGAG
Organism: Riptortus pedestris; assembly: GCA_019009955.1. Lineage (NCBI taxonomy): Eukaryota > Metazoa > Arthropoda > Insecta > Hemiptera > Alydidae > Riptortus > Riptortus pedestris. The sequence goes on along the minus strand of CM032230.1, from coordinate 86,326,782 downwards.
GCAAGGATTTTATTCTTTGACCTTTGGCCAGTATGAATGAGTACCTTATAGCATTTATTTAATTTCTATGTTGGCACATACTACTGACCAATATTGTAACAAAGCCATGTTGTATGTCTATTTTAATATACACATAAAGTACATCAGGGTTATTGTTATGGGGAGGGGGCAGGGAGTGCTAGATGGATTTGGTGGGTGGGCCAGTGGTTAAAGAGACCCACTCCCTGCCTTGTTTTAGTGGCACTGGATAAAAAAGACTACTACTTCTTTATTCAAGTAGCCACCTAATTACCTTTCAATACTGAGTAGGCATTAGAGAATAGATAGAAGTTCAATCTTGAAGCCCAGTAACTGCAACAACTAAATATAATTTAGAGTACAATCCCTGGCCTTGAAGCTTGGACCGTCAGTATGGTGACATTTAACCACTGCACAATTTATCAAAATTAAAAATAAAGAGAAGCTATATTAAAAAGTAGATAGAAATGTAATAGCGACAGAGGTTTTAAAAAAAATCATTTACTTAATTTATTTTGCCTCATATTTTTTTGTGTTGAAAATATGAAGCAAATATTTGTTAACATTAAGTTTTACATAATTTGTTTATACATTTAAAAAAATCAAAATATAATCGTATTCCATGAAGTGGGCATTAATTTAGTATTATTATTAATATAACATTAAAGTATTATAAAATCAAATTAAATATTTGAATGGTTCTAGTTAGGAGAATGTCCAGTACTTATGAAAGAAGATGCTAGAATCTTTATTTTACACATAAAAATTGTTTAAATGACCTACTGAGGCTTTAGGGGAAGGGGTGACCCATGGTCACAAGCACAAGCAGTGCCAGCTTTGAAGATTTTTCTGGTCTGTGAGATGCAGTACAGTTTTACAAAATATATTTATTTTATAATGGCCAAAGTAGTTAAAATCAATTTATTAAAAAATACATGATATGTACATCCATATATTCAAAAATTAACTGTCGAAATTATGAGCAAAAATTAACTTTGATTTTAAAATAATATTCTTTTGAATATGGGATAAATGTTTCATATTTTATATATATATTTATAAGGTATCAAAATAATTAGATTATATTCTCAGCATTCATCTTGGTATATCTAATACAACAGGTTCTCTATGTTTCACTCTTAAGTTACCTCAGTGACGATAGAGGAGCAAACTCCCAGTTCCAAATAAAAATTTGCTGATTGGTTTGGTTTTGTGTGCTGTGACTATAGGATAACTATTTTAATATACGTGCTTCAATAATATTTTTAAACAAAAATAACATATATAAAATATATTTTATTTTTAGTGTTATATATTTCTTTATAATGTGTGTTTAGTTATTATTATATTATATTAAACAAATTATTGTAAACAAATAATTAGTAACTTTTTGTTCAATTTTTTACTCCAAAAAGATGTGTGTAGTGGGTGTAAATCTAATATGTCTGTATATAATTTTATATACGGACTGCGGAGGAACAAGGTATTTTTATGTGGACTGTGACATCATTTGGGTTGCAGACTTCTACTTTAGACCCTTAAAGTTCATAAATGATTAATTTTTGGACTTTGGAAACCCTAACTGACATAATAGTATTCACTTATTTAAAGACTAAATTATTTTTATAAGCTTACCTAAAAGGCAATGAGGTGTTATTGGGTCATCAGAAAGGTACTGGACTTGAGCAGTGTCATAACCATCTCTTTCACTCCTTCCAATGACACGAAATCTCTGAGCACCAATACAGCTGAGTATGGAGCATCCATCATTCATAAGAACCCAGTCTTTTATTTCGAGCATTGTTCCATATTCTGCATACTTCAAGCTGAAAGTTTAAAATTATTAGCATGCTTGAAAAAATGATGTTTTGGATTACATGATAATAAATTAATCAAATGTATTATTGCTAATTTTTGGAATTGCTCTAGACCAAAGTTTTACATATTTTTAAAATTCCGATATGATGTGTCTATTAAATATTTCTAACTTTTTATTAATGAGCTATATTTTAGTGTGAAATACTATGTTTTGTTATTATCTTTTTAAGCTGTTATATTTAGAACTAGAACATATTAATCGTACTTTTGTATGAAGTTATAGATGAAAATTCATAATTCATAATAAATAATTTAATTTTAATAATGCCTGACTATAAACTTAATTAAAATGATCTGCAATAAGCCTTATTAGCTATTATAGAATGATATTGGATCATTTATTGGTTTCTTAATTTTAGAACAAAGTGCTTATGTAAAGGAATAATGAAAGTGGGAGCTTACGTAACTGTCAATGTTAAAAATTACATAATTGATTTCAGGCTCTTATGTACTGAGCCTTTGTCCCATTTGCCCATTTATGAAAATAGGACTCCATCAATAACTCAGATAGAGAATTAATGATATTTCTATTTAAAATTCCTATTAGTTCTAAGTAATCCTTATCACAAAAATTAAACATTTTAAAGTAATTAAGGGAAGAATAATTCTAATTTTAAAGAACATAAATTAAACGAATATGTAAAAAAAAGTCTAAAATGTATCTTGTCTTTATTATAAAAACAGAATAAATTAATATTTAATTTAAATTAAGAAAATGCCATATTTACTCTAATAATGTACACCCCTTTTCTGCTTCAGAAAAGCATGGTGTCCAAATTAAACAGGTAATAACTTCTGATATCATTACAAAATGAGTTCCTATTTGATATTACATGAAATAAATAGAGTGGAAAATGATTATATTTGATACAATTTTACTTAATTTTGAACTATGTCTGTAATATCTGAGTGCAAACGGTTTTTCATAAATATATTCTTCGTTTAGAGTTACCTAAAATGCAGAAAATTTAAAGATCATATTTCAAAAACAAAATTCCATCAATTAAAGAGGGGCTGCATCATAAAAATAAATATAGTTTTTAATTACTGAAAACTATTTTTAGTATTAAGTTTAACTTAAATGACTTTACTAATAATTTCTTCACAGATAAATTAATCAATGAATTAAATCAACCTCGAGAAGTTAACTATTTATATGGGAATTTCAATTTAAAAAACTTAAGACAATTAAAACATATGCTAAATAGCAACAAACTCTTCAATTTTATAACAATCTCATCGTTAATAATAACTTATACTTATTGAGATCAATAAAAGTATTTAAGACAATAAAACACAACTTCAGGTCTTGCCAAACCCTTGTTATTTTTTTTAACCACAAATGTTTCGGTCTCCTGGACATTAACAATGCTGAGTTTTAAAACTATTATCCTAAGTCACTATAAAACTAAAAACATGGCTTGAGAATAAAAAACTTATGATTATCAGCCTTAAACAATGTGGAAATTTGTCAAAAAAAACCTATCTCTGTTAGTTCAGGTTAGCCATATGAGTTAAAGCATTGGTCACGGTAAATGTAGAGTGGCAAATTTGATTCCCACTCGGGAAATTGGAATTTATTTAGTGGCAAACTGATTAAATAAAAGCCTTAGTCTCACACTGGCTAGAAAAAGGTGGTAAACCTGTAGATAACCCAACCCTCTTGGCCATAGTAGCAAAAAGTGGATGTTAATAAATTATAATAATCCTCATTAGCTATAGTTGACAAATTATCATTAATGTTGGTTTTTAATTCTTCTGCTGTGTTTTTAGTTTTACTGTGATTTAGAAGAATAATTTTAAAGTTCAGCATTATTAATGCACAGGAGGGTGAAACATTTGATGTTAAAAATAATAAAGAGTGAGACCTGAAGATTTTTTTTGTTGGCTTAAATTATTAATAATGTTTAATTTGATTAAATATAAATTACCTCTTGACTCCTGTTGGCTGATGGGTGTACGCACATATTCCAAACTGTCTAGTTCCACTCTCAACAGCTCTCCGAACCATGAGTCGGTACCGTGGCTCAAACACATAGAGAGGGCAAGATACAGTCGGGTATGATGTAGTGCAGACAAAAATAGGAACTTCAGGTGCAGATGAAAGTGCAGCTATTTCAGCTCTGTGGGCGCTTAGTCTACTCCTGTACTCTCCTGGAAGCCCAATAGCCAGTGCAACTTCAAGAAATACAGTCACCTGCTTTTCACTACTACCAACATACTGAAAAAAACAAACAACTGAGTTAGTATTAATTGATAGTGAGCAAGATCGTCCAAAACTAACTCTTCTACTTATAATACAAGAATATACATTTTTTTTTATTTTATTGGAGAGAAGCTCGGGTTAGTTATGTGAGTTAAGGTGTTGGTTTTAGTGAACTTAGTAAACCATGTGTCATGGGCTCAATTTACATGCAGGGAATAGGAATTTATTTAGGGATATTATTATTATTATTTATTAACGTCCACTTTTTACAACTTAGGCTAATTGGGACGGGTTATCTACAGGTTACCACTCTTTTCTAGCCAGGGTGGGATTTTAGGATGTTATTTAATGAATTTCGGGTTATTATGTTATTTAGGGATAAACTCGCTAAAAAAAAATCTTTAGTCCTATCATGGCTAGAAAAGGGTGACAGATAACCAGTCTCGATTATCTCAGTAACACAAAGCAGGCAAAAATATGTTATTGATGGGCAGGTAAAAGTTAAAGAGGAAATTATAAACCAGCCTCATTTACAAAAAGGCTAAAGTTATTTGGAGAAAAAATGAGTAAACTCTCGTTATAAGATCCAATACACGAATTTAATAGAATTAACTAACATTGAATATTCATGAATACTATGGCTTCAGAACTGTATTAGTCACAACCAAGTTTGATAGGCATGACATATTCCAATTTAAATTCAGGTTCTAAAAGGCACAACTTAATTATATTACTGCAGAATTTAAGCCGCTCCAGATTTTGACCTCTGATAAAATGAGCCAATCAACAGTCTATAAAATTATTAAAATGAATTAGCAGTAAATATCAAGGTGAATGGTTACTGACTAGGTAAACCACATAATTAATCTCTTGCTTGAGTGTGTTTTCATGTATAAGAATACTAAATCTTTCCCCTGAAATGCTGGACAGTAGAGGAACCAATCGATCAGGATCAATAAAAAAGGCCTTGTCGTCTACTAGTGTCCGTCACTCAGCAATTTTGGTCCTGGCTACACTTCTCTAATGATCGAGTGCTGACTCTGAAAGTGCACTTAGCATAAATTGAAACACTAGTAGAGGACAAGTCCTTTTTTATTGATCCTGAAGAATACCAAATCATAACAAAGGAAATTCATATCGTGTTTTAATTGACTGAGAAAAGAAAAATGAATTTCATATCTTACCTGAGTAAGAGAAGTCATGCAGAGGGGGCAATTAGGGCTATAATCAAGAGAGCGATCAAGGCAGACGGAGCAGTATGTATGTCCACAGGGAGTCGTGACTGGGCGCCAAAGAGTCCGACAGCAAAGCACACACTCAAAATCGTCTGCTTCTATTGACTCTGCATTTTGGAGCATTTGTCTACCACCAGTCTCTATTTCTGAAAAGGTAAGGCACCATTAAAACATATTTAAGTGCAAAGAGGACAAGCGAACAACTTTGTTAAAGGTGGAATTAAAAGCAAATAACCCAGAATTATGTACAGAAGGGGAAGAATATAAAAACGAAAAAAATCCACCTAAATTATCACAGTTTTCTTTAATCTGTTAACAGGTAAAAAGATTGATATTAATTGAAACATCCCTTTAACTGAAATCTTTTAACAATATATCCAAAGATAATTTATCAATTCATTCGAAAAATGGTTAATTAATTCCACAAGAAAATAAATATTGGATATATATATATATATATATATATATATATATATATATATATATATATATATATATATATATATATATATTCACATTTCACTACAGAATGAATAATTAATACATTAATTAGAAATATGAAAACTAAGTAATTTTATTGATAAATTAGTTCAATATTTTTTTAACTTCCACAAAGAGGGCATATGGATTTGAGCTACCCAAATAGGAGAAATAATTATAAAGCAGCCAATAGCCATTTAAAAATTCTTTTCCAATGAAAAAGTATATATTTAATTTTCAAATATTTTTAACAGTGAAACATGGTTCAATCATGATAGTTTCAGGAGAGAATTAATAAAACATAATAGCAAACATTTTCATAATGATTTGTATGCCGGTATAATTTACTTTTATAGGACAGTTGTTCATATTAATTTGGGCTTTGTTCTAGGTTTTAGTTTGTTTTTAAACATAGCACATATACAATAAGTAAACTTTAAAGTCATTTAATTTTCTTACCAATATTGATGGTATATCAACTGAAAACACCATCAGTATTTTACTTTTTTCATTTTATTATTTGCTTTTTTTATATTGGTAATATATTAAATGTTTTATGTGGTCTTAGAAATACTAACGTTTTGTTTTTTCTATTTCTTCAAACACCCTGTCAAGTAATGAGTTGAGCTTTCTGCTCTCCATCATAGGAAAACCAGATATAACAGTTCTATTGAAGCTCTGGAAAAAAATAAATAATTTAATTAATAAAAAAGAAGTTACAACAAATAATTTATAAAAGCAGTTATAATAATGAATTTATTTTAATATACTTACATCTACAATGTCATCTTCTCCTGTTTTCGAATTGCTTCCTAAAGGACTAATGAAGTTAGATGTCCACCAAGGAGATAAAGGAATTCGTTTTGATGTTGGCTGCAATAATTTTTGGAGGATCTAAAAAAAATTAATATGCTCTTATTATTTCTATCAGTGAATTACAGCAAACAAAATGTAAATAATTAAAAAATATATTTTACATATTTCCATTTTGTTTCATTAATACAATATTAATTGGACATATTTTAATTATAATCATAGTAAAACATTGAGTGAATCCCTAATATAACCAATATTCAGAGAAAATGTATATATAAATTGTTCTTTATAATAATACAATGTTATTAAATGAGTTTAAAAAAAAGAAGTTCATTTTTGGAGTGTTATAAATTGAAATGGGAAGTAGCTTAATGGAATGTTTATTACTAGGTGGGTTATAATTATTATTGAAAGAGTGCAAGTAGGTATAGAGTAACTATAGAGAAAAACATAAATAAATAATGATTATTTTGGAATATATATTTCTTAATTTTATGAGAAAATTGTAGTGATATTTAAAAAAATTAAATTAGTGGTGTGTGGCTAATGGGGATTAAGTAATATTTCTGAAATGAATGTTTGATGTTGTTTTTAATAAATTTTTATTATTGAGAAAAAATATATGTTTGAATCATTTTGATGCAATATGTTTTGAGTGATTTTTTATTGCCTCATTTATTTTTCTGATTCGAAAATCGAAATATATAAAAATAAAAAATGACTTACACCTCATTAACCAATTTTCATGAGATTTTTCCAACATTTCAAGGATTCACTCAAATGTTTTTTATATTACGAAAATGAATGTCTTGGATTTGATTATGTAATTACCTTAATAAATTCATGCCTCACACGGTCACAATTCTTTTCGAGGGCTGCACAAAGAGCAAATGATAAGAATGCATCTTCATAATGTCCTAGACTAGTTAACACTACACCTTTCCTATAGTAACCCTGAAATCAAATTAAAATGTTAAGAATAACAAATTAGCAATAGGGATACAGATGGTTTTATTTACTGTTATTAAAATAATATTAATTGATAAAAACTAAAATATATCTTACATTTTATTCACTAAATAATGTGAAAAATATAAGCTACATGTGAAAACATTAATTTTGTACAAAACCTGATATAATACTAAGAAAATCATAGACAAAAAATAAAATGAACTCACTTTTGACCAGAATGGCCTAAGTCTGGTTGCTAATACAGCATCCTCTAAGGAAGGCTCAAGCCTATTTAATTTGTGAAGAACTTCTGACCGGGCCTCAAGGAGCAAGTGGTCATCAGAACCTGGATATAATTAATAAATTTATATTATTAGTGTATTATAATGAAATAATAAGTATATATATATGTTTTATATATATAATATTATCATATAAATGCACAAATAAATCTATGCTAAAGTTTTGCTAAGTCTTGAATTCTATATTAAGTTGATAAGAAAATATAAATTTGAATCAGAATTTATTATTAACCTGATTTATGTAGCACTAAAAACTCCTCTCCTACAATACTGACGAAAGAAAATCAGTTTTTTTGCAATACATTAAAGTAGTAATAACTTCCTCATAAATTTTTGATGCAATGAGAAGACAAATAAAATTACTAATATTCACAAAATCCACTGTAAAAAACAGTCAGTCACCTTCCAAATCTTGCATTTCTACAATAATGCAATCTTAATTATTTCTATTAGAATTTTATAATGAAATAGTTTTGAAATTACTAAAATTCTAAACAATGGTCTCACCTACAAAATAAGATATTTGTTCATATTTTATTATGATAGAATAATTATGCATCAAACTTAATAAATATAAATTTCAAAAATGTTTAATGTAATAGATGGTCATTTATAATACTTGAAGAGCTGTTCTGCTGTTTTGGGTTTTTAAATTTACACTTTTATGTTTAATTGAATATTGCTAAAGTGATGCAAAATGGTAAAAAGAATTACAACAACTAAAAGTTTGCAATAGAATCACAAATTTATTGCTTCAGAAGTTAATCTTCGAGACATATTGGACAAGCAATAAATTCAAGACGTAACAAAAAAAAAAAGAAAATTGTTTTACAGGCAGCTATATCCTTGGAGGAAATAGCTTCCCCATTCCTTTTATTGCCTTAAGAGGTACAGCACAATACATTCCTGGAGAAAATGGGTTCTCGGGCCTTTTATAATGAGAGTTCAGCACACCCACTCGAGGGATTTTATTACTCTGCCTATTTCATGAGTATTGAACGGTTGGAAATAAATGAAGTTTTTGAAAATTTAAAATTCAATACAAGTGGATTAACATTGAGATAAAATAGTATATTCACAGAAATATGGACAATCCTATTGAGTTGTGAGAGTAGCATTTCATGGTAGCTCAATATAAAAAATATTATTAAGGACAGATGTCAAATGGAGACATTTAACTAAACTTAACAAAGCATAAACTTAGAAACTAATTACATTTTCAGTTTTAATACGCTCGGAAGATCTGGGATTGATTGTACAGTAGTCAATAGGAATTTACTTAGGGATGAACTTAATAAACGAAATCCTCAGACCCCTCCCTGACTAGAAAAGCTGGAAATGTGTAGAAAACCTGTCCTGAATGGTCAAATAGCTTAAAGTGGACGTTAATAAATAACATTTTCAACTATGTTCTCAAAATCATGGCAGTAATATATATATTTCCTTTCCTATACAAAGCAAGCCTTTGTGGAGGGATTTTATTTTTCTGCACATTCCAAGCTTCTTTGCATTATATTTGCAGTTTTTCAAAAGTTGTAAAAAATTGTGAAAAATATATATATATATATATATATATATATATATATATATATATATATATATATATATAAACAATTAATGAAAATATAATTGAAAAAAAAAAATACATTATTTTACTATTATACTTTAATCTTCTCTTTAAGCTTATGGATATCTTTAGCTATTTTTCAAACAAAAAAATTTAAATCTTTTGAGAACCAAATGTCAGGACTTACAATCGTGGCAGTAGCAAGATTATGAAAGGTCTGTTATAGCCATTGAAATGCAACAAGTCTAGAAGCATAAAGAAATAATTGCTAAAGAGGATTTTACTCAAGAGCTCCATTTTAGTACTGTTTACGATACTCTGAATATGTAAATAAAAATGTCTGAGAGCTCAAACAAACTTATCTGCTAAACGAACGTTACACCACGTAGTGGTTACTTAATCAGTCCCGGGTAGCGTGCACAGTTCGCCTCGTCTGCTTATCCAACCATATGTTATACAACTAATAGATCGCCCACAAAATACATTAGTATCTCTTGCTAGATAACTTTTTTTACTACATTTAGTATTTCGGTTTATTTCAACGTCAATTACACATTCTATTGTGATTTCTGCCTATTTAAACTCTGAAGTCTGACCCATAGGTGAAGAAGAACGTCAAGTCTTCAACACCGTTTTTGTTTGAGACGTACATAACCTCAATAAGCGAAGTAGTTCTTTAGATGACTCATGATATTGACTGGAAAAGAATCCGAGAACGAAGCTTATTCCACAAAGGCGAACATTTTTGCGTGAGTTAGCTGGATTTGTACCAAGATTCTGCCCCATAGTAACCTTCTCAAGAAGAAGCTATATAACAAAAAAAGCTCTTTACTCAAATAAATTATCATTCACCTTTCAACTGCTTATGTTTAAATCTATCTATAGACAAAATTTGAAACCATCTTTCAGTCTTCAATTTCTTAAAAGGGGTAACCCGTAGAAGCCAAACTGTATCCTAAATTGCTGCCTGTTGAAATACAGCCCTTCCTTTATTCGCTTGAAAAGTAATATTTCGATTTAGTAGTAATGATTAGATTGATTTTTTTTTTTAAATTCCCCACAATTAAAGAAAAAAAAATTAGAAAATCGTGATTTTAAAGGAAAAATAGTTGTCTTAACTGAGTTTTATTTGACAAATGAAATGGAGTTAAAAAAAATACTTCATCCTAAAATATATATAACTATTCTACCAACTAATATAATTATTTAAGAAGTCCTAGTAGAATCAAATCTAAATTTACTTAATAATTCATGGCGACAAATTTCGAAGCTTTTTAGATTTAAAAAATAAAATTGAGAAACGCAGTAAAATGCTTATAACAAACGACTTGCTCCATTAAACATGATATATGCTGTATTAAAAATTGTATAATTTATGGAATGGCAGCTATTTATATTAAATTTAAATGAAAGGTTATCATCCACGTCGTGCGGGTTAAGCCTACACACAACGCCTGATCATGTCTGTGGACTTAAAGATATAGTAACATTTTAAGATTTCCTTATGAACGAATCACTGAGAAACTTAAAAAAGATCATCTATTTTTCACATTTCAATGGATTTTATACAGAGATCCAAGTTAGAATAAATCTGTCACAATTCCCTAATTTACTTTAAAATTCCTATCACCATTAAACATAACAACGCTTATTAATAAGAGTTCTTATTAAACTTATTAACATGTTTTTTTTGTCTGTATAAAGATAGATTGGTTTTTAATTAACATTGATCCAATTTATAAGAGTATAATGTGTATTAATAGATTGGCAAATCGTCGATTAATGAAATATATTAAAACTAACCCTAGACTGAATGATCTATGAGGGCGAAAAAATTGTTTTCCCAAATAATTATTTCCATTAAAACTAGAAAAGGAAACACAATTTTAAATAGTGACCACTGATCTCACTCATAAAGCAGTAATAATTATACGTTTAAGCCCAGTTTAATCAATTCCAAGGCCTCACACAATGACATAGAAAATGGTTTTAATAATATCATTCGGCAGAAATTAAAATTCTTTTGACCGAGCTGAAGAAATAAATTTAAAATTAGGGATAAATACGGTTGAGAGAGATCAGTCCCTTCTTTTGAGGAAAACTAACAATCAAGTAATACTCAATATACGTGCTCAAAACAGAACATTAACATAATTATAAGTAATTTTGTTTAAGGGGAACGGCTAAGGCGGAGAGTAGTTGGATGACGTCAGGGATTGCTGAGGAATTTCCAAGGTGAGTCAGAAGAGGGCGGTTGAGTCAAAGTTCCCGGAGTAAAGTCGATTCCTTTGGCCAAAGAAGAACAACTCCCAGTGGAAGGCAAAGTGCGTTTATATAAAGATGTACCGTGACGACATCATCAACATTTTATAATAAGTCTGATCACTCAGGACACAATATTAGAGCTCCATACAATTTATATAAAACAAGTTAACCTTGATCTTTACTGAGAACTTACACATTTGGGTTTTCCTTTCACTTATTGTGCGTCACTTACCATTCCACTTAAAGAATTTTAAAAAACTCTTCCTTAGTCATCTTGGGAAAATATGATGATGTAAATTATTTAATGTTTTATTAAACAAATAGTTTAGCTAACGACTGGGGGTTAGTTTTAGGAGATTTCCCTTAAGGGAAATCAGCTATTGAGGTTGTACTCGTGACACGATTTTTCAAAAAATTTCCTCAAATGTCCATCGATCCTACCTAGTAAATCACGAAAATGAGGTCTGTTCAAAACTATATATATATATATATATATATATATATATATATATATATATATATATATATATATGTCTGCTAACGCTCATCAAAAAATTGTATAGAATCAATCTTATTGAAAATTAAATTTACTACAATTATATATGTTCTATACATTTATTCTCTATCTTGAATATTAACTGAGATATTTGCATTTTATTAAATGTGGGCCGATAACGGACGAGTGAGTTTCCAGCCTAAAGCAAGTTCGGCCGTAACTGTTCGGCTCTCGTATGGAGATTTCTCTATTATATAACTTCACGTGGGAAATCTGCTTAGTTTACGTAGCCACTGCGTGACGGACTTTTTATTAATGACTAGCTAAATCAAAATCGAAATTGACTGCTAAGAGAAAACCAAACTAAAGAAATTGAGAATTTTATTCCTGAGGTACTCATACTAAATTCAGAAATACAAATAAACGAATTCATGTTGCTGGTTTAATAAATCTAAACAATAAAACATTTTGGAGACTGATATTCTTATTACATAACTCTGTCTGTAAGACAGAAGAGTATTCATTCTATGTGTATTTCTTTTGTAGTCAAGAAAAAACTTTGAAACCTCAAAACTAACCAAAAAACAAAGGGAACTACTGCATTGATGTACAATTCTATTGCCAAACTGTTTCCAACAATATATTTTATACATAATTTAATCATGAACGAGTTGTTGAAGCAACTAAAGAACATGTAAGAGCAGAACTTGGAGGAATTGAACAGCAAGAGATTGTTGCACAACAGAGGCTTGCTCATAACCGATACCAAAGTCAGCCAGGTAACATCTCTTACCTAACTTCATCTTCACGATTTGTGGACGCCCTTATTATTAAGATGTAATAAAGTTCATAGCCGGTTTTGCACGTAATTCCCTAACTTGGATTATTTAAGATACAGAGCATAACAGATAATAATAGTCGCTTAACTCCATTAGCCAGAAATCAATTTTAATGAAATTTTAAAATCATTTTTATTACTTTTTATAGAATTGGAAAGTAAATACTAATTGAATCCAATATATAATTTAAACTTCAGACAGGAAAGAATACTTTTCCGAGGCTCAGGTTAGCCATTCAATCTCACATGGTAAATCTAGATGGGCGAGGTCGTCCCTCGCCTAGCCAATAGACATTTATTTAGTGACGAACTAATTAAATAAAACCCTTAGTCCCACTCAGGCTAGAAAAAGTCCGTCACGCAGGGGCTGCGTTAACTAAGCAGATTTCCCGCGTGCGTTACGTTTTTGCATTTATCTCAAAAATTAAAAGTTCATAGAGAACAATATTACAGACGAATGAATATATATATATATATGGTGTTATTATTTTTGGAATTTTGGTTACTGTTGGTGAACAAAATCTTAGTTTATGCCGATATATCGAGAATCTTTATTTTCTCTTCTTCAGGGCTGTAAAATTACAGGTACTACTTAATAATATTGCACATTGTTATTACGCATTATTGTAAAGATTCTCGAACTATCGGCATAAACTAAGATTTTTTTCACCAACATTAACCAAAACTCCAAAAAGAATAACAACACCATATATAAATATAACCTGGTCGAAAACATCAACACAATTATATCTATTTATATATATACATATATATATATATATATATATATATATATACAGTTATGAACAGACATCATTTTCGTCATCTTGTGGGTAGGATCGATGGACATTTGAAGAAAAATTTCGAAAATCGCTTCGTGAGTTCGACCTCAATAGCTTTCCCTTGAGGGAAATCTGCTAAAAGGGCGTAAATAAATAACTAAACTACGTAACATTGCATTGACGTATATATATATATATATATATATATATATATATATATATATATACACACACACACACATGGAAATTATACAAGAGGAAAGTATAAAAATAGGGCTGGACTTTCAATAATTAAGAGAAATTCCTACGTTTTCCAATACTGTCTATGACACACCTGATTATTGACACTGAAAAACCCCAACAGCAAAAACTAACAGTGATCAGATTAGTCAATGAATTCATTTTCTGAACAAAGTTGTCCTTCGTTATTAAGAAGTGTTATCAGCAATGCTGAATGATTATACTCGAATTGTTTAATGTCCTATGGACTCAAATTTGACATGAATATCCATCAAGGAGAATGTGGTATAATATTGTGTATTATCTCCATGCTCTGTAGTAGAAAATATTCAGTATGCAATATGTATCGATTGTTTCTGAGATATGTTGCCCCTGATTTTTCGTTCGGGATTAAATAATAGTTTTATTCCATGTAATACGTCAGAGGGTGGGCTGCTCTTTAGAATGCATAATTAATGGCCGTGACAGGCCGAAGACGAATACAAACTGAGCCTCGTGATGATGATGATGACGATGCTATTCTGGGCCTTGCTACAATCCATTACAACTGGCCTTGGGCGGAGGCTTCATCAGGTAGAGAGGTTCACCGTGACAAATCTATGATTGCTCTTGTCCCCTCCCAGAGGGCAGTAATCCCATCATCAGAGAGACATATACTATAGTGATGAGTCAAAAGGAGAACGGGTCTTAAGGTCGAGCGACTGGGTTCTTAATGACCTTACAGAAAAAAGAACATTACAATAGCCGAGAGAATGGTTTGAGAACATTATAAGAATGACGTACAAAAAATAAATCTGTTCTAAGCTGGGCGAGGTATATAGAAGGCAACAGGTGTTTTTGACAATGAGCTTGAATTTATCCTAATGAAAGTAGAATCCTTCAGTGTGTTACTGAGAAGCTCAGTAGAGTCCTTTCTTTCTGAAAGAATAGAGAAGAACTTCTTTGTCTCACGCAGGTATAGTGTTTAGCCTTTATTTATTTACAACAAAAAAATAAATGATTATGAAGAACGCAGCAAACGTTTATCCCTGGTTCTGATTTGGTTGCCGCTCCATGTAGCAATAAAATCGGGAAAGCCCTTTGAATATTTGCTTAAAGATAACTGACCATAAAATTACCCGTTATTAGCAGATTTCCCTTAAGGGAAATCAGCTATTGAGGTCGTACCCAAGACGCGATTTTTGAAAATTTGTATAGAACCAATCTTATTGCAACTGTAATGTTCTATACATGTCGTGATTATTATCCGAGATATTTGCATTTTATTTAGTTTCCGGCCTTCAGTAAACCCCCACTCCTACTCATGTCATATTAACAATAAGCTTTTATATTATGAAGCACTTTATTTGAAGTCTAAATACCTAATATTGCTATAATTGAACTTTTATGTTTTGAGAAAAATGCAAATACGTGGCGCACGTGGGAAATATGTTTCGTTAATGCAGCCCCTGAGTGACGGACTTTATTTAACATTTTTTGGTGCAATGAACTAGCTTTTTTGCGTAAATAAAATACTTTACGTATGTTAAAATGCAGGCAGATGCTGATCAGTGCAATTTTCTAGTAGATATTCTTGTTACACATTGGTAGTATATCACCATTGGTGGTCGTATTAACACCATTGTGAAAAATATATTTTTTAAAATACTAAAAGGTTGACCCCAACTTTACAAGCTGCTCCGTCTCAGAAAGAGACACACAAATGCAGGTAGGGGAATAGTGCATTCACCTTCAATTTTGGGGTTTCCTCCAAGTAAGTGACCAATATAAAAAAATAAGGTGTTTGAAGTATGGGGAAGTGGTAGTAGTTAACTCAGGATTGGTAAGTAAAGAATTAAAATATCTTATACTATTTAATCTACAAAATAAATAAAATCCTTAGTCCCACCCTGGCTAGAAAAGGGTGGTAACCTATAGATAACCCGTCCCAATTAGCCTTAGTTGCAAAAAGTAGACGTTAATAAATAAATAATAATAACCTACTAAAAAATAGACGGATCAACGATTGAAGAGCTTCCTCTTAAATAACAATAATCAACAAATTCTTCTTATACTTAAGAAGTTTTTAAAAATTCTTTTAAAGGGAGTCTATAACATGATTAAGAAACTTTCAAATGTAGAACCGTCAACAAATGAGAGAGATCTTAAGTAATACAACAATCTCGCAAATAAAAAAAGAAAATATTTTCAATATATAAATCCGACTGGGTATGCAACCAACCGAACGGTTTATTCTGTCAAAAAAAGGTAAATAAAAAGCCAGTTTTACATTTAAATACTAGTATAATGGAGCATGCAACTACATAGTCAAGATCGCGTGTTCTAACATAACAGAAAAATTATACCTTTTCATTTTACATTACAAAAAATGTTATACTTCACGAATAATGACGATGCATTATTCTTTTATGATGTGGAACTAATGAATATGTATTGATTGACGGAAAAACTACACTAATTTCAAGATGAAATTTTCAAACTGTCTGAAGTTAATCAAAAGTCCGTCAAGAGGGGGGATCCTTAAACTAAGCAGATTTTCCCACGCGAAGGTCCACAAAAGATACAAGCTGGTAACGAATAATAAGTGAATAAATGAAAAGGGTAATGAGAAATATTTCAGTCCATTTACAAGTCAATAATCTCTATAACGGAAAACGTCTGAGATCTAAACAAACAGGTCAGCCAAACACGCAGAGCTTAACGGATAGACAGAAATATTCTAGGACGGAAAGAAAAACAATTAATGAAATATATCTGAATATAACGTATTAATTTTATTGAAAACTATTTACTATAGCTAGTACTGTAATCCATAATGTATCAGAATAATTTTAATCTTAATCACACAAACTTTAGTAATCCAAGAACAAAAGGGGGGGGGATCAAAAGACTTTATTTGCATGTATCTCACAAAGTAAAAGTTCAATGAAAACAATATTTGTTTGTATACTTAACCTTGTAATGAAGTGGCTCTTGATATAACAGCTTATTATTAATATGGCATGAGTAGGAATGGAGGTTTATTGAAAGCGGAAAACAATAAAATCCAAATATCTCGGTTAATATTCAATGATACACGAAAAAAGTATAGAACAACATTCATAGATCATCTAATTTACAATAAGATTAGTTTTATACAATTTTTCGATCCGACGTACAATAACGGAGATATTCGAATTCTGAAAATTGCTCCCCAACCTCTAATCCCCTCCCTCCCACTTGTCCGATTTCTACCATTAGCGAACTTGATCTTTATTTTTACATTTAAACAATTAAATATCAAGGTTGGTAACGATCAAATACAAATTGCGGCCACTATTGGGTTAACAGACAAATGTATGTATAATTTTGAACGGACCTCATTTTAGCAGATTTCCCTTAAGGGAAATCAGCTATTTAGGTCGTACTCATGACGCGATTTTCGAAATTTTTCTTCAAATGTCAATCGATCCTACCTAGGAGATGACGAAAACGAGGTCCGTTCGAAACTGTATGTATATATATATATATATATATATATATATATATATATATATATATATATATATATATATTTTAGCGGTCGTCGCAATGTTTGTCCTAATGTTACCAAACTTGATATATAATGGTTATATACAAAAAGAAAGATCAAATTCGTTAACGGCTGAAATAGGATCTGGTGGAGGGGGGGGGGGTTAGAGGGGGAGAATTTCGTAAATTCTTAATATCTCCGTTATTATGCGTCGGATCGAAAAATTGTACAGAACCAATCTTATTGCAAATGTAATGCTCTATAAATGTTGTTATGTACATTTATACACTATCTTGACTATTAACTGATATATTTGCATTTTTTAGTTTTCGGTCTTCAGTAAAGCCCCACTCCTACTCATCTCATATTAACAATATTCTAGTATGTTATGAAGTACTTTATTTGAAGCTTAAATACCAAATATTGTTCTCATTAAACTTTTTAGTTTTGAGATAAATGAAAATACGTGGCGCACATGGGAAATCTGCTTAGTTAACGCAGTTCTTGCATGACGGACTTTTCGTCATCTCCTGTGCAGGATCGATGGACCTGAGATGTGACATGGAAAGTGATTAGGTCTTAATTCGCAGAACGCGGAGCTAGATAGATCTCGTGAAGAAATACAACAAGAAAAATAAATGGATAATTTATGAGGATACAGTAGCAGAAGCGGGAGATGTGGCGGTTTAAATGCAGCTGTGAGGCCTAGCTAGCAGAGGTAGAGTGCAGTGTTTTACATAAGAGGTGGAGCTCTGATTACGTAAGCACGGGGCGGTTCAACCCCAGGGCCAAGGTTCTCTTCAAAGCTATTCCGTGCAATTCTATAATGCATGCATGCACCTTCTATAATGCACCTTCAACTACTCCAGAAAATAGGTTATATTCCGCCAGATAACTGCCAGCAGTCAAATAAACAGGACTTCAAAGTTGGAGGGCAGACCGTCTTAAAGGAGAACAAAAAAAAAATTTAAGCTTTTTAAGTGGTAACTTAAGCTCAGCGACAAACTATAAGGAAGATCGGTTTTATAAAGAGATCTTTGTTAGGTTTAAATTTTGATCATTCAGGAGAAGAGTTACTTGTAGTGGATCAGAAGCAATACCGAAATATGTCATATGTATGGCGAACCCGGCATCATCTATGCCAGGTATGGGCAACCTCTGACATGTTGTGGGCCAAATTTTAGTGTGCAAATACGTTGGCGGGCCGCTTTTAGAAGTAGTGCATTTTAAAGTAGTGTTCATAATTTTGAATGATAGATATCAGACATGAAATTATACGACAATGTAATTACCATACAATTTATTAAAATAAAAAAATGAAATGAAAAAAAAGGTAGAGCATTATAATTGAATCGGAAAATTTCGTATTCTTACAAACAACGAAAGTTAAATAACGACACCGAAATCAATGAGACACTTGAGCTTGAATTAGGGAAACTAATCCATTGATGTTTGGATAATTCCACTAATATAAAGACGAAAAGAATTTTTCAAATTATCGTCATTCAGCCTTGTGCCATGTTTTGATTTATTAACATTCATCATTGAAAAGAACTGTTCGCATTTATAAGTACTGCCAAACGCGCGAATCTCTCCTCATCTTCCTCATTTGGAGTAAGTAGTGTCATATTTTTGTTTAATTGGGTTTTTTCAAAACGTCTCGCGGGCCGATCAAACCTTACCGGGGGCCGGTGGTTGCCCAAATATGTCAAAAGAACAGGATCCGACAGACTGCTCGGAAAAAACCTTTGTTGTCTAGACCGAGTGGAAAGGAAGGAGCAGAACTTGGTGGATGGACAGAACATGTGGAAGCAAGGTGTGTGCAAATGGGGCACCATGCTGTCTGAAGAACATGTTGTTTTTTATCCTCTCCTTATAGTAACCCTATGAGAAGTTATTTATTTGAGTAAATGTTCCATTGCCGCATGGTATATGACATGTATGATTGATTATGTTTAAATACATTTTTACAATATATACAATTTAATGGGTTATTAACATATAATCAAATATAATAAATTAAAAATAAAATTATGAAATAAGGAAGATAATCACAAATAAAATGAATAAATTATTATGAAAAAAACAAATTAAATAAAGCTATACTCAACGGATGTTACGGTTTTTTCTTTTCATTAATTTGCAAGGTAAATATATTGAATTATAGTTCTCATTCCTCATAATCAACTTCTATTCTAAGTCTGGCCTGCTTCCTGTAAGGACTGCTGCGCCTGAATGGGGAAATGCAAAACTATAAGGTCTAGATATCTAAAAACGTTTTACATACCTAAGAGACGAGGCAGTTTGATCCTCAGTTAATTGTTCTATTGGTATTCAAGATTGAATTAAAAAGAGCCATAACTTCCAAATAATTGCAAACACTTTTAGCGCCTTTATGCCTTTAAGCCAGTCAACAATATATTTCATCAATTTTATTAGTTATTTCTAAATAGTGTACGATAAAATGTATGAAAATACGATTCGGGAATTTTTGGTTCTTGTGGTGTGACCTTTGAAATTATTGACTGAGACGAGTTGTGCGCTGGCTTTAATACATCGGAATTATAGAAGTGATTCCGATTTTATTTATAAAATAACTTTATCTAATTAGCAATTTAATTCATAAAGTAACTTTATCTAATAAATAGCAGTCATCAATTCAATTAAAACTTAAGGATTAATTAAGCGTTGGATTAATTACTTCCCCCTTTCTGATATAAATAAATAAATAATAAAAAAAATTTCTGTAGAGTTAAATACTATTATTTTTTTTATTTATTTATTAACGTCCTCTTATGTAACTAAGGCTAACTGGGACGGGTTATCTACCCTTTTCTAGCCAGGGTGGGACTAAGGATTTTATTTAATGAATTCCGGCACTAAATAAATTCCTATTCCCCAGGCGAGAATCGAACTAGCCACTCTAGGTTTACCATGTGAGATAAAGGTCAACGCTTTAACTCACATGGCTAACCTGAGCCCTGAAAATAAATACTATTAAACACAATAATTTACTATTCGCTTCAATATGGAGAGATGTTAAAATAATAATAACGTCTTAAAATCAACTCATCTGTGAACTTTCATGTTCTCAAAATTAATAATTCGATTTAAAGTAATCCCCTAGTGAAAGATTTCTATCTTGACAAAGAATTACTCGCTGTGACTTCATAACTAGAGTAAACTGGATAAGAAGACGAGATATAATAAATACAATTTTTGTACGAACACACAAAATAGTAAATCGAAAGCTACATAATGACCTAATCATTCTTATTAATGCTAAAAAATGAACAATAGTGAATAAAATTATAATTAATCCCTAACAGTGTAGGGTTATCGAAAGGAGCTAATAATTATTTGGTTGAAAAGATTTCCTTCCGAGAATGATGAAAGGGCCATTATTTGTTCATAAAGACGAATGGCTGTTATATCAGAGCAGGTTATGCCGAGCTGGAAGAGAGTTCCTTTGGATCCGGTGGGGAAGGGAAGGTTTTCATGTCGCCCGGTGAAACTTTCAAAAGGAGAAAAAGCTGCGGTCCTGCAAACTAGAATGAAGTTGCGGCTTTAGCCAGAAGTACTGCATCACCTTGCACTTCCGAGGCCTTAGGGCAATATTCACTTACACCTATTGCATATGTATGGAGTAATTGGCAGTGTGTGGCATATCAGGATCCTTTAAGCACTGTTGATAACAGAATTAAAATATATATATATATATTCTTTATAAAGCTAACTGGAGAGAGCTCAAAAAATGCTCAAACTCAAAGACAGGTATGCAAACCCTTACATAAGTTTGCTATCTGTATAGTACATTTAGAATGTCAACACCATAAACAGTGCTCAACTAAAAAGTCCGTCACGCAGGGACTGCGTAAGCTAAGCAGATTTCCCTCTTGAAGTTTTGCAATAGATAAATCTACATACTGGTAACACTTAACACAAACGTGAATATCAAGTGAATAAATACAAACGGTAAAGAGAAATCTTTCATTCAATTTTAATAACCTCCTAACGGAAAGCGTCTGCACTGTAAACAAACAGGCAACCTATCAGGTCTGAACAGATGGATACAAAATATTCTTCACCGAAAAGAAAAACAATTATTCAAAAATATACGAATATAACATATTAATTTTATTGAAAACTATTAAATAGCATCAATGATTATTTTTATTATTATTTATTAACGTCCACTTTTTTGCAACTGAGGCTAATTGGAATGGGTTATGTACAGGTTACCTTAGGCTTTCTAGCCAGGATGAGACTAAGGATCTTATTTAATGAATTCCGTCACTAAATAAATTCCTATTGCCCAGGCGGGAATCAAACTCACCACTCTAGGTTTATCATGTGATTTTGTAGAGTAAACATGTGACACATTTTTATCTAATTAAACCTTGTTCACAGGTTGTCTATAGTTCAACTATTTCAATTGCAGAATTATGTCTTTAGTCAATTAGCTGCTCAATTGCCTCACGATGATGAATGGGTATAGTGCAACCTAAGCCTCGGTGATGACACAGCAGAATGGTTTTTAGAGTGCCACCTTGGAGTTACCTCAAGCATAGAAATTCAGTGCTTTCTGGGTAATCCTTCTGGGAGGACATGATTTGATGTGCGTTGTGGCATTTCCAACCGAAATGTACTCCTACATTTGTATTTAAGTAGCTCCGCAATATGTCACGGTAGTGAAATGCCAGGGATCTAACATATATTACAATTTATTTTAAAAAAAAAAAAAAAAAAAAAAAAAAAACATTTTATGTCAATCTGGGCGATTCGAACATTCACCTTCAGGCTCTAAGTTCAGCTTCCTACCACTGTTATTCTCGAATAAAGGTAAACAAAAGCTCTAAATAGAGCTCCTAATGCTCTATTTTAAAATTAAACAAATAAACAAAATAAATGTGTTTTTCGCTCAGCAATGGTGGGTGGAAGCCAGTTGGCGGTAACCCGAGGACAAACTGGCATAATTTCAAAACTAAGGGTAACAATGACCTGGCTATAAAATGACAGGAGAAGCTAAGAACGCATTATGCTCGTCTTGGAACTACCAGACAAACACGGTTAGAGAGATAACACACTGGTGACTAGGGGTAGCCCTTTTCAGAGTAGCCAAATGCTTTTACCCTTATCTATGCGATCGTACATCTATAGAAAAAAATGTCCCTTTAAATAACTCATGTTAACATAAATTTCTGAAGGTTAAATATATCCACCATCTGTTCTATCTGTTAGAACCTATTTTAAGCAGCTCTGCTGCATACTGCAGTTCCCCAACGCAGTATGCTGATAGAGGTTTAATGAGCAGACTACAGCAACACATAACAAAGTCTTCTTTTAGCAGATTTCCCTTAAGGGAAATCAGCTATTGAGGTCGTACGAGGAGATGACGAAAATGAGGTCCGTTTAAATATATATATATATATATATATATATATATATATATATATATATATTTGACTGTTACCGCTCTAGCGGTCGCAATTATTGTTTAATCGTTGCCAAACTTGATATTTAGTCGTTTTATGTAAAAAGTCAGATCAAGTTCGTTAATGGCTGAAATCGGACCAGAGGGTGGGGGGTTTAGAGGGAATGATTTTCGAAAATTTGAAATATCTCCGTTACTATACGACGGATCGAAAAATTGTATAGAATCAATCTTATTGGTAATTAAATTTCCTATAAATTTATTCTCTATCTTGAATATTAACCGAGATATTTGCATTGGTTTTACATGTGGGGTTGGTAACGGGTGTTAGTTTCCCACCAAAAGCAAGTTCGGCCGTTTTCGTAACTGTTTGGCTCTCGTAAAATTTCTCTATTGAGATACTTCACGTGGGAAATCTGCTTAGTTTACGCAGCCCCTGCGTGACGGACTTTATTATATTTGCGACATAACTATAATTACACAATAAATCAAAATAAGAGGGGAAAAATTGGCAGGAGTTCGTAAGGAGATTCACAGTAAAGGGCGACGTCTTAAAGCTAGTGGACCACACGCAGCCAAGACTGCCAACCTATCAATTGGAAATATACAAAAAACTCGGATTGTTATGAGATCAACAGAGAAAAATACGATATAAATTCCATAATAATAAGTAGTTCAACAAGATCTATGTCACTAGAATCTCATTTACATACTACTAGAGAAGAAAAAAATACATTCATGAATTCAGTCTTGTTTTTATATAAGTCTCACATTCCCTTTAATATATTTTCATATCATTAAGTAACAAGCCAAACTGATGAGTATCTTTTATTGACACTTCATCAGTTATTCCTTCATTTTGTTTGTTTTTATAAAAGATATCTAGTTTTTTTTCTTTTGTTAGCAAGCTTTTACGGTCAACACGGCAAACAGATTCGTTCAGGGAATTGCCTTCTTTATAGTTCTCTTTTCCTACGACTAGATTATTACTTTATTTAATTCATTCATAACTAAATTAACACAGAAACTATGGAATTCATTAGTTCCTTTATCAAAGAGATAATTCGAGACTGAGTTGTAAAGATATATTTCGAGAACCTCTCTTTCAACTGACATCTAAATTTACAGCCTTTTCAATTTATAAGCTTTAATTGTCAAATGTTGAGAAAGCTTAAACACATTTCATTTCTATGTAGCCATATTCGGATTTTAAATGCATCTAATGTAGAAGATGATAAAATTTAGAGAAGCAAAGCTTCATAGTTATTAAAGGATTGTTGGTATAAACTCCTCAAGCACCCTGGGCTTTCTTTGTATCCCCTAAAGGAGGTAGAATACAACGGTAAGGTGAGAGCTCTTGCAGAAAGTGTGTCAGGCTGAAGGAAAAATGCAGGCGGCAACTAGAAAGCAGATCTCATGGCCTAATTATTATCTCTGCTGCAGGTAACCATCGTTGGCCAGGGGCCAGTTTCTACTCGTCCGACTGGCCAGCTCTGTAGCCTGTTCCATTCTACGAGAAAGTCCTTTCTGTGCGTTTAGCTGGGCGGGACAATCGCATGTGCCACATTCTAAGGCGAGAAACAAAATGAATGAAAAAAACTACAAAGGTTTTTGAAATCCTTGTGTGTTTTTCCAGAAATTCGCTAAGCAGGAGCTACTACGCCGATTTACCACTTTTGGCCACGACACTCAAACGGTTGTCATCTCATATTTGTACTAACACATTAAGAACCATATGTGGCACCAGACAGTGAAATTTAAGCTATTTGTTTAGTGATATGGCAGCTTTAATGAAAATCATTTGAAAAATAATAGAAGCATACTACAGACTGAAATTTCATAATAACTAATATTACTTTTTTTAAAATATTTTATAAGTAAGTAATTTTACAAACTTAGGATTTTGATGTTTAATGCGCCCGCTAAGTGATTTCTCAAGAACCATGATCCGTTAGCTGGAACAACTTGTTTTCATATGTTCTAACAAATAAATAATTTTTTTTTTTAAATCAAAAAAAGTATTAAGATCCTAAATAAATTATTACAAAAAATAAAAATTAATTTCACGAAGTCAATCGTGTTTAAATGATTACATATCCTCAAAAATAAAATAATAATTTAAATTTTACTTTATAATTTACTTAGTTTAACTTGAAAAAGTCATATCTGCATAATGAGAAATACTCATTGGAAATAATACTTCCCTACATTACAGTCTATTAAACCCGAAATTGAGTATGTATTTCTAGTTGGAATTTAGCCAACAAACAAAGTATTATTTAAATACATTATACTCATTTTTTATTCTAAATACTATTTTTATTTTTGGTATTCAACTTATTTAATATCTAATACTGAAGTAATTTATAGCGTGGTGTGTGCTTTATTTGAATTGCAGCATTAGGATCGGCGCGGCCTTCATATAGATATGACATCATAGGCCAGACCTCCTTTAACCGTGCCGTCATGCTTCATATATTTATTTAGATGGACTTGCTCATACATCCAACTATGCTAATGAGATGGAACATTTTTTTTTTAATAAAAAATAATTTAATCCATGGCTTTCATAAAAACGATGCAGAAGAATTTGAAATTCTATAATTTCATCATCAGCTGGTATTTAGTATAGAGTAAAACATTTTTGCTAGAAATCTAATTCAATGATAATGGAAATTTAGTCATAACCTTACAAAAAAAAAAAAAAAAAAAAAAAAACCTTATTGATTCTTTTCTTGAAACAAAAAATAATAATACCACACATGTACTTTAACTGCTTGAGGAATAAAAATAATAAATACTTTGACCAACGACGTTCCGTGAAAGCTGTGCCATTTCCTGGAGTAAGAGCAAACCAGAATAACGGGCCCGGGGACCGTTGACCTCAATCGAATTTTATTAACTTTGGTATTGATAATGATGAAATATATTACAACTTTTAGTAGCTTCTTAGTTAAAAAAAAAATAATTCGTACAATAATAAAATGCAAAATATTTTTATGGAAATAAGACCTACTTATTTTTAAAAAAAGTTCACAATTTTATATCTTGTTTTCCTTGTTTTTATGTACGAGAACTGAGAGAGGAATGCTTGAAGTAAAGACCAGCTGTTGAATGTTTAGAACAGGTGATAGTCAGCACCTGGAGCAGCTGTCAGGATCTGTTGCCGCCGCCACACAATTTTTGTTGTCACTTATTTTTATTCTGTACATACATGTTCATTTTTTTAGATACACAGTTCTTTGCAGAAGTACGTCGGCTTTCATGAAATAAATAGTAGAATAAGATTGAATGATGAAATATATAATAAAATGATTTAATTGACATATTAAAAAAAATAAAATGAACTTGTCTATGTTGTCAGTGAGTTGATAATTTGTTCAATAATGAAGAAAAAAAAAAGATGATGAATCAATATAATAAAACAATCAAATGAAACTTCATGAAAACTCTACAAGATGATATTCAAAAAATACTGATTATTTATAGCTAATTTTAATCAGAACTATTTGTTATAAACTTGTCATGGCGCTATTATAATTGAATAATTTCTTATTATCTTTTTAAATGAAATTTTCTAAAATTAACTTTTGTACATTATTATATCTCTAAATGGACTTGTTTTAAGATACAAGAAATTTTTTAAAAAAAGATAGTGTTTTAGGTAAAACAGGAAAACGTTATTTGTATTTGTTAATGCAGGATTATAAGAACTACCTTACAAAAAAAGAAATTTTCGTCTTTGAAAAAAATTGATTCTGTTGCAAAACATTTAAGAGTAAAATTAATTACTCCAGCAAGCTATACAAATACGTCATACTAAGTTAATATTGTTATATGAATCCTATCTTAAGATCGAATGTAGTACAGTATTATAGTTATATTTTTATGACTGAATACGAAATGAGAAAATTTTCTTATTTTTCTATCTTGGGTGCAAATATTTTAGACATCCATGTGCACGTGTTTTACGATGTTTCAAATAAACTTAACTTCTTTTATTCAAAGTTACTGAAATATTAGTATTGTTAATTAAAATTCTAATGAATTATTATAATAGTAAGATTAAGTTGAATAAGTTCAATAATTGCTAGAATATATTTGAAAAATGTTACACTGGGGTGCACAAGAATATAATAAAACACAAATTTCAATAATTTATTTATAAGGACTTGTAAGAAAACTTTGCTTGTTAAATAATTCTATTTATTAAAGTCACCAAAACCAAAATTGTAACATGTTGATCTCCGATGCCAGTTGGTGTAACTAAGAGGAACCTTTGAGACTTGAAGAGATATCAGTCGGCTGTAGGCAAACATGAAGCTGATAATGGGGGAGTGCTGGGGCGAACTTCCGACGATACGATAACGCTTATCAGCTTGCCGCCCGCATGCGGTGTCAGGTGGCTCGCATCAAACCACAAGGCTACCTCTGCGGTGTCTGGGCCAACCGACCCTTGAAATCGGGGGAATATTAATATATTCAGGCAATTATCGTATGGATAGTGGTAGGTATCTGTGACAAATGTAAGAGAAATAATTTTCGTTGAAATAAAATTTTATTTTTGAATAATATACAAAAATAAAATTATATCTAATCCTTACTGAGACCAATTAAAGTATTACAGGACAAAAGAAAGGATCTTTAGGCCTCAAACAGCTATATTTAAAATAAGGAGAATAAATATAGCTGTTTCAGACCGAATGATTCTTTCTTTTATCCTATAATACAAAAATAAAATGTTATAATTAATTAATTTTATTTTAATTTGTTAGTTGTTTTTTTTCATTTTTACGCTTAATAACAGTGGTAGATATTCACGTTTTACATTACAGCCAGTCCATTTACGAACACAGTCTTTAACTACACAGAGATATTGATTGAGTTTGGAAAAGATCAAGATCAGTCAGTCACGTGGTAGTTGACAAAACATTAATTTGATCAAGTAAACGTTTTTACCATCAAAATTATTGGGATAATTCAATATATGTAAAATATATTTAAATATTTGTTAAACTTAAAGTATTACTTAAACATAATTTTCAAATACATAGTGAACATTTAAAAATCCTGAAACACCATATATACTGTTTAATATGTCCTGATTGCTTTTAGTACCACTTTAGTACACTTGTGTACATGTTATATAATTAACAGTGCACACGGATCTATGTTGAATTATAATAATGGTAATTGATACAAACAGCACCTAAGTACAATATACACTAAATGAAAGAGTGGTATACTGTAAGGGTTTTATTGTATAAGGTTACAATGTAAATTACTCAACAAATTTAAAGACTGAAATTGAATAGTTTTCAAAATCTGGTTAATTGTTAAAGATTTGTCATTCAATTCAAGTTTACTGATAGACAAATCTTGAGAATGGACTCCTTATTAGTCGACAAATGAATATTATCTCATGCACACTTTTCAGTACTTCAATCTTGGAAGTCTTGACTCTGACCTGGAATTCAGAGATTCAGTTTGTTTTTTCTTATTTAAACAAAAAGAGCCCTGAAATAAAAACATGACTAATCCCGTTATTGGGGGAAAGTACCCTGCGTTCTGCTTTCATTCTCCAACAAATCCCCAGTTTAGAGAAGTTTATTCTACTTCAACTTTTCCCCGAGAAACGTTTCCAATTTTTTTTTATTTTTTATTTTTATTTTATTTTTATTTTTTTATTCGAAACCTAAATCCTGGACTAAATTATTGAGATTCGAGATGTGTATGGAATACAGCGCAATCAGCAGAAACAATATTGGTTGAGCTAACAGTTTGTTAAAGGTTCAGTGAGTTGTGACTCATTTTTTACCAAATCATGCACATTGGTGGACACAAAATTATGCAATTCAGAATATATTGTAATACGTTAATGAAAACTAAGCCAATAATTAATTCTTGCTCTGTAGAGAGATGCCAATAGTTTCTGATAATGTCGTCAATCTTTCATATCGTTTTAAGATCTTCATTAGTGGATTCGTAAGCTGTCATTAAATCCAATTAAATAAATAGATATTCGTGAAATATTACCCCCAAAACATTTAATAATCCTTAGAGATACTTAGTATTGATAGCCTCGAAAAACTACACATGATTTACTGCTTCATCACGTCAGCAAGCATAAGTGCTGATGGACCACACTCCAGTTAAATATTATATTGAGACGGAAAAGGGTTTATAGAATGCTTTTAGTTATGTTTTATGTACTATATTTTACTATTTACACTATACTGCTTTTTTTTTTTGTTTTCTTTATTGTCTTATTATTGTTGATCTCAAGAACTTGGATTTAATTATTTATTTAAAAAAAAACAAATTGATATTTGTTTATTTAATTTGTACAAGATGTAAATTTTTAACAAATAAATATATATTCTATTCCATTTAATAATCCGAAATATCTGACTGAATTTAGGTTATTCATTGAAATTGTCTAATCATCCATTTATTTTGCCTGAGTGTCATGGAAACCTAAACAAAAAACTAGGTATTCTAAATTTCTTCGGAACTGGTTTAACTTAGATTCATCACCGCCATTTTCTTTTTGGATCAAGAACAATCCAAAGCTGAGAAGGTTCCTTGATTCTTAGTGATGGCATCTATGTTCATTGATAGATTAATCCTTCGGAACTGATTGATATTTACTTTATTTAGTCTTTTATCCTTATTTTGTGACAAGCAGCCACCTCCCCATTAATTCTCCAAGAAAAGAATAAAATGGAATTCTACTGTAGACTAGCCCACTAAACTTCTCTTATCCAATATTTCTTCTCTCCCTACTCCAACTTTGAAAGGTTCCTCTGGGTGACATTAGAGGTATTTCGAGTCAGTGTGTTTATATCTGATCCTGTGACTTATGTTCAAAAGCTGAGAGATAGAGGGCGGGGGAGGGAGTAGACAGTGTATTACATAATGCTTGGGACGGTCTGGCCTTGGTAGTGCCCCGTACTCCTTCAACCATCCTGGAGTTCCGAGCTCTTTCTTCTAATAGTAACCATTGGGAAAGCTACAATATGTGCTCGACTATCTTGAATGTTGGACCCGATTCCACATATTGGACGAGACTTCAATGAATTCAGATCCAGTCCTTCCGAAATAGGAGGAACCAGACTGCAAATCTATTAGCGGAAGCAAGTACTTCTGTCACTGTTCTTTCCCTCGTTCGTTTCTGCGAAAATCAAGAATAGTCTGTAGATACAAAAATATCGGGCAGTTAAAGATACCTAAATTGTTTAGGATGGAAATGTGTCCATGATAGAAATAACTCGTTAATGGCTGAAATACGAGTGGGAGGGGGGGGGGGTTAGAGAGGGGAATTCCGAAAATCTTTAATATCCCCGTTATTATGCGTCGGATCGAATTTTTTTTTTTTTTTTTTTTTTTTTTTTTTTTTTTAGTTTTCAGCCATCAGTAAACTCCCACTCCTGCTCATGTCATATTAACAAAATCTAGTTGAATTATGAAGCACTTTAATTGAAACCTGAACACCAAATCGTGTTCTCATTGAACATGTATGTTTTGAGATAAATGCAAATTCGTGGCGCACGTTGGAAATTTGCTTAGATAACGCAGCCCCTGCGTGACGGACTTTACTATTATGAGTAGTGCTCCGTTTTACGAGTTGAGATACTATTACTTGCATAGATGCTTTAGCGTGTTACTTTCGGGAATTGTTTTCCTATCATTGGACTAATCCGTCCTCCGTGCTTCAGATCTGAAAGGAAATAACTATTGCGTAGGAAGTTAATGGTTACGCAAAAACGAAACTAAAAAAAAAATATATATATTTAAGTTGTCCAATCCAAATGCAAACGGCGCTGCTCAAGGATCGGGGTGAAAGGAACAAGGAAAAACAGGACTCTTATGGCGAAAATGTTGTACAAGGTTGTCCATGGCACAGGAGTGACTTAATTTCGAGCAAATGACCTAGAGGCATATAACATTACAAACAAAATTTGTACAAGGTAAGCTGGGCCCACTAAATAAGTTAAGGAGAGGGAATACAGAAGGCTCCTGATCTCTTTTTCCTCTATTAAAGTTAAATTAAGACTTTAGATTGATTCTATTTAGGGAATAATCTATTACATTAGTCATACACTTATTGTTGGTAATGATGAATGATAAAGTTTCATGACTCATTTTAATGATTCAAAGACCCTTTCACTTTTTGAAAAACGTTTAACTATATGATGACAGTAGTTGTTTTTTGTCTGAGATAACTCCTAAATGTAGATTCAGAATAAAAAGATATAAATAACAATTTATATAGATTATATGTAGGAATTAGTGAATTTAACTTTTATAAATATAAAATATTGTTGAGAAGGTTAAATAATGAAACTTCTATTCAGTGACTGCTTAAGCCTACTATTATGTGCCACTTAAGTTTGTAATCATGTTCAATCTCATCCCACCCCTTCCACACCAACTGAATAATGAAACTTCCTGATTAATGAGTATTTGACTGCTTGTATACTTCAGATATTTATCGAAACATTCGCCTTACACGTACAATTGCTTTGTAGATCACTTATTCAAGTGTCAATATTTTCATTTTAATTTTCGTTTCTTTTTTAAAAAAGAATTAATGGCCAGAATTATAAAATATCGTAAACTCGCTTTAAATAATTGAATATATTTTTCTTAGCATGACCAGTTATACCTAATGATAGCTTTAAATTTGAATATATATATATATATATATATATATATATATATATATATATATATGAATACACATACTCACACCCACACACACACACACACACACGCTCGCACGCACGCACAGAGGAATTTTGTGATGTTATATGCATAAAATATTCTTGGGGAAGATTGAGACCTCCCCCCAAATTTTCCCGCTTCGAAAGGGTTGATTTTTAAGGCGCTGTAAAGAAGAAATTAAGATCTATAAAATAAATTTAAAAAAATACACCTGAATTGCATAACACTAATGAACTTGTTTCTCATGAGATACAGTTTTTTCTTGTTTTATTTCTTTCTAGTCCGACCCTAAGTAACCTTAGAATAGTAAATCAAGGATAACTACCTAGTCCCATGTTTCATTCAGCAGTACTAGTAAGTAGTTATAAGTTCATTCAGAAGTACCTATAGGTACATTAATTAACACAGCGAGTGTCTTTATTAAAAGCAAGAAGTATTGAGATATATTTCAAATGAATTTAAAGCAGAGAGAATTGAATGGGGCATGAGAGTGTGAGGTGTCGAAGATAAGATAAAAAACAGGTTTCGAAATGCTTGGGGCGATAATTCGAAATAGTCAAAAGTCGTCAACAAGCCCATTCTGTAGCTCACTGTAAGCTACTTTCCTAAAAAGGCTGCCTTTTAAGTGGTTAACAACCGTAAAAAGTGAATTGGGTTTAAAGAGGATTTAAGTTATCTTAGTGGGTCAGTCGTCAGACTTATCAAAAGATTGTAGAGAAGAATGGTGTTAAACCTTCTGAAATTTATTTATGAGATATTGGTAGTGAAATCCTAATATTTTGAACTAAAACTTTGAGTTGAAATAAAAAAGAAGTTAGAGTAGGTGATAATTAAATATTATGCTTTTTCAGTACACTACCATTACATAATCACTTAATAGTAATTAACTATAATAAAGCTCAACAACCAAACACAGTCTGTAGTTAAAGATAATTTTTACCACACATCTTACTAAACGAACTGGTTATTAATTAATCGAATAAATTGATTTGTATTGAGAAACTAGACGAAAACTGCACTTATTAATTCATTTTCTAATTAGGTTTAAGAAATATATGAAAATATTTCAGCGGGCCATTTGTAAAAAAATTGCTCTAAAAATAATACTCATGCACAATTTGTTTTCCAGTTTGTCAATTTAATTTAAAAAGTTTGGTTGTTAAATCCTTTCATTTTGGACTAAATATACCCTTAAAATACATGTGAAACCACGATATCTCGAAAAAATAGAACACGAATTATTTTATACGCTTATTTCATTAGCATTCTACGACTTACATTTGCATGCTTTGCATGGGCTTACAGATAATCTTGCTAAGGAATCTCGAAACAATAAAGAAAAACATGAAGTGGACTAACCACATCCCTTTTTATAATCGTATGGCACTGAAAGTATAATTTATATAATCTACTTAATTCTGAAAAATCTAAAGCCAGATAAGGATGACCAAATCAGGTTAATTAACCTCAAAATCTGAGAGGCAATTTTTTAAAAACAACTTAATATATGCTTTAAGGCTGTAAAAAGTTATTTTCTTTCAGAGAAATTCTTAAGCCCTTAATTTGAGGACCTGGCCAAAGTCAAGCACAAATCCAGTTCTACGTGATTGCATGAAGCCATGGCAATTAGATTTGTTCCGAAAGTCTTGGAATAGTTAATATTTTTTCAGCCAGTTATAAAAGATTGATTTTAAATCTTGTTGACTAGTTTTCCAACATGGTGAGAAAAAAAAAACTTTACTTATATGAATTTTTATTTATATCATTTTTACTACAGGAATCTACCGTGACAATGAGGTTGAAGCCAACGGACGGATGTAAGCGTTCAGAAAGTAGATGCCCCCTAAAATAGAAAACTAAATTGGCCAATGTTTTTTTTATTCGACCAAAACATCTGTAGTTACATAAGTAGCAGGAGAAGAGAGCATTATCTACGGCTAATCCAAGGGCGGGAAGTAGGGTCGGACGTGTACCATTTTATGTAACACCCTGAGAAGATGGAGGCCTTGAATCAGTGCGCATGTAACAAAGTCTGTCTTTGTCTTCCCTTCTTATTTATGGCCGGAGCGATTCACACATCTATTAAAGTGGACGACAATAGATTCTTCTACAGGTGTCGATATATAGCCATACTTAAGGGAGAGATATGGGGGAAGGGATATGTAAAAACCTTTCGGTCGTATGTTTACCAGGCCAAAGAGAATCATGGATGCTGCTCTTCCGAGAATCCATTTGTATAATTCAATGAAATAGCGTCAGCAGCCGGGGGCAATGGCGTATGAGGTAATCCTCATTTTAAATTTTAATACAAATATTGATATTTTTTTCCCCCACCGGAATGTCTTCATCAATTTGACAAGGATGGTATAATTTATAGTCACGTGGAATCGGTCACGTTGGCAAGGAAACTACTACTTTATAAGAACAGAAACATATTTATCACGCAGGCTACAAAATAGACAAATTGAATGGACGTGTTTTCTTTCATAGCAGTTGTATATAAATCTAACCGATCGTTCCCGAGAACAAAATGTTCTGATTTCAATCCAAACATACAAGGCAAAGAAGACTGGCGAAGAGATTTCCCACTGCCTTCTAAATGAGACTATTCAACAATAAACGCTTAGGCTTAGGAAGGACTGAAAGAAATTCATCTGAAGGCTAACTAGCTAGAAAACCACCCTTCCAGTCTGCATTAGTCAGCATGCAGAATATCAAGTATAGTGATCTCTTACGGGCATGATGTCACAGATCACTTAGACAAGCAGGAATCATCTCTAATACAAGAATGAATAAATGAAATTTAAAGTGGCCGAGAAACAAAAAATTGTTCTGCTTTCCTCACAATATATGCATTAATGAAGGAAGGTTTCGATAGCTATACTGTCATCTTCAGATTAAATAGGTGTACATACATAATACATGGATATATTCGCTAATATAAAAGTAATTTCTAACTCACCGAAAACCCCTGGTTTCACCCCTGTAGTATGTTTGATATAAGCCTCATGTTATGTTAACTATCTTGTAAAAAGTGCATGTTCTTATTCTTTTTTTAATAGATTTTACAAGTGGTTAGGCTCCACTCGGTAGCACAAGCACAAATTCTAGTTTCTATTCAGACTATGGAAGTTGTTAATAAGGTTATTAAATATCGTCAATAATATATTTAATCCATTGGAAACTAATAATTTAATTACTGTATGGGTAACGTAATTCCTACTGGCTCGTCTAGCGAAACCCACCACACTCAGACTGGAGGTATATTAAAGTTACAGTCTAAATTCGTAGAGGCTACGTAGTGATGGTTCTCTAACGATTCTGGCAAATATTTATTTGTTTTTCTGAAAGAAGGACTTCCTTTTCACTTGGATCACACTCTAAATCACTCATCATTATTTTCAAGGGCACGGACTCTAATTATGTTTATAGTTTATAATAAATTCATATATTATAGATAGTAGTAATTAAGGACAGTTTTGAAGGCGAGTAAGGAGACGAGCTGACTTGTCGTTCATAATATTTATAAACGAATTTTAAAAGGTCGTTATATACAGATTTGAAGAAAACTAAAAAGGGATGATTTCATCTTAAGAATTGGACCAATGATTTTTCTCTCGACATACCGTTTTAGTTGTCACTCTAAAAATGGAGCTGTAGTATCTGTGCTATAATTCAAAACAACAAGGCAACAACAATGTATATTCTTAATTGTTCCATCGTAGAAGGGAAAAATTACTGATGATGAAGATATTAGATAAGGAATGATTACTTAGGTCATTTTTTTCAAGTTCCATTAATCCCTGTTATTTTTATTCCTTCGAGAAGACCCATGACGTTCATTTAAGAGTTCTGAAGGATGGATGAATAATGTGACGAAAACTACTTTTGTGAATACCAAGGGGTGTTTATACGTAATAACCGGTTATAAATGTTCGGAGTTGAACTCTACAAACACCCGGGAATTATCTATTTGGAATGGCTAGGCAAGACGTTACTCAATTTTATTTGTTAATGACCCCATCCTAATTAGTTTTATAGCCTTAATGATGTGTTTTCTAAGTATACTGTGGGGGATTTTGAACTCCATTTTTTTTTTAAACCAGATCATTTGATGAACGTTTTTTCTCATAGGTCCTGATTAAATTTTTTGCGCCAAAACACCTCCAGCTAAGGAGATTGGGGACTTCAAATCTAGTAAAGGAGATGAACATCTTGCAACTTCAAACCACTCATAATCCAGGTTAGGCGCCATGGGAGTTCTTAGATTAATTAGAGATCAAATGCAGGTTAAAACGTTTTATTTACGTTCGTTGACGTGATCATTTTCATTAGCATGTTTTTCATTAACAAGGGGCGTTTAAATTTAAATTTACGTTGGCTCCAACGACGAATAACAGTCTGGATTTCAATAATCAAATACTTCCTAAATTGTAACTCACATATTATAATGAAAGTAAGGACCACGGACATTGAAGATTTCCTGAGGTACAGTTCTGAGTTTAAGTCCCGTGAAATGATTTGTGGTATGATGACAAGTTTGAAGAGAACAACCAATCATCGATTTTAAGTAGATGGAGTTGAGCTGTTGCAGTGCACTTTCTTGTTCGTATTTTAGTACTTCTTCATCTAACTACCAGGCTATAGCATATCTTTGTATGACCACTTCTAAAATAAATCTTGGACTTAATAAATGTCAAGGAACAAAAATATGACGTTTGATTTTTAAAATGTTATCCATGATAATTCATTCACGTCTGCTATGATCGTCCGTTCGATTTGATTCATTTTCTTAACTTTGTTGGGGCAATATATACATTAATTTCTGACTATGTCATTTTTAATTAATTTTAAGGGGTCTCAGGTTAGCCATGCGAGTTAAAGCGTTGACCTTTATCTCACATGGTAAACCTAGAGTGGCGAGTTCGATTCTTGTCTGGGCAAAGGAAATTATTTAGTGACGAAATTCATTAAATAACGTCCTAAAATCCCACCCTGGCTAGAAAAGGGTGGTAACCTGTAGATAACCCGTCCCGATTAGCCTAAGTTGCAAAAAGTGGACGTTAATAAATAATAATAATAATAATTAATTTTAATAACATTCCATGACCCCATTCAGGATTTATTTTTTTACTTATGTATCACCAACTGCAGCTTCCACAGTTTTGTCATCTAAAATTGAACGTATTTAAAGAAGCTAAATTTATTTCTGGAAATTATTCTGGTTTAATAGAAAATGAAGATTTTGTAAGAGTAAATTTATAAACTTATAGCCTTTTAACATTTTTATGGTACTTATAGCATGGTGTGTACTTATTTATTGATATTTTTGCTAAAATTGAAGTTATTGAGAAACAGTGATAAGTGAAGTTAAATAAAGCACGAAAATAAATAAGAAATTTCTGCTCCAAATTTATACATACACAGATCAATGAGAGAAACATAGTTAAAGTGGCATTTTCGTTGTAATAATATATGTTAAAGAAAAAAACGCCATTGAATATGCCGGATGTATAAAAGTATATCTGAATGAGATCAGCAGAGCACGACATGAGATTGAGAATACTACCTGAAGATTGAGCAAAAGATCTAGGTATAGCATATCCAGGACTAAGAACCGTGAACTGGAGTCGGTGTCTGTTTACATCGCCCACATCCTCCGTAGCCTTTAGAGCCAAGATCCTTTCGGATTCAGTTCTTCTACCGGGACAGGAAACCACCGGCTCGGTTCTCAGAGGAAGGAATATATCTTGGGTGACCTCCCGCGGGGGGGGGGGGCATCGCACAGTTCAGATGTCCGACTTCCTCTTTGGTCTAACACCTTACGCAATGAGCTCAAACTAAAATCCGTGAGAAAAGAGTCTGTCGCGCAGGAGCTGCGTAAACTAAGCAGATTTCCAGAATGCCGAATATAATACACTACTGAGATCTCGTCTCACCATACATTCTCTATTTCAAAGTAAAAACCCGATGAGTAAAAGCGGAGGAGTATACTGAAGGTGAAATTGCAAATTACTTGCTTAATACTTGAGTAACAGCAATTGTAGAACATCAGCTGTCTAACAAGTTGGGTTCTGTAAAATTTGACGCTCCGACTCATAATAACGGAGATATTTCCAATATTTCGAATTCCTCCTCCCTCTAAGCCCCCGCCCCATCTATTCCGATTTCAGGCATCTACGAATATGATCTTTTGTGTTGAATGAACCTGTTAAACATTGAGTATAGGACAGCGATTGGAAGAACAGAACAAAAGGTAAACTTTATGACGGGCAACGGACTACATAAATAAAAAACATAGTTCTTCAGAACGGAGCTTGGCTAGCTACTAAAACGCAATTATTGTTTGTACACAACTGTGACTTTGTGAACTTCTTAAAATCTTTTGGAGTTGAGCTCAACAGATACCTAAACTGTTTACTAATACAAAATTTATTATTTCAACTTCATTATTTTTTTTTATTTTTCATATTATATTATTGTTATTTCTAGTTACATAATTCTTAATTTCATCTACTCTTTACCATATTTTTTTTTCAATGCGAAAATTAAAATTTGATTTGATGCTGTTAAAAAAAAGAAGAAAAAGTTAATTGTATGCCATGTATTATCATTTATGGCGGAGCATAGAAATAAATTCCTTTACTGCAGGGGTACTGCAGTATTGGTAACATGAATATTGAGTATGGTATAGATCATATAAACATTTTCAAGGCAAGTAATAAAAAAAATTATTGATGAAGTCAAATCAACTTATTTACGTCTATTTTATCTAATACAGATCAGTCGAATGCAATATTTGGTATTTGAGCTTCGAATACGACTTTTAATGATATAGTCGCTTATTGCTTAAGTGCAATGACTAAATGTGGGAATTTATTGAAGGCGAAAAACTAAAAATATCCCATATCTTGGTTGCTATTCAAAATAGAGAAATACATAGAACAACATTTATAAGATATTAAGAGTCTGCAATAAGATTGGTTGTATACAATTTTACGATCTCTTTGAGAGTAACGGACGACAGAGGGCGTCCTAGGTAGGACGCATTGACATTTGAATTTTTCCGAAAATCGCGTCATGAGTACAACCTCAATAGCTGATTTCTCTTAAGATATATCATGGTAAAAGGTTTATGAAGGCAATGGTACTTCTCACAGGACTTTGGGCGGATTAGGGCCGTCTAGATTGTCGGTTTCCTGTCATTCCAGAAAGATGTGCGTTGACGCTTCAGCTGTCGTGTATACTCATCAATATCGTCAGGATCATAAGTAAAGGCTGTTATGAGGATGGCTGAACACTCATCACAAACTCCAGATTCAATTGCAACTAATTAATACTAATTGGACCATCGGTTCGGAACAAGTACTCGAAAACGGTAATGAACGGTCATGAACCTGACTCTAATAACTGCCAAGCTATAACCTAATCTCTATAACCCATATTGCATAAAATCGGAATGATCTTTATTTTGAATAAATTAAAATAAATAAATAAGTTTAATATATGACAAGTCAATCAAAAGCTGACGAGGAACTGTGGTCGACTTAATATTACTCATTAAACATGCATTTTAATTCTGCTTCTTGCAGCAATGATACTGGGTGCCCTCGCTACCTGCCCTTCGTTTCTCTGAACGGGAAAGACATCGTCCATGTTATAAATAATACAATATTTACAACTCAACATGAATTATGTTCTTCACTATGTAAAGACAAAAATAGTTAATTAAAAGAGATGCAATGAGCACAAACAATAACTAGAAACGGATTATTACTGTCCAATCATTTTAATAATAATGAAGTTTAAACTATCTAAATATTTATTCACGTGGTAACCCAGAGTTGCCTGGGCAACAAAAATCTTTTTAGTGACGAACTCATTCAATAAAATCCTTAGTCCTGCCATTACTAGAAAAGGGTTACAACCTGTTGATAATCTGTCAATAGAAGCATAAAGTGGGCGTTAGTAACAGATGTAGTAACTAGTAGTTGAGCAGATAAAGACAGGAAGAATAAATAGAGGTGGTGCTTTTATTTACTTGAACAAAATTATATGAAAAGCATTTTTCAATTAATGGCGTTATTGTTATATACATTATAACCCCTATTTTGGACATTTTTATTTTTGCCATTGCTAACAAAAGTTAATGGAGGTATCAAGGAAAAAAAAAAAAAAAAAAAACATTTCGGTTCAAGTATTTTGTACAGACAGCTGATAATTTATTTCTTTTAAAAAAATTTGGTATATATATATTAGTTAATGTTTTTAATTTTGAAGTTCAATATTTGAAAAAATAATGTTAGTTCGATACTACAGGGATTTAGAAATCATGCAGGCTTTGGTGGCATTAGAATCTCTATTAAAACATTATAAAATAAATTGAGGTTATATTTTATCGTTTAGTTTAATAGTTTTGTCTTTAATATAGCTACGGAACTTTAGTGTTTATGCAAAAATATCTTGATTTAAGTACATACCATGCACACTATTATTAAGTTTTGCTTTCATATTTTTTTAAATATAATTACTATTATTAAGTTGTTTTGTAAAGTTATTTGCATTTATAAGTGCTTTTTAAAGGCACGTGCTTATCCCTCCTTAAGGGAGATAATGAAGAAAAATTATATGTAAGGAACAGTTTAGGTGGACTCAGTTGGCTTACTTGTCATATTATTTATATAACTGTTCCTTGGCCAAATAAGCTCTAAAATATTTTATATTGTTATAGACAGTTATTTACCTCAGGCATTAAATTGTACTATTATTATATATTTTTTACACGCTTTAGCTGATAATCGGAAAATTTATCTGGCTTGGGGGTAGTTCGGTGAGGGTGGGATTCCATCCCCTGGCAAGAACATAAGCCCTTCTGGATGAATACATTTGCGCTCAATAGTTTGGTGGTTTTTCTTGTTCCATTTTTAATCCCCATCCATTGTGTTTGTCTATGCCATAAGCCGTTGAACTCATTAAGACCGGCCCCCTGACTGTTTTGTTTGATGACGTCAGTTGGCCTTGGCCACTGGGACCACATTTCCTCCGCTCCACCCACCCTTATCCCTCGCCTAATGAAATATCAGGCCTCTCTTCCCGTATTACATGTATATATATATATATATATATATATATATATATATTACATATTACCAGGTTTCTCAGTACTTTACTCTATATATGAATGTCCTCTAAACATGGGGATGAATTTCGCTAGCTGCTAAAATCGGCTAGGGGAGGCAGAAATGAGAAAATCAACTATATACAATATCTCCGTTACTGTGAGTTTTATATTTGTGATATCTTGTTACAAATGTGATCTTCTGTAAATATTTTTCAGTACACTTTTTCTCGTATTGAATATTAACCGACATTTTCTCATGTACGGAATTCGGTTAACCCTCAATTTGAGTCACCGAAATTCACCAACATGCGAACGTATCATCAAACATCATATTACAAGCTTAAATAAAATATATCGTTTTCATCAGATCTTTACAAGATGAAGTGACGGCGTCGGAAATTATGATTTTTTTTCTTGACTTGAAAATCTTTATTTTATCTATACCATACTCGATATTTAACCGTTTCATTCAACACTGAAGATCGTATTCGTTAATGGCAGAAATAAGTTTAGAAGTAGAAGGGAAGGGCTTAGACGGGGATGAAAAAAGTCTTGATAAACTATAAATGCTCTATAATTTCTCTATACATTTTTTCGTCAACTCAAATATTAAGTGAGTTATCCATGATTTCTTGTTTTCACCCCCTCATCGCAGATTAGTAGTGTGTCATACCCGCACATGAGAAATCTGCTTAGTTTACGTAGCCCCGTGCGTTTTATTTTTGATAAAAAGCAGCCCGTTATCAGTGAGGCTACAGACATGTACGTGCTGTTCACAATGTCCTCCATGTTTACATAAAGCTCCCCTCCTTATCTGTAAGGGTTGCGTAAGGGGTTTGATGGCGGAGTGCTAACAGCTGATGGGTTTAGAGTTACGTTTTAACTTCAGCAATGCCTGCCGTATCTACTTGCATAAATATTTGTCGTAGATTAGAACGAAGCCGTGCTCCATAGGTGTTATGTAATGCGGCTGGGAACACACAGCTCTCTGAGGCTAGTCTTCAATTTTTGAAGCAATGCTAACTTTACTTGTTATTTAACTTTATTGTTGTAATTACTTCAGTAAGACGCCTGTCAGAAATAATGCGTAGAATTCAGTCTAAGTATGATAGATTAGCTTATTAGCAGATTTCCCTTAAGGGAAATCCGCTATTGAGGTCGCACTCATGACTCGATTTTCGAAACATTTCTTCAAATGTCCATCGATCCTACCCAGGAGATGACGAAAATGAGGTCTGTTCAAAATTTTATATATATAGACAAATATATATATTTGTCTGTTGCCGGTTTGGCGGTCGCAATTTTTGTTTGATCGTTACCAAACTCGATATTTAAACGTTTTATGTAAAAAGACAGATCAAGTTCGTTAATGGCTAAAATCGGACTAGTGGGAGGGGGTGTTTAGAGGGGTATTTTCGAAAATTCGAAATATCTCCGTTACTATACATCGGATCAAAGTTGCATAGAACCAATCTTATTGCAAATTAAATTTACTATAAATATTGTTCTAAACATCTATTCTCTATCTTGAGTACTAACCGAGATATTTGCATGCGATGAGATCGGCCAACTTCGGTAGTAGTCGTGCGTTTCCGGGAAACGCTAGTTCGGCCGTTTCCGTAACTGTTGCCTCACGTGAAATTTCTCTATTCTAAACTTCACGTGGGAAATCTGCTTAGTTTACGCAGCCCCTGCGTGACGGACTTTTTTAATTCAATAATCTAATAGGTCAACAAGAACAGGTTTTGCATAAGGTTGAAGACTATGTAGTTCA
Organism: Riptortus pedestris; assembly: GCA_019009955.1. Lineage (NCBI taxonomy): Eukaryota > Metazoa > Arthropoda > Insecta > Hemiptera > Alydidae > Riptortus > Riptortus pedestris. The sequence continues at coordinate 86,284,141 of CM032230.1, read as the reverse complement.
ATTAACTCGGTATGACATGGAAGACAAATAAAATTGTTCAAGTCTGAATTCATATTGACCTAATTTTGTCCATTAAAAAATCACCCTGTAATTTATTAAAATATAAAAATATGTAATTTGGGAACCATCGAATAAAATGGGGGAATTTGTGTGTTTTTAAACACCTTTATTAGCTCAGGGCGAGAATTTTAATCTAGACAGACATGTGGGAAATATATTGTTGTATATTATTGGATTAAACTGAATGCCAGTGTCAAATCCGACGTTTATACGGACATATTTAATTATAAAATAAGGAAAAAAATCTAGTATAAATATGGACGCTATTAAAATACATCTTAAGTGACGTTTGAGGTCAATGTCAAAGAAAAAAAAATTAATTTTTTCACAGATGTTTCTCATTCTTCCCAGAACAAAATAATAAGTTCCAATGATAAATGATTGGAGCAATGCTTCGAGATAATGATGAATGTTTCGCAACCCTCTAATTGAACACATTTAAAATTAAAACGCGTCTCTCCCCGTGTAAGCGATTACTTAAGCGAAATAAGAAGTGTAATTATTACACAACGTTTTAACTTACGTAAATTTCCACCGAGGAGTAGGAGGGAGGTGACTCCCTTTACAAACACAATACATGGCAGTGTCGCCGCTGTTACGTCAACGAGACTTATAACCATTACGTAGCCTCCTTTACTTTTATCATTTATCAAGAGCATTTGAAAAATTAATAATCGAAAATTGCACAAGGCTGAATTGTGTTGTGGTTTATTCCAGATTAGCTCCAAATGCTACTGATTAGCGAGACCAGCTTATGTTGTAGAAGGATGTTCTCACAAGACATTAAAAGTTCGGGTCTAGTTTAAATGAGCAAGTACCAAATTCAATTATCCATGGAATGACATATCTATGAAGTCACAAGGCAATCTGTGTTCTATTCTGTGTTTTACCCCTGTGTAAAATCAAAACCAAACTCAATAACGGCTAACTTTACCCATGGGCCAATTGTATTACCGAAAATTTGGTTTCTTACTATATTGGCGTTTTGGTGTAATTGCAATAAAACCGGATCTGACAAAAAAAAAAAATGGTCTTCATCACTCTTGTTACAATACATTTAAGAAATTACTTTCAATGTGTTACTCCATATATAGAGTTCGTTGTCTAGGTTAAGTACTTTTAATGTTTACATTTTTCTATGGTTGACTTAAGGATTTATTTATTTATTATACTTAACTGCTGATTTTGTGAGAGGTTTTATTATGTTTTGTTATTTAGTTTAAAGTACAATATTTTTTATTGTTTCATGATGGTTTTAACTATTTGACATTTTAATGTTTTTTAAAACTGTAATAGAGATAGGTTTAATGGTTTTTTTTGGTGTGTCAACAGGGCACTGACGATGATGCACTGCGTCTAAAGATCTCAGTCGTTTCAATAAATTGTTATTGTGGAGGTGTGGTCTTTTTACTCAACCTATAATGTAGTTCACTTCCATCTGCCAGAATACCTGCTTAGAAAAATGAGTTTATAGCGATGGTCGCGTTGGAAAATCATCATGAGTTGTACAGACGGCACTTAAGTACATCAGTTTGTGTTCGGCCAGTGTGTACAAAAATATCCCATACTGATGTAATAACCAAACTATTGTTATCACAGGTTTAAAATTTTAACTATGGGACAGAATTTATGTACAAAATAAAATGTAATACTCATCCAATTTCTGGAACTTGACTTAAGAATACTCGACGAGACACGTACCTGTAAAAAAAAAATGAACAATGTTAAGGAAGCAATCAGTTAAATTATATAGAATTCATACATAAAAACGTAAATGCTATATATTAATATAAAAATCTACAGGTAACTTCCATATTTACTACTTTTAATATAGGACAATAAGGACGGGTAATCTACAGGTTACTACCATTTTCTTGCCAGGGTTGGACTAAGGATTTTATTAACTAAGTCCGTCTTTAAATAAATTTCTGTTGCCCAAGCGGGAATTAAACTCAAGGCACTAGGTTGATCATTTCTATTTGGAACAACACCTTAACTCACATAACTAACCCCGATCATTATGACAATATGGTTGAAATGAGTACCACAGCTGCAGATTAGCTTGTAAGAAATAAAACTGCATTTATATTGAACCACAATTCTCTAAATTTTAATAAAAATTCGCTTATTAGGCTGAAATTGGGTGACGAACATTTAAAAAATATTTACATTTTTGATATAACCACTCTTACGAAGGTGGTTCAGATAAGGGACTTCTTACATTTTTTTTTTCTTTCTAACTTTTGAACATAATTTGTGGACATAGTTTTAATGGAATGTTTTTTATTTTGCGATTTTAGTTAAACATTGGACCACAAAATAATGTTTGATAGGCTTGAAAGAGAACGATGTATATTAGAATTTATGGAAATGAAAAATAAATTGAATAAGGAAGTTGTTAAGTGCAGCAAATCTTAATTTGGCCTTAGCCATGGAGAAAAAGAGGGTGAGACTTAATGAATATAACGATTACATCAGAAATGTATTCCAAGGTATGATTGTTTATTTGAAGACCTTGCATCAATTTTTTTATATATTTCGGTGGGTTAGCATTATGAAAATCTATCTTTGACAGATCCCCAGTGTTTGCTATAACGCGTCCATTAATTCTTCATGATGGTGAGCTAAACATTAAAATATTTTCACCAAATTCACCATATTGTCAAAACAATATAACTGAAAGTTAATTCATGACTGTCTTTACTGGTATAACTATATATTCAGTATTCATAAATATTTCCAAGAGATAAAATATGAATAGAGTTATAACACTATAAGTTGTAGTTTCTTATTGTAACTAATGGACAGTATGCAAATGAAGAATAAGAAAAACTTGTGAAACAACTTCTCAGTGATTTCACGGACTCTTATTTACAACTTCCCACTCACCTTCAAATAAGTTATGCACTTAGCTTTTTTTGAGTTTAGTAATATCCGTTGGTGGCATGTCATACGGAAGATGAATTGTGTGATGTTATGAGTTACTAAATTTTGTTGGGAAAATAAGGAGAGTCTCTACGGTTATGTAATTGACCTTGTTAAATTTAACATTATAAGCGTTATATAAGGAGAGAAGTGCGCAGGCGTAAAACACGTGACTAGGTGTGATTATCGACTATACATCGATCCGAAGGAGTGGGGATAGTAAATCTGGGAACCCAAGGACATCGCGAAACTTTCGACTAATCCGGCCTAGATGAAGAATTTGTCTAGGAGGAAAATATTTTAGATTAAATTGGTTTTAAAAGTAAAGACGGCGAAAGGAAATAGAAATAACTAAAGGGAGAAAAATAATACTGTAAATGCAAATGAATTTTGATTGGATGGCAAAAAAAGTAAATTAAGACTAATTTTATTTTGACTCGAACTCAATTCTAATGAAATTTCTCTAGAATATAAGTGAATTTTATTAGTAATCTGTAAATATGAAACACTTCAAAACCACACCTTGCAAGACCCCATTATGCTGTAGTTTAATACATTTGTGTGTTTTCTAAAATTTCGTATGTATATATATATATATATATATATATATACACGTATGTGTGAGTGTGTATACATAGTAAAAATAAAGATTGCATGAGAGGCTAGTTGGCGTCCACGTAGGAGTTGGAAGTGTGACACACAGTACAAGGAAGATTGCTCAGGAATAACAACCACCTGGACTGGAGAGCCATAGATAGGGGTGGAGAAGTCTGGTATTTCCTGATAATTATCTACAAAACTAGTAACACCAACTAAAAATGATAATACAAAATGTGATAAGGTTGGTCTTTTTCCCCAGGTTGATATTATTGATAACAATTTTTAGATTACTGTTCCATAAATGGATGGATTTTTTAAAATAAGATTATTAGTGGGCTTTTATGTTAATTTATTATTTTCATATAAACATATAAATTGTTTTTTGTAAAAATTTTAAATCATAAATTTATGGCAACGCCGAGAGAAGGAAATAATAGATATTTAATGCAATTCTATTCTCGTCTTATTTGTAACTAATAATTTTATTTATTGTGTTTTTCTGGAAATTGTGACCAATGTAGGCGTAGCAATAGAAATTCACGACATGAGTTGATATGCCGCATATCCTTATGGTTCATTGTATTATGGAACCAGAATTATTATAGTTTATTATTTATTTTTTTTTTTGGTATTCTAATTGCCTTATACTTCCCAATTCGCATAATTGCTCGTGTTAATTGAGGATGTGTGATCGAAAAGATATACTACTAAAGGCCTCCAAAAAGGATTATATCCTTGAGCTTCTATAGTTACCAGAATTGAATTCTCATGATTTCACTTGCACTAATATCGTGAAAAAAGAAAAATAGTTCATTAGTCCACAATGGTTAATGTAATAATGGATTTTTTTTTAAAAATTGAGAGAATTATACCTCTTAAAAATGCCTTCCAGATTAGCCTTTAATACGTAAGTTGGGGATAGACCATAATAAATTATGACACAACTTTACTATAAAATATACTACCAATTCTGTAAGTGGAATTACCGCTCAGTAATATGACTGTTACAAAACTTCCCAGTTTTAAATGTGGCACATTAAGGTGTTAAATGTTGTTTTTAAGCAGCAAACTAATGGGGTTGTAAAGGCTTCTTGAAAAACTCGCGGAGTTGCATGGCAGAAGATAAACCGTAATTTCATTTTGAGAAATGAAGTCCTCGAGAAGGCGTCTCAATCATAAAGTAAACGGAAGTAATAGAACTAAAAGGACAGTTATTCTATTACTATTACAACTAATGTGAACAAAAACTGAAGAGAAATAAAATGATCTAATTTGCAAAGCAATGAAAGCTCGGGTGCAAGTGAGAATTATAATTGATTAAATGCCTATGTAAGAAGGTCAGGCTGAATTTCACCGCCCCCAGTTTCATTAGAAAGTGCATCCAAGATATGCGCTCTTCACTGGATGATATGCACTCTTAATAATAGTGCAGTAAGCTCTTTCACGGGATCTCTCATCTAATTACTGCCGAGAGGGTTATGGGCCTGTAGTTTGCATCACGAGCAAAAAGTGGTTTTCACTGGTGAATTGCTGCGCAAGTATTAAACAGAATTAGTTTGCTGTTATTAGAGGTTGAGAAAATATACAGCGCTGTTAAGACTGCGCTGCCTTAGCTCACCGATTAAAGCTTACACTGAAATAGTCTATACAAATATTGACTAATTTAAGAATTAGTCTGTTGGTGTCGACGGAAAGACATCTAGCCTAAAAGAGTTAGAACTTATGGAGAGATCCTTAAAACCATGATCTAAAGACAACGCTATGTAAATGCAACCTCTGGGTTTTATTAGAAGCTAACCTCTTTATATTACCTATAACTCCAGAATGAATGGCCTGTCTAAACTATTAGAACATAAATACTCTTCGAATCCCTTTTCGACGCCACCCTTTAATTATAAGAAGATTTTCCACGATTGATAGATCATCTTGATTACAAACCAACTAACAACTTTCTCAAGCAATATATCTCTGACTTGGGGCATTAATAAATAAATAACAATTTCACAAATATTTATATTAGTAACAACGTGGTGTAAGTGCCAATCTTTACTTTCCCTTGAGAATTCATACGACACCAAAATTAGAGGTATCTTCAGGTTTATCATACAGCTGGACGCGTTTCTGAGCATTTAATGAGAGCGATATTAATCTAAGCCGACGAACTTTAGGCTACAGGTAAATAATAATTTTTTCTATGCCAGTTTTATCTCACCTACCCTACGTCTCATTAGTATCTGATTTTTCCTTTCATAAAAAAAAAATAAAATACTCACTATTTACTGACGATATATAAGCCCCCATTTTATCTATAAAGCCTTTACACTTAATAAAAGTATCCAATTTTAAGCTGTAAATTTAGACCCAACTATACTTCACGGATTTGGAGGAGTCCGTTAACGAGAGACGAGTTATTCAAAAGAGTTATCTATGATTGTGCTAAGATGGTAGAGCATAAGTCTAGATAGCCTAGAAACTTCAGTTCAAGCCCTGGCGATTTCTGACTTTTATTACGGATTGAAGAAATTAAAAAAGTTTCATAAATGCCTAAAATTATCTATATCTATCTAACATTCGTTTAAGGTTATTCATTTTGGACATTATACAACATTCATTATTTAGACAAACTACAAAATAAAAATATCTAAAAGTAATATTGCTCTATGGAGGAGTCGTTTCCTGCAAAAGTTACAATGTTAAGAAGATTCTAGATATAAAGCCATGATTACCCAACTCGTCCATGGTTTCACAACAGTTTTGTTATTACTGACAGTTGAAAACTTGCCCTGAGAAGGTAAACATTAACGCCTACCGCTGTCAGCAAGATTAATAGGGCCCTTTATGAGAACTCATTTACAATGGGAAGCAAACGAAATCCCTCTGACCAAGAAGAAAACCGGTCAGAATGATTTAGTAAGAGAAGAGACGTTAGGAAGTAGCTATCCTGTAGGACAAGTATTTCACACCACGATAAGAAGCTGAATAGCTCTGTGTGATATATCGGTTATACCACCTGCAAACATACCGTTTATCCATTTACTGAATGTAGAGTTAAATTGAAGTTAACTGAACAACACACCTGCTATTTCAGGAAATTGTAATTTATTGATACTGTAAACCAGGTCCCGTTAGACTGCGGGTACCTGAGACTACAGTTGCAAGAGAATACAGCTTTAACAGCCCCTCAAAAGGATGCTACCCTCAGAAATTTTATTGCAGCAATAACCGTCTATTACTTGTTGGGACTTAAAAGCCTTTTCAGAATGAAGGTAATGCCCCATTTCGAACAATACAAAATGTTTTCTAACAGGAATCAGGTCATACCTGGGTTTGTCCAAACCCACTACCTGAAGAACTAATGGTTCAGGACTAATGTTTCACTACTACTTGGAAAGGAGGTGTTTTAAATTAAATCACCAATAAATGTCTTTTATTATTTGGTTTGAATCCAAAGCCATTTGATGCCTGAAGATTTGGCCCATACCAAAAACTATACAACATATTTCTCTATAGGGAATGTTCCCTTAGGTACTCGGATCAAAGAATATTATTCAACCAAACTTGTTCGAAATTTAATCTGTTTATTTGTTATTCGCACCACGAATATTTAGAATATTAGTTGTATCTTTTTCTTTTCTGCCATCAGTACTCCCCACATTGTTCGTATCATTTTAACAGTAAGCCAACATGTCATAAAATTTTAAATTCCAAACATTAATATCAACTATTGTTTTCATTGCACTTTTAATATTTAATTTAGAACATTTTTATTCGTTTGATACCATTCGTGACCGAATCATGAAAAAACATTGAATTTATTCGGTAATAGTTGAAATCGGGCCAGGAATATAGGGGTTTCGAAAATTGAAAATACCTGCGTTGAGACAAATTGAAAAATGTTAAGAATACAACTTACCTTGCTGAAAGTTTCTTTTCCTACAGCTATTATTTGTACACCATTTATCTAGCTAGCATGTAAACTGAGCAAATTGATTTTCTTTTTGTTTCCGCCATCAGTAAATTACCACATCGTATTTCAACCTGAGTAACTGAGCCAATAAACATGTCATTCCCTGCTTCCATTTAAATTGTATACATACATAGGCTTCCCAGAACTAGAGAAATAAAGAATAGATGCTGAGATAAGATCGGTGAAGTGAGGCTTAATGTACGCAGACTTTAATAATTTAGGAAAGAGGTAAAACTAGTGTTGGTGATAAACGTGTTCCTGTACTGTACTACTGGTTCAGGGTTGACAGCTTTGAGTCGTGATCATCAAAGAACATTTGATGTCGTGTTTAAATATAATTTAGTCGTTTAATCCAAAAGCCTTTGAAGTGAGAACTTCATCTGCATATCATTTAGCACAGTGGAGCCCATTTCCCAACGAGCAATACGCTACACAGACATTGAGAAACGCGTTTAGGGCTACCGTATTTCAGCCATCCAAAGTGCCGCCAGAACGGATTGCATTCCCTGATAAATATTCTTCTACCTAGAGCCCATAGCCTAGGGCCCTCCGAGTCTGAAATGAGGCCATTACTCTACCAGTCCCACTCATGGGTAATCATTGGCTTCCAAAATAAATTGTTAGACCTCCATCATCGGGGCTAATATCATTTTAACAACTTTTCATCAAAACGTCTAGAGCTCCACTCCAAAGGACTACACAGCATGCTGCTGATTTCGTCATTCGAAATCCGTTCAATGACGCATTCGTAACATTTAAACAATACTGTTTGACTCATCCGAATTCAAAGAGTCTGTCAACTAACACCTGTTGAACGCGCTACAGATCTTATAAACTCCATTGTTTACTTTTTCTGCAATGAGAATCCTACGTAAGCAAGAGTTGACATATGAGCACAGTATGAAATGTATTGTGGCTTAGGTGTTCTAAGTGAAAATTGCATTAGTAAAAGTAGGGTTTTACTGACGGCTGAAAACTAAAAAACACAAAATGTCGATTAATATTAGATTTAGACAAAAATGGACAAAACGACAATTTATCCTACTGATAATTTTGAATTTTATCTCTCATTTAATTGAATATCGAGTTTGATTAAAATTAAAAAAAAAAAAAAAATAACAACACATTTACAGCTTAACATAAAATAATAAAATTGTTATTAGTCATGCCAATGATGTTTAATAATTTGAAAACAACAACAATGTGAAGAGATTAATTTTATTTAATTTCTAATACTTTATGCATCAAGGGCTAAAGAGGACAAGTTATCTACAGGATCTCACATGTTTTCTTTCGTTCGTAATAATGAGTGAATTAATTTAATAAATTTAATGAAGATACATACAATGTTTGCTAATAGTATGCTGTACCTACAATTCTAGATTAAGGTATATGAATATTGGAATTATAAGAAAACAGTGCTTACTTAAAATGTATATGGAGTCGACAAATAATTTTTTTAAGTTTCAAGAATTATTAATATTCTATTGGAGGAATGTCTGTGCAGTTACTTCAGCGATGAATGAAAACATCAATTCTCATGAACCCATTGTGCAAATCCAATGGGGTCTTGCTTAATACACGACCTATTTACTAACTATTAGCATGAGCTAATACCTCTTAGGTCACGCATAGTAAATTTGAATAAAATATAGAATGAAACGTTTCTGCAGTATTGTTTTTGAGATAATTTTCTTTTTCATAAATAGGTGGTAATGCGAATTTCAAAGAAGTGACTTTAGATTTGGGTTCCACGATAAACTCCTGAAAGATCTAAAGATTAAATCAAACAACTTAGATGGAGGACAACCCCAGGAAGTTAGATAACAGACGACTAGGCTTGATCTGACGAAGTGGGTCATGGAGGAAGAACTGTGGACGTATTCGAAATACGCTCATGCGTATTATTCCCTTTTGCTTACAAGCACGTCTTTAATAATAACTTATAAATATAATGGACATTTATATTAAATTTTAAAAAGTAATGGAAGTATGCAATCGGGAAAAAGAACTTAGTTTTCAGATTTGAACGGAGTTATCAATCCGTTTTGACCTTCCCATACCTATTTTTGACTAGTCACAGCGTGATATATTTTCGATATATATCTTTTTCGAAAAATTTCTTCAAATGACCATCGGTCCTACCCAGAAGATGACGTAAATGAGGTCCGTTCAAATCCATATTTCTATGTCTGTTTACACTCTAGCGGCGCAATTTTTGTTTAATTATCACCAAACTCGGTATTTAATCGTTTTATTTAATAAGAAAGATCAAGTTCGTTAACGGCTAAAATCGGACAAATGAGAGGGGGGGGTTTAGAGGGGGGAATTTTGAAAATTCAAAACATCTCCGATACTATACTTCGGATCGAAAAATTGTATAGAACAAATCTTATTGAAAATTAAATTTACTATAAATATTGTTATATACATGTATTCTATATCTTGAATATTATCCGAGATATTTGCATTTTTCTTAACTGTAACCGACGAGCTATGGTCGCTTCTATTCGTTTCCGCCGAAAGCTAGTTCGGCTGTTTCCGTAACTGTTCGGCACTCGTATGGAGATTTCTCTATTGTATAACTTTACGTGGGAAATCTGCCTAGTTTACGCAGCCCCTGAGTGACGGTCTTTTTATTTACTATATTAGCCATATTACAAGACAAAACTATTAGCAACTATTAGCTAAGTCTATTAGCATTCATAGCATATGAGAGAAGCTGCAGCTGGGGAAATGATGTCTTGTCGGCATGTAATAGAACACTCCTTGGTCCATTAAACAGACGTTCTGCCATAGACCAGCTGCTCGAGCCGTTTATGGGGACGTTACTGGCGCATTACGTAATATCCACTGCTGCCGGGGCGCGTCGCAACAAAGCCATGAACTATGGGGGAGTTCTTGAACTTTTCAAATGGGAAGACAATTTATACACAGCACGGCGAGTCATATTACAAAAGATCATCGCAAGAACAGATTTATTGTTCGCAAATGCTAGTCATTATTGATAAAAGCAATATACTGATCAGTCATTATAAATGAATCATTTGTTCCGATCGATGTAAATAGGTACACTGCCTCTATTGAATGATAATACAACTTGAGACTTAGGTTAGAACCACGTTTTTTGTTGTTGTCATGTTTTGCTCTACTTCCTGCCTGTTGTCTCAAAATGTATTGCGATATATCAATCCTAAATAGAAACATATCAATTCAAAGAATAAGTCTGCCACGCAGGGGCTGCGTTAACTAAGCAGATTTCCCACTTGCGCCACGTATTTGAATTTACCTCAAAACGTAAAAGTTCAATGAGAACAATATTTAGTATTTATGCTTCAAATAATCTCCTTCATAATATAACACCCTACTGTCAATATGACATGAGTAGGAGTGGGGGTTTACTGAAGATCGAAAACTAAAAAATGCAAATATCTCGGTTAATAATCAAGATAGAGTAAAAAAGTACATAACAGCATTTATCGAGAATAACATTTGCAATATGATTGGTTTAATACAATTAAACCAGTAGAACTAGAATAGTAACAGAGATATTTTGAATTTTCAAAATTCCCCCACTCTAAACCCCCTCCCACTAGTCCATTTCAGCCATTAATGAACTTGATCATTCTTTCTTTAAATACCAAGTTTGGTTATGATTAAACACAAATTTCGACCGCTAGAGCGTTAACAGACAAATGTATATATATAGTCGGATCTAATTTTCGTCATCTCCTGGATAGGATCGATGGAAATTTGAAGACATTTTTCGAAAATCGTGCCAGGAGTACGACCTCAAGCTGAAATTTGCTAAAAAGAAACTTTAAAAATGTTGCAGATGTACGTCTGTCACTGATGAAGTATGTATTAAAAATAGAACGTCAATGTATCAAAAATGAGCGTGGTAGCCTGTAGATAACCCGTCCAAGTTAGCCTTAGTTGCAAAAAGTGGACGTTAATAAATAATTTAATTTTGTCTTGGTACGTAAAATGGTAACCAATGTTTGCAGTGAAAAGTTAAACGCACTGGATAAAGTAATATGATTAGCAATTACTGGATTCTTTATCAGTGCGTCATCTTATCAATTGCCTCACTCATCAACCTTTTTCCCCGAAGCGAGTCCAAACGAGCGACAAGGAAGGGCAACCTTTGCTCGGTTCCCACGACCCAGTTCACCATAATGATAAGAGTTAAAGAGCCAAGTATGTTCTCTCTTAAGCAATTTACTACAGTAAAGGCCTAATGATTGGCTGAATTGGATGAGGTCGTTCTTTCCAACTCAAGTCCTCAAGTCATTACCTCAACAAGGCTAACCTATCCCTGCTAAGTTCCAACAAGGAAAAAAGGCTGGCCTTCTAGAGAGGCTTTCCATAATAAATAACCAAGAAAAAACATCTTTTGCCTAACATAATTAGATAAAATTAATTTCGAAGGTCAACAATAAATACAAAAAAAATTGATGGAAAATTTGAAGACATCAAACTCTAGTTGTGTATTCATTGGATTATTTAAAATTACAATATTTCATTAAAACTTGTAGTCCAGAAATTGCACAACAATAAAAAAAATATGGTTGAGCCAGTGCTAGTTTGCCGGATAGTTTAATAATGGAAATAACCTGGCACTGTATACTAGGTTCAAATATAATATCTATTTTAACATCATGGACTGTTTTGAATAAAACAGAACAACAACTATTCTTATCATAATTTTTATAACAAATCTCCTTCAAACATCAATTAGAATTCAAAACACGTAACATATCAGCTGTGTTATCTGCCAATGACACATGAAATTCATCCTGTCATTTTTAAGTGAGGAAAAAAAAACGGATGGACAGAGATAAAATATCTAACAGGTTTGAGTTCATTGTTTCTAGAATAACCTGAAAAACTATTTGCGCTGAATTTAAATAAGACTTATAAAACAAAATTGTGGGTTCTACTTATGTAATAAAAAACATTTAAATAGTTTCGGAATCCATTCCATGTGACGTAATTTAACATTATTTAAACAAACACTATCAGTTGCCACACTATTAGTGAAACTATCCTGAAGCTATCACAGAGAAATAAAAAGTAGGAATAGACAGGATATCATGTCACTTTAGATTAAACAAAAAAGGGATTTTTAATTACAAAAGTGGTAGTTCATTTAATTTAAAAAATCAAATAACTGCATATTGTTTTAATAAACTATTATCTCTAAATATTATTAATGATACATGAAATTATAAATGTTGTCTTGTAATTTAAAATCAAATAACTTGACAACATTTATATTTTTTTTAACAACTAAAAAATCAAATAATTAGATATTATTCATAATATACCAAGTTGAAGAAATCTGGTGTATTACTCTTATTTTCCCCCCTTTCTTGATATATAAGAACCAGTTATCATTGGGAGAGTAGCATGTATTGACTCAATCTAAATGTATTATCTATTTAACACTGTCAGAGGTACAAGGTTTAGCAATAAATGTTTTTTATTTTGAACCATGAATTAACAGAAAATTAGTCAATCAAAAAAGCATAGCTTTTTATTGGTTTGGTTAAGCTCTGAACTTTCCAGTTAATTAATATCAACCTGGAACTGTTTCCTAATGAGCGTAAATTAGATATTCTTGATTAAAAGGATTTGATATAAAACTGTTTATATCAAGATAATAAACCTATAACTACTTTAGAAATATAAATTGAACTTCCTATTCACTGATGTATACTAACTACCCTAACTACTGATGTATATTTAGTTTTACTACTTAATTATATCGATTTTACACAAATTTATTGTTGACATTGAATTTACCGGAAAACCATAAATAAATATTGACAATTTCTCTAAAACTCTATTAATGAGAAGAAACCCTACATTGTTAACAAAAATAGAAGTGGTTGTGAATCAGCTTGAGATTCTGTATAAAGTTAATATAATTAAAACTTTTTGCTGAGGAGAATGAAATAAATATTAATTATAATAAACTTTTAATAAAGGGACGAAATATCATTATAACGAGATTTCACTAAAGAGAATCGGTTTATTTATCGTTATTGGGATGAATTGTAAATATTACTCTTATTTCAATGTGTATAAACAAAATTGAAATGTGATCCAAGCTATTATTTTAAAGAGCCACATTTTCTTTCTGATGGATTAATAAAAATATCTACAAAGAAAAATCACAGAAAACAATGTTTTATAAAAGAAGGGTCATGTTTATATTTATTGGGGTAGATTTAATTATCTGGGTAAATTGTGAAAAAAGTATTGCCCTGAAGATAATATGTGTGCCTCGCCTCAGCAACAATGTAGCATTAAATAAATAAGGAAAAAAAGAAGAGAAGCCGTGATAACCTCCACTTTTCCTGTTTCTTTCCTGATATACTGCCCCTCTTGCCAACCAGCATCTACAGAAAATTAAATAAATAAGTAAATACTTAATTTATTTGTTAAGCTGCAATCATTGATTGTGATTTAGATCTGGCTTTAGATAATGTTCTAAAAGCTAAAGTTACAAAAGCAAAATAACAGGCATGGCCGTGCGTTTTGCAACCCCTAATTGGTGGTACTAGCGACTCGATTACCTCTGCTCTAACCTATCGAAGTACAGCAACGAGATACAACAACCAATGGGGCGTCTGATCTTAGATCCATATCCGTCCCACATCAAAGTCACGAGTTCAATAATCATTCTTCTTTCTTGAAATATCTGAAAATGACTGTATTAAAAAAGTTATTCCTATGTACGATAAACTGGTCGAGGGAGAGAAGCAATCTCTATATAAATATAACTCCACGGGAGGGCTGTAATTCAATTTAAATTTGGCGAGGATGAATGTTTTCAAAAAATTCCATTTAATTCTAAAAATAATGTTGTAAGAATCAGGATTGTTATCAATCTGTTTGTTTTCATCCACCCGTTTGTTAAGGAATTGGAATTATTCCAATGAAAATTCAAGTCGGTAGGACATAAATAGGAAAGTCAAATGCTTTTCAAATCACTATTGCCTAACTAGTTTCACATTCATTTATCGTCGTATCAGAATCACAGAAAAACTAAGGCCAAAATGATCTTTTTCTAACCAAGTCAGGCAGGCACAGGAATATGGATCAAATCAATTGATTGATTCGTCAGAAAGTTTAAAAAAAAACCTAGGGATTTTCATCTAGTTACTGAACAATCTGGGCAGTCATCTCAATATAGTTTCCAAAAAATTAAAATATTTGTAATCCAGAATTTAATTTTGTCAATCTTCTTCCTATTTTCATAATATAGATTCTTTCTATACACAGAAATTATGGAAACTAAAACTATACTAAGTTATAATAGCAAGGTCCAAAAGAGAAATGTTAGTGTCTTTACAGTAGACCCATTTATAACTTGTGATGAGATTTATTTTTGTGTCACCACTATAGTCACTTTCCCCGAATGTTTTGAAAAATGAAACTGTATATCCACTACAAATTTGAGTATTTATTTATGGTAACATGAGGGAACTCATTTTCTATTCATGATTCATAGTACGCCAGAACGTATCCATTCTTCAAGAAGAACAGATTTAACTATTTCGGTATCTGATTATTGGATGGAAATACATAGTTTTATCCTGTGAAATTAAACGGTTTTTGTAAATATCTTGAACGCATAAAAAATGTTATTTATACTTCTTTTTTTTGTGAAGGAAATCTGCT
Organism: Riptortus pedestris; assembly: GCA_019009955.1. NCBI lineage: Eukaryota > Metazoa > Arthropoda > Insecta > Hemiptera > Alydidae > Riptortus > Riptortus pedestris. The sequence continues at coordinate 86,268,897 of CM032230.1, read as the reverse complement.
AAGAATATTAATAAAATAATGCTGTGCTGCAATATATATATATATATATATATATATATATATATATATATATATATACAAGTTTACAAGGGTTTAATGCCAGCTATGTACAACAAGTATTAAAAAGGAGAATGTGTGTATGTATATATATATATATATATATATATATATATATATATATATATATATATATATATATATATATATATATATATATATTAGACGCCATTGTAGTAATTGATTATTTAAGTTCAATTAGCAAAAAGGCTTTGTAATAAGAAGTTGTATGTATATGTAATCAATCGGGTTAGGGCTGTTACATAAAAGCCCCAATGATGTAAAACCCTATCCTTACATAAGGAACGCTGCATAACCTTTACTCATTGGCCCTTAATCTATAGGCTTCAATATCATTTCGCGCCCTATCAAAAATTAGTTATATAAAATCATAAATGTAATATGTTACTGTCTATTTCGTAATTTTTTTTTTCATTTGGTGTCGTTGTTGACTAATTTATGTTTCCGCTTTTTAGCAGAGTGTAATAGAACTAAAACATGAGGTTATTTATTTAATGTAACGAATAATCGGGGTAATCATGAAGGCGTAGGGAGAGTTGAATCACTTTCAGTAGTGACTTTGATTCCCACATTGTCATGGAAACTTCTTATTGGCTGATTTACTGAAGAAAACATTAAGTATTTTCGCGGATGGAAGTTCTACTGTCCTGATTATGCTTCCGTTTGTGGGTCATTTTCAGAATTTAAAATTTTAACGATTCAAGGGAACACACACACACACACACACACACACACACACAGTTCGTGGCTGAGGCGTGAAAACTGCAGGTAAGTGTGAAGCCATCCTGTGCAACATTGCTCTATGGTACTGAAGATAAGAAAATTATCTTCAAATATCTATACGTTTGGATGACAATCAACTTTCAATGGCCATGTATATACTTGACTTTTAGCCATGGTAAATAATAATAAAAAAACATATTTGAGTCTGAATAAAAAAACTAATAAACCAAATGTCTGTTTCTGCCTATAAACTAAATAGTACGTACTTACAATTGAAATAAGTCCGTCACACAGGGGCTGCGTAAACTAAGCAGATTTCCCTGGTGAAGTTTTACAATAGTGAAATCTGCCTACCAATAACAGTAGTAGTAACGAGCCTCTAAACCAATTTCACGTGAGCCGAACAGTTACGGAAACGGCCGACCTAGATTTCAGCAGAAAGTCCCAAATAGAACAGAATCATCTCTGTTATCCGCACACACTTAATACAAAATTCAAATATCTCAAATGTCTGTTAATACTCATATACACATTTATATAATTTTGAATGGACCTCATTTTCGTCATCTCCTCGGTAGGATCGATGGACATTTGAAGAAATTTTTCGAAAATCGCGTCAGGAGTACGACCTCAATAGCTGATTTCCCTTGAGGAAAATTTGTTAAAAATGCAGCACGTATGATTGCATACGCTAAATTCGAGACATTTTGACGGAATAATCTCTCTCAAAAACAGCCCAACAGGCTGAGTATGGGAAGTGTCGCAACGCCCCATTTTTTAGACCCATTTCCTGTTGTGAGCGCGCCCAAATTCAGAGATGCAGCTGTCCGACATATCCTGGTAAGCTGATAATGGTGAGCTGTTATGCGTGGCCGATTCCCAAGGACAGCCTCCAAGCCGGGGGACATTGTCACGTAAGAGCTGCCACATAAGCATCTTTACATAAGCAATGGTAGATTGCTCAAATCAATTGGGCTCTCTTGCAATTGTATAACAGGGCAGATGAGGATCGCTTTACATTTATATCTAGTCGGGCTCAAGTCACGACTCGGCTCCCAAGCCGTTTGGTAATGGAACACACTGTCGTCTGATGCAGTAGCTCTATGTACAGGCAACAAGTGTTGAAAAGACCTGTGGGAGGTTCTCTTGGAACATAGGCAAAATGTTGTTTTACCAGCTGGGTGCGTTTTCCTCGGAAAATGCAGTCTTGATTTTCGTAGAAGCGATCAAGGAAAGTCTCCAAGTGGCCTTCTCCTTGACAATTAACACATCAGGCAGAGTGGGGAGGATTCCGCTCGAGATAAAAATTGCTGGACATTCAGTCCAACACAGTTATCTCCAAAACTTGGCTAATGAAAGACATTAGTGAACGACCCCAGCAGCTGTCGCAAGAATGCGTGCGCCCATGTCATTGAATGGGTCTTGAAAGAATGCACCGATGTGGTTGAAATTTTTAAATATTTGTGATTCCAGATAATCCTCAATAGATACGTATTAATACATCATAAGACCAAAACAAGACATAAAATTATTATTATGCGTATGCATATATATACAAAATATTTATATATATTTTGGAGATTACATTTTCCAAACCAGTTTAAATTAATTTTGTTTTTTTCATACAGTAGGGATAATTTTTTTTTTTAAAGTCCAAATTACGTTGAGGACATTCAGACAACGGTAGTGATCGTTTCAGCTACGCAATGAATGATTAAAAGATAAAGTTTTTGACAACAGGACAAGCTATTTACATATGCTAAGTTGCAATTGCCCAGATTTCTTTGTAATTCTACAAAGAGTGTTATTTTTCTATCACAAGTACAAAGGGAACTTTAAATGAATTTAGCGGTACATACATTAGGATTATATTAACATCTACTTACTCCGTGAAATTATAGTAACATAGAAAAAACAATTAATATTCATATAGTTTGCTAAAGTTAAAACACAATTCATTAGTTATTGTCTTCGGATGAAATCAGTTATACACAAGCAAATACGATTCATTTAATTAAAGTATAGATCTAAAACGAATCGAACGCAGAAACATGCAAGAATAATGTTTATAAACTGTAAAATTATTCAGTATGCCGCATTATCGACCTGAAACCCTGAAAATTCATTTATAGACATAAATATTCTAATAACTTTAAGAACTTTAACAGTTTTGGGGCATTAAATATTTCAACAATGATGACATCGGTTTTACAATATTACAATTTCATAATAGTGCATCAGTTTTGATTTAAAAATAATAACTATAAGTTATCTGGTACTACAAGTGTTTCTCTTATCTATTCGTACTTGCGATTTGCAAACAACGAATTCACCTGTTTGTTCATTGCTTGCGAAAATGAAGAAATCGGTTCACAGAATGGAAAGGCAAATACAGACTTATGTAATGCACGGCCCAAGACAATAACAGACATATAACAGCAAAAGCTAGAATAACAAACAGTGTTCCACGGCCTCAGAATCACAAATATTTCTTGAACTGATGATTTTTGTAACGGTTATAAAAAGGAGTTAGCACTACCTAAGAATGGCGGGATATAATTTTGCACAAGACAATTAAGACTACGTTGAAGCATTTTTATTTATATGCCACCATGTTATTTTCAAAATGTAAACTTTTAAAAGCATTTTATCGATTATTATTTATCTTATCTTCTATTCGTCTTGGGATATATATATTTATATATATGCATGTATAAATTTACTTATGTAAGTGTGTTGTGGGGTTGGCATGAAATTAATATGGCTTATAACTAACTGTCTAGATTTGGTTCATGAAAATAAGTTAGCAGTGTAGTTTAATATAACTTTAGATATAACAATAATTTTAGAACCCACTCAATAAGATTCTATTTTCTTAATTTAGAAAGAATTAGAATAGAATATACATTGTTTTAATGTTATATTTATCCAGGGATTGAGGGAAAATATTAATTTTTGTTGGCAATAAATTACACGCTCACAGATTTTTTAATATTTAGCTATCTCGTTAACTATCCATTTTTTTTCTTCCCATGATTTAATCTTAAGCCACAACCATTTATTTTAGTTTAACACTATTAAACCTTCGACAGTCCATGTATCATGAGAAGATATAGATATTTAAGTACTTTATGATTCATATGAATAAAAAAGAAAAAAAGAAGTATTACATAAAATAAAACACCCAACAATATATCAAATCACGAATGTTTTTATTTAAGCATACAAGTTTTCGGAAAACCATTCCTCCATATCTATATATTATCATCTTTAATAATCATAATCACGGGTCTCATAATGTTTCGAATTTTCCCTAATTTGTAATATACACTAAAATTATTATTGTTCTTTATTAAAGCTGACTTTATGAACTACGGTTAATTGATACGGTTACCATCCCTTTCTAGCCAGGATGCGATTATGGATTTCATTTAATGAGTTTGTCACTGCTTTATAAATTCCTTTTACCCGCATGGAGATGCAAACGAGGCTTACCAAATGTATAAGTCCAAAGCCTGAACTCAAAAGACTACCCTGAGTCACAATATACAGAGTAACATTTTGAAGTTCATTGAATCATGTGTTTTTGATAGTCTCCAGAAATCGTAGAGTCTGATCTCAAATCAATCATCCAGCAAAAAGAACGAGAATGTCATTCACAAAGTCCTAAATACATTAGAACAGTATTAACCTAACGGGAAGTGACAGAAAAATGCTGCAAACAAAAAAAAAAAAACCGGTTGCATTAAAAATGACTGCAATTCCTGTAGTGGATGATTTGAATTAATTCCGAAGGCACCAGATGACTGGCGTCTGCTAACTAGATTGGTGGAATATTGGCACACATACAAGGAGGTAAGTAGGACTGCTAGTGGTTGCAGCAAAGATGATGACGTCATAGCTACACTCCTAAATGGGTCGACCTACTCTCTTTGGGCAATACAATCCTATCGCAACCCAACTCCCCACCCACGCCCTCTGCCTCTCTTCTCGTCCCACTCTCTCTCTCTCTCTCTCTCTCTCTCTCTCTCTCTCTCTCTCTCTCTCTCTCTCTCTCTCTCTCTCTCTCGCACACACACACACACACTCTATCTTTCTCGCTTAATACTTAAGCTACGAGAAAATGTATAGAACGGCAATTGTAGAACATCAAAAGTTTAACCAGATTGGTTCTAAAACATTTTACGATGCAACTCATAAAATCCGAGGTAGTTTTAATTTTCGAACCAGCCCCCCCCTCTAAACCCCCCACTATTCCGGGCCCAACTTCAAGCAATAACAAATTTTATCTTAAGTTTTCACTAAAATGTCCAAATATCCAGTATGAAATAGATCAAGTAAACATTTTCGAAACAGAAACGTACAATCTTAATTGATGACGCCATCAAGCAATGAATTTGATGTATCTAGCATAGTAAAAGTCTCTTGGAAACAATATTTGGTATTTACACTTAGAACAAAGTGGTTTATGATCTAACAGCTTATTGCTGTTAGTATGACATGTGCAGGAGTGGGGGTTTACTGAAGGGTGAAAACCAAATTATCCAGATATCTGGGATAATATTCATATTAAAGAAAACATTTTTTGTATAAAAACATTCATAGACAATTTTTCAAGACTAAATTTCAATTTAATTATGTCATTAATGCGGAATATAAAAGTCATATTTATTCAGCAGTTATCAAACAATTAACATTTTTCGGAACCAAAGGCCACGATTATATTTTATTTGTTTGTGCAACAGCTTTCCTCAGCAAAGTTAAATATTTTTGATTAAGTTCATATATGTTAAGTTTATAGATGCAATCAATAACAATAGAAATTTATTTAGTGCATATATATATATATATATATATATATATATATATATATGTGTGTGTGTGTGTGTGTGTGTGTGTCTGTGTCTGTGTCAATATAGCTTAATTGGCAAAATAACAAAGCAAAGATAATTTATGATGAGCAATAATTATTATTACATAATGCTATTTGACATACGTGTAGTAAGTAAATTGTATCATCATTATTGAGTTAGTTATATAAAAGGTGCAACAGTTTATGATATTGTTTTTCATTTTTAATTGGCTTTTTCTTTTTAAAAAAAACATCCTATATCTATTCATGCGGTGTTATTACATAACACTGCCGGGACAAAAATGCGCACAAAAATGATTGACTCGACTGTGAATTATGATTAAAATATAATAGCCAGAACAAGACATAAATATATTATTACCCGTTATAATAGACCTGTAATTACTATCAAAACATATTTCTTTTTGTTGCACCAACTAAATTGATAAGGAGATAGTTATTCAATTTCTCTATGTTATCAGAAGATATTTTAGTATTTTATGTGGCAGAATGAGTCGATTGTATTGATAAGCTTTAATTTGTTTCTATAAGATGATTTATGTAATCATATTTAATTTTTTATGAGGCCCAAATTAGTATACAGTGTATGCCTTGACAAAGGGTTATTACTTATTAAATTATTTTTTCTGGTGAGTTTGATAGACATCGGTAATTAGAATCGATTTGTACTATATACTTGAAATAAGTTCATATGCTCACACATGAATTTATGTATTAAGATTAAATACGGAGAAACAGAGATATAATATTACACTATTATGATTATTAACATTTCGTATGTGTGTTATATGAGATTCAGGTTATCAAAAATGAAATAACAATTCTGGTGGCAATTTTTGAGAGTTATATTTACTTTTCAAAGCCTACAAACAAAACGAAGCAAACATGTGGCGTTGTATAATATAACTAAAATATTGCAAATGTCAGTAACTACTATAAAAAGTTAAAATAACATAAAGACCACACATAATATGATTGATGATTTATTTGTAACAAATACAACCAGGAAGCCAAAAATATGTGATTATAAGGGTTTCATAAAAATTATTGAAAGTTTACTGAACAATTAGTGGTTGCTTTTTCGAAAAAAATGGATATTATTCTGTTACCCCCTGCACTCACGAATAAGTCTTAGTCATAGAATGTGTGTAATTCAAATTACCACAACCTAGAAATATAAAAATCGGGGACTTATTGCAGAACTTGTAATTTCTACTGATAACAATGTCACAGTCCCACAGGGAAAAAAATAGAAAGAAATTAATCCTACAATTAAGACACGTTTTGGTGAGTATTCAACTCTTTTCAAAGCTGATATAATTGGATTTTGTCCGAGTTGTTTTTAGTATTAATGAAGTTTATAAATTATTAATTATAGTTTAAAGATAATGCGTAGGGATAGAGCTGGTGAAGGGAAGGGAGTGGGGCTAAACTGGTTGTGCGTAAATTATGAGTATTCGCCATGAGGTCAATGTTACTTCCTTTAACGACGAAGGCTAATGAATATTTTAACTGAATTCTTATTAAACAAGTAAAAAAAAAACACACACACTAAAACACATGTATGTTGTTTGTTCACGCTCATGCGCACGTGCTCACACATGTATGCACGGTTCCATATTAGAGTTGTTATGATTGTGGAAGATTGAAGGAGATCTTGTGTTAAGAAATATCAATTCAATCATTCAATTTTTTCCCAGTGATAATGATAGTTTATTATAACTACCATTCAGCGGAAAATTGTTTTTACTCTATCAGGAATGCGCAACCTTACCCATGATATAAGACTATGGTAGGCGTTTGGGGGGCTTAACTTACATACTTTTAAAAGTGGCGTACTTAAAATCTAAAACTTATTTTCTTCAGAACTTTATTTGAATGTCTATATGAGGGATTGGAAATCAAAACAAGGTAGACCCAGATGTGAAAATTTTACAATCTCTGGATCTCTTTCTTCCACCTTGCATGCTTCCACATTTTTGTAGGGATTTTGTTTTAAAACGAATATCCATTTTTACATCGTTCATAATCAAAAGTTTTCAAATAGAACTATTAGGACTTGTTAAATCCGTAAAAAAAAAAAAAAAAAAAAAAAAAGTAATTTCGAAAATAATTGGATCTACCTTGTTTTGATTTACTACCTTACCTTGTTTCTATTTACTTTTTGAAGGAATATATTATATTCCTTCAAAAAGTAAATAGAGTTGAAAAACTAAAGTACTAGGTGTAGTTAGAAAATTAAAATAATAAAATAAGGCTTTATAGTTTGTTAGAACGACTGTCTGTGGCTTCGAAACAAGTGTATGTTATCAACATTAATAACAATTGTTTTTCTTTTACATTTGGTATGACTTTTAAGTCTCGTATTCAGTTCAAATTTGAAGTTCTGTGTAACTAGTACTTGGAATTTAAGTCTAATAATTAAAATAGTCTTCTCACTCCAGGGGAAAAAAAAGAAACTTGTGATCTTCTACATAAATGTATATTTTTAGTAGCCCTCCTATTTCTTATTAATAGTTCGTATTAACTATTGGAAATAAAAAAAGAAACATTGCTTTGATTTTGTATTTAATGGTCTCTGCCTCGACATAGCCATGCACTTTAAGATGCAGGGATGTTGTGATGGCAGTTTATATTCAGCCATTGTTGATTATTTCTTCTACGGGAATCTTAATGCATTGTGCGCCTGTGAAAACTACTGAAAAATGAACTTCCATAAACCCGGATGTTCAATTGTTTTTTTAAAGAAAAAAAGAAAAAAATAACAATATTTGGACCGATCTCTGGAAGGATGTTAGTAACCATATACCGGATCAATGTAGTCATAGGTCGATAATCTAGCAGGTAGCATCGGTGGTTGTTGAACCATGTAGAAAACAGAACAAGAGGCAGGCCTTGGAAGTTAATGGTTTGATGGACTGTGCTGAACCGCGGCATCTGTAATTGGAGAAGGCTACCTCACTCCCGCGATATGAACTCCAGGTTCGTAGCAGAGACCCTACATGGAGTGCTGAACGTCAAAGTTAATTACAGGTATAAAACCATAAGATGAGATAGCTATCAGGGGGGAATGAATGTGATCTCGTCAGAGAATACGAAAAGCCAGGTCGGAAATGTAAAAAAAAAACAGGTATAGAAGTAGTGTTAATGCACCGCCCTGCGAGACTCCACATTTCCTTCGATGAGGGCTGCTCGGGGGTGCAGATATAAGTAGTGGGGTTACATAACTGAGCTGCTAGCCCGTAACGGGGCCTCCCAACGAGGCCAAGGGTGCCCTCCCCTGCATGCGGAGAGGTCAGGTCCCCTTCTCGCCAGGTACTCTACCGGATTCAGTGCATTATAACAATATAGACGCTGTTGAGCCAAGAAACTGCATTGGAGAACAAAGGAATCTATGAAACGCATACTGGAGTACGGACGTCATAGATTGCTGAACGGCAAAGAATTAACCACTCGTTTTGCTTGGAATGTTGTGAAGAAGGAAATTATAATAAAATGTGGAAACACTTGGATCCATTGAACTAACGCGATTGTATAGTCATTAGAAATAGGTTTCCATCCTAGAGGGATAGCATAAACGTATAACATTATGTACAGCAATAATTTTTTAACACAAATCTTATTGATCTCGGCTTAGCCATGTCAGTTAAAGTGTTACCCTTAATCTCAGTATCTCACTATAGTAAACCTATAGTGCCGAGTTCGGTTCACGCCTGGGAAAATAGGAGTTTATGTAGTGGTGAACTCAATAAATAAAATCCTTAGTCCCACCCTGGCCCTAGAAAAGGATATTAACCTGTAGATAACCCGTCCAAATTAGACCTAGTAGCAAAAAGTGGACGTTAATATATAATAATAATCACGGAGCTCAGGTTAAACATGTGAGTTAATAGTCTTAAAAAACTTGGTAGACCTAGATTAAAGGGTTTAATTCCCATGTGAGCGACATGAATTTACTTAGTGGTGAATTAAATAAATAAAATCCTGAGTTATCCTGACTAAAAAAGTGTGGAACCCTCCTGATTTTCCATAGTATCATGAAGTGGGCGTTAATAAATAATAATAACAATAATAAATATCACTACTACAGAAATATCACAGTAAAAAAAGTTTTTCAATGGAAAGGGGACTTACGAGTCTTTATTTCTTCTTCTTATTTTTAGGAAGGAGGAAGTCACCCACATTACAGATATATAAAACCCACAGAACTAGAAACTAAAATAAAAAATATACTAATTGATACCAAGTAAAGCGGAAAACGTTATGATATTTATCATATTTCAAATATCCAAGGTAACGGAGCTCTGCAACACTGGCTTACTTAAGAGTAAAACTTAAACTCCTAATAAATTAAATAAACAAAATATTTAAAATGCCTGTTTCTACTTAGAATAATTTTAACTGAAAATCATATAAAATTTCTCCGTCATAGGACAAAATTTATATATACGTTGAAGAAAAAAGCATTAATAGGTACGGAGAAATGTGAATTATTTTCTCCCATCACCCTTCCCCCTAGTTTATTTTGATCAAAATGGGAGGTTCATAACCAGTAAAAAAATCTAAATACGACAATTCAACAATATTAGTTTACGTACATACACAAAAACGTAGCGTCTAAATTGGTTTAGGTGAAACCCGATTTTTTTCAAGATTACAATACTTCATAATGATGAAATCGTTCGGTGCCATTGCAAAGTGGCAAAAATTGTAGATAAGTTGAATATTTGAAAATTTTCTGATGGAACTGAAGACTTGATTTATTCAATTTTCCTCCATAATACATGTGAGAATAAAAAGAATATTGAACTCATGGGAAATTAAACTAAATAATGATAACTGTAATTGGCGAATACCAACAAAAGCAAAAAAAAATCTGCAAATAGCACTCAACAAATATAAATGTTGGAAAGCCTCATGTTCAAATTAAACAGAAGACAATTAAATGTATTACATAAGAACGGGGGAAATACGTTTATAACACTGTTTTACAGATAAGGTTTATATAACAATCTGTATGCTATCATTCCTCGTCCAAAATGAGAGGTTATTTCTATTATGGCGTTCCGACTTACATCTTGTCAATTCCCATTCCATAAGGAAGAAAACTATTTTGATCCAGACATCGAGATGTGTATCTGTCCTGACCCTCTGAATGCAACAGTATAGAGCAATTTAATTTGAGCATGGAAAAATAATAACACATTTTTCCTTCTTCAAATACGTCTACTATCATTTTTTTCAGCTAACCCATACTATTATTTTTTTAAGTCTGGGCCGTAAGAACAATATGCCAATCTGTAAAATAACTTTAGATGGTATAAAACAATAAATAAGTAGCATATTTCCTTTTTTTAAGATAAATAAAATTTCAAATCGAACACTAATAGTTTTGAAATAATACACATTTTCCATCTCTTCCAAATAGTGATAAATAATTAGAACCAAAAAATCCTTATGTTGATAAGCCTTCCTAATTATAAAAAATTAAAACTGGTTCATAAAGACTGACATTTTTAGTAAAACTTCTTGATTTAAAAACTTGCCAAAAAGGCATGAGAATCGTTAATACATAATGAAAATATGCCCATGATGACTGACTATTTGATTATAAAAACTGTAAGAATGACATTTTAATATATTTTGGTTGGTAGTATTTTATTGTAATTAAGAAATGTATTAATCAATTTTATAAGAACAGCATAAACTATATTTTTATTGATATTTCCTTATATGATTACCAACAATACATATATATTCCTTTACATGTGGTATTTTACAATCACTAAACACTGTAGCCATTTATGAAACGCAAATGTAGTGCTACAGTTAACTATTAATATTTATAAGGTATTTTTGTCACGAGACAACCCACAATCACAGACCAAATTAGAGAAAAAAGAAAACAGTTTATCTGATCACAGAAATTAAATTATCTCCGGAGAGTATCATCAAATTGTTACAGAGAAATTAATATATACTAATGGAAGATTTAATTAGGAGTGAATTGATTTTTTTTCTAAGATTAATTTACACGATTAAGATAGGTATAAACTTAAATGATGGCTGGAATAAAATAAACGAGGTGCTATCTTTTGCTAAAGAAAAATGAGCTCTTATCTCTGTTTGGAGTATTTCAGAGCTATGTTATGCTAACAATTAATTGTATTGTTCGATAAATACAGAATCCGAATTCGATAAATTGTTTTGCAAACATTCCTTCTACCTCAGTGTTTAAAAACATTTAACAGAATGTTTCTAATAGATGGAGTGACTATTTTAAAAATGAAAACAAAAAAGGGGCTTAAATGGATAGCGTTAGGACAGTGATATAGAGCAGGCCACCAGTGAAGGCACCAAAAAAAAGCGGCTGTTGAATGTAAACACCCTTTGTTTCGTCAGTCAACAAACCAATACCAGGCATAGAAACCAAGGAGGCAGTAAAAGAGAAAAAATGGAAGAATAACTCTTTACAACTGTCTGGACTATTTCCGGATGTTAAATTTCTTTCAGAGAGAAACAAAAATGTATTAAAGTAAAAAAAAAAAAAAAATTGCTTACCAAAATCAAAGAGTTCATCCATATTATACTATGACAATGTTTCATGAGTTAAACATGTATGTAGTATTTTTAAGAAAACCATAAATAAATTTAATTGAAGTAAATGAAGGTTATAAACTATTTATTAATTATGCATTATTACTTTAATGCCCAAAGTTTCCTTGACGCGTATTAAAAACACAAGAATAATTTGGTACAATACGCTCAGGGATTAACACCCTCAAGTGTAATTTGATACTATGAGCTCATGAATTTAAAAAAACAAAAACAAAGACAATGACTAGTGTGTAATTATCCAAATTGCGTATGAGTGCTTCTTACGTGAAACACAATGCGTTCTGTCTTATTCACACATAAGCATTTAAATTCATATAATTGGTGTTGTTATATAACCAAATCAGAAGATTTAATCTGCGAATTATAAAAGGAAGAAGGAAAAAGTTGCAACAAGATGGTATCTTGGTAGCTATTTATGAACAGATTTAAATTGACCAATAGGTTACATAATTTTGCACATGGTCAGAGTTGACGACATTTTGTGTAGTCTTGTGAGATACGTCTAAGAGCAATAAATATTGCTAGAGTGGTCTGAACTTAAGAAAAATCGTGAGTGACGCAATGGACAGCTGCTCGCCTTCCATTGGATCATTTTTCTGGTGGCGCAAAAAAATTGCAACAGACTCTTATTTTCAGGAAGGACAAGCAAGGAGGTCTCGGGAGTGAAGAGAATATCTTCTGAATCCATAACAAAATTCAGATGTCCGGAAATTTGCAAGTCTTCGAATTCGTGTTCATACTCAACAAGCCTGGAGCAGAATACATAAACGAGGAGATATTAAATGCAGTATGTGAAATCAAATCCATAGAGGGAAGTGAGGTATTATCGATTGTCCTAGGGCACAACGATTTATCCCAAAAATGTACTTGAAGTTATGATAATTGTCCATACAGAATGAGGGTGATTTGGAAATGCATTTCACGTTGATCCAGACTGACGTCCTGGTAAGGCCAGAAAGGTATATTTATTGTGAACCATTATCACATCTTGATCATCTTATCTACTTGATAAGATAAGATTTACACATACATTAAGCAGCGATAATATTGGTCATAACTTACTCAGTGCCTTCAATTCCAGTATTGAAGAGTCAAAAAAACGAAATTGGGAAATCCATCAACTATTATCTACATAAAACAATGTATCTTGAATTCTCGTCAAAACGGATTGACTAAACGTCGCCCCCGCGCTCTAAATACTCTAAATAGAGCAGTATATATCTATTTTGGGGATTGAGCTCCAAAACTTCCATGAAAAATAGCATGATTTTTAAAAGTTACAAGGTTTAGAGAGAGATTTGTAAATTATGGCAAGAGCTGGCGACCCCATTTGATGGAGGCCTGAAAGTAGTTACCCTCATTTCCAACCCTTATATAACACCCTGGCCTATCTCGCTCTGCGTCTAGCCTTCCCGCCTTCTGATAACAGATACCCAAACCACTCCTAGAGCTGATAACACTGAAAGGACTCGGTTTTTTTTTTTTTTTTTTTTTTTTTATAATTCATTAGTATAGTGTTCCCTATGATCTGTGACTAAAGTACCAATTCCCAAGATAAAGGTGTATCTTATTCTTTTAACATACGATTTTGGAATAATATACATGGATTTTCTAAAAAAAAGTAGATTATAGCCATTAATATACAATTCTGACGTATCATGCATCTGTTTCTTATACTGTTAATTTTTTTTCTCATTTCTTAAATGAAATTGACTACTGAAGTAGCTCTGATGACAACTCTCTTGTACAGCATAATAGCTCTGCAAATAATACTAAATGGGCCAGAATACCAACTTAGAATACTAAATGAGTATCAGAAATACGTGAATTTGATTAAATAATAAATATATGTATATTTATGCCGAGGTTGGTCAACAACGGTGGTGGTGGATACAAAATCTGAGCACTCATTAACTAAGTAATTCTTAAGTAAAAATGTAAAAAGTAGACATTCACACAGCCTAGATTGATGAATTTCCAAACAACATAGCTTCAAAATTTGTACTGAACCTCACCGCCCACTAGAATTGGAATTTAAATAGAGCTTTAAAAAGCTTAAATAAAAAGATAAAAACCCTAGATTCCTTTACTTTATGGACTGAAGTGGCACAGCGGTTAGTATAGTTTTGTTTATAAATATATGACTTCAAAAACAAAAATCCATAAAAAGAGAGACGTTCTATTAATTATAATCATTTGATTTTCATGCCTGAGATATTAAAGGTGTTATTTAAAAAAATAAAATAATTAATTAGGAAGTACCTGTTGATTCTTCGTTACATCTAGCCCAAATGTTTGTATTTGACAAGTCAGCATTTTCATTAGAAGTTTTTAACAAAGAGATGAGTAAATTTAGAATTATAAACTCAAAGAAATGAGTTACGCAAATTTCAGGCATTTCATAAAAATAAATTAGTCGAATGTTATATTAAATTGAAACTTAAAATTCTTCTAGATTTGGCAAATTAATTATTAAGGTAAGTAACGTCAATACGAAATTCTATTGTATATTGACAATATATTACGAAGTACATAATATTCTTAGGGAGGACAAATTAGCACTGAATATAAGATAAAAATAAAATAAGTAAATTAGTTTATAAAAGGAGATGCCCGTGTTTTTGTACTTAGACTTCCAAGTAAATCATGCTAATAAATTTTAGCGGAATAATACGTTTCCTTTGTTTAATGGTTACCAGAGGTGAAAATGAATTATTTGTATAATTAAAAATTTTGATAAAATATTTCAAGAAAAGTATATTGCACTTTATAGAGCGAGAACCTAAGAAGAGAATCAGAATACCGTGTCATTCCGTTATGAACACTTGACCTTTCTTTGGGGTCGGGTTTCTGAATAAGGCACAAACTAGTTTATAAAGCAAAACAGCGTTTCATTAAGCTTGACTTTTTTTAAATAATTACAAACAGCACTAATATATATTTTCACTTCGTCTCTAGTAAACTGAATTTGCATTGAACCAATTCTCGGAGTCTCAATCCAGAAAGATTGAAGAACCATTCAAATTATTTAATGAAATAAAAAAGAAATTATTCATTTTATCTTTAGAATAGGATCATAAGTAATTGTTAATGAGAGCCATGGCAACTCAAGTCTTCTGAGATCACATCATTTTATTTAAGCATGGTTTTAAGGCAGACTTGAAATGTTCAAGTGCTTGGTCGTCCTACCATAAATGGATCTCATGTGTCAAAGACATGACCCTTCATGGGGATGTAGAATGAGTAAAACATAATTGCGGGTCTTGAAATGATCGGTTTGAAACTTTCTTGGGGCTTAGAAATGAAATGAAGAACAGCGGACCATAATCCGTGACTTACATTTATTTTAATAGGCTCAACTGCTTAGATTTTTAAAACTAGAAATTCTTATTCACCGAGATTTTTCAAGCTTCAACATCTGGTTTTGGTAGTTCGGAAGCAGTCATATTCTAGTAGTATAGTCAAGTAAAAAAGGAAAAATAGAAGTTTATTAACAACTAATGTTGGCAGCATACATGTCCAATTCGGACCTGTATTCAGAGTTTAGTTTTTTAAAACAAATTGAGTGGGTGGATCAGCTGTCCTTCATAAATAAGGACTTTCGTTTTCCAATCCAACTGAGGATGATAAACTCATATCATAACCTGCTTCATAGAAAAAAATAACAAAGTTTTCAGTATTTTTTTTTTACCTCAGTAAGACATATTTTTTGCGGGAACCGAAATTCACAAACGGTTCAATTTTCCAGGTGAAAGCTGGCAAGACCAACCAAATTTCTAACCAATTACCGAAGGATTTCCTTTCCAGGACAGGTGATACAATTAATAGGGTCGCTCTATAATGTCGAGGGTGAGGTGGCTTTTGTAACCTTTCGTAGAGCCGTAACAGGCAGGCAGATTACGGAGACTTCAAATTACATAAAACTGAGCCCTGTTACCTAGGCGGGCCCGCGGCTCTCTTGTAATCTCCAGCCTGTTATCACATGCCGACCTCAACATCATATGGATGCCCCAACACTATTATGGTTAACCGGAAGGAAGGAATTAGTTATACTGTTGCTGTTGTTTATACCCTAATCAGATACATATGAAATGCACATGACCGGAAATTAAAACTTATGAAAGGAAAATACTTTTTTAGAAATTTTCTAGACGCTTAAAATAAAAAGATCATTTGCACATATATAATTGTTCCCTTAGTGTAAAATAAAAAGTAGTTATATTCTTCAGTCTTAAATGGAAACATTCTTACATTTAGTTAGGAAAACATAAACTTTTTTTGCAGTTGTCTCCATGCATGCAACAATTTAAACGGAGTCAAATGGGTCAATTGAATATTCAATACATTGATAACTGAAGGACGGATGTTCTAATCCGATAGTCAATAGTCATCGATCGTTAAGGTCATCAAAACCTTAAATAAATAAGAGTTTATTAGAGAAAAAAGGATATTTTTTACTAATTAAAGTTGTATATGACTTAATAAATTGTATTTTGTGAAATTTTATGTAGTATTTACTTTATAAGTAATAATTGCGTTGGTTAATAAGACTACTCTGTATTTAGGGACACCAAGATGGTATCGTCTTCTTGGAGTTTTTGGTACAAACGCAATAAACTCTTTTTCTAATTGGTTAATAATTTAAAATAGAAAACGTTTATTACACTTGAACTAAAGATGTAATCTCGTTCATGAATATAAATGAATTATCGTAAAACTTACACTTTATCCTTTCTATTCTCATCATGTTTGTTAATTTACTTCGAAAAGCAGATTATGTCAGATAAATTTACACTAAAAAGCGGTATATATTCCTAGGAAGGACACGGGTTTAGTTTTGTACTAAAGTTTTGGAAATATGAAAAACATTCGGTTGAACCTTGTCTTATCATGATCAAAAAGGTGGTTCATAATCTCTGAAGCAGATGGTCGGCTGGCTGACATACATTCACAAAAATATGTCCTCCGATAACTGGCGTTTATGGAAGGGATCATAATTCGAAGGGGATATTTACAACCATTGGAAATAATAAAAATAAAATGAATGTAATGCCATGAACGCGAGTAGGAGGAGAACATGTGGAAAAATATACATATATTTCATATCAAAGTGTGTCTTAAAAGTAGTTTGACAACTCATATAATTTGTTCCCAGAACTCGTCTGTAATTCCTAGAGTCAAGTTACTGCGTTCGATTCCCACCATGGCCGCAAAGAATTAAAGATGAGGTCTTCAATACTTCCTAATACGGACAAAGAAAGATATGTAACCTAAACAAAGTTACAAGATTCCTTTAAGTTTCATTATTATTCATTATGAAACCTCTGGTCGGGAATGTCCACATTGAGTTGACAAGCAATTATTTGTCAATTGAAGTCTGTAAATTTTAAATGTTAGTAATTTATAGGTTCGATTATTACCACCACCACCACCATATAGTTGTTTATTAAGAGTTCTGGTGAACTAAAACCAAACGAATTAAGAGCAATATAGCGAGAATAATATTTACTGGAACCTACATATTTTAGTTAAGATTTCTCTTCTTGGAAAATATCCGAAGCACTCTCTTTTAACCATTGAGAGTCTATCGCTTTCATATTAAGTGTGATGACTAGGCAAGCTGCAAATTCTTCAGAGGTCATGGCACTGCAGTTTGGTATGAAGCATAATTGTGTATGTGATGTGTTGTGACTTCGTATGCAATCACACCTGTGTACGTGTTGTCATCTTTAGTGTGTCTGCAAGTGAGAAAACTTCAGCATACGTGCTGTGTGGTGTGGTGCGCTCTTTTGCTTGAACGAGTGTGCTAGTATTGATAAAAATAATTATGCCATTAGAGTTTCATATATAAATTACCAAAATGCAACAGAATGTAAACGAAGTTATGTAACATGTGTAAGAAGATGACAGTTCATAGGTTATGAGCAGTTTCAAATAGATAACCAAGATAAGCTGTCTATCCAAAGGCAAAAGGTAATATATTATGTTTTTTTTTCTCCCAAACTACAATAACACTAAATTCTTATATAATTACCATTAAAATATATAAGAAAAAACATTGACAAACGGAAGTAACAGTTGTACTAAAAAAAAAGTAGTGTAATTTTATTTGCTTAAGATATATTTTGTAAAATGGAAAATGTCATCGAAGTTATTTAACAATAAAAGCATAAGACAAACAAGATTACCTAATTATTTCTAATAATAATTAATGGTGATTTTATAATTTCATAGGACCAAAAAAATAAAAGATATTTGATTTAATTAAGCTTTCAGGATGTAGTCCGTCCATGTCATTAAACTTTCTGAATAAAAGTTATTAGACACGTTAAATCTTTTATTAGAAATATGAGAGCATGTGTATACATTATATTTTGGTTATGATTTAATATTGTGACTTATACAATGATATAAAATATAATAATATATAATAACTATCTTAAGAAGGATGTCCAATCGTTCCGAAGGACAAGCGATTTGTTGGAGTTTGAACAAGCAACGAGCCACAAACCAGTTACATAATGGGTTTTCAGGGCTCTGGTAACGTTCCTTAACCCAGGATCTCTTCCATTTCTTCGACGATATTACTTTTCTTTATTTTTATTAACTTATGGTATTTTATGATTATTAACTATATAGCTCTACCAATTAAATCATTAATTTCTAAATGAACAATGAAACGTGAGAGATATTACGTAAACAAGTCAAAGGAGATGAGAACTCAGTAGATAAATATTAATGATAACACCTTATCAAGGATATCTGCGGAAGGGGAAAAAATATAATTGAGACGTCAAATCAAGGTAGAGTGTGATGACAACACAATTAATGGAGCTATTCAACTTTATTGCGCATTTTATCATAACTTCATATCTGAATATTACATTAGTATGAATAATTTGAAATAAAATATTGGTGTAATAGAATTAAATGTGTACAACTGCAAAGCGAAAATCAAGAGGAATTAAGGAATATTTTTGAACGAATACTTTTGATTGTCATTTATGGAAAAATACACTTTTTTGATATTATATTTAGTGCTGTTAAAAATACATTTATATGGTAAGTAGCAGGTTAAAAACTGAGTAATTTTTAGTGATAATTCAGACAATAATTGTGATTGTTATATAAGATCCAATGATAAAATTGTCTGAATGTTTATTACAGATATCAGTTTAATGAGGCTAAGTAACTGAAATATTTGGTGGGGGAAAAAGAGAAGATACTTATCTAGCCTAGAACAGTCTTAGAGAAAGAAAGTTTAAGGGTGTTATTTAGGTAGTTTTTATAAAGCATTTGGAATGGGAATTTTTAAAAACGATTAAACCAAATAAAAGGGGTAAGGAACATTGTAGGAAAAATTAGGTGATATTTAAAAAAAAAAATTGTGTCTGTCAATGAGATTTTTTTTGAAATCAAAAAATAACGAGAATTAATAGGATGTTCTTTAAGACTTGTGAGTAGAAACGGAGGAAATGGTACTTACATATCGAAAGGGCAGTATTGAAAACTTCAAGTGCTTCCTCCAGAAGGTTATCCCTGATCAGGTTAGTACCTCGTTCTCTGAGCAATTCGGCTTCAAGCTGCCTAGGCCACCACTTCTCGACGGCAGCTCTGACGGTGACATTCTGCTCCAGATGTTCGGGGATGGGGGACGAACACTCCGGGCACTGACATGCGAGAAGGCAGGACTTGCAGGCGGTGTGACCGCAAGGGAGGGTGACGGGAGACCTCGGGACCCACTGGCAATGCGGGCAGGCTAGAGGAGGTGCTCTAGGCCGGATGGTTCCAGAGACGGAGTCGAGGAAGAGACACCCCACGGATCGGAGCCAAGCTCCCGAGAAGGGCGGTTCTGACAGAACCCGGACTTGCTCCGACTTGAGAGCTAGCATCTCGGTGACTGAGCGAGCGAGGGCTGGAACCCTACCCCCACCACATCTCCCCTCCGGCCAGCGCAGTCTCAGCCACATCGCCAGCTCCAACATTATCACACAACGGAAGAGACTACAAATCGAATAATAGCCTCTTTCAGGTATTGCACCTCTTTAAATATTTCATCCTTATCTTCGCAAGACAAAATATAAACATTATTTCAATGATCCCTGTCTAATTCCTAATCTCACTGATAACGCACCCCTTTTATTTACCTGACTTTTTCTTCTCCCGCTTTAATTATTTATGTATGTTTTTTTACTACCTGGATGGATATTGCTGTAATAGTGTAATCAACAATAATAAATTTTAGCTCAACCATCGACAAGGTATAATGTATGTTTAAACAAGACCCAATTTCTTATTTACTTTCGTCACCCACCTTTTTTTTTTCCACCCGACATGTATGTAATAACTAAAAGTCTTGGTGATATATGTATAGTCTAAGTAATGCAGGCATGAAAAAAAATATCAACACCAAATTTTTCCGTCTTACGACAAAGTTCCATCGAAATAGTGAGGAATCACTGACTGTAATGTGCTGAAAATATTTATTATTTGAAGAATAAATATACAGTTACGTTTATTACAAAAATAATAAACTTCGATTACTACGGTTCTTTTGAATTGCAAAATTAAACACACGAACTTGTTTTTATCACTGCAAAATTTATTTGACAATGCACTACACACTTTTTCACACTTGGTAAATTATTCTTTCTAGAAAAGGGTGGTAACCTGTAGACAACCCGTCCCGATTAGCATAGAGTATAGTAGAATAGAGTGGACGTAAATAAATAAAAAAACAAAACAAATATTATTCTTCACCACTACACACAAATATGCACAGATAACTTCACTTCTTATTGAACAGTGCAATAACTCACGATCAAGCGAATCAAGTCCACAAAACTCGACACTGTACTGATCTTCACAAAAACACGGCACTGCACTGATCTTCACAAA
This sequence comes from Riptortus pedestris, assembly GCA_019009955.1. Taxonomy (NCBI): domain Eukaryota; kingdom Metazoa; phylum Arthropoda; class Insecta; order Hemiptera; family Alydidae; genus Riptortus; species Riptortus pedestris. Next base: position 86,247,707 of record CM032230.1, on the reverse strand, counting down.
AACACGGCACTGTACTGATCTTCACAAAAACACGGCACTGCACTGATCTTCACAAAAACACGGCACTGCACGGATCTTCACAAAAACACGGCACTGCACTGATCTTCACAAAAACACGGCACTGCACGGATCTTCACAAAAACACGGCACTGCACTGATCTTCACAAAAACACGGCACTGCACTGATCTTCACAAAAACACGGCACTGCACGGATCTTCACAAAAACACGGCACTGAACTGATCTTCACAAACACACGGCACTGCACGGATCTTCACAAAAACACGGCACTGCATTGATCTTCACAAAAACACGGCACTGCACGGATCTTCACAAAAACACGGCGCTGCACGGATCTTCACAAAAACACGGCACTGCACTGATCTTCACAAAAACTCGGCGCTACACGGATCTTCACAAAAACACTTCACTTCACTGAAGCTAAAGCTGCACTGAACGCACTGTTATTCAATAGTATGGAAACTAAGAACTGACTAACTGTCGGGCGAGCTGGGCCGCTTTATAAACGGGCGGCAAGTTCAAATTAAAGGGTCCAGACTTGTGAGCCAGATAAAAAATGTGTATAGACTCAATCTTGTTGCAAATTTAATTCTCTATGAATGTGGTTGTATACATTTCTTCTCTATGTCGAAAATAAAAGGACATCTTTTCTTTTTTTAGTGTACAAACCAGTAAGTCTCCACTTCCAGTCATCACATATACTTATAACCCGATAAATATATTTTTGAAGATATAACCTTGAGATACTTTCAATTATGCTTCAATAAAAACGAATTCTTCTGTCCGTATTATTATGATGTAAAGCATATATTGAAAGTATAAATTCCTTTTATGCAATTACATACAAAAACAAATTCCAATCTGTTCATCAGACATCATTCATTCTCGTATAACTAATGGACACAATAAAATAATAAAAAGAATCGAAATTCACACTTGGCAACTAGAGTAAGAGATATACAAGATACCATTCTTACAACATAAAGTTAGCTATGTGGATTAAATATGGAGTTTACTGAATTTTTAATTGGGAAAAAATATTCAATAGACGAGTAATTAGTAAATTACTTGGTTTTATTACAGGATACACGACGTGCTTGATCTTAAAACCATAAGTTCGAGTAAAGGAAAGATGATTCTATAATTCTTAACTTAATTGCATTGCGGGAATAGATGTGAACCGAAGATGAAGTAGATAAATCTGGAACCTTTGGGAACTTCTAAAATGTTCGGAATGGTTAATACTTGGTCTGTACCTTTTGGGTTGTGAGAAACAGGAAAAATTATTTTATTGCAACGTTAATACTGCTCATGACTATACAGTAATAGTCGTATCATTTACTAGCTTTAATTGAGTATTGATACTATCTTACTGGTATCGTAAAAGACACCATCTGGAACCTATTTTTCTATCTGATTCTAAAATGTTTACCGCATTTATTATTTTTTGAGAGCGGAATATGAAGGAATTTAATGGATGTCCGAATTCAAATTTGAATTTTGTTGAGTCCTAACCAGTTCGTTCTAGAGTTATAATTGCCAGAGTAATTCCACAAGGGGTTTTTGAAATCAAAGAACAGGTTATGCATACGAAGAGGATAAAAAGGCATAATTTGAGAGCTGTTATTCTTGACCATTCTGTTTTGGATAAAGTCGATGAATACTGCTTATTATACCTTATTTCCAATTTCTAAAATGATACCTCACGTTCCACCTTTATTGTGTGTGTGTGTGTGTGTTTGTGTGTGTGTGTGTTTTAAACCCCTTGGACTTCTTTAGTTCTCCCATGGGACTATAATAGGATTAAATTATGAGAATTTTATTACCTTGAACACGCGATATATCTTAAATACAGCATTTCACAAATTTGGTAAGCACGGACTTTAGAGCAAATCAATATATAGGATAAGATGAATCCTCTCATAATGCGAGCTAAGCCCAGTATATAGCCAAGTCACAAATTGCATTCCTAGTCATATTTTGCAAGGGATTCTCTTTTGCATGAATTATTCCGGCAATACAAAACGTTTTCAGTTTCGTTGACTAAATTGTTTTAAATTTAACTTATGGCTGACACGAATTAGAGTATATCCGTAGAAACAATTAGCTTGGCTCTCTTCATCGCCACCCAATGTTTCCGATCTTATAAGGAATACGGCCAAATTGAGGTGTGGTTGAAGTTGCTCTCATGACGCAAGTTTCCAAAAATGTCATACATAATAGCTGGCGAAAATGATTTCCTGGATGTACAGACATTCAGATTCGTGGTCTGTTTTCCGAGCGACCCCCCCCCCCTTGAGCAGCACTGATACAAGCCAGTTATGTCTAGCGCTCTTCAAGAATAGGCACTGAAGATGGAGCGTTTGCTCTGAAAGTGCACTCTGTCAAAAATAAAACGTATTGTAGAGGAAAACATGCCTACTGTGTACATCCAGATTAATTCGTTCCCCTACCTCCCAGCTTCCCTAGAAGGAAAGAAAAAGATTTCCCTTCAAAATTATGTATGTCTCGATATATAATTGTTTCATTGAACGCCTTAGTTCAAGTTCTTTGAAGGATAAAGTCGGACCCGGTGAGGGAAGATGTAGAAAATCGAAAATTCATAATACCTCAAAATATATGAGATAGGTAGAAATTTTCTTAGTTTACGCCTAACTCTACCTCACGAACGTTTATACTTCTCGGCCCGGTGCGCGAAAGCTTTGCGACAGTGGTGAGAAATGGTGAGTTCCTATTGTTATTTATTAACGTTCAAATTGTGCTACTACAGCTGATTGGGACGGGTTATATACAGGTTATCGCCTTTTTCTTGCCAGGGTGGGACTAATGGAGAGTTCGTTATAATAACGAACTTTCATTAACTTATAAAACTGATGCACGTTTGAATTAATGCCTAATCCTCGTGTATGAGCGCGCATGAAATTGTAAGTACAATAATTGTGAGTAAGGTGGACTCATGTTTTCTTCATCTGTATGTTCTACGTACTTTACGAAACAGCCATACTCCCTATATTAACATACGTATGCCCAGTCCTTCAGAGCAAAGTACTATACTTCGAATAGCGGCGAATGCACCCAGGTTTGTTAGGAACTGCCAAATCCACAGGGAATTGGAGGTTGCTCCTATTTCACTACATCTTCAACTACTTGTAATGAAGTATCATGACAGCCTTCCGATGTCAAGTGGAGCCACTCATTATAATTTAGGTGCAATGACTGAATGACGACTACGCCCGAGGTAAGAAATTCTATAATAACACTTTGTGCATAATACGTACGTATTGGCCCAAATAAATTATCTTTCTGTATGTTCTCGACCTTCTAGAGACACCTACTAGCAATATAATAATATTAGATGTATACGTACAATAGCCTACTTTGTGATGCTTCTTGGAACCCTATAAACAAACTTAATCCAGAATGATGATGCTGGTTTGGAAGACAATCTATAGGAGCACATGTCCATCATTTCTTTATTTAAAAAAAAATTAAAATAATCATAAAAACAAGTAGAATCACAATATGGCCACAGAATGATGGCATATACTGGCGCGTGGAAGCAGCATGTCGGTGGCGTTCGTACAAGGTTAGAAGTATTCGGCTAGACTGAAAAGGACGTCTCTAATCTCTATTTACAAAAGAAAATTTTTTTGCGTCGACAATTTTTGGTGAACCCAGTCGCACGTCCCATCCGCTTATCCGTAAATCCTTAATTATACATGGATCAACCAAATCAATAATATCTATAGTTATTTATTTTTTTATCACCACACAGTATATTTAAAATAAAACGTACATACAGTCTGAATAATTCATTTATCATTTTTTTGTTTGTTATCATGTGAATTATTTGATTAAGCTGTTCGGGACACCAAACTGAATAATATTCATTTTTATATTCTTTCAGTTCATCAATCAAGTTGGGAGGTTTACTAAGTTGAAATGAGAAAGCTTTAGATCGTGTGGGCAACAACACCCCCGGATCCGGCTGCGAGACATTTTGAAAAAACCAATTAAACAAAAATATTACACTACTTACTCCAAATGAAGAGAGATTTGTGCGTTTGGCAGTAGTTATAAATACGAACAGTTCTTTACAATGATGAAAATTAATAAATCAAAACGTTGTAAATGAGCTGACTGACGATAATTTGGAAAATTCATTACGTCTTTGTATCAGAGGAATTAATCCATACATCGATGGAATATATTCACAAATTCTAGCTCGTGTCTCATTGATTTCGGTGTCGCTATTTAACTTTCGTTGTTTCTAATAATTCCAAATTTTAGGATTTAATTATAATGTTTTCCCTATGTTTTTTTCATTTCATTTTGTATTTTAATAAATTGTATTATAAATACATTGTCGTATAATTTCATGTCGGATATCGATCGTTAAAAATTATGTACACTACTTTAAAATGCACTACTTTTAAACGCGGCCTGCGAACGTATTTGCACACTAAAGTTTGGCCCGCAACATGTCATGGCTGCCCATACCTACTTTAGATAGATCATCGATTATTGTTTGAGGCAACTTAACTAGTTTCTCTATTTTACCTCTAACTAGGTTTTAGTAACTATCTTTTGGTTAGAATTAAATTAAAAATTTTAAATATATCAGTTCTGCCAACGGTTAATCACATATTTGGATTTGTAATAGGTAGTTTTATGTCATGAAAGGATTTGTCAATAAAGTTCCTTATTCATTAGTTTTAATACGTATTTTATTAAGAAAATTACGTTCTTATTATTATTATTATTTATTAACGTCCACTTTTTGCAACTTAGGCTAATTGGGACGGGTTATCTACAGGTTACCACCCTTTTCTAGCCAGGGTGGGATTTTAGGATGTTATTTAATGAATTTCGTCACTAAATAATTTCCTTTGCCCAGGCGAGAATCGAACTCGCCACTCTAGGTTTACCATGTGAGATAAAGGTCAACGCTTTAACTCGCATGGCTAACCTGAGCCCCAAAATTACGTCCTGAATGTAATGAAACAAAGAAAGAAAAGAATTGAACATTGGAGATTTTCACTTGAAAAATCTCGTTCATACAGAAAAGTGTTTACTTTATTGCGTAAAAAAAAGAAAAAACCTTTTCAATGTAAGCAGCTCCACAGCAATCAGTTAAACAAACAGCCCTTGTTATTTGCATATTGTTCAATCTCGTAACCTTCTTGACTGAAAATTGTAGGCTTTCAGACTTAATTGGGGACTGAGATAGGCCTAATCTCATCAAAGTCAACAAGAAGACAAAGACACAGAGTTCTTTGGCATTTTGATTGGTGTAATTTACAAATTTGGGGAATCATTAGTTGGACTTCAGCTCAATAGTTTGCATGTTACTATAATTTTGGTATATTTAGTATCTTATTGGTATTTATTTATCTTATTAAATAATAAGATTGCCAATTGATTCTATATTTATCATATACTTGTTTCTGAAATAAAACGGCCTTCCAAACTTAGTATTCTGCTTTTTTTGATAGGTATTTTTGTAATTTATATAAGCATTGGATTTCACTTGTGTTATTTTACTCCAGACCATTGACGTTACCTAGGAGATGAAAAAAGATGAAAAAGTTTTTTTTATTAAGAAAGTTTAAAAATGAAGTTCATTCAAATTTATATTTGTATGTATGTAAAAGTTTGTGTATGTGTGTGTGTGTGTGTGTGTGTGTGTGTGCGCGCGCGGGCGTGTACGCGTGTGTCTCATACTCGTAATGTATACAAAACTATAGATAAAGTTCGCTTTGATAAGCTGTATCTCCGTTATGAAGAGTTAGATGGAAAAGTTTAAATAATCATTTTTGTTGAGCATCTAATATTCTCCAATTTCGTACATTCTCTAATATTCTGTACATTTCTTTCGGTAGTTAACGAAGTTAATTAGAATTATTGAGTATTCATCCTTAAGAAATGTTACACTGATTCATCTAACATAATGAGCTAATACTGGGGCAACTTCAACGTCAATTCACACATTTTTTCAGAAAGATTCTAACTTGAAATAAACCAAGTTTCAAGAGAAAAGAACTTTTGATAAAATTCAACCACCAATCAAAAATGTACAAATATAAAAAAAAAAAAGTTTTTTTTTTAAGAGTAGATCTTTTAAAAATTATTCTGCTTATGTAAATATATTTATTTCAGGTGGAACATTTAATAAGGAATTGTGGGCTATTGTATATATATCTTTCGAATATTGGCGCATATAAGGAATGTGAGACTGTGCGAATACATTAAACATATTTCCATTCATTGTTAAAAAATTATTTAAAATTTTTGTATATTTTTAAAATGGTATACTGAATTTAAGGTTTTTCTGAATTCTGTCTTTTAATATGTAAAAATATGTGATAAAGATTACGACACGAATTGACTAATTTTAAGTATTATATTGTTCGGTCTCTAAAAGAAACAGTTTGTTAATGGACTTTTTTTTCCTTTTTTGTTATCATTTCATGGATACTTTGCTTGGCCTTGAAATAACTATAGTCTGATTAGGGTAATAAAGTCAAACTTTTATTGAAGGTGTGTGACATGTTTGCCACCTACCTTGTGATAATGGGCCTTCACCGACCCACCCAAATTTAGTTAATATTGAAAAATATGATATTCATGTTAATCCAGTTTCAATGTCTGCCTGTCAGTACGCCCTCATTTCCACAGAATTAATAACCCAGACCCGAACACTTATATTTTCCTTAAGGGAGACAGGTAGAAATATTTAAATACATAATTTTGGGAGTGGAATGTACTTGTTGTTCTACAAAAAACGATTTAAATGGGATGTTATACCTGTGGTGTAAAATAAGTATGGAGTCAATGAGGTATATGGGGTTGCCGACGGCCCTTCACACCTGTTGGAGTTCATCCTCCGTTAACAACCACATTGGGCATAATAGCAGTAGTGAACACAACTTAAGTGCAAAGGAAGGGCGATTGACTAACGCCTTCATGAACATGGTGACCACCTGCTACGAAATTAATGAAAATTAGGGGTGAGGTTGCGTATGGATGTGGGGTTTTGGGGCCTATTATACCGAGTCATGGGTTTGATTCCTGCGTGTGCATGGAGTTCCTTATTGAATTAGTCCCGTCACGCAGGGGCTGCGTAAACTAAGCAGATTTCCCTCCTGTAGTTTAACAATAGATAAATCTACATACTGGTAACACAACACAACCGTAAATATTAAGTGAATAAATACAAACGGGTATAAGAAATCTTTCAGTATATGTTAATAATTTTCGAACGGAAAGCATCTGAAATGTAAACAAACAGGTCTGCCAAACCTCTCAACGGAAAGAGAAAAAATTACTAAAATTTATCATAATATGATATTAATTTTGTTGAACACTATATATCTTGTAGGGTAATTTATAATGAAGCAGAATAATTTTTATCTCAATCAATCAAATCAAATTTTAGTATCCAGGAACATTGAGGGGAGCTGTCAGAACATATTTACACGTATCTCGTATAATAAAGGTCTCACGAAAACAATATTTAGTATTTAATCTTCGAATATAATGGTTTATTATATAACAGAGTATTGTTTATTCTGTAGGCAAAAACGGAAAATGCAAATATCTTGTTTAATATTCAAGATAGAAAATAAATGCATAAAACAATATTTGTAGTTAATGTAAATTTCAATTACATTGCGTATATACAAGTTTTCGATCATACGCATATTAACTGAGATATTTCGAATTCTCTCCTCCTCCTCTAAAACCTCCCTTCCCCAGAGAGAAGTTTTGTTTGATCGTTACCAAAATCGAAATTTAATCTTTTTATTTAAATAAAGATCAAATCCGTTGTTGGTAGAAATCGGACCAGTGGGAGAGAGGGTTTAGGGGGGATTTCGAAAAATCGAAACATCTCCACTATTATACGTCGGAAAAACATAATATACCAAATCTTATTGTCAATAAAATTTACTATAAATATTTCAATGTGCATTTATTCCCTATCTCTAATATTAACGGAGATAATTGCATTTTTTAGCTTTCAGCCTTCAGTAAACCCCCCACTCAGACTAATGTGATTTTTGCAATAAGCTGTTATGATTTGAATGGCTTTCTTCCAAGTTAAATATTGTTTTTATTAAGCGTCCACTATGTGAGATACAAGCAAATACATAGTGTGATCACGCCTTCAATTAAAATTTGCGGTCGTGAATCGAAATTATTAGGGGTGGGCAAATATAGAGCGAGGGAATTTAATACAGAAAAACAGAATATATTTTTTCTTTTTTTATTTATTTATTAACGTCCACTTTATGCAACTATGGCTAATTGGTAATATTTGATGAAATGAGACCACAAGTTTGGTATACCAGCACGTGGAAATATGCTGAGTTCACGCAGACCTTGCGTGACGGACTTTTTTGGAATCTAGGTAACATCTTTGCATTTTTGAAGAACCTTTTTTTAAAAAAAAACGTGCAAAGATAACAACTAAGCTGATAAAAACTTTGTTAATGAGTTTTTGTTGTTACAAACTCCTTTTGATGATTTGTGCTAAGAAAATAGCTACAATAACAAAAAATAATTAATACAGGGAGCAAGTCTAATTAAAAAAAAAACGCTGTTTAAAAAGGGAAAACAAAAGTTTCTTGAATTAGCGACGGCAGGAGGTTTACAAAGTTAAAGGCAATTTATAATGGATCAAAAATAACGGGAGAAAAAAATATTTACGTTGTAAATCTTGTTGGGAAGATCCAGAAGTTCAAGATACTTAATTTTAGAGTTCAAAAGAGAAACAGCAACTAATTAGTGTCGGAATTACTAATTTTCAAAGTGACTAAATATAAATGCACTAAATTATTGCAATGGGAATATAAACAACAGATTATTATTGTATTGTATTTGGCTCAACTCCAGAGGCTTCTGCATCAATAGAAATTTGATTCTACTTTTAGTATAGAACACAACATAGTCCTTAGAAAATGTTTTTAGAAGATTTCCCTTAGGGGAAATAAGCTATTGGGGTCGTACTCAAGACGCGATTTTCGAAAAATCTGCACAAATATTCATAGATCCTACCCAGGAGGAGACGAAAATGTGGCCCGTTCAATAAATGCTTGTGTGTGTGTGTGTGTGTGTGTGTGTGTGTGTATATATATATATATATATATATATATTTATTTATATGTATATATATATATATATATTTATATATACACACACCCCTAGTCCGATTTCTGCCAAAAACGGACTTGATCTTTCTTTTTACACAAAAAGATTAAATTTTGTTTGAGTAACGAGTTTGGAAACGATCAATTAAAAATTGTGATCACTAAAACGTTAGCAGATATATATATATATATATATATATATATATATATATATATATATATATATATATTAGGGTGTAGCATATTGTGAGGGCGAAAAAAAATTCGAATTCAGATAGGCATATTCTATATTAATTTTCTATTTGACTCCTATAACGGAAATAAAAAATATTATGGATTCGGATAACGATAACCCTTGCTGACTTGACGTCCAACTAAATCTTTTAAGTTAGGACGAAAGCCATAACAGAATTTTGGAACTTAATGTTTAATTAGTAAATAAAATATGGTTTTACTTGTTTATTTTTTGAATATTTATAATTAAAAGGACACTATTTATTAAATTTTCTTTTCAAAGTCTGATTGTTACAGTAAGGATGTATGTATATGCCAGTGTTCTTGTGCACAGAGCAATAAAAATTGTTTCTGCCCCACCTTAAAACTGATTATTATTATTTATTAACGCCCACTTTTTGCAACTAAGGCTGATCGGGACGGGTTATCTACAGGTTACCACCCTATTCTAGCCAGAGTGGCACTTCGGATGTTATTTAATGAATTTCGTCACTAAATAATTTCCTTTGCCCAGCCGAGAATCGAACTCGCCACTCTAGGTTTACCAGGTCAACGCTTTAAACCAACTCACATGGCTAACCTGAGACCCCTATTTGACATTTTAAATACAATATGTTTCAGGTTTTATAAGGTTTTATTTGTCAAGAATGAAAACGTGAAAAGCTCTGATTAGTTAAAGACCCCTATTAATAAAATATTAATTTATGATATTTAATTAATTAGTTAATCCAATTAATGCTGTATATTTACTTTTTACAAAAAAGAGAGAGAAGCTTTTTTTATTTACATTATCAGATTATTATTATACAAAATATATGAATTGAGAATATTAAAGTTATTAGGGATGCATAAAAGAAGGTCTACACATCTTAGTAGAAACCATTTTAAAAGAGCAAAGCACTATAGCGATAATGCTACATCTTCATTGTTTTTAACTGCTCCATATTTATGAGATCCATGCTTCTGCTGGAGTCTTCGCTGGCCTTCAAAAGATAATGAGTTTCGTCGTAAAATTTGAATAATGCAAAATAATCAAACAGTTGTTTCTTCTTATCTTGGCATACAGCTAGTTAGCCTCTAGTTGCAATATTTCTAAATTCCGTACTTTTAGCCTGTTCTAGTGTTTTGAGACTCTTCGCTGATGCAAAATTGGATTTCGGGGTTTCAAGGAATAGAACATTCATAAAGCTTTAAAGAGTCAGTTCCAACCAATATGTGTGCGATTTAGAATTAAAACTCCATTTATTCGATCTGTATCTTCGTATATTTGACATTTATTATTATTATTTATGAACGTCCACTTTTTGCAACTTAGACTAACCGGGTTATCTACAGGTTACCACCCTTTTGTAGTCAGGGTGGGATTTACGATGTTATTTAATGAATTCCGTCACTAAATAAATTCCTTTGCCTAGGCGAGAATCGAACTCGCCACTCTAGGTTTACCATGCGAGATTAAGGTCAACGCTTTAACTCACTTGGCTAACCTGAGCCCCTATTTGACATTTTAAATACAATATGTTTCAGGTTTTAGAAGATTTTATTTGTTAAGAATGAAAACATGAAAAGCTCTGATTAGTTAAAGACCCTTATTAATAAAATATTAATTTATGATATTTAAACTAAAGATTACATATCCAAGCCTTGAGAATAATATTGATTATAATTTAAGACAGTAAACTCTGAAATACTTTTAATTGTTATTGCAATTTTGTCGTATAATTTATTTCTACCACAAAGAGTTGGTTCATTATTTTAAATTGTTTTTAACTTTGAATGATAAGGGAATAGTCTTATATTTAATTTGTTTAAATGCTACTTTACGTGCAGTAACAACTTATATCCTAACGTAATTTTATATAATTTTTTGAACTTTCACGGGAACACATTTTTTTAATGAAACCAACCGCAGAAATCCTTTCATTTAACTTTTCAATTAAGAACTAAATTTAAGCGACTACTAAAAAGGAGCCATTGTCTAAGTAAAGATAGAAAGACACTTTCGTTATCTAAAAACCAATGCTCTTTCAATAAGGTCATTTTAGAATTAAAGTACGTTTATAACAGAATAAAAATTGTATTAAATTAATTTAATATAATATTATAATAATTAAACTTGATATTTTCCTGTGCAAAATAAGTTCATTGAGAGAATGATTTCGAATATTTCCGCAATATGAATTGAAATATTTAATATATAAATTATGATGGACATTTGATCTTCTTAGCCAAAGTTATGGTAAAATAATTTTCTCCATAAGGGGCATAAATAGTTGGGAGAAAGTTATATAACTATATCCCACTCACCAGTGTTTTTGAAAATGTCTTAAAAAAGTACCCTAAATCACTCGTGTGCTAATCAATAAGCACAAAGGTTTTCACAACGAAAAGAAGTGGGCAACATTCTGGAAGAATTTTCTGTATTGGAAGTTTAATACATTACCTCACTGATTTAACAAAGGCTTACGACTTAGCAGATCATTAGATAAGCATTCTAGAATAAGGGGCTTGTAAACGTTTCCGCTCTTATTTATGTAACGGTAAACAGAAAGTACAAGTTGATGATATTAATGGATATAAAATTGTTTCCGAATGAAAGACAATTACTTGCGGCATCCCCCACGGTTCAATATTAGGTCTATTGATGTTGTTATAATGTATACATAAACTACCTCCCAGGTTATCTTGCACCGACAAAATCTATTATTTATGCTGTTGATACAATTTTAATAATAACATTAACAAGTCCTAGGTAAACCAAGCAGGATGGCTCTGTTGATCTTTTGTTAATTTAATATCTTATTGGGTAATGGAAAATAAATTAACTGAACGTGTCAAAAATTAATATTCAATATTTAAGCAAAACACTGCTCCCATGCCACTAAGAAGCTGTCTATTCAGATATATGACCAGTCCTTTTGAAAGTGTGTTTAATTAACCCTCCGTCGGGCGCGTGATCTCTCAGATACAGAGTTTTTAGAAATATATTTGCCACACCTCCTAGCAGAGAGTAGTGGTGTAATGCTTCGAGTTATGTGCTTTAGAGAACTCCCCCTCAAGGTATGTTGAGTCACTGTGTTTAATTGAGTCGTCAGTTTCACCTGTCATTAAATTGTATTTCCTAGATACCACGCGCCCGATCTCGTAAGTTTTTTTGAAATCTGTATTTCATAAATATGTTACATCAATTAAATTTCTCTTTATTAAATGGAATCACATAAACCTATTATTTTGCTCAAAAATGAGCTTTCAAAAGAACTAGTACAAGGATATATTGCACGACGCAGTGACAATAGTAGACGTTTACCAACCGAACTAAGGACGAAACTTTAAGACTACACAGACACATAAGAGTACACTAGCTCATTGGACCATACATTGAACTCAAGTACAGAACAGCATAAAAAAGCCCTCCGCTACAACGAACAAAAGAAAATGATGTGAACCAAGCAAAACTGAAAATAAATGTAGGTGTACTAATTACTGTTGTGAGATTTGCAAAAAAAAAATTTGTTAACAACATAGTTCCATGCTTTGTCCTAATTGTAATGCAGCTCTGCAAAAGAAATAACAATTAAACTGGCATTTTTAAAATTTGTTGATTTTTTTCATTAAATCTTATCTAAAAGTGATTTCGTGCTACTTATTTTTGATTGAAGTTATATTAATATATATTTTTATATTGTTCACAAAATGAAATGAAATATGTATAATAAAGTAATGTGCATTTAAACAATTCCTTTTGATATTTGTGTTTTTTAATTATATTTTAAAAATTATCGTCTACCGTTTCTTTATATTATAATACTTATCAGTTTTAAAACTTATTTACTTCTTCCAAACAAATACTTCCTCTGTTATGGTTTCTAATCACACGCTGAACATTTTAGTGCAAAATATATATTAAAAAACTGTATTTCCGTAAAAACGGTTGAGGATGATCTGTGAGATACACGCGCCCGATGGCGGAATATTCTTGACGCGCCCGACCGAGGGTTAACTTCCGATAAAAATATCGAGAGTTAGTTGATACAGAAGAATTTGGAAAAAAAAGTCCCAATTCTTCCTACAAACATTTAATGTGAAACAAAAGAGTAAGCCCATTAACTGCTGAATCGGACAAGAAGGAGGCGTGACCTAGAGAGGGATAATAATATTCTAAATATTTCCTTTATTATGAGTTAGATCAAAAAATGTTATATAACAGATATTATTGCAAATTTAATTTTCTACAATTGTTGAGTATTTATTGCATTTTCTGTAGAGATATTTCCATTTATTTTAGTTCTCAGCATATGTTAATTCAATATTCATATATCTACGGGAAACCATCAACGACGGGTAACACAGTTTATAGAATAATAACTGCCCGAATTAACTTCATTTGAGATATAACAGTTTGCCACGACGTACAATTACAGAGAAATTGATGCTTCGTTTTACATTTTGCTCCCTCTAATCCTCATCTCATTTTTATAGTGAGAAAATAACAATTTTGTCTTAACTAAAGTTGATCTGATAAACTTCAATGAGGTTTTTTTTTTATTTTATTTTTTTTTTCACCAGTCCCAATAAATTTAAACTCTGGTCTTTGAAAGTGAGCAGCATGGACGCATTATAAAAGTCTTTGATAACTATTCGCGTGATAAATCCATTTGTTTTGGGATTAAATGTAGAATATTTGGCTCTCAAAGTATCTTCTCTTAAGGTTTGTAGAGAAATTTGTTATTGAGCTACTAATGACAGGATTTTCGAAAAGTTTCTTACAATTCCACCGATTCTTCTTATTAGATGACGATAGCGACTTTCCTTCAATCACAGACACACACACGCACATAATTTGTTTAATGCCACTCTCGCAGATGTAATTTGTGTTTGATAGTAACAAAGCTGGATTTTTAAGCGTTTCTACTGTGGGGGGAGGGAGGAGTGATTTAAGGAAAGAAATATCTGTTTTTATGAGTCTGATCAAAACATTTTCTGTTTCCCATCTTATTGGAAATTTAATTTCTTTAATTGGTTTTCAGTTTTTTTTTCTTACACGAAGGTTAACCTAGATATTTTGAGTTTTTATACTTTCAGTCTAGTGAAAACACGATATTTTCTATTCTATGGTTTCTACTTAGAGGAAATATTGAGAACATGTGACATATTAGCAGCATATTTTGTGGAAAGCCTGAGTTGTAGCACTTGATGATTTTTTTTTCTTTTTTTTGAAAATTTGATGAAACTAGGATTTTTTGGCAACTATTAAGACTGTTTTTTTTTGTTTTTTTATGGGTGAGGATTCTTATTGCTCCTTCATTTTTAGTGAAATCACTATTACATCGACGGTGTGTAAAAACTACCAAGAGGCAAAACGACTCATTACATTTACAACTCAGCCAACACAACAAATCTCCATTTGGTAATAAGTACTAAAGGAGGAAGCTCATTCAGGAAATAGTAATTTCGAGTAATTTCTAGTAGTGATCTTCTTTATCTGTTGAGCTGGCTGCTGATAAACCTACAATCACCGGCCTCAAATTACTGTCATTAAAATATCATTTTGACTAGGTTGGTGAGATAAGATTTAAAGTGGAGGGCCGACACTTACCTTATCTGCAACACAAGGTATCTATATTTAACCTTGTACATTCAGACAATAGGATGATGACCTTCATGGAAAGGCATCTTGGATCTTGAGGAAATTGACATAGACATGGATGTTTCAATCCATAACTTGTGTAAACTATAAAGCATAATGTTTATATCTATATTGTGGCAAACAGACAAAACGGGCTTTTGACGAATTTCTATTCATACTCATTATTCACACGTCAGTTGGAAATACTTAGGCCTAGGAAGAAAAGAGTTAATTTTGTTGCTGTGAAAATATAATGTTAAGTTTTATTCATTACCGTCCTCGTTATACTAATCCTGCTAAGGTTATCTACAGTATACAAAGTTTTATTTAAAGAAGCCATTTTCACCCTAAACTAGTGTAGCTGTCATAATCATCTCATTGCAACTCGTAGGACATATGTTTCTTGAATTCAGCACATGTGCGAGCGATTTTTCCTTCAACTTGCCCTGGAATTCACAGTATTTACATTTTTTATTCGCATACTTTGCAGAAGTGTTTGACGTTCCATAATATTGGGAGTCTTTTATGAACGTGCTCTATTGGTTTAAGCCATAGTACGACTACTTTCAAATCAGAGAATTTTTATTACACCACAGCATTACAAAATTTTTTTTTTGTCCAATGTACAAATTGGGAGAGCGGGCTGTATCAGAAGTGCCCTTTCGCAAAAATGGCTGAACAAACACCTTCATGAAAGAATTTCAGAGCACAATCAGAGATCACGCTATTATATCTGTAACCCCAGTGAATAAGTGGTTAAGTCGACCAGTGAGTAAGTGGACTTAACCACTTATTCACAGGTACAACAGATATTTTCTCACTTTTATATTTAATTGAGAAGATCAACCTGTAGTAAGTACTATTATACCTCCATCAATCAATGGTTGAATATAGTTACAGAGGATTTCATTTGAATCTTCCAAAATCAGTGTACAAACTCAAACCACGTTGCCTAATCGTAAAAGTGTATCCTGTTATACATGTGGGTTTGGATGGGGGTTTGTACAGGGGGAAGCAATCTCCCGAGTCCATTATCAGTGAAAAACTTGTCCATAACTATTGCTTGATATGGACTTGTATTATCGCTTATGTAGACTAGGGTATTTCCGATTTCTTCAGAAAGGAAGAGTTCTAGAGCATGATGAGAATAATTTAAGAATCGAGTTATTGAGTTGTTTCCGCAAAATATAAACGGGATATCCCAACGCATTAAAACCCCGCACCACACAGAAAATTACCACATACATACATTGACACATTTCTTTGAGGCATACCCTTTAAAAAAAAGAATTGCAGCCACCAGGGTTACCTCAGAAATATCCAAATTCTCACAAAAACAACCATTTAGAAAAATATGAAATCTTTCATTTCCATAATGTTATAAATCCTGAATTCCACTATGCAATATTAAAAAGAGTTAAACATAGTTGTTACTAAACTACAACAATGTTTCCTTAAAGTGATTCCAGGTTTGATAGAACATTGCTTACAAAAGAAACGGCAGTATGTTTAATGAAGCTGATAATTTCATTTTTCGCAATGCAGTGATGGTTGGTATGTAAATTATTCTCCCGACATCAAAATATTATGAAGCGAGGTTAAAACAGGCTATTCGTATGGGAGTACCTAAAGCAGACAGAACCTGTGACCCAGTGAAGAAAACGGTAAAGATAGTCATCAAACGATTTGAACTTGATACATTAAACGCCAATAATATTATAAAAATTGTAAAAAAAAGTAATAACATTTTATATATTCTGCAGATCAAATATTATGCAATAAAATGCTAATACGTAGACATTTATAGATATGAAAATAATTAACAGCTTGACTCTTTCACAGAATCCCCTTACACAACAGGTGTTATAGAATTTTCAGAATTTAGTACTCGCTCCCAGAGATGAGCCACTTGATTCGTAACCTGGCCTTGGTCTTGTCAATCCTCGAAATAATGTGCTACAATCATAAAAATGAATTTTAATCGTTGTTTTTTTCTGATTTTTAAACGAAATATTGCTTGGGACTCGTTCAAATTGCGAATGAATACACTCATTCTCACGTTTTCAATTCCGGCGATTAAAATATATTTTCTATCTATCGTCCTATACTCATTTACTCCATTCTAAAAAGAAATTTGAAAGGTCCTTAGAAAATAAAGTTGAGCCATAAGTTTGTATACGAGAACTCTTCTCTTATCAATGAAGGATTTGTTGTTAGCCCTGTCTCTATACTGATAAATTGCCATACTTATTAATTAATGAATGCATCCAAAATTCTAAACAAAACAGCATGGACTGCTTAATTATTTCGTATTTGTTTAGTTTATTTATTTTTGTTTGTAAATAGTTGTGTTTACTAAGTCACATCAAAAACGCACTTGCTATGTTCCATGTATTTTTTTAAAATCCAAATTCCGTCCATATCCCAGTTACCAGAGAAGGAAATATCTGTTTCCATGCCCACAGATACTATAAGGTACATCTCTCTCTTAAAAATGCCGGGGAGGGGGCTGCCCAATTATTGTCTTTTTTATTCAATAAGACAATAAGTTTTTTTTTTTATGACAGAATATTGTCACAGATAATGCGACATTAAACACACACACACACACACACCCAAGAGCTCGTACTTCCTTCCATAGAAAGAACCCTAGGTATTCAAGGTTTAAAATTTAAGGTAGATAATATAAGATGTTTATTTATATAGTAGGTTACAAAATAAATCTTATGATTAGAGTAGAGGTTTACTTGAGTATGAAAAAAAAAAAATCAAATAACTCTCTACATTTGATTTAGATGAAATCGAGGACCATATTTTTAGTTTTCATGAAACTTTAAAATATCGAGATTGGTAACAATCAAACAAAAAATTGTTAAAAGTTATTAGTTTATTATTTCTTCTCTCTCTCTCTCTATATATATATATATATATATATATATATATATATATATATATATATATGTGTGTGTGTGTGTGTGTGTGTGTGTGTGTGTGTGTGTGTGTGTATGTGTGTGAGTGTTTAACGTCCTAGTGGTATCAATTTATAATTGATAGTTACTATACTTGGTTTTAAACGTTTCATCTATAAAAAATGATTTTTGTTAATGGCAAGAATCCAGCACATCATACCAGGAGGTTCACCTGGCAGTGAAGTAATGAAGTATATTTTAGCTGTTTCAGGTATCGCATCGAAAAATCTTTATTAACTTATCTCTTTAATAATTACATCCCTACATTTTTTTATATTCTGCAGTAACGCCAATTTTAGCGATGACAATTGAATTTTAAACTCCCATTTTACCCTTTCCTGTTTTTATCATAGAACAATTATATTACTCAATTTCTTTTCTAGTTCAAAATTTCAAGTATGTTATACTTAGGGGTCTTACTGAAGAGAAGTAGAAAGTATAAAGAGAGATAACGTTAGTCATTCTGACACTTGAGAAAACATGTTACAGAGTTTTTAAAAATTTGACATGTAACTGTATTCCACTTTAGTCATTCATCTTTTAACCCGTTTTTTTTTATTTTGGTCATTGCAAAATTTATTTGTAGTATTGTACAGTCTTTATTTTGTTATCACTATACTCACCTTTGTCATGTTCAGTTTTCAGTTTCTTGCCGTATGCCATATCACAGGGAAAACTCTTTTGAAAGTGTCTGTTGGTTTAAGCAAACAGCTGCTCATGCAGTCAGGGCTAATATTTTTCGCTGTCACAATTATACATTCCACACCTTTGTTTGAACTGATGCAATCGTTCGCTGAATGATCAAAAATCAACATAATTCTATTTCTTGTTTTGATATCTATATGCCATTTGTTATCTCACACAGCAATAAATGTGGAGCAATTGCTAAGTAATGTGGTCAGTGCTTGAATAATTCACGAGCCTCTGAAGTAGTTTATTTTTGAGCCGATGACATAAAACATTATTTCAGTCACCTCCGCAACGCCGACGTCAATTTTTCCATTGGCACCACAAACAAGGAACGTGATGAAAGATGTATGGGCTGAGAGTGTCATCTTGTAGAATAAAAACAACGTACAACGTAAACATCCAATTCTGAAATACAGAAACATTTTTTTTAAAACATATAGTATGTATTATGGCTGATTTTGGCTTAAGCGTCCTTAACTATTTATTTGGGTATTGATACAAATATAAAAATAAATATATAATATACACAATAAACAATTCCCCTGCACAATTAATATTTTGAGGTGCAAACAACTCCATACAAGAACTAGGGCTTCCTAACCCCAATATAGTCCCAATGGGAAATCATTAATAAAGGTGCAAGCACCCTGAGAAGGAGTTCTGCCCGTCTACATGCCAAAAAAATAAACAAAAACCATAATACATAACAAAAATAATAAACTGCACTAAAATATAAAGATCAAGATAAAGGATCACAAATCCCACCACACTTCCTGCCCGTGGAAAATGTTCCCCAAGTTGATTCCCTCTTCCAGCCTCAGTCAGTGCCTTGCCCTCCACCCAGTCGTCCATTCCTCGCTGCAAATACGCCCCATACAGTCCAGGAACTATGAAGAACCAGGATGCTGATCCACTGCATTGCCGTACTACTCATGCCTAAATCCCGCAATCCGCTGGCACTCTTCTTTGTAAAACAGGGTCAAAACAGCCAATTCTGAAATACTGAAAAGATTCTGATTTTGGATTAAGTGTCCACTTAAATTCAACTCCTACTCATTCGATTTTCAATTACATCATCAATAAAGATATCATGACTAGCTTAAAGTTCATATCGTATTTATATAGACTTCTGATAATGCGGAAAATAAAGAATAGAATATGTAATGCCGCATCGGAGTCTCATCCATCAACGAGTGAAATCTGCTAAGTTCACTCTCCCCCTGCGTAACGATCTTTAGAACTTAGAGATAGTTAATTCTTATAATCAACTATTTAGTAGTCTTTTTAAAAATATCATCGATTATTATTACCGATATTAGAATCTTGTTTATTTGATAGCCTGTGAAGCAATGGACCAAATATTTTTTTTCTTCTTAATTATATAACTAATTATTGTTTTCGTTAAAAAACATATTGCTTAAATGGAGGAGTTTTCCTTGTGTCGCAACGATATAAAACGTTTTGTTTATTCTGAAAGATAATATCATTTCAGTCATAATTATAATAAATTGCAAATATGATAGACAATATTGATGTTGTGCAATATTTTTGTAAAATTGGGAAAGATATTAAAAACCAAGGAATAATTAATTATGGAGTTTAACTCCAGGAATACGTCCTACAGTATTATTTTCATTTTGATAAAGCTGATAATTCTAATCTATTAACTAAATTTGTTTTTGTAGCCACAGTGGAATAAAAATATTCCCATTTGTCTTTGAGAGCTCGGATTTAGAAATTTAGAGTTTCAAAAGACGTTTAAATCAATTGGTACGAACTATCTTCCACGTTCTGTTGTTAAGTTGACAAACAAGTTTTTTTTGGAAGCCTCGTTTATGTCACTGAGGCAAATAGAGAACGGCTAGCTACCTTCAGGTTGCGATCTGTTCAATTTCTCCATGGTGGCATAGGGATTTTATTTCGAGAGCTCGTCCCTGAAAAATCGAACGGTGTTGGTTCGGCCATAAAACTCAGAATTCGAACCGTCAAAACTACTCGAATCTTAGGTATTGAAAACGTAAGTATCGTCACTTTATGGAATAGTTTAGTTTTGGAGCATCCGTTGGGCTGATCCTATAGCTCATAAAAGAGCTTTTAGGTGTTGCATTAGTTTTTTTGTTTTTTTTTTAATACGATAAATGATTTTCATAAAATCTCAGTGTGACCAAAATAATTTTACTCCTCATTGACTAAAATCGACACTTAAACGCAGTAATGTGCAGTTAGGAAATGATAATATAATAGTGATATACTAAATTTAAAAATAAGTAATTTTATAATAATTATTATTATTATTTAATAATAACTAACCATTTTCAGAAAAGAAAAAGTCCTGCCGAGGGCAAGGAATAAAATATTTCAAACTCGTCCCATAGGCGACATGGTTAAAAGATAAGAAATTATTGGTAGAAAACAGCAAATAACTTATGAGTCAGTAAAAAATCGATACTGTTTTGGAAATTAAGGAAATTCCCTAACAACGTTATGGTGATGAAACATTTGGAATGGTACGTTTTTTTCACTATCTTGATTCTTAACCAAGATATTTGCATTATTTAGTTTTCGGACATCAGTAAACCGCCACTTCTACACGTGTCATATTAATAAAAAACAGTTAAATATTATGAAGCACTTTATTTGAAGCTTGTTTACCAAATATTGTTCTCATTGAACTTTTGCATTTTGAGATAAATTCATATACGTGACGGACGTGGGAAATCTGTTTAGTTAACGCAGCCCCTGCTTTTTAGTCATCGCACGTTAACAATAAGCCAGCATATCATGAAACGTTTTATACTTAACTTTAAACCAAATGTTGTTTTAATGGACCTTTATTATTTCAGATATATTCAAAGGCCTTGTGTGATGACGCCATCAATTGCGATTTTACCTTCTTGACTTGAAAATGTTTATCGGACCTATATAATCTCGCATATTTAACCACTAGAGATCATATTCATTAACAGCTGAAATCAGATCCGGAATAGGAGGTGTATATGGGAGAATTTGAAAATTCGAAATATATATGTTAGAATGAGTCGGATCGAAGAATGATATAGAACAAATTTTATTTACTAGTGATCAACAATTGTTGTTCTATAAATTCTCTCGTAAGCCTAATATTAAGCAAGTTATTCATACTTTCTTGTTTTCATCCTTCAGTAAACCCTCACTTCGAATCGTCGGATTTATATTCAGAAATAGAGAATATATAGTGAGATGAGATAGAAGGACATTTTTAAGGTCTGCTTGCCTAATCTGAAAAAGGTTTCAAAACAGTGCGAATACCTTAGATCTGGTATTAGCGCTACTTCAAACGTTAGGTAATTTGCCCCCTGTCAGAAGGCAAAACATCAAAAAACGAGGCAAATCAGTGCGTAGCTGCTTTTTGCGTGTCCGCTGATGCATCTTGCGATGTGAACTCTTCCTCAGAGATGCTAATAGTCGCCGAGATTGGATTCAAAAGGCTCTCAATAACAAAACAGATGGAGACAAGATAGCTAGAACAATCAAACTTGTGTCGCGCAGGGAAAGGCTTGCATCTGTTAAATAATTCAGTAAGTTACAGAGCGATGTACATGTAACAGAGTTACATAGGCTCGGGGAGTAACAGCTCCGTTTTCAGCCTGGCCTCTTGCCCCTTTACATAATATTCTCTCTCTGAGTGCATAAACTTTGGACTTATTAGCTCCCTTTGCTCCTATAAATATTGGAATAATTTTGACGTAACGTTGCTTCTATTTGTTAACTGACACAATTTTTTCCACCTCTCACAATTACCGTTACGTAGCAGGCCTTTAGAAATTTTGGTTTAACGGCTATGAGGATGTGCCTAAACTTCTTTTTAAGTTTCTTAAACGGCAGAGCGCTTTTAGAACGCCCGCCCCATCATCAGTACCAAGCTGGCAAACACAAACTATTAATAAAAACATACAAGATCCATTAGTACTTTAAAATAAGTATGCATAAAAGGAAAATATAACTATAAAAATGAGGGCACCATTGAATGTTTACAGATAATGTACAAAGTAAAACATAGTCAAAAACTCAAATAAAATGGCATACAAAATCAAAATAAATAAACTAAAACAACAAACGTCACTATAACAAACATCGATGGAACTACGGGGACAAAAATAAACATACGTTATCTACACATTATCTTTTCTTCCCAGAGGGACTTAAATAAAGGAAAGATAATTATTTGCTATATATACGGTAATTCGTACGGTATATGTAACTTTTAAGTAAAAAAAAAATTATATAACAGTCCTAAATGAATTTTATAAAATTAAAGAACCAATACTCCGGAGGTTCAATATCAGATATCAGCAAACTCTACATTCAGATTACGTGAGACTTTTAAATATTGTATTTATTGTTTTAAATTAAGTAACTGTACTTCAAGAAGAGAAGAGGGAGTTCTTATTCGACTGAGACATGGCCATTCCCGTCTATCGCAAAGTACCTTATTGCAAACTTCAAACCACCAACTTGTTCCCTATGTAATGGCTACTCACTATAAAACACTTACTTACTGACTTCAGAAAACGACATAACTTAGACCTAAAATAGATAAAATACAATCTGGACAAACTTCTAAATGACAAAAGTACATATCTGGACGCTTTATTACCATACTTAAAATAACATCATTATAAGCTTATATAATACTCACTCTTATCCTATTTTATTACAAGTATACTCATCCATAAAGGTTTAATTCCAACACAATGCAATACCAAATTTAATGTAAAACTAAATTTTGTACCACCTTGTGTGTGTGCATCCGTTTGTGTCTGTATGGTCGTGAATGCTTGTGTATGATTTTAGACTTTTAAATATTCTCGCAGAGCAGCAACTATAAATATAAAGATGAATTAAATTCAACAATTGGGAGTATTTTTACCATTTAGCTTATTTGATGAAGGGTGTAAATCATATGTGGGCAACCACCGGATCCGGCGCTCTGTAAGGTTTGATTCGGCCCGCGGGACATTTTGAAAAACCCAATTAAACTAAAATATAACACTACTCCCTCCGAATGAGGAGGGATTTGTAAGTTTGGCAGTATTTATAAATGCAAACATTTCTTTTCAATGATGAAAGTTTAAAATCGAAACATCGTACAAGGTTGACTGATGATTATTTGGAAAATTCTATACGTCTTTGTATAAGGAATTAATCCAAAAATGGATGGATTAGATTTCTAAATTCAAGCTCAAGTGTCTCATTGATTTCACTATCTAACTTTCGTTGTTTGTAATAATTTCAAATTTTACGTTTTATTTATGATGTTGTACCTATTTTTTTTCATTTCATTTTGTTTTTTATTTGTATTGTAATTGTTGTTATTTTTTAATAAATTGTATTATAATTACATTGTCGTATAATTTCATTTCTGACATCTATCGTTAAACATTATGGACACTACTTTAAAATGCACTACTTTTAAAAGTGGCCCGTGAACGTATTTGCACACTAACGTTTGGCCCAAAACATGACAAAGGTTGCCCTTTGTTACCTAGTGTAAGTTGTTGCAAATTGTGTGACACCAAAAAAACAAATAAATAAATATTGAGTTTGATAATTCAACAAGTATGCCCAGATTCTCTGCTCCAGCATTCTCTTTTTGCTAATTTTTGACATCACACTGGTTGCCTTCTTCGGGAAAGATCATTGGAGCTGCTGTCCGGTCTGGTTTAATCAGCCTGAAGTAGGCGATGGGACTACGATGGACCATTCTTGGTCATCAGTGTTACTGTAGACTACATCGTTGAGCACTGAAGGTGAGGGTATTCCCTTGAATGGTTACGCCACCGTAGGAAATAAATATCAATGACGTATGGTTTCAGCATAAAACTACTTAAATGGAAACTACTGTATATAAATATATACATTAATTTCTACTCGGGAAGCTGGGAGGTAGAGGAACGAATTAATCTGCGACTCTAGCAGTCTCCCGGCAGCCGTTGTACAAGCCAGTTCTCTCTAACGCTCTTCAAAAAAGGCACTGAAGATGGAGCTGTTGCTCTGAAAATGCACTCTGTCAAAATAAACGTATTGTAGAGGAAACAGGCCTACCGTGTACATCCAGATATACATTAATCTAACTAAAAATAATAAGTCCTTAAGTACAAGTAGAAGTAGATTTTCATTAGGAAGAAATAATTATTGCTACTTTACTGAAAAATATTTACTAATAATATAATTTATTAACGTCCAAACTGTGCTTCTGTGGCTAATCTGGTATTACCGTACCATTTTCTAGCCAAGCATTGACTAAGAATTTCATTTTGTGAGTTGCCAACTGAATGACGTATAATTGTCCAAGAAGGACTCGATAATAAAAAAATAACTTTATCAAGTTCCTTTGGAATATTTATCTGTTATTTCATATAACAATAAGACGGAGATCTACAGTTTTATTTACAACTGTGAATAACAACTCAATAATTAAACGAGCATTGATCATGTAATACACTCAGCCCACGTCTGTTATCTGATCCAGCCTGATTTTCACAGAATTGCAGGTTATATAAGGAAATTATTGACGAGAGGTTATATTACAAGTGCTTTGTCACTTATACCACGTACTTACGTAACGGCTGTGTACGACAATTTAAGCTGTTTTAATTTGCCCTTTTGTAATTGCGTTGACAAGACCATTGGTGATGAAAGTGTTAAAAGATTCAACAGAATGCCAGAGGATTTACGAATTATTTGTATTTTTTGCAAACAGGAGATAATAATCAGACTTTATATGCATATTAATTAATATATAATCCAGGCAATGGGACTCACAATTGGGCAATTGCATTACAGTGCATATAAGAGATATATCGATTTTGTAATATAGTTTGTTGTGTACGACTTGATAGCGCCACTTAA
The DNA here is from genome assembly GCA_019009955.1 of Riptortus pedestris. NCBI lineage: Eukaryota > Metazoa > Arthropoda > Insecta > Hemiptera > Alydidae > Riptortus > Riptortus pedestris. The sequence continues at coordinate 86,222,128 of CM032230.1, read as the reverse complement.
GAATTTGAACATTATCCAAAGTCAGAAGTTCCATTAACTTGAATTTGTTGAACATTAATCACTGGGGGGTGGGGCTCAGTTTAACCAGTGTTGGCATTAATGGTATATCTAGAGTTGCGAGTTCGAGTCCCGCTTGGGCAAAAAGGAATTTTTTTAATTTTGGACTCATTCTATAAAATCCTTAGTCCTACCCTGGCTAGAAAAGAGTGGTAACCTGTAGATAGCCCGTCCAAATTAGCCATGTAGCATAAAAGTGGACGTTAATAACTACTAATCACTGTCTTGGCAGGGAAACTGGCATGTGATTTCTGATATTTGGGTCAGCATTGTGGCGGTACTCGCATATGTCGCAAGGGTACTCAATGCCTTAAAACATTTTCTACACTAAGTAAGTAAAAGGGGATCGTTAATTCAAAATTCACCATTTTTTCACAATTAAAAAGTTTACTTTATAAATTCTTCTAATTCAAAAAAATGAACTGGGTGAGATCATGCCAGAGGGAGGGAGATCATCGCTTGAGATCATTTAACTCCTTATCGGAGGTAAAACAATATGTAAGTAAACTAGTCTCAGCTGAGAGTAAATGTTCATATATTATTCAGAGATGTTTCAACTGACACAGTTGTCAAGTTTAGGCTGGAATTGTGTGATTTTCCGTCTCTGGTAGCATTTGTAAACAACCGCACTCTTCCAACGTATCCCTTTCAATAATAACCTCCGCCAAATAGCCGCTTACAGGAACTTAAATAGGTGGGGCGTAGAGTTCTTTAATTTCAATTTGTTTCCTTTTCGTTACGTAATACAGTATTCGGTTCTGAGGCTTTTTTTTTTTTACCCGTATGCCACAAATCAACAGATACAACTCTCCCCTGATATCACCATAATCCAGTAATTCCAGTTGGATTGTGTCCATGCCTGGATCTTGGTCTTTCTCAGTACCTTCATTACTTCATTTGTGTATAGAATGGAGTCCCAATTCAGTCACCTATCATTAAAAATCACGATTTTTGCATCTCATAGGTATCCAGCTTGTGTTTTCTAGTTTACATACATTAGATTACTTAGAACATTAGTTTACTTAGATTGTGAGTAGCGGACTTTATGTATTCAATTATAAAAATCCTGAAAATTAATATAAACCCTTCATAGAATTTTAAGAAATCTTTTATCTTTAACTCTTTAATTGCCGTCTCACAATTGAGACTTGGGGGATGTGTGGGGAATGTTTAGTAGTCTTGCAACGACTCATAATAAACGTTCAGTGGCTGTGGGATTGGGAAGATAACTTAAGAGGGGCACTTATCAGGGTAAAAGTGAGATCATCAAGCCATTTAATTACACTATCAGCACGTATAAATGAGCAATGCAAAAAGAAACGTAAGGAAACAAGTAAAAATTAGAAATACCCCTCATATTTCTATTGGATTACCTGGAAGTCAGCTTGCAGGGAAGATTAAGGTTAGTGAAGGTGGCCTAGTGACAGTGATACCATTCCCAGGAAGCAATCTAGTCGGTCGAGGATGTTGGGGGTCAACCCGGTTCTGGGATGACACTAGTTTGTAGGATCGGCCTATAGGGGCAGTGACCCTGGCGGAAAGTACCATTGTTCCCCAGGGCGGACACGGTGTACCGTTGTACAGTCCCTCTCTACCTCTTCCGGAGTTAACGCTCTCCGCGCCAAACAAAAGGAGTTTCAGGATAAAGTTACTGTTAGAGTCAGCGGTAAATGTACAGCGAGACACGTTTTAAGATGATCAATGGGTCCCACAAGCCTTTATAATCGCAGTACCCTTTTAATGCACATGACGTTTAATTGAGGTGAAATAATCTGAATTCACACAGACTAAGTCTCTCCTTATATGAATTTTAAAAATCAGATGTTGCCCTTCGGGACATTCCGTGCCATTTTATCCAGGTCAAGTCACCCATGACCTCAGATTTGGCTAATCATTTTTTTATATGCTTATTTGACAATCCTTATAACCTATACCAACTTAAAGAATTTATCTTAATCTCAATAGTTTAAAAGTTATGACTTTTCCAAATTTAGCTAAATAGGGTCCGAGGCTATAATATTCGTCAAATATATATTTTTCAGACATCATAGCTGTAACATAAAATAAGTTTCAAGTGGTGATAAATCGATTTTATAAATATTTAAACACACACACACACACACACACACACATATATATATATATATATATATATATATATATATATATATATACTAGCTAAGGTACCCGGCTTCGCCCGGGAATTCATTTAAGCCGGAATGATGATGGTATTTTTTCGGCGACTTTACTTTGCACAATATTTTGACATATCCCCGTTTCAGTGTTTAGGGTTAGTACCTGTGGTTGTTTGGAATAGAAAATGAAATATCACGAATTTTTATTTCAGGCCTCCCTTACAGCCCTCCCTCCCGTTATAACCTAAACATTTTAATACAGCTTATAACCACGTAACCATCAAAGCTAATTTATATATTCTGAGTTTTGTTGGAATCGATTCAACCGTTGGTGTCCAACTCCCGCTTTAGCTTTTAGTGTATATCTCGTTTATAAATTGTTATACAACAAAAGTGAATATAACAAAAGTTACTTTAAATAACAAACTAAACAACTTTTGTCATGTGCATATTTGCAGAAAAACCAATAGAAAACGAAATCCCGCTATTTTTAATTTCAGGCCTCCCTTACAACCCCCACTCCTGCCCGTCGCTAGAAATGTTGGTATGGCTTATTCTAAAGAAGGCGTTTGTTTTATTACACATACCGAGTTTGGTTTAGTTCGGTTGAGTCTTTTGTGCCAAATAAAATTGTTGACTCCCGCTATAATTTTTAGCGTATAACGCCTTTATACTTCGGTATACGACGATAGTGTATATAAAAAAGTTTCTCTAAATAACAAAATAAACAACTTTTGTTATGTGCATATTTGCTGAAAATGCAATAGGAAACGAAATATCACTATTATTAATTTCAGGCCTTCCTTATAACCCCCACTCCTGCCCGTCCCTAGAAATGTTAGTATGGCTTATTATAAGGAAGGCTTTTGTGCTAATTCACATACCGAGTTTGGTTTAGTTCGGTTGAGTCTTTTGTGCCAAATAAAATTGTGGACTCCCGCTATAGTTTTTAGCGTATAACTTATTTATACTTCCGTATACGGCAAAAGTGCATATAACAAAAGTTACTCTAAATAACAAAATGAACAACTTTTGTTATGTTCATATTTGCTGAAAACCCTATAGGAAACGAAATATCGCTATTTTTAATTTCAGGCCTCCCTTATAACCCCCACTCCTGTTCGTCTCAGAGAATTTTAATATAGCCTAAAGTCTAAGTTGGGTTAGTAGTAATATACATACCAAGTTTCATAAAATTCGGTTCAGCCGTTTATGCGTGAAAAGGTAACAAACAAACAAACATACACGAAAGAAACAAAATGCAGTTATGGTGTCTATGACATGTAAAATGAAAAGTTATCGTGAAATTTTGAGAAAAAATCAATGTACAGACAGAGGTTACAATTTTTATATATATATATATATATATATATATATATATATATATATATATATTTATATATATATATTTACAATAATCTCCTGACTCTTCTGAACATTTGATGGAAAAATTAATGCTCTGTGTTAAATATTATAGAAGTTATCCAATGTAATAACGTTAAAGAAAGTCATAGCTTCGTACACAACACTTTGACCTATTTCGTTAAATTTCGAAAATTCACTACACAAACTATTAATGGTAATTTTTTTAAAAATTAGCATAAGTTATAAGGATTGTCAAATAAACAAACTAAAAAAATGTCAGCCAAATCTGTGGTCATTTTATTTTTTATTGGTGGATTTAAAATGTGAGTGTCCCCTCCACTGCATGATTGCCTTGTATTCGTATTAAATTAAATTAAAAAAATATTGCGTTATTTGCATTTCATATAAAATTATTCCATTTGAAAAGACTCAAGCCTTATTTCTATTGTATCGAATAAAAAAATGCTTACAACATTATTTATACTTTTGTTTATTGTTTTCGCCCATTTTGATCAATGGGAGAGGTGCATCACTAGAAGTTAAAACAATCCTAAATATGAAGTTTAAAGTGAAATTTCAGGCTTACTCAAAACAAAAACATGAGTTTTGCTAGAAACCCAGACGCCATGTTTTACAAATGAAGAATGTGTAATAACATATACACGTAATAGAAAATATTTAAAATTCGTTTTTTTTCCTTCCTCGTGCAGTTGTATCATTTTATTTTTAATATTATAAATATAAGTATTTTATTGAAATGAAATTTAGTACATTTTCACCTAAATTTAATCGAAATTCCAAATTTTAACACTACATATGCAATCATAGAATAGAATCATAGTGGCGGAAATCTGTATTACCCTAAAAAATTGTTTTTTTCTTTTTCGGTTGACATTGTAGACGTACAAGCCCCGTTAACCAAGGAGGGCCTGGCATGAATTGGCTCCTGTGAACTGGCAGGTCTTGGCAGGGAGAGGGGAGTGGGTAGTTTGCTAGTCAACGGGATCTAGGAGCGTTAACGTCCTTCGTCATACCGACGGACTCTCAGACTGAATTACTCACTAGACTCCTGCTATTCCACTTCCATCGTGACACCAGCACGCTCTAGGAGCGAACCGGTATACTAACTCTGCGGTAGCCCATTCAAGTACTGACCATGCTCGGTATTGCTTGACTTATTGATCTAAAGTCGGACGCTCTACCACTGGACTATGTGCGCCCCCTCCCCAAAAACGAATGTAAATACAAAAAAAATATTATAAGAACATGTTCTGATTTAGTTTAAATGGCAAATTTAGTATGTAGACTGTTAAAATCTTTTGTGGACACCACGTGACATCCTTGTACTCCTCTCAACTAAATAAACAAAATGTTTTGATGGACTTCATTTAACATGATTTCTTTTGAAAGATGTATACAATATCTCCCTCCCAATGTGTCGGATCAAAAAATATTATAGAACATAATTTATATACCTTTTCATGATAAACAATAATGGTTCTATACAAATATTTTGTATCTCTGATATGAACGGAATTTACAATATTTAATTTTCGTAACCCTCCCCCAACTTAGTCTATTTCGGTCAAAAGAAGTGGTCTACCAGAAGGCTAGTCGTTTTTGAAACTAGTCAAAGTGAGTTCAGGGAAGGCCAAAACGGATAACCTAAATTTTTGTAATTAAAATACTTCCTTTTGACTTCTTACAAGGAATTAAAAAAAGTCCGTCACGCAGGGGCTGCGTAAACTAAGCAGATTTCCCATGTGGTTTTGCAATAGAGAAATCTGCCTAATTACAACTGTAGTAGTAAGAAACCTCTAAACCTAAAAAATTATTTAGGGCGTAATAACCCAGTAGTTTCTAGCCCCAAAAAACAGTTGACCTAACCTCTAAACCTATTCACGAGGGACGAATAGTTATGGAAACGGCCACCAGAGCTCTCGGCGGAAAGTGCGAACATAGCCTACTGGCGACAACACGCAGAATACAAATGCAAATATCTCGGTTAATATTCAAGATACAGAAAAAATGTATAGAACAATATTTATAGTAAATTTAATTTGCAATAAGATTTATTCTATAGAATTTTTCGATCCGACGCATAATAACAGAGATATTTTGAATTTTCAAAAATCCCCTCTCTGAACCTCCCCTCCAACTGGTCCGATTTCAGCCATTAACGAACTTGATCTTTCGTTTTACATAAAACGATTAAATGCGAGTTTGGTAACGATCAAACAAAAATTGCGACCGCTAGAGCGTTAACAGACAAATATATATATGTGTATATATATATATATATATATATATATATATATATAATTTTGAACGGACCTCATTTTTGTCATCTCCTGGGTAGGATCGATGGACATTTGAAGAAATTTTTCGAAACTCGCGTCATGAGTACGACCTCAATAGCTGATTTCCCTTAAGGGAAATCTGCTAAAAATAGTGGGTAAAGTTACTCTACATGGTTCCCCGACTTTTTCGGGTATCAAACTCAAAACCTTCAAAGTAGTTATTTTTACTTACACCACTAAGGTTCTCCGTCGAAATAGTAATCATGTATACTGTTTTTTAATTTAATGATTGGACGGCAAGCAAAAATAGATAATTATTACATTGGCAGCTGATTGCGTTAATAGCATATACTTGATCATACATTAAAAAGAAAATAAATCTGTTCAATTCGGTAATGGTAGCTAGCCAATCCCTTTCACAATTTATACCATTATGCAACCTCCTCTTTCCCATAACCTTGTACTATAATTGTCTTATGATGGAGTTGCCTTCGGAGAAGAGATATAATATCGGGATTTATTTGTTTATTCTTAATTTGTAAGAAATATTCATATGAGTTATCATTCAACTTATTAGTGGAACGTTTGTACTGGAGCTGGTTAAAATTTTCTATTATGGTGGATTTGAGACCATTAAGCACTCGTTCTGGTGTAGATCAGCCGTGCAGTCATGATGTAAGAAATGGTTTCAGACTCCCAGTTCACAATCAGCAAGTAGCTGAGAAGGCTAGAGAGGACAGATATCCAAGTGTACTTAGAATAAAATAAATTAATACTGATAAGGTCTTCGGGTATTGACGGTGTCTGCATTTTAGTTGCACTGAGACTCAAGTGTGTTGATAGCGGGTGAACCACCGGAAGAAGTATCCGTAGACACCGGGAGGGGACGACTCCGCCCAAGGAAACCAGACAAGGCCTACATATATACCTGAGGTGAACACACACTCTTCAGTCTCAGAGATAGCCCTGAGGAAGCTAGAAGCATGTCTAGCGAAACGTTGGCAACTAAAGTGCAGACACGGTCAATACCCGAAGACCTTAACAGTATTAATGACTAGGACCGTGGTCTAAGTCTACGAGTTTATTTTAATAAAATAAATGTTCGTTAGGCAGGGGCTGCGTTAAATAAGCAGATTTCTCAAATGCGTCACGTATTTGCTTTTATCACAAAAAGTAAATGTTCAATGAAAACAATTTTTTGTATTTAGGCTTCAAATAATGTGGTTCATAATAAAACAGCTTATTGTTAATATGACACGAGTAGGAGTGGGAGAATAATGCGAATATCTAATAATCAACATAGTGAAAAAACATACATAACAGCATTTATAGAACATTACATTTGCAATAAGATTAGTTCTATACAATATTTTGATCCGGCGCGTAATAACTGAGATATTAAGATTTTTCGAAATCCTCCTCTAAAGTCCCCTCCCAAACAACAAACAAACTTGATCTTTAGTCTTACTATAAACGTTTAAAATTGCGACCGTTAGAACGTTAACAGACAAATATTATATATATATATATATATATATATATATATATATATATATATATATATATATATATTTGCTGACACACATAGTTTTTAACGGAATAATGTGTCTGTATAAAATTCATTACTAGACTATAAAATGTATAATCCCTTAAAATTTCCCGTTTCAGTACCTAAATTTTTTTTTAACTTCAATATTTTTTGGGAACTATTGGAAGTTGATCCAAGCAAAAGTGACATAGTAGGCACATATTCATAATAGCAATTGTAAGTAGGTTATGCAGACTTTATTTAAAGTTATTTTGTTTAAATCGTTTATTTCTAAAAATTAAACAAAAGTAACACTTTGATATTGTTCATTACTGACGACAGAACACTACGTAAAAAGAGCAGCACGAAATGTAAAAGCATTGTATAAGTGGTGATAAACCAACGAAAAATTGGTATCACTCGTTTACACTTAAAGTAATTCAATTAAGTCTGAAAAGATAAACGGTTTGTCAAATAATGGTATTAACAGTAAACACTAGATCTATAATAAAAATGTTTCTTAATAAGAATAGCTAAGAACTTCTTGCTTATGTGAGTGAATGCATTTGGCGAAAAAGGAACAGTAAACAAATTACCGTAATGTTTTATTCATTATCTTTCTTGCTGTAAACATTCAAGTTTCCCCCTAAGATTATTATTATTGCTTATAACCAAAGATAAATAATTGAAGAAGCTAAAAAATAGCTTCATTTTAGTTTCATTCAACAATGCATATAGTCAAGGTATTAGCTTACTGGACCTTAAACAGAGGTCACAACAAAAAGTTGACCACATCCACTCATTAAGGTAATGAGGTAACGTGCTCGTCTTCTCTGACCTCTGTATGCAAATATTCTTGAGGTCAACCAGGGAAGTGCTACACATTTTTTTTTACAATATGCAGGAATCACAATAACTACAAAGAAAAGTGTTTATGGAATAATTAAACTGTCCCGAATATGAGGTCTCTGGATTTACATTGTTCAGAAAAGAATGGAATTAATGATTCAAGTTCTAAGAAAAAAAAAATTCTGTCATGCAGTTGCTGCAAAACTAAAAATATTTTCCACGCACTGAAATGTGATACGCTGTTGATCTCATCTCACCATCTATTCTCCACTTCTCCCGCAAGAAGGAACTGATGCACACTGGAGCGATCCTTCAGTAATGTTGGACATTGGGGGAAAAAATAAAAGTTTTAATTTGGGATTTTGATTGTATTGTTAGTACCACATAAACCCTTTTCAATTGAGCAGATTGATTTTTAGCCATATTATTGCAATGGGTTTTACATAATGCCTGATTATAATTGCTATGTTAAAAAAAGTCTTGGTTTATTTAATTCGTCGTGAACTCTTATTTCATTTTATAAATTATTGTTGCTTCCAGTACACATTAAGGGTATTATAACAAATCAAAAACTGGCACAAAAGGTATTTAAAATTCCACTCATTTTTTTTTTTTTTACATCGAGCTGAAAATAATTTTATTTAATTGAATTCACAAATCGCTTGTATTTGCTTGAAAAAATACCACTTGGCATGCTTTTAGGAGTATATTGTCTTATTTACAACGTCGTCAGATCTTGCCTAAACTTGCCTATTCATTAAATATTTTACTTTTAGTGTTAACGCTTTCGGTGCGGAAGACGTATTATACCTCCCGCGGACCTTTCCCAACTACGTACGGTGTAAAACGCCTCCTCCTCTACGCAATTGACGCCGCCATTCACGTTCGAAGAAATAGTTAAATACGTGTTTTTCTTGACTAAATATTTTATATGTTGATATTATGTGTCTACAAATCACAATTCTCTACTTAGTATGCGATACATAATCTGTATGTACACACTTAAAATTCATCCTGCCGTTATATCGCAACTGGCAAAATTGCTTAAAACATTGCTGATGAGGTAGTTCAATAGAGTATTCGATGTGCTTTAAAATGACACCAGAATCAATATTCTAGGCCCAGTAGAAACGGAGATATTAATGAATGTCCGGCTTACCCTATCACTCGCTCCAGTGTGTGATGTATACAGGAATTGATATATTAGTTGGCTTGAGGTATTTAGTTTCTGGGGCACTTATAGTGAAAATCGGACGAGAAGGAGTTTAGAAAAGGCTTAAACCAAGAAAATACAAATATCTCCGTCAGTGGTTACAAATATCAGTGGCTGAAAATTAAAATTCCACCAAACTATGTTGTACACAATTTTTCTATCCTTCTACAGTAGCCAAGATTTCGAATTTTCAATTATTATATAACACATAATACTATTGTTATAATATATATAACACGCGCTCTCTCATTTATTTCACAAGTTCAATTATTTTTTTTGTTTTAAATATAAAAATCGTAGTTTTATTTGTTGTGGTTTAAAAAAGAAAAAGAAAACAGATACTTATAAACAATGTATTTATTATCATTAATGAATGGGTATGAGTAATAAATTCCTATAATGCAGGGGTACTACAGTACAGAAAATATTTAAAAAAGACACATATACACATGTATGTTTTTTGATCGGATCTTGTTTCGTCATCTCCTGGATAGGTTCGATGGGCATTTGAAGAAATATTTCGTCAATCACGTCACGAGTACAACCTTAATAGCTAAAAAGAAAGGTTCTTATCGACAACTAGAGAGTAGCGCTAGAATTTGGTACCACTTTTGTAATGAAAACATCAAAAATCTGCCATTTAGTTGCTGCGTAAACTAAGGAGCTCTCCTGTCTGCTGCAATGACATCATCTAATTCTTCTGTTAAAACCGTAGCCTTTAAAAACATTATTTCGAGTCTAACTTGAGTAATTGTTTTGATATGACTTACTAGGAACATACGTAAACAACTAAGCTCTAGATCTTATACAACACAATTAAGAGTCACCATCACAAATGCACACAATTTCTAACGGAACATGGACAGACAGGACATTATTTAACAAGATTTAAAATTCAAGACAATGACAAATGAACGTGCGACTTACAGACAACACAAACGTTTTTACATATACTTTATGACTGCACAACATTTAGTCAAAACAGATCAAATTTAATAATGAACATAATTTTAAAAGGAGGTAATTGGCCAGAACCACCTCATATTATATTTAACTAATATAATAAATAAATATAAAATTAAATAAATATAAAGTTTATCAAAAGTTTAGATGTGGATGTAGCAAAAATTCATTAGAATGTGAAGTTGATTGTGAGGAATGGGAATTATAATTCAATATATTTACCTTACATAGACTCGCAAATTAAACATCGTTGAGTTTAAGTTTAATTTCAATTGATATGCTTTTGTTCTTATTGTATTTATTTATTTACTTTTCATTTCATTTATTAATTCTGTTTGTAATTACCATACTTATTTTAATATTGTATTGTATTTTTATTTTTTTAATTTTTATTTCATTTTTTTTTAAAATTTTATTTCTTGAACATTTGAATAGACAGTTGATAAACAAATATTTATTGTAAAATAATGATGTATTTAAACATAATAATACATGTAATATGCCATGTGGCAATGGAACATGTATTCGAATAAATAACTCCTCACAGGGTTACTATGAGGAGAAAAAAAAAAAAAGCTCTAGATCTATAAGCGGTTACGTTATTTGTTATACATTGCTATGGGTATAATTATTATTATTATAAATAGCAATAATAACAACAATCACACATATATCTATGTAAATAAAACTTTAAGGATTGCCTGATTTTCTATTTCAATTGACCGGTGATCTGTTTTTTTCGAGTTTCGGACCATTCTAAGAACAATGGCATCCAAATTGAAAATCTTTTCTTACTGTCTGTATGTTCGCCCGTTCGTTACTCAAAGACTCAAAAACAGCTCAGAGGATTTCAATAGAGTTTAGCAGATTTCCCTTAAGGGAAATCTGCTATTGATGTCGTACTCATGACGCGATTTTCAAAAAATTTCTTCAGTTGTCCATCGATACCAAACTAGATATTTCAACGTTTTTTGTAAAAAAGACAGATCAAGTTCGTTAATGTCTGAAATCTGACCTGAGTGACGGGGGGTTTAAAGGGGGATTTTCGAAAATTCGAAATATCTCCGTTACCATACGTCGGATCAAAAAATTGTATTGACTCAACCTTATTGAACATTACATTTTCTATAAATATTGTTATATATATTTATTCTCTATCTTGAATATTAACCGAGATATTTGCATTTTTCAGTTTTTAGCCTTCAGCAAACCCCCACTTCTACTCATGTTACCTTAACAATACTCTGTTACGTAATAAACCACATTATTCGAAGCTTAAATACCATAAATGGTTTTCAAGAGACCTTTATTATACGAGATAAATACAAATATGTCCTGGTGACCTCTCCCCCAAGAATTTATTCTTGGAATACTAAAATTTGATTGATTGAGATAAAAATTATTCTGATCCATTATAAATTACAGTAACAGATATATTAAATAGTTTTCAATAAAATGAATATGTTATATTCTGATATATTTCAGCAATTGTTTTTCTTTCCTGTGTTTGTTTACGTTTCAGGTTCTTCCCGTCTGGAGGTTTCTAATTATCGTTTGTATTTATTCACTTGATGTTGACGGTGCTTTTGTGTTACCAGTATGTAGATTTATCTTTTAGCAGATTTCCCTTGAGGGAAATCTGCTATTGAGGTCGTACTCATGACGCGAGTTTCGAAAAATTTCTTCAAATGTCCATCGATCCTACCCAGGAGATGACGAAAATGAGGTCCGTTCAAATTTATATATATATATATATATATATATATATAAATTATATAAATATATATATATATATATATATATATATATATATATATATATTTGTCTGTTAACGCTCTAGAGGTCGCAACGTTTTTTTATTGTTACCAAACTCGATAGTTAAACGTTTTATGTAAAACTAAAGATCAACAAGTTCGTTAATGGCTGAAATCGGACCAGTGGGAAGGGGGGTTTAGAGAGGTGGATTTTCGAAAATTCGAAATATCTCCGTTACTATACGTCGGCTCGAAAAATTATATAGAATTAATGTTATTGCAAATTAAAGTTACTACAAATAATGTTATATACATTTATTTTGTATCTTGAATATTAACCGAGATATTTGCATTTTTCTGTTTTCAGCTTCTGAGATGAGATCGGCTAACTTCGGGTCTAGTCGTGAGTTTCCGTCAAGAGCTAGTTAGGGCCGTTCCCGTAACTGTTTGACCCTCTATTCTGAAATTTCTTTATTGTAAAACTTCACGAGGGAAACCTGCTTAGTTTACGCAGCCCCTGCATAGCGGAGTTTTTTTTATTTGTGACCAAATTGTCTCAAGGTATAACATAGGCTATATGAGAATTTTAAATTTCATCTAATTGGGGGTGGGGTTTACTTCGACGTAAAAACACATTTTCGTCAATATCTTCATTAGCATTGGTTTTATCGAGAAACAAAAGTAAAGAACAACTTGTGCTTAGAATAACAATTTTTATCCTAAATAGTTATTTACATTTATGACATTTTGACTTCCGCCTTCCGGGAAAGGCTTTATTCGTGTTTCATGAAATTGCCTGAATAGATTTGGGAAATCGGTTGTTCATGTTTAAGGGGCACAATATGAGCGATTTGATACTTTGCCCCTCATACTTTGATACCTTACACCCCAAACATTCTACTATCCTGTTACAAAAGAACACCTGAACAAACATTTATCATATGTTTTCTCGGGATGCTAAGATAATACAATCGTTACGGTCTTTATATTCCCCCGGGAAACCATGTCAATTTCAACGGCTAGTATATATAAAACTATTATTATACATAATAACAACACTGTTATTGTTATTTATTTACGTTCACAAAGTAAACATAAATGCACAAGAATAAGCGGTTAACGAGATGCCACTGCAAATTAATGGGTGTTAAATAGTCGTTATAGTTTACTGCAATAGTAGTTGTCTCGCCAAATATCTCCGTTATTATGAGTCGGAGAGTAAAATGCTATAGAACCAATCTTGTTGAACTATTAATGCTCTACAATTATTGTTATATGCACTTTTTCTCTATCATAAATATTAACCGAGCTATTTGCATTTTTTTAGCTACATCCGTTATAAAATTAAATATCCTCTCTAACTGTTTCCGTATTGCTTCTGTATTAAAACATTATTCAGATAAATAGGAAAATTTTTTGAGAGTAATAAATAGTAGTATTTTTTTTATTCTATAATACTCTTAAGTACAATGTTGGTGTGGACTACGATTAAAAAGATATATTCATATTTGAAGTTGCATTTTGTGACCTTGAAATAAATATGAAAATTATTTGTTATCTTATTTTCTACTTTTATTATGCTTCATGGTAATTTGAATTATATGTTGCAATTTTTTTTGATACCAATTAAAGTAAGTTATATTTATTAATTGTAGCTAGTTATATAATTTTTCATTTTTATTTTTATGAAAAACCTGCTCCAAAAGAGCTATTAAAACAGTGGAATTATATAATATTAGTTATATCATATTTAAATGAAAAATATTCATTATCTCCAGCTTTTATAACTAGTTTATATAGAACTCAAAATTGTTAACAATATGTTTATTCAAAATTTGAAAATTTCAATATATGCGTTATACAAAAGGTTTTCAAATGCTCAAGCCTGAATATATTTTTGAACGGTGATGAAACCTATCTATTACATAAACTTTGAACAAGAGCACTGAAGCCTGTTGCGTAACGCACCAACAAAATAATGTTTACTATTTCAACATACAAGAAGATTTCTATAATAAAAAAATTGATTACATTTTTATTTCCGTAGTTAGCATAAACCAGCATAGAAAATTTTGCTTATTAACATTTGAAATCAAGTTTCATGTTTTTTGTTTCTATAGTTACAAATTATTGCCCAATATCACATTATATTCTCAAGACTTTTTCCTCTTACTAATTTTTTATAATAAACTATTAACATATCCTTTACGATGGTTTTACAATCACTCAAATTCGTTTTTAAGAGTCTAATTCTAGGAAAGAATACGAAAATGGAATCTTGGCCACCTAGGCACAAATAACTCTGGCGAGTTCGATGCCTATTTATAATAAAATAAATAAATAAATAAGAGTCTAATTTAATTATCCGGTCAAGGCTATCAAAATGGTAACGCCTGTTTCCTCTAGATCTCTGTCTGGCTATTTGCTAAATATTCATTAATAATGCTCAATATAAGCACTTTATCTCACATGGTAAACCTAGAGTAGCGAGTTCGATTCTCGCCTGGGCAAAGGAAATTATTTAGTGACGAAATTCATTAAATACCGTCCTAAAATCCCACCGTGGCTAGAAATGGGTGGTAACCTGTAGATAACCCGTCCCGATTAGCCTAAGTTGCAAAAAGTGGACGTTAATAAATAAATAAATCAATATAAGCAGATTTCCCTTAGGGGAAATTAGCTATTGATGTTGTACTCATGACTAGATTTCTGAAAGATTTTCTTAATCCATCGACTCTTCCTAGGATATGACGAAAATGAGGTCCCTTCAAAATTATATATATATATATATATGTGTGTGTGTGTGTGTGTGTGTGTGTGTGTGTGTGTGTGTGTGTGTACTTGTCTGTTACCGCTCTAGGGGACGCAGGTTTATTTTTTGGTCGTGACCAAACTCATACATACATAACTGCTTCAAGTAATACTAAAGTCCAAATTCGTTTACAGCTAATCAGACAGGGGAGGTTAGAAGTTGGGGAAATTTCTTCGTTATAACACATCCACACGTAAGTTGTACATCACCAGTTTTATTTCAAATGTATTTGCCCATTAATGTTGTTGCGTACTCATATTCTCTATCATGAATATTAACTGAGATATTTTCGATTTAGCAGATCACCTATTGAGGTCGGTCGTATTCATGACTTGAATTTCGAAAAATTTCTTCAAATGTCCATCGATCCTGTCCAGGAGATGACGAAAATGAGGCCCGTTCAAAATTATATATATATAGTTACCAAACTCGATATTTAAACCTTTTATGTAAAAAGACAGATCAAGTTCGTTATTGGCGGAAATCGGACAAGTGGGGGGGGGGGTAGAAGGGGGATTTTCGAAATACCTCCATTATTATGCGTTGGATCGAAAAGTTCTATAGGACCAATGTTATTGCAAATTTAATTTACTATAAATATTGTTATTTACATTTATTCTCTATCTTGAATATTAGCCGAAATATTTGCATTTTTATTAAGTGTGTGTGGCTAACAGACGAGATGAGATCGGCTGAAGTCGGTTCAATTTGGGAATTTCCGCCGAAAGCTAGTTCCGCCGTTTCCGTAACTGTTCGGCTCACGTGAAATTGGTTTAGAGACTCATTACTACTACTGTTATTAGTAGGCATATTTCTCGATTGTAAAGTTCACGAGGGAAAGATGCTTAGTTTACGCAGCTCCTGCGTGACGGACTTTTTTTGATCATTATGATGATGATCAGCATCTTAATTCTTCTATTTTCAGGCACTAAACAATGCCCAAGCCATCATCACATGTGTCTCATTTTATTGAATATATCCTCTCAACACTTCAAAGTGGCTGAATTAATCTGGCTTATAATAATATAATCACTATTATTATAATCCACATACTATATTGACAATATTATTGATTATGATAGCGAAGGCTAGTTTGATGAAGCAGTTTGGTACATAATGGAAGTGTTGGTGAAGAAAATAATAACTGGTGAACCTGGTTGGCAGGCCTGCGAGGCATAATGCTCTAGGTTGAGGCCGTGATGAGTAGTTGAGAAGGAATATATGAGGTTGAAAAAAGTCCGTCACGCAGGGGCTGCGTAAACTAAGCAGATTTCCCACGTGATGTTTAGCAATAGATAAATCTACATACTGGCAACACAATAGCACCGACAACATCAAGTGGATAAATACAAACGATAATAAGAAACCACCAGACGGGAATCACCTCAAATGTAAACAAAACAGGTGTGCCAACTTCTCACAGGAAAGAAAAACAATTACGAAAATATATCTGAATATAACATATTAATTTTATTGAAAACTATTTACTATATCTAGTACTGTAATTTATAATGGATCAGAATAATTTTTATCTCAATCAATTAAATTTTAGTAGTCCACGAATTTAAGAAGGTAGGGGAGGTCACGATAAAATATTTGCATTTGCCTTGAATAACAAAGGTCACTTGAAAACAATTTATGGTATTTAAGCTTCGAATAACGTGGCTTATTACATAACAGAGTATTGTTTATATCACATGAGTAGAAGTGGGGGTTTGCTGAAGGCTGAAAAATGCAAATATCTCGGTTAATATTCAAGATAAAGAATAAACGTACATAACAATATTTATAGTAAATTTAATTTGCAATAAGATTGGTTCTATACTATTTTTTGAACCGACTTATGGTAACGGAGAGATTTCTGCAATTACGGACTTGATCTTTCTTTTTGCATAAAACGTTTAAATATCGAGTTTGGTTGTGATCAAACAAAAATTGCGACCGCTAGCGTTAACAGACAAATATATATAATTTTGAACGGACCTCATTTTCGTCATTTCCTGGATCGATGGACATTTGAAGAAATTTTTCAAGCTATGAGTACGACCTCAATAGCTAATTCCCTTAAGGGAAATCTGCTAAAAGCGGAAGAAGATGATTAATTTATGATGATCAATAACGGGTTGTGAAATGATGACATTGTGATGTTGTTTGTAATATGATGATTATATAATATGAATATTGATATATTCATTACGGTCATACATAAATATGAATAGAATAATGGGTAAGTGTGAAATTACTTATTGAAGAGTATTGAATAAAATATTCATTTGAAGCGTTGCAATTTTGGTGCATTTCGCACTCAAATGCGTGCCGATTTATAATGGAGTATTTCTTAAGAGCTAAAATATGTCATTACTAAATAATGGAGTGAGTACTAATTTCTTATTCAGCCCTGAGAGAGCTTTTCCTCTCATAGCCTAATATGTTATGTAACTCCTAAATAGATTATATAACAGTTGTTCTATGAGGCCATTGCCGGCGACTATTTCTGTCAACACATCTATCTAAGTATTCTTATTCAACGACTTTATGAATGCAAAAGCTACAAAAGAAGCAGCTATTATTGTTTTCTTCTACCTTATTACCTTTTAATATAAACATCACTACTCATTTAGACTTGCATAAATCAATATGGATGGAAAATTAAAAAAAAATACTACATTAAATCAGAGCTTCTTACACATAGGTATGCATACATTGAAGCAGTTTTATATTTGGAGAGCTTGGATAGATGGAGCCACAAGACGTTGTTATGCACAAGATGGATACTATCAAATATATTCAATTATAGGGAGTGTTAGTTTAATATTCAGAAGGTGTCCTTATAAATAAATAAAATTTTGACTCCAAATACTAAAGATTATTGTATTTTAAAACAAATAAATAAACGAGAAAAATAATAACGCAAGTTTAGAATTATGAACACAGAAACATATAAGTGTGTAGCAACCCTTAACCTAACCCCTACTAGCTGCCACGTGGTCTCAGTGACAGTGTTGCCAGGAACTATTTATCCTAGAACAATTAATCTAATTTTAAGGTGGCTACACTGCGAGCAATCTCATAATATCCTGCAGTTAGTGTATAAAATTAACCGCTCACTCTCGCAGTTGTGGTTTGTGAACTCTGCTCCGAACCATTTTTGTTGTTATCTATCTAAAGACCGATTGGTATTATTTATTGCATTTTGTGTTCTTCAATCTTTTATTTTTCGACCAGTTGTTTGTTTTTTTATAAATTATAGTGCCTTATTACTTTCAAGTTTTGTTATTGTACGTTATAAAAAGCCGTACATTAAAAGTGAATGACGGTCCGTCAAGTAAAGTGAGAGGTTAATGTGAGGCTATCCTGCTGGCCGAGTTGGAGCAGAAAACAAAAGCTTGGAAGGATGCTTTCTTGCTGGCCGGTATCTCTGTAAAATAAACTTGGTTTTTACTCACGACGCCGACTCATGTTATTAAATTTCTTTAGGTTGATCCTGCTTCTTTTCAGTTCTTGATGAACTGGAGGTAGTGCACGGCTGTTGTAGTTTTCAGAGGTATTCAGCTAAAAACAACAAACACCAGTCTTCTCTTGCAGGGCACTCTAGCAACTGACTGTCTAAACCTTATTTTAGGAGTTAGGTTAAGTGGTAACTAAGGGCAACGCGGCCCAGCTGCTACACAATCATTAAATTAAGTTACAAAATATTTGTCAAAATGAATTCATGATCAGGTACATTGTCTCTAGGGGGGGGGGTAAGCTTGCCATCAGTTATAAAGCCTGTCATCCTTTAATAAATTTAAGACTAATAAGAAAGTACGTCAATTAAATTAAAAATGAATGTTATATGTTCAGAGTGGTATTAAGATTGATAATGGAGTTAATTCATAATATATAATTACTAAATTGATGGAGTTTCTGAATGTATTCATGGAATTATATCTAATTTTATTACGACTGCATTATATAAGTATACATGAAATTTGATAATTTGTAAATAAATTAATTGACATAGTATTAGTAAATGTTTTATTTTAAACAAACATTTTGTGTCATATTAAGACTTAATGAAAATAAATGCATTTCATTTCACCCAATTCGCCCCCTTTGGAATCAACAATCAAGCTCTCCACATATGTTATGATCCACTGAAGGCAGCTAAGCTTTGACAGCACAGCTTGTGAAGGAGTAGCAGAGTAGAATTCTCTTTCACCCCTCTTGCTATTATATACTATTATTTAATTTCCTGTATTTAATTCGCGTTTTAAATACTATAGTTGCTATTTAATTCGTATACCATATATCACTCTCTTTCTTACTTGTTTATAGCACAATTACCTGAAGTTATCAGGTATTATCGTTTCTTTTTCTTTTATTACTCAACATAAGGGATGAACAGATCAAACAAACATTAGATTGTTACCCCCAACTTTCCCGCCCTCTCAAAAATAGATATTACTGTTAATAGTAAATGAGGTTTGTTCTGTTGAGAAAAGAACAAAGTAAATTATTAGCTCACTTTTTTTCAGAACAGTAAAATTACATCTAAAATAGTTTGTTTTGCTCATTGCCAAAAATATACAATGGATTAGGCATGTTAAGAAGCTCTCTCCTATGTAACAAGTTCATTACAATACGGATCAAACATCTTATCAGCCAATAATGATTAGATTATGGTGTTTTTAGTTTTTACTTGGAGGAAAGCACACAGTTAAATAAAAATACTTATCTCAGGCTCAGAATAATTGCCTAAAGAAACTGCGCCATTTATGTATTGTTATCTACTTGGGAACGTTTATATAACTATTGCACTTACATGTTTTGATTCCTCTTCATAGTAACTTATGTAAGATACACACGCATACTTTGAGTAATTTTGTGGATAGATAAATAGAAATTTATTTACTCAGCTTTATAAAACCACTTGACGAGTCATCTCATATTGTGTTTTGAATGATGTTTTCCTTTACTTCTTCCTGGCACGTAACGACTGAACCAGTTATTTCTTGTTCAGATGAGGTGATGTTGGTTAAGATATTAGACACTTTTTGAACCGGAAATACGCTTCTCTCTCCCCTTGGACGGATAAGTCAAGCCCGAAATGGGAGGAAGAATGTATATTTCTTCAATTAAGAATAAGAATTAGCGCTATACACTGGAGGAATAAATAATAGAATTGTTTTAGTATAATAAAATATAAAATATTATCCGCTTACACTAAAACACGTACTAAGAGACTGCAAAAGACATGACCATCTAAAGATCCCTTATGACTGACTTACTGAAGGTAGCCCACACATTCCCATAATACTTCAACATTTACATGACATTAACACAAACTCACAAATTTAGAAGAATTACATTTTAAAATCCATTTAATCCTTCTTAAATTAAATCTTTTAACTCCAGCTAAAATGTTTTACTATAATCTGTATGTGTGTGTGTTTTTTTGTGTGTGTGTGTGTGTGTGTGTGTGTGTGTGTGTGTGTGTGTGTGTGTGTGTGTGTGTGTGTGTGTGTGTGTGTGTGTGTGTGTGAGTGTGATAGAGAAAGTGGGAGCATATGACTGCGAATATTGATATTAGAAAATTTAATCTGATCATTTTATTAATGGGCATACTAATTAGTATTTATTTGATTTGAGTTTTAATTTTAACTATTGAAAGTATATAATTGTTTCCGTAATTTTATTAGTCTTTAATTATCTAGTTTCTTTAAAAGATATGTTTTTTCGTTTTTGAATTTAATGTTTCGTTTTGTTTATTTTTTTTATTTGTTGATTCGTGTTTTTTTGTCTCTTTGGTTGCGTTTCGTTATTTGGTTGCGTTCTGTTATATAATTGCGTTTTGTTATTTGGTTGCGATCTGTTATTTAGTTGCGTTATGTTATTTGGTTGGATTCAGTTATTTAGTTGCGTTTTGTTATTTGGTAGGGTTCAGTTATTTAGTTGCGTTTTGTTATTTGGTTGGATTCAGTTATTTAGTTGCGTTTTGTTATTTGGTAGGGTTCAGTTATTTAGTTGCGTTTTGTTATTTGGTTGGATTCAGTTATTTAGTTGCGTTTTGTTATTTCGTAGGGTTATGTTATTTAGTTGCGTTTTGTTATTTGGTAGGGTTATGTTATTTAGTTGCGTTTTGTTATTTGGTTGGATTCAGTTATTTAGTTGCGTTTTGTTATTTCGTAGGGTTATGTTATTTAGTTGCGTTTTGTTATTTGGTAGGGTTATGTTATTTAGTTGCGTTTTGTTATTTGGTTGCGTTCTTAGTTAATTTCTGTTCTAATTGTATTGTTTATTTTTTTCTTGGTACCATTTTTGTATTTTGTTTATATTCATTGTTTGTTTTTTTATGAGCAATGTCGTCTCGCAGCGAACGCTCCACAATAAATAAATATAAAATTAATTAATATTATTATATCTTAATGTCCACTTTTTTGTAACTATGGCTAATTGGGACGGGTTATTCCTTTTGTAACCAACGTGAGACGAGGGATTTTATTCAATGAGATCGTCTCTAAGTAAATTCCTATTCCAATCTAGGTTTACCCTACAAGATTCAGGTCAACGCCTTAAGTCACATAACAACCCTGATCCCCCACCCCAGTAATAAAAAAAATAGTTAAATAAAGATAGATTGATAAAGTTACTTTATTCAGGGGTCCAAATTTATGAACAATAAATAAAGAACAAACGCAAAAGTAATCCGCGTATGAAAATAAAAATATAAGAAAAAAAATTATAAAATAAAAGCAGCGTGATATAAAATAATGAATAATACAAAATACATGTTTTTACAAAAATAAATAAGCTAAAAACATGAAATGCTTTGATGAAATCAATCGATATAAAAAATAAAAAGACTCAGAAACTAAAACATTAACAACTGTAAAGTAGATGTTATAAAATTCAACATTATGAACACACAGACTTTGAAAGCGTTGGTTTATGTATTACATGCCTTAGAATTAATTTTGGAATGTGAGCAAGTCTTTTAGCTGTGTACGAGGTGGATCAGCGGTGTTGTGTCTTTACATGTTCAATACATTGTATATAAGTTCCTCAGGTGTATTTCATTTTATATATTTTGGGTAGCGGAACATGAAGTGGCATATAAAGTTGATTATATATTGCAAAAATAAGTACCAATTCAATATTTATTAGGGTGCATTTGGAAACAAATATTTATTTTGCTGTTGAAAATTGCAAAAATATATCAAGTTAAATACATTTTCTAAGATGGTATTCTGGCAGGTGGAAACGAAATACTCTGCAGGCTGAGTACATGCACAATAACGGTTGTTATGACCTGAAATACATTTTATAGTAGTTAAACACCCTAACTTAAAATTATATATATATATAAAATAAAGTTTTTGAAAATTCGGTCGGCTACAATCTCAATATTTGGTTCTCAAAAGGAATTTTACTTTACAACTTTTTTTAATAACTACCTGATTTTTAATAAGGAAAATAAGCTATTAAGAGAGTACTCTATCTGATTTAAAACTAGTTCTTCAAATGTACGTCGATTAAACCTAGGAAATAACAAAAATGGGACCCTTTAAAAACATATATAACATTTTAAACTCTATCTCCACATCGACTCTTTTTTCCTTAAAATTTCATTTTCATTTTTCATGGAGCTGAAAGGATTACAAAAATTTCCTGTTTATTTCTTAGTGACTTATAGCTCGTGAATGAAAGGCCCGTTTAAACCCTTTGGAAGAAGATACTCCATAATCATTACGTGATAATGGGGTACTAATAAAAAAATCGTTGTTTTCGGATTTAATGTGATACTTTAAGTTGAAGTAGGTTGAAGGTAAGATTATGTAGCTCTCTCCTATCTCACGTTTTTCAGAATTGTCCGTTTTATAAAAAGTCCGTCACGCAGGGGCTGCGTAAACTAAGCAGATTTCCCATGTGAAGTTTTACAATAGAGAAATCTGCATACTGGTAATACAATACCACCGTGATTAAATACAAACGGTAATGAGAAATCTTTCAGTTAATTAAAATAAATTCCCAACTGAAACGGCTTCTGAATTGTAAGAATAATTTATATTTTAATAACTCAAATTTTAGTAGTCCAAGAACTAAAGAAGGGGGGCAGAACGTATTTGCATAAATCTCACAAAGTAACGAAGGTAAGGTAAGGTTAGAAATGACAGGTAAGGTTAGAAGAAGCTTCCACCTGAGCCGAGTACTGGCGGAAATGGCCGATCTAATCCGAACTATACCCGACCACAGACTTCATAAAAATGCAAATATCTCGGTTAATATTCAAGATAAAGAATAAATGTATATAACAATATTTATAGTAAATTTAATTTGCAATAAGATTGATTCTGTACAATTTTTCGATCCGACGTATAGTAACGGAGATATTTCGAATTTTCGAAAATCCTCCCCTCTAAACCCCCTCTCTCACTGGTCCAATTTCAGCCGTTAACGAACTTGATCTTTCTATTTACATAAAACGACTAAATATCGAGTTTGGTAACGATCAAACAAAAATTGCGACCGCTAGAGCGGTAACAGACAAATATATAGATAGATAGATCTCTCTCTCTCTCTCTCTCTCTCTCACTCTCTCTCTCTCTCTCTCTCTCTCTCTCTCTCTATAAATATATATATATATATATATATATATATATATATATATATACAGTTTTGAACGGACTTCATTTTCTTCATCTACTAGGTAGGATCGATGGACCTTTGTAGAAATATGTCGAAAATTCAGTCGTGAGTAAAACCTCAATAGCTGATTTCCCTTAAGGTAAAAAAAATGTTAACACTGTTATATGAGCTCATGAAATATGAGGTATTGAAATTGTATTAGAAGTATTCAGAAATATATAATTTGCTAAATAATTAATGCAGAATTTTCGCACCGCGGGCGGGGAAGTTGTAGAGATGTGAATTCAGAAAACTCTGTTATTTATTAGTTTATTTCCTTTCCCCATGATGACCTTATTGAAATTACTTTGTGCATACATTTACAAAAGTATGTGAACTATTCCGATTTTAACAATGCCCACAATTGTTTAGAAGTTCTATCATAATAAGCCTAACATTGTTGTGTGGGCTCATGGTGTTTACTATTAAATATAGTTATATATCCCATTTAATATTGAGATGAGATTCTTTGGAAACAAATTTAAGTTTATTCATTGAGCCTCTACAATAGTGTATCAATCCTCCGTAGTTCCCAGAAAGATATGAAGGCAAAAGGTTGTTGCGCACACCTTGCAATGAGAAACGCGCAAACACGTTTTTATTCAGTTTAATTATTAGAGAGCCGGGTAAATCAGATGTACTATATAATATATATTTGTCTGAAGGGAAATCAGCTATACCAATTATACTTATGATGTGATTTTCCATGAACATTCTCCAAATGACCATCCACCCTACCCAGAAGATGACGGAAATGACGTCCGTTTAAAATTATATATTATAGTTATACTAACTATATATATATATATATAGTTTACTATATCACATAATTTTCCCCCACTCCTACTCATGCCATATTTACAATATGTTGTAATAACATCAACCATTTTATTAGAACCTTAAATACAAAGTATTGTATTCATTGAACTTTTATTGTGTGAGATTCGTGAATGTTTTGTAATCAATCCTTCAATTAAGATTTTACGTTCTAACTCGAAAATCTTAATATTTGATTTATATCATACTCGATATTGAACACTAAAGTTCACATTGGCTGAAATCAGACTAGGAACAGGAGGTTCAAAGCGGAGGTGAGTCCGAAAATTAAGAATATCCCCATTATTATAAGTCAAATCAATTAATATTATAGCACCGATCTAGTTCAACTACTGATGCTCTACAATTATTCTTCTATGCATTTTTTCGTAGTTCAAATATTGAATAATTTATTCGTTCTTTCCTGAGTCCAGTCTTGACCAAACCCCCATTTCTGCTCATCGGATTGTTACTATGAAACATGCTTATGTTACGCCGATATGAATCCGGCGAGGAGGCATGGGGAGGGGGTTAGAAAGCTGGGTTAACTTTAGCTAAGAAGCTGCAGCGTACGAATGTGGAAGAATTATTTAGCAATAATGTAGATTAAGCCCTAGCCATTATTCAAGATACGACTGACTTGTACCTTGACTGGCATTAGATCAGTGGAAATTCCGTCAAATGATGAACTTGCACGATGGAAACAAAAATCCCCTGATACTTTACATTTTCTTTTCTTGGGATAGCCCGAATCGTCATCTAGAATTTAAATTAGATTGAGTGAGGAAAAGAGAGAGAAATAGTTCTAAAGATAGTTTCCCAATAATGAGTAAAGGTTACATGAATATCCCCTCTACACTCGGTATAAGAGTCTTAGATAACCTCAATTACAGAATTCCCGTGAGTCGTCAGTGCTTCCCTTAGCATGCAAACAGTCAATTTCACATATTGGCTGCTCAAATATTGGTTGACTCACACAAAAATATCTGTCACTCACGCACACAGACGGGTGTGGCGTAGGAACAGAAGCTCCGTTGTGTAACCGGTGCTAAGGAGATGGCCCCCATGTAAAACGATCTTCCAGAGATTTTTGGGCCTAACCGCCCCTAACATGACGGGCGATGGTTACATAAAACTACTCCCAGTTCGGCTCTCGTTGCATAACGCCAAGCCAACATTGAACTTGTTGCAAATCACGTTATGCAAGTTATTCATGCCTCTTTTTTCTTCCAGTAACGTTTTAATTTGATATTACCCGCAAATATGATAAATTGCTTAACGCGCAGTCCTTCATTTATCTTTAATACCATTCATAATTGCAGTATTCTATTCATTATTCTGTAACCTTATACCTTAAGAATGTCATTACATCATTTACTTAAATGTCTTCTGATAATTTATCAAGTAACCTTCTGGCCGATAGGATTTCAATTGTCACCAAAGCAATTTTAAAAGTATACGCCCCACCCTTTCGAATAATCTTGAAAAAGGGGGGTTTATTTCATTGTGGCATACCCTACCTCTTCCTCATTTTGATTCCCTTGCTATTCTTCTATTTCTTCACACTTTTAAAGTAAAGGAGTGAAGAAAATATAGTCTAGATTAATTAAAATAAATTAAATACAATATACAAACCAATAAAGGAGTTCTTTAACGATAGACTAGTGTTAAATAGCATTTCCACTAAAGTGATAACCAACTGAAAAGAAGTATCGACATATCATATGGTTTACCTACATAGCTATCACTAAACAAGCTATTTTAATGTTCGATAACTTATTTTATATCCAAATTGCCTTAAAAAAAAAAAGTTCCGTCACGCAGGTGCTGCGTACTATGCTACTTGCTGGAATGATAGGACTTTCAGAAGATTGAAACTTAACTCGTAAAAAAGAGAACTGAAGATTGAAAGCAAAAGGAGTACAAATGACTTGTTTAATATTCGAGATTCGATGAAAATAGAACATAGAACAATATACTGGAGAAATATAATGGTGCAAGTCTCTATTTTTTTTAAAAAGAAAATACATTCAAAATGCAAAGATTTTAAACACAGTTTTGTATGTATTGTAGTTAAAAAGATGAACTTTGTATATATGCTTAGAATAAAATGGTTCAAGAAATAACTGATTATTTACATTAATAGGAGAGGGGGTTAATTAACTTAGAATTAAAAAATACACACATCTCTGTTAATAATCAAGATAGATAATCAATGTACCTTTATGACAACATTTATAGAAAATTAAATTTGGAATAAAAGTAGTATAATAAAACTTTTCGATCTGACGTATAACAATGGAGATATTTCGAATATTCGAACCTACTACCTAGTGAATTCCTCCCTCCCACTCGAGTTTGGTTATGATCAAACCAAAACTACGATCGATAGTGAGGGAGATAACGAAGAGGGACGATATATATATATATATATATGCATTAAATAAATATGTAATTTTGAACGGACCTCGTCATCTTCTGGGCAGGATCGAGATACATTTTTGGAAAATCACGTCAAGAATACAACCACAATGGGGAAGTCATTGTTGAAGTGGTTGACATTGTTGATGTCTATAGCTTGTCAACGGGAATGTTATGAACGCTCTATTTTATTATGAAGTGAGAAAGTCCGTCACGCAGGGGCTGCGTTAACTCAGCAGATTTCCCACGTTGCATCATGTGTTTGGATTTATCTCAAAACTTCAAAGTTCAATGAGAACAGTATTTGGTATTTAAGCTTCAGATAAAGTGCTTAATAATATAACAGCTTTTTGTTAGTAAGACATGAGTAGGAGTAGGGGTTTACTAATGGCTGAAAACTAAAAAATGCAAATATCTCGGATAATAATCGAGATAGTGAAGAAACGTACACATCAACATTTATAGAGCCTGAAGTTTTAAATAAGATTGGTTATATACAATTTTTTGATCCGACGAATAATAACGGAGATATTAATAATTTTTTTAATACCCCCTCTCTAAACTTCCCTCCAAACGTCCTCTCCAACTGTTCGGATTTTATCTTCCTTTTCACATTACATTGCGATCGCTAGAGCGTTAACAGACACACACAGACACACACACACACACACACACACACACACACATATATATATGTCACGCAGGGGATGCGTTAACTACGCAGATTTCCCACGTGCGCCACGTATTTGAATTTATCTCAAAAAGTAAAAGTTCAATGAGAACATATTTTGGTACTTATGCTTCATGATAAAACAGCTTGTCGTTTATATGACATGAGCAGGAGTGGGGTTTTACTGAAGTCCAAAAACTAATAAATCTTGATCTTCATTTTTACATAACACGTTTGAATATCCAGTTAGGTAAAGATAAAACAAAAAATACGACCGCTAGAGCGTTAACAAGCATTATATATATATATATATATATATATATATATATATATATATATAATTTTGAACGGACCTCATAAACGTCATTTCCTAGTCAGGATCGATGTACATATGAGAAACTTTTTAAGGGAAATATCCTAGTAATCAATTACATTTCCTAATGAAAAAGGAATTCACAAACCACTGCCAAATGAACGGTCTGTACCTCTAGAATATATTTTGGGGAGCTATGAAAAGAAGTATTTGTGGAGGGGTTGGACAAGAAAATTATGGTGAGCGTACATGTTGTAGAAACTGGTGATTTACATACAATCTCGAAGGTCGGCTTAGTACACACAGGAAAACGTATCTAGGTCGCGTTATGCCAGTCTTGCCAACTCATGGATAGAACATGTCTTCCTTAAAATCATCTAATTTCATTTAAATGGAAACGTAATTAATTTAAAATTAGAACAGTCAAATTTAAAAATAATCACAGTATTTTGTTTTTCATGTAGCCCAACATTACAGAAGCGGTTAAACCCCTAAAATCTCAGATGATCTTCTTACATAGAGACCATTTCCTTAGCACCGGTTACACAAAAGCGCTCTTGTTTGTCAGCCACACCCGTGTGTGTGCGTTTGTGACAATTGCTTTTGTGCGAGTGAACTAATATTTGAGCAGCCAATATATAAAATTGCCTGTTTGCATGCTAAGGGAAATTCTGACTCACGGGAATTCTGTAATTGAGGTTATCTAAGACTCTTAAACCGAGGGTAGAGGGGATATTCATGTAACCTTTACTCATTATTGGGAAACTATTTCGCTCTCTTTTCCTCTCAAAATCTAATTTAATTTTTACATGAAGAATAGGGATTTCCAAAAACGTTTTTTCTAAAAAACGGGTAAAGAAATATTCCCCGAATGCTGGTGTAACACATTTTTGATCTCAACTCAGCACCTGCTCTCTATTTCTCCCGTAGTGAGAAACTTTTGTTAACAGGCATCGGAATATAAGATGACATGATGTGTTTAGTGATACAGGTATTCAAAATGATATGAGCAGAAGTTGGGATTTATTGATGGCGGAAAATACAAAATTACCAATGACTCGCTTAGTATACGAGCTTTGAAAAAAGCGAACATGAAAACAATTATAGAAAATCACATTTACAACAAGTTATATAACATATTTTACCCGATTCATAATAAGGGGGATGTTTGGAAGCTTTGATATCCTTCCCCTCTAAACCACATTCTAGACCGATACCATGTATAATATTTATAATCATAATTTATAATTATTATATAGTATAATGTTTAATTTGGCATGAGACGGTAAAATATTTAGAACTGTTTTGAGCAAATAAAAATTACATAGTTCAGAAAGCAAACTCCTTAAATTTGCTAGTAACTCACATAGCAAAAGTCAAATAAGAACAATATTGAGTATTGAAGCGTTTCCTGAATTATGGTTTGTTGTTATCGTGATAGGAGTAGAAGTGGAGGTTTCCAGAAGACTGAAAAAAAAGAAAAAGAAAATAACTCGCTTAATATTCCTGTTTCGAAACAAAAATATCTATAGAACAACATAAAAATTATATATATATATATATATATATATATATATATATATATATATATATATGTGTGTGTGTGTGTGTGTGTGTGTGTATTTGAACGGACCTTATTTTCGCCATCTATTGGATAGGATCAATGACATTTGAAGATATTTTCGATAACTACGTCATGAGTACATCCTCAATACCTGATGAGTGTTTAGGGAAATCTGTTAATGCCAGAATTTCTAGAAGAAAATATTTTCAGAAATAAGGCGAGAGTAGATGTAAAATTGGGTTTCTGGCGCACGTTTCAAAAAGACGTGATTTCCATAAAAAAAAAAAAAAACGTTAAAAAACGCAAAAATTCTATAATGAATAAATTTTCTTATTTTAACCTTATTTTTTTAAGATTTTTCATAAATTTAAAAAAAAATGTATGGATTTTTAGAAATATTTGTTTTGTAAAATTGTTAGCTAGTTCGTTTCCCTTTTTTAGGAAAATAAATATTTTTGAAATTTTTAAATAACCTGAAAGGAAATTCATTTTGCAAACGTAAAAACGAATAAAAAAGTGATGTAAATTTTATTAAAAAAATAGATAGTTTAAAGCCTAATTGCATGCCTTTTTTACTAAACTTATAAAATTTATCAATTATTTTATAATTTTTGTAAAAATTCATTTATTTTTTATCATTTTTGTGGAATTTTTGCGGTTTTTATCGTTTTTTTATGGGTTTTTTACGTCTTTTTGAAAAGTGCGCCAGATACCCTATTTTACATTTACTGACGAGGATAAACAATATATTAACTACTCTAGATTATGACATATCCCTAAACACATTCATGAATACAGAATATCAATGATTTGCATTAACTTCTAATGAAGTTAAAACTATCTTATGATGACCTTTGCTAGATATGCTCATATTGAAAGGAATATAAAGACCTCCATTACTCAAACACCTTTCAAATACCCCCCCCCCCCTCTCATAAACTAGTAGCTACTCTAGAACACTGAACAATTTTTATGCAACAGACTAGTTTTGAGAGACCTTCTAACCTTCAGAGTGAAGTAAGGCATTGCTAAACTTATTCCCCTCGAATGGGGTTTATTAAGAAAGAAGTTGCCAAAAGATATGAGCAGAAACAATGTTTACATAAGGGCATTACCAGGCGATGACTTACATAAGGCCCGCGACCTCTAAGAGGAGGCAACCCCTGGAAAAGAGGCCATTGGGTTGGGCTGAAGCTTGTCAGGTCACTGGGTTACCAACCATGGACTATTGCTAACCAAAGTAACTCCTCATTATGTAGGGCTTTCCTCTCAGCCCGTCACGCAGGTACTGCGTAAACTGAGCAGTGTTCCCACCGCTGCCATCTGGGATTAGGTTTTCTATTACTCCCCTAATAAGAAGCCTTTATAAAGCAACTTGGAATCCCTTGCGGAGTGGGAGTTAACTTAAGGCTAAAACTAAAAGTATAAATAACTTTGTTAGTGGTAAAATCAAAGGAAAGGTATATAGAATAAAAACTGTAGGACGTTAAGTAATTAACATGATTGATTAAATAACATTTTTTGATGCAACTCAGAATAACAGAAATGCGGCATTCTTTATATTAAACCCCTCTAAACACTCTCTTGGACCGATTATTACTAATGAAAATGGTACCTTTAGCTTTATTTGAATCGTTTAAACATTGAGTTACTACACTCAACATTAATGTGACTTGTAGAAATCAAAAACAATTGAAAAAGTCACATCGAAGACATTGGCATGCTGCTACTTATAAAAGGTCCCTCGAATAACATGTTTGGTAATTAAACTCGGAATAAGACCATATTGTTAGAGAAGACCTGATTATTAGAGGAAGAGTCGGAGATTATCGAAGGGTGAAAACTAAAAAAAAATGTGAATATATCTTGTTTCATGTGGAAAATAAAAACAAAACATTTATAAGAAAATTCATTTACAACAAGATTGTATCTATTCAATTTTTCGATCAATATTATCATACTAACGGAGACATTTCAATCCCCCCCTCTAGTCCGACTTAGGCCGTTATCCAACTTGATCTTTAATTTCACATAATACAAATAAATACCAAGTTTGGTAATGGTCCAACAAGAATTACGACCTCTAGAGCGGTAACAGACAAATACACAAACATTCACGTACACACGCACACACCATTTCCGCCATTTCGGAAGGATCAAAGGATATTTAAAGATATTTTTCGAAAATCAAGCCTTGAGTACCACCTTAATAGCTGTTTTCACTTAAGAGAAATCTGCTTAAAAGTCACAGGTTTATATTTATGATCTCTTATGACAAATTATTTTAAACATGCTTGGAGCATTGTATTCATCATAATAATGGAGTACATATTCTCTAGGATTAGAGGCGAGGAAAATAGGAACTACATAATATTTCAATTACTATGAGTGGTCTCCAAAAATTTAGTATTACAAATTTTATTGCCTGTAATTTGTATTCTAAGTCATTAAAGTGTTCCATAATTTTGTTATGTATCTCAAATTTTAGTAGAGATATTTGCATTTTTAGTATTCAGCTTTCAGTAAATTACAATTTATAATCATCAGATTTTCAATTTAAGGGCTTCAGTCACTAATCACCTCATGCCCAACTTAGATTTTAATTCTTAAATAGGCATCTTATTTGTGGGAAATATAGAATAGATAGTGAGATTAGATCATCAGTGTGTCATATTCCAGCACGTGTGAATTCTGCTGACGAAAAACGTCCTTTTTTTAAAATTTGATTAGAAGTTCTGAAATATAAAAATCCAAAACATTTATCTAGCGTTTAGAGTTCGAATCAGTGTATTTCAGAACTTCCTTTCTAGCGAATTAGTGCGGAGTCGTGGATCCAGAGGTAAGTCCAGTCCAAATGGCCGATCTACAGGGACTGTCAGTGACCAACTACATATATCAATAGTTCAAATCAATTTATCAGGCACCTCAGTCATAATCTAAATCTAATTTTTGAAGCTATTGAACTATAGTAGCTATATAGATAACAATAATAATAAAATTTACTTTTTAATAATCAAAAACTAATAAAAGTAATCATACTCATGATAATCCAATACTTATATATAGACCGTACAATAAAGCACCTTCATGCTAATGCCATATCAATCGGCAAGCGCACAATCGGCCCTAATCACCGCCACTCAAACAAAAGATCTAAATGGGCTATTTAAAATTTAGATACCACTTCGCCCAGTAAAATATACACGTATCTGATAAATATTTAAAACAAATTTAAATTCAAAAAAATATTACTCATATTATTCGTTTACATCACACTTATAAATCGATTATTTTGGCTAAACCGTTCAATTATCATCATGCTTCTTCTAACTTCAAACTGCACTAATCATTGAAGTCAATTACTTAATTAACATTCTCTGAACATTCTTGCCCAACTAAATTTGACCAATTAATAGTCAGCATCTTTTTTTTTTTCAAGTTACGACTTTTTCTGGGTGTATTTCTCGCTTCATTTGAGTATTCATCAACGGATAGAGTCCTACGTAAAGGAAAACACTTTCCAGTTACACATACACTTGGAACGTTAAGGGATGGGTGGATAGCCCTTTTGATATAACCATTTTTCATAGCTAAAGGAAGTCGCTCAATATTGGTAACTATGGTTCAAAACATTGGTAACATTAATTCAAAAGGAAGTCGGTTTGCATCATTGGTAAGCATTCGCGTCATTCGACCATGTATGACACTGGTCCCTAGGAGAAGTTCCTTTGGATATCCAAGCTTCGTCCATATTTTCCAAAATTAGGGCCCTTAACACAATAATATGGTGCGTTGAAATCTCAGAAGTTTTCAATTGATAGATAGATTCAGATAAATCTTACTCTATTATACAGAGCTTCTCGAATTTTAATATATACATATTACTTTCCGTAAATTTGTTCAGTGCAAACAATAGTAATATTTAACCGTCTACTATTTACCACACACACACACACACACACACACACACACACACACACACACACACACACACACACACACACACACACACACACACACACACACACACACGTGTGTGTCTTTTAACATCCTAGCTGTCAATCGATGTTTTTTTTGTTTTATGGAAGTCTCAAGATTAAGTTCTTTAACGACTAAAATAGGACCGGGGGAGTGGTGGGGATCAAAAATCTGTATAGATTCAATCTTGTTGAACATGTAAATTTTTATTAATGTTCTACATTTTATTTTGTCTCTGTTTTGTATATTAACCTACATTTGCATTTTTTATTTTTTTGGCTAATTAACTTCTACTCCTACTTATCTCACATAAGCAATAAGGAATTATTCCATGCTTAAATACCATTATTGTTTTACTATGTGGTACACTTGCAAACGTGTTCGATGTGACATCATCAATAATGATTATATTTTCTACAGATCAATATAATAAATTTATGGATACCACTCTAAATATTTTAATTATCTAAAGCTAAAGATAATTTGTTGTAATATATATTATATTTTTATATTACTACTAATTTAAAAGCTCCGTCACCCAAGTGCGACTTATCAGATAAGCCGCCAATTGCATATACAGAAAATCAAGACGCTATGCTATGTCTATTTTCTATTTCTCCCGTATTAATAAGACCATGTAAAAATGATTTAAATTTGAAGCGGGAGATTACATGGATGCAGTCTCTATAAATGAAAAACACATCAGTAGAAGTCGGGTTCAAACGACTGACAACTATAAAGTTCAAATATTTCCATTAATATTTGAGGTATCATTCATATATTAGCAATTGTAGAACATAATATTTACACCAAGATTGGTTATGTAACATTTTTCTATCCTATTCATAATTGGGGTGATAGTTGGAATTTGTTGATTTAATCCCCTCTAAACACCCGTCTGCCCCCACCAGGTCCAATTTAGGACACTAACGTACATGATCATTGATTTTACTTAAAATTCTTAAATATTGATTTAAATATTAACGATCAAACAACAATTAGATACGAATAGCTTGTTAGGTAACAGAGTATATAATCAAAATATAGTCTTGAATGGATTTCATTATTGTCCTATCCTAGCTGGGCTTGATATTGTAACATTTTATGAAAATGGAATTATAAGTTCATTTTCAATAACTGATTTCCTTTCAGTTTTTTAAAGCCAATAGTAAAGTTGGCTACCGCAATAACGTAGAATTGAAGAGTCCAACAACCCTTAATTGGGCTTAACATGATTGTCTAGACTGAAGAAGAGAGCTTGTCTTTTTCATAATCGTTCGTTAATCTAAACAAAAATATTTTGAAATCAAATCTTTGATTGTTTAAGAAATGCTTCAAGAATGAAAAAAAAAAAGGATCACATGCAATGTATGATCATGCGTTCCGTCCGTGGGTAATAATGATTTAATCATTTATCTTGAGTTTTTCATTATCTTAGCGTTCATACGCAAAAACCAGTTTTTTCTACGGACATTATTACACGGAAATAATGTTTCATTCTCTGTATTTTATTGATATATAGAATGTAATACACCGTCGATAAATTATTTATAAATCTTTGATTCTTTCTGAGGATAAAATTGTCATTTATCATATAAATACAAACCAGTAAATGTGTGAGGCAATAGAAATATAAGTGTGGCCTGCGCACATCCTATTTTTTTTTTAATATAAAACTAATACGAATAAACCAATGGCGGCACTTTGAATTACTGGCTATTGAAAAATGCCATTTAAATTTCTCATTCACCAATAATTCAAATTATGGCCTGGGGGAACCTTCATGCCATAGCCACTCAATGATAAACGCTCATAATGGCATTTTGGAATTATCATTTTTCTTCTTATAATGGATACATTTTATTTTAAATGTTCAAGTCATTTTAGGTTGCTCCAGAATTTATATGGTGTAGGCTTATTTATGTAGATTTCTAAGTTTTATATAAGGTATGTATATATAGTGTTGCGAAAATTAAATACATGAATAATCCTTCAGAGAGAGAGAGTCGCGAATTTGGAAAGTGTGATGTAGATCAAAGAGGCGTCAGAAGGTCTAGCTTCTACTAGACCCGTCCAGCCCAGCGTCCAAGGGACCAGACAATTCCCCTTTGATGTATGCCAACGACCTATATAAAGAACCGGCCAGCCACGAGCGAGTCAGTTTTCTTCTCAAGTGCTCATATATGCGTTCGGTGCTACAGTGCAACTTAGTGCAGGGCGGTAAAGTGTTATTAATAAGAAGAACAGTGTTGTGCCGTGACTGTAAGTAACAGTTTAGTGCCTTGTTTAAGACAGTGCAGTGCCGCAAAGCAAAGGACAGTGCAGTGCCGCGGAGTAGAGGACAGTGCAGTGCCGCGGAGTAGAGGACAGTGCAGTGCCGTCTTTTGTGAATTTCAGTAACTGTGAGTGAATTATTGGACTGTGACTCATTGAAGAACAGTGACGCTATCAGTGTATCCTGTGAATAGTAATTAAGAATAATTACCAAGTGTATTGTGGTTTGTGAAATAAATTGTGCAGTGATAAAAACTGTGAAACTTGTGAGTATTTAATTTTGCAATCCAAAAGAACTCTTATTAACAACGTTTATTACTGGTTTTGGTAATAAAACGTAACAATATGTATCAGATATTCAGTTTCAGGAATGTATATATTTGATATATCTTCAACGTTGAAGAAAATTATGAACCCCCAAAAAAGTCTGTTATATTACGTTTCGCGTCTCATAAATGTTAATCTTGTGCCCCATAATATTTCAATAAAAAATATGTTTATTACATAACCAAGGAAGAGAAGAACATTGAGGATAAAATGCAGCCTTTTATATGAGGAAAGGATTAACAAGAGGAAAAAATATATATTTCTTGGGTTCAAAGTAATTTTGAAATGTCACAAATGATTATTTAATTATTCATTAATTCAAATCGCCGAGTATTAATACAGACTCGAAATGTTTCTTGATTAGTTGTTTGCCATGATACTTTAAATTGTAATTGTCTACTTACTAGCTTACAGTGTTCTTCGACATATGAAATTGTAATTATTCATATTTATTCATTTGTATAGTAATAATTCATATTCAAATCAAATCACTTTATAAGTATTTTATAATTCATAAAATATTTTTTACGGGCATTCGGATTTCACTCTCTTAACTTTAGTTTCAATGACGTTCGATTCTGAAAATGTCAGTGTTTATGTAACACAGTTATTAATTATTCCGCTTAGTGTTTCCAACCATTCTATTTTTTCGAGCTAGAGAATTAGCAGTTGAAAGTAGGCTGTTTCCAAGGACAAGCCGTATCAGAGTGTACAAAGACAACTTAGGTAATAGGCTCATTTTATAGTCGGTTATGTAATCCAAAAGTTGTTTCTCTCATGAATTTAATGTTTTTCTCCATAAATAAAAGTCGACTACAAAGAAGTTTCATAAAAAGCGAATTTCTGTAGTTGGTTAGTAACTAATCGATTCATTTTAGCTTCCAGGCATAGCCATTTGGCTGTTGTCTTATTATTAATTTATAATTATGAAAGTTATATATAGGAGCAAGCCACTGTAAGTGGAGTATAAGTTTTGCCTCCTTCCAGATTAACTATTTATAGTTTTTTTTTTGTTTTATTTTTTTTTTTTTTCCTCATGTTGTAAATATACCAACATTTTATATTTAGTTTTGTACATTCTATTTATTTTGTAAAATTTAGCTTTGTAAAAATTTTAATATTTATTTAATTTTGTAAAATTATATTCTAACATGTTAAAAGATGAATTGCCATTGTAGCGGTATCTCAAATAAACAATAATAATAATAAAACTGTCCCCCATTTTTAATTCAACCAGGGGGAGCACAGTTATCTAATTAATTCTGTCATCTGGCCATTCTTCATATTTTTAGGATTCCATAAAATAATTTCTTATCATATTATTTTACCATATGCTTTACTAATACTAACATGGCGGAATTGTCTTTATATTTTGATGGAAAACGATATTTATTTGATCCAATGAACGAGCTTAAGGTTGTCCAATATTAGTCTAAGCCAATCCGTGTTACACGTATATAACAAAATAAAGAAAAACCATGTTCAGTGTGCAATGAAAATAAGAGATTACTTAGAGCTTAAGTTGAACCCAATGTTTATATTTCGATCGCAAACTACTTTCATTTTAGCCCTGTATTGTATTTATTTATTTGCTAAAACATCTGTAGCTGCTTCGCTGCTTAAACATTGACGAATAATGTATATATATATATATATATATATATATATATATATATATA
Source organism: Riptortus pedestris (assembly GCA_019009955.1). NCBI lineage: Eukaryota > Metazoa > Arthropoda > Insecta > Hemiptera > Alydidae > Riptortus > Riptortus pedestris. The sequence goes on along the minus strand of CM032230.1, from coordinate 86,184,443 downwards.
TATATGTATATATTTGTCAATTTGGATAAGGCTGTAGCGGGGTAATATATATTGAAAAAACAGACAAAAATGATTGAAAAGAAAGAATATTTATGTTTACGATTTCTTATTCTTCTTAAATATTTATGTGTTGAATATTAAGGTATTGACTTATCCATATATCCAATATTATTCAGTATTTTTATTTGCAAGGTAAACCACTTTTATTCCGTAAGGCACCGGGTACAAGTGTATGTGCACTTGCATATTAATTCTTTATGGATCAAAGGCGATAAAAGAATCAATATTTATGAATGAATAAGCAAGATTTCTTTCCCCCTGCCAAAGGTTTATTATGAGAGGTGCACCTTCAGATGAGTGGTGTATAGTATTAATTTAAAATTTAATTATGAAATGGTTACATTATTTTTACTAATCTTAATATATAATATTGGAGTTGCTAAGTTAATTTGAAAACTAACGTTCGATGTGGTTGTATTCGGTTTGTGTCTACATGAACTGGAATTGGTATCTTTTGAGACTGATTTTGCTGATAAATCAGCGAGATCGTCTCCCAAAATTCCAGAATGCAATTTGATCATGCAAAAGTATACGTGTACATCATTTTGTTTAAGTCTTGTAAGTAACTGTCTGGTATTTTCTGTCAAAGAGTCATAAATTGTATAATTTTGAATTGATTGTAAAGAGTAGTGGCTATTAGTGTAAATGTTGATGGTTGTTTGTGTTCTATATACAGTAAACTATTGAAAATTGCACAATTTAAAAGCAATTTTTTTCTGCCTGATTGTTATTATTGTTATAAAGTTTACCAAGTCTGTATTTTTGTATTTCTCTTATTTCATCTCTGTTTCTCTCTTTCTCTCTCTCTCTCTCTCTCTCTCTCTCTCTCTCTCTCTCTCTCTCTCCTCTCTCTCTCTCTCTCACCCACACAGATACACACAGAATTATTTGAAAACCATTTATATTTATGCAAAATGGAAGTTAAGATCAAAGATATGCTTATATTTGCATGAGCCGAAATTAGAAGTTTCTCTCTTGATGACGCAATAGAAGGTAGCTAAATTGGAACCAGTTGGAGGTTGGGATGGTTGACGTTGTTTACCCCGGCGAAGCTCCCTTCCCGCAGAGCTTGAACTTGACCTAGCGCCATAAACATGTTTCTACCGGAAGCACACTCCCACCAAGACCACTCCAATGCTGTTTTGGCCTCAAGGCGAACAAAGCCATCGGAATGTGTTGATCTCCCACAACATGGGCACAAACAATTTGAGGGCACAGGATGCTGTAAAGAAGAATTTGACGGCCTTTGGGTTGGTGGATATTTCAATTTAAAAGACGATGAAACAGGCAAAATTAGCAGCAAAAGTGACTACTACTTGCATATAATAACTAAACCGTGCAGACAAGATTACTATATGAAGACTGCCATGAACACTGGTTATGCACTGATAATAAATTACCGATAATGACAATTCCGTCACGCAGGTGATGAGTTTTCTTAGCAGATTACCCACTTGCATCATGTATTTGTATCAAGTAAAAGTTCAATGAGAACAATATTTGTTTTTTAGGCTTCAAATAAAGTCCTTCATAATATAACATCTTATTGTTGATGTGGAATGAGTTAGAGTGGGGGTTTACTGAAAGCCGAAAACTACAAAACGAAAATATCTCTATTAATATAAAAGATAATGAAGTAATGTACATAACAGCATTTACATCACATTACATTTGCAATAAGATTGATTCTATACAATTTTTCGATCAGACGCATAACAACGGAGATATTAAGTATTTAATTCCTCCTCTCTAAACACCCCCCCCCCAGTCCAATTTCAGCTGTTAACGAACTTGATCTTTTTTTTTTTTTTTTACATAAAGCACTTATATATCGAGTTTCGTAACGATTAATCAAAAATTGGGACCGCTAGAGTGGTAGAAGACAAAAATATATGTATATATATATATATATATATATATATATATACAATTTTGAACGGGCCTCATTTTCGTCATCTACTAGGTAGATCGATGGACATTTGAAGATATTTTTCAAAAATCGCTTCATGAGTACAACCTGAATAGCTGATTTCCCGTAGGGCAAAACTGCTAAAATCAATGTAACAGGATAGGCTAGGAGACAATACATAGGTTCAAGAAGAGAAATAGTTGTCCTCAGAAGACTACGTATTGGACACAGTATTATATAATGAACAATGAAGTCAAGACTATCTGTACTCACTGGACCACCGGGCTAACAATAAAAAACCTACTAATATAATGCAGATTACGAACTTTTTCAGGTACACTACATGTCTTGAACTATTGACCGAGGCCAGCTCACATTTGCAATTTTTTGACATATTTAAACCTAGTGGGCAGTTTGACCATATTTAATTACAATTTTGTTATTATTATTATTATTTTCATTATCCTTAGTTCCATCCTGACTAGAAAAGAGTGGTAACATATAGATAACCAGTCCCAATTAGCCATAGTAGGGTAAAGACGTTAATACATAGTTGCAAATTTTAAAATTGATAAGGTGTATTTGTAAATGTGACATATGCTTAACCGTGTATATTATATGGCGGATTTTATGAGCTGCTATTATTGAAGTTACTAAATTCTCTTACACATTTATTTTAAATTATAGGGGCTCAGGTTAGCCATGAGAGCGTTCGCCTTAATCTCATATGGTAAACCTAGAGATCGATTCCCCCCTAGACAATAGGAATTTAATTAGTGGCGAACTCAACTTTTACTCCTAATTTCTCACAAGAAAAAATTGCTAAATTTACACCAAAACCAGCTAACTAGCTGATGTCTTGATAGAATAAAAATACACCGGAACAAGCTAGTGTCATGATAGACTAAAAGTACACCGAACCTAGCTGAAGTCTTAATAGACTAAAAGCTTACCGGAAAAAGTTGTTATCTTGATAAACTAAAATTACACCAAAACTAGCTGACGTCTTGATAGACTAAAAGTATACCGAAACTAGCTGATGTCTTGATAGACTAAACGTACACTGAAGCTTACTATTGTCATGATAGACAAAAAGTACACTGGAACATGCTATTGTCATTATAGACTAAAAGTACACCGAAACTAGCTGATGTATTGACAGACTAAAAGTACACTGGAACTAGCTATTGTCATGATAGATTAAAAGTACAACGAAACTAGCTGATGTCTTGATAGACTAAAAGTACACCGAAACTAGCTGATGTCTTGACAGACTAAAAGTACACTGGAACAAGCTATTGTCATGATAGACTAAAAGTATACCGAAACTAGCTGATGTCTTGATAGACTAAAAGTACACTGAAACTTGCTATTGTCATGATAGACAAAAAGTACACTGGAACATGCTATTGTCATGATAGACTAAAAGTACACCGAAACTAGCTGATGTCTTGACAGACTAAAAGTACACTGGAACAAGCTATTGTCATGATAGACTAAAAGTACACTGAAACTTACTATTGTCATGATAGACAAAAAGTACACTGGAACATGCTATTGTCATGATAGACTAAAAGTACACCGAAACTAGCTGATGTCTTGATAGACTAAAAGTACACTGAAACTTGCTATTGTCATGATAGACAAAAAGTACACTGGAACATGCTATTGTCAAGATAGACTAAAAGTACACCGAAACTAGCTGATGTCTTGACAGACTAAAAGTACACTGGAACAAGCTATTGTCATAATAGACTAAAAGTACAACGAAACTAGCTGATGTCTTGATAGACTAAAAGTACATTGGAACATACTATTGTCATGATAGACTAAAAGTACACCGAAACTAGCTGATGTCTTGACAGACTAAAAGTACACTGGAACAAGCTATTGTCATGATAGACTAAAAGTACAACGAAACTAGCTAACGCCTTGATAGACAAAAAGTACACTGGAACATGCTATTGTCATGATAGATTAAAAGTATATCGAAACTAGCTGATGTCTTGATAGACTAAAAGTACACTGAAACTTGCTATTGTCATGATAGACAAAAAGTACACTGGAACATGCTATTGTCATGATAGACTAAAAGTACACCGAAACTAGCTGATGTCTTGACAGACTAAAAGTACACTGGAACAAGCTATTGTCATGATAGACTAAAAGTACAACGAAACTAGCTGATGTCTTGATAGACTAAAAGTACATTGGAACATACTATTGTCATGATAGACTAAAAGTACACCGAAACTAGCTGATGTCTTGACAGACTAAAAGTACACTGGAACAAGCTATTATCATGATAGACTAAAAGTACAACGAAACTAGCTAACGCCTTGATAGACAAAAAGTACACTGGAACATGCTATTGTCATGATAGATTAAAAGTATACCGAAACTAGCTGATGTCTTGATAGACTAAAAGTACACTGAAACTTGCTATTGTCATGATAGACAAAAAGTACACTGGAACATGCTATTGTCATGATAGACTAAAGGTACACCGAAATTAGCTGATGTCTTGATAGACTAAAAGTACACTGGAACTTGCTATTGTCATGATAGACTAAAGGTACACCGAAATTAGCTGATGTCTTGATAGACTAAAAGTACACTGAAACTTGCTATTGTCATGATAGACAAAAAGTACACTGGAACATGCTATTGTCATGATAGACTAAAAGTACACCGAAACTAGCTGATGTCTTGACAGACTAAAAGTACACTGGAACAAGCTATTGTCATGATAGACTAAAAGTACACTGAAACTTACTATTGTCATGATAGACAAAAAGTACACTGGAACATGCTATTGTCATGATAGACTAAAAGTACACTGGAACAAGCTATTGTCATGATAGACTAAAAGTACAACGAAACTAGCTAACGCCTTGATAGACTAAAAGTACACTGAAACTTGCTATTGTCATGATAGACAAAAAGTACACTGGAACATGCTATTGTCATGATAGACTAAAAGTACACCGAAACTAGCTGATGTCTTGACAGACTAAAAGTACACTGGAACAAGCTATTGTCATGATAGACTAAAAGTACAAGGAAACTAGCTGATGTCTTGATAGACTAAAAGTACATTGGAACATACTATTGTCATGATAGACTAAAAGTACACCGAAACTAGCTGATGTCTTGACAGACTAAAAGTACACTGGAACAAGCTATTGTCATGATAGACTAAAAGTACAACGAAACTAGCTAACGCCTTGATAGACAAAAAGTACACTGGAACATGCTATTGTCATGATAGATTAAAAGTATACCGAAACTAGCTGATGTCTTGATAGACTAAAAGTACACTGGAACAAGCTATTGTCATGATAGACTAAAAGTACACTGAAACTTACTATTGTCATGATAGACAAAAAGTACACTGGAACATGCTATTGTCATGATAGACTAAAAGTACACTGGAACAAGCTATTGTCATGATAGACTAAAAGTACAACGAAACTAGCTAACGCCTTGATAGACAAAAAGTACACTGGAACATGCTATTGTCATGATAGATTAAAAGTATACCGAAACTAGCTGATGTCTTGATAGACTAAAAGTACACTGAAACTTGCTATTGTCATGATAGACAAAAAGTACACTGGAACATGCTATTGTCATGATAGACGAAAAGTACACCGAAACTAGCTGATGTCTTGACAGACTAAAAGTACACTGGAACAAGCTATTGTCATGATAGACTAAAAGTACACTGAAACTTACTATTGTCATGATAGACAAAAAGTACACTGGAACATGCTATTGTCATGATAGACTAAAAGTACACCGAAACTAGCTGATGTCTTGATAGACTAAAAGTACACTGAATCTTGCTATTGTCATGATAGACAAAAAGTACACTGGAACATGCTATTGTCATGATAGACTAAAAGTACACCGAAACTAGCTGATGTCTTGACAGACTAAAAGTACACCAGAATATGTTAGAGTAAAACACATATGTCTATTGGCTCAAATAATTAAATTAAATATCATCTTTAAGCTATAAACCTGAATTAAATTAATTTATTAAGGAGTTTTCAAAGGTCCTTAGGCAATTTTTTTTATAAAAAGAATTGAAGGGGTAAATAGCATAAACCTTCAGAAAATAATTATCAATTCTTGAGAGATTGGCTACATGTTTTGTCTCTTTTAATGAAGAAAATATTAAAACATTAATTACTAATATAATATCTTGCTCGCAAGAACAGAACAATATTGACTGAAAGTAATCGTTAATATATATATATATATATATATATATATATATATATATATATATATTGTTCAATTTTGTGGACATATGATGAATAAAATTGTTGTTTGCCTAGAATAAGATTCACATAAATCAAAAAATAAAATAAATATGCTATCACCCTTTCTTATGCAATATCTTATTGTTCTCAGTTGTTAATGGCGTGCATTTTATAAATCCTGTATTGAAATCAATAGCAGAAAATATTCAGTTGCATCTTTTTATTATTTTTGTGGGTTGGCTAAGTGGGATGTTCATCCCACTCCCAGCCTACGTGTTGGTCATATGGCATTGTACAATTCACCAAAGAATAAAGATTATTTTAATGAATACTTATAGAATATAGATTGGTTTCAAGTCTAAAATTGAAAGAATTACTGGAAATAGATAATGTAAGTAGTAATATAAAAAAATACGAAAAAAAAAAACTAAGGAATAGTAGTCTACGAAAGTCAACTAAGGAAACGTCCGTCACTCGGGGTAAACTAAGCAAATTTCCCACGTGTGTGAATATTAAGTGAATAAATACAAACGGTAATGAGAAATCTATCAGTCAATTTTTATAACCTCCCAACGGAAAGCGTCTGAATTGTAAACAAGCAGGTCAGCCACCTGTCACAGCTGAATGGATAGCAAGAAATATTCATCGCCGGAAAGAAATACATTTATTGTTTATGTGATATGAGTAAGAGTGGGGGTTTGCTAAAGGCTGAAAACTAAAAAATGCAAATATTCTCGGTTAATATTCAAGATAAAGAACAAGTTAATAGACCAATATTTATAGTAAATTCAATTTTCAATAAGATAGGTTCCATACAGTTTTTCAATCCGACGTATAATTTCGGAGATATTTTGAATTTTTGAAATTCCTCTCCCCCCCCCCTTCCCACGGGTCCAATTTGATCCGTTATCGAACGTGATCTTTAGTTTTACATGAAACGTTTAAATATCGAGTTTAGTAACAATAACACAGGAATTGCGAGTGCTAGAGCGTAACAGACAAATATATACATATATAATTTTCAACGTGCCTCATTTTCGTCGTTGGTAGGATCGATGGAAGAATTTTGAAGAAATTTTTCGAAAATTGCGTCTTGAGTATTACCTCAATGGCAGATTTCCCTTAAGGGAATAGGTAGTACGGGACATGAGATATTTATTGAAATAGGTAATTTGAAAATAATGTGTTTTTAGAGTGCTCCTAACATAATTATTAGTAATCGCCTTAATATACGAATTAGAGCAAAATTTGCAACTTGGCACTTTCAAGACACAACTTTTTTACAAGATTGGTCAAACAAGTTTTTTCGATGTGACGAATTATATTGTAGATACAGGGTCCGGCAGGGAGGTATGGATGATTTGAAATAATAGCTACACACTCATTTTCAAATGAAACTAAAATTTTATTATTTCAGTGTGTACCTTGGATGATGCCATTATGAAAATTAAAGAGGAAAAAAATAAAACATTGATTATGTACGAAAAATAACATCTGACAAGTTCTGCTTGTTTACCACTCCTGACAAATGGAAGTGGGCTTCGTCACTCATAATCAAAACAATATCATCAGTCATGTTCTCCAATATTGTTTCTGCAAATCTGAATCGTCTTCTGTAGTCATTTTGCTGCAATTGTTGGACAACCATCAGCTTATACGGATGAAAATGCAGGTCCAAATGTAAAATCCGGCGAACTGATCGGTCCGACAATCGAAGAGCACGAGCATGTCGCACAGCCGAACGACGAGGGCTTGCTTGACGCACTCTTTCGATGTTTTCCGGCGTTCGTACCGTTCGTTCACCACCACGTGCAGTTCCAGGTCTCAAAGGACCTGTTCGTTGAAAGTTATTTACCCACTTCATTATTGTATATGAGATTTGACATTTTTCATTTTCTGTAAGTCCCCACTGTTCCTTCTACCATTTAGCCTTTAAAACACCTTGCCTTTGGTTTTACTAGAATCCCAGGGCATATAGAGTGAAGGACACAGAGACTCAGAATCCCGGAGAAGAAAAATTAAAATATAATAAACAGAAAAGAACAATTATTTTATTAGTAAACTGAAATAATTCTGTTTCGTGTCATTCCTTCAGGTAGTATGTCTAGTTTTCCAGAATTTTCGGATACTTTTTGTACTATTCGGTAGGACTTTTGGTAAACATTAACATTATTTTTGTGTTAAGTTTCTAGTTTGGACTAATCTAATTAGAGTCTTGATCTATATAGACAAATTGATTTTAAGATCTATAAATGTTCAAGGTGAAAAATTGAAAGAACCTTTTCCCATTATGAAAAATCTTTCAATAAGATTATTAATTTATTTTCACCATCACTTGACATTACATGCTATGTAATAAAATCAATAACTTGGTCTTCCAGTGGACTATCCACTCTCACGAAAGGTCACAAGGTGGCGTGACGAAATAGAACGTTAGGCAAGAGTTCATTATCTTCGACTGAAACCTTTCGATCGGAGATTCTGTTTATTGTATTTATTAATACATTAACCTGATCACGTGTGCGTTTAAATGAGAGTGAAGTGAATAGAAATTGCGAGTGAGCCCGTTCGTGATTGACAGCTGATGCTTCTAGGGTACAATGAACCACCGTGATCTCTGATGATGCTTCCGATTTATTCATGTATCCATCGTTGAAAAACGGCTGATAGCCGGTGGAGAAAGTTCACGGTTGGTCTAGGAAACCAATATCGCCAAATCCTGTTTTACCTCTATGGCTATAGCCTTTTTAATATTTTAGCTACTTAGGAAGGGGGATTTCGAGATATCAGACAGGACCTAGAATGCCGTTTTCCTGTTTACATGGTTACTTTGTAATTCTAGGATTTCACTTATCTACATCCCAAAACCCTAATCCGAAACTGTCTGCCATGCAGCAGCTGTGAAAACTAAACATTCTTAAATTTATCTCACCTTATGTTGTGGTTTTAATCGTTAATAAAAGCCTGAAAGAAATAATACGTGTCTCATGTGGATGTGGATACAAGGGGTTTTGTCACACGTTAGCTTATTTTGAAAATGGGTGTGCGATTAATAAGGCAGAGCAGGAAAAAAAGAAGAATGTGCAAGAACTTTCCTAGACAAAAATCGATTATTTATATATGGTTTGTGCTATATGAGTGGATGAGATCTCGAAATAAAGAATTTTCAATGATTTACTATTATATATTTTCATTTTAAGCTTTCTACAACTTATAATTTCAGTTGGATTTGAGTTACTCTGTTTGCGGCAAATTTAATGACTGTAGCCCTCTCTAATCGAGGTTATTTTCTTTCTTTATATGCTTTCCTGTGTCTTGTTATTTCAGGTTCTTCTATAGATAACAAATTCTGCTTCTAATTAAGTGAAGATTCTCTTCTGGCACTTTGTCACCTGTTGAATCTATAATAGTAAAATTACAAAAGTGTTTGCTAGTATAGTGTAAACTTCATTTTTACTAAATGAATCCTTTACTTAAATTAGAAATTTAATAAGCGAGCTCATTTGACGAAAATAGAAAGTTCAGATGAGGATACCATATATTACAGCACATCTTCAATTTTCTCTCTCTTCGATATGATCCAACAAGATTATCGTAACACGAACCCGACATTCTTAGAAGAAACTGTGATAGGTGTTAAGAATTGTAATCCTTAAGCAATATACATTATTGAATAAGATACAAGTCTTCTTCCTACTGTAACATCCTTTTTCATTCTATTCAGATGGAATTAAACTAGGAGAAACAGAAGTACCAGATACTAGAACTACATTTAATGTTTTGGTTTTTTTTTCCTGTAAGCGCTTGAGTACTAAATGTTTTTCTTTACTGCCATCGTAAAGCTCCATTCATCATGGAAACACTTTCGTCCATTAACTGTGGGTTAAAAATAAGCCATGTCTCTCCTAGAAATTTAATGACATATGAGATTTTGAGGTATAAAATGTATATACTAGCCTCAATTTTTATAATTGTGATAGAAAATTTACCTACTTACGTAAATTTGGGGTTTCATTATAGTTAACGGTTGATTATAACGTGACTTTTTGAGTTGGGATTATTTTAACTGTTGTATTAGGAAACGCTACAAGTTATTAAGCTAATTCTTTAGCTTTTCCATACTAAGCCATTTCAGAACCAGCTCAAATTTTCCAAGCGTGTATATTTACATGTTTCATTAGAGAAGGAATTTAAGCAGCCAGCTGAATGAGCCGTAGCCGCATTTAGCTTTCACCTCGACTTCTGAGGTTAAAATGCTTGAAAAGCAGCGTTTACACGAACTTGGTCTCTAAACCACGAGGCAGTTTTCCCTAGAGCTTACCCAAACATAGATAATGAATGGTTTTCCTGAGTCCCCAAGACAGGTTAGATCTCTCCCTAGCTGTCGCTTCATCTCATCTATCTTGTGCGGCTGTTGAAGTTTCTTCTCACTTCTCTTCCGTTCTTGTTCTAATGCCTTCATCTCTCGTGCATCTGACTAAATTTCAGGAAGTGCTTCGATTCTACTTCCATTTCATTGAGAGTATGTACTTCTCCGACTGCCTTTGACCATGAGCACATTTTTTTCCGAAACATACAATTTTCTTAGTATGTAGGGGTCGTGGCACAGCACTGTGGCTGCCTTCTGAATGTGTTCAACACCTTAACGGCATCCGTTAGGATAAACCGTTAACTATAGAGGAAGAAGATTTTCGGAAGCAGATATTTTTAAGGAGAATGTTCATTAAGAGAGAATATTTCATATTAAAAGGGATTACCAAAAACTTGGTAATCATTACCCTGTTTACAAAAAAAAACACTGTAATAACGATGATTCTTACAGCTTTAAAAATACCAGAACCACAAAAATTGGAAGACGAATAGAAGCAAGTCAATAAAAAACGTTCTAAAAAAATTCCAAAATAAAATAAAATCTTAATATTCAACATACTTTATTTATTTATTACTTGAGTTCCGCAAAATAGTCGATTTACTCAAACAATTGCAATGTATAACAAAAGTGATGATAGAAAATTAAGAAATACAAAGGAAACAAAGAAATAAAAATAAAAAACAGATAAGGAGGGGGAAATAAGCTATTACAATAAAAAATTAAAAATTTCAATACCAGATTTGGAAGGAGTCAGAAAATCAAGGACATTCTCTCTTGCTATAGTTTTTTCGTACAAATAAATTTATTGATGTAATTAAGAAATATATGGGTGCTACCCTTGGAAAGCAGGGAATGCAAGTCGTAATTCCTAATTTTCTCTCTTCTCTGCATTCTGTGAAGTGAAGTGTTAGTCGTGTATGACCAATTCTCATCCGTTCAATACTACCTTAACTCTCTTTTTCATGAGATAATAAGGCCACGCTTTTAAAAATAAAAGTTAAATTAACAAAACCGGTCTTCAACACCCGCAAACAAATTTGAAATTTATTTTTTAATGCAATCATTACTGCTTTAACTTCAATATATAATACGGGATCAGTTCGTATCACGAACTCCAATCAGTATTAAGTTAATCGCCATAGTTACAAAACATTTTGATTAAATATATACAATTTATAACTAAATAATTTGTAAAGTTTTATTTATTACTATTATTTTAAAAATCAATTTATCATTTTGTTATTTTTCATTAATCTTTCATCATTTTCTTTATTTAGTGCTAGTCATTATCTTTTGTATAGAGTTAATTAACAATGTTGCAAGGCTCTGAAAAAATAAATAAACATATAAATTTGGCTAAAATATTAAGAAAAAATATTGGGAAAGAACAAATAGAAAGATGAAGTAATAATATAACAAATTTTATAAAAGCAACTTTAAAATTAAAGGAATACACTACACTAATAAAACTAAGGAGCGAATAAAAATACAACTCCAAAACGTGTTGGTTTTATTTGAAGTACTTTTGTCAAAATGTGTGGCTACAGAACATTTTCTCGTGAGATGCAGCTATCGCATTAGTAATATTAAAATGTAATATTCTAAATGAAGGATTAATGATAGGAAAAAGTATTAAATTATTTTTTCCGTTACATTTATGTTTTTCTGTTTGGATTCCATGATGTATAGTGTTCCATTTCATGTTGTGGGATTGCCACATCTTGCAAATAAGAGAGGAAAAAAAGAAACATTTATCCAAAGAGTTAAATGTTTTTAACTGTTTAAACCCACGTGACTGAAACTAGTTGTAATTTCAAAAAATCAGGTGTCACTGCCACAGAGACAGTTAAAAATTGACTTTGAGATGAGTTTTGGTTGTGGTCATTAAAGCAAGGCATTCTCACTAATATATACTTCAATAGTTTTTTAAATGCCTCAAGGCCTTCTCGATATAGATCAAGGACTTGCAAATTATATCCCTCTATCGATTTCTGTTGGTAGGCCTGCTTGCTTGTAGCCTGTAATTACCTACCTTCAGGGAGCAAAGTGTTTCTCAATAATATTAATCAATCTTATTGGCTTGGGAAGCAAGAAAACCACAGGAGAGGCAATTTAATTGACTCTAATATAGCATATAGTAAAAAATAAATCATTGAGGAGTTATGGTAATTTTAAAGCACTTATAGCAAACAAGTGGTGCGTAGAATCAAATGGTTAAAACAAAAATACTATGGATACGAAATCTATATCAGACGGGAGAGACTGTTGATCCCGTTGTTTTGGGATAGCTAATAGTAGCACGTTCGAGTCTTCAGTAGAGATAATAGCGGAGACCTACAGCTTGAAAAGTAGAAATAAAAGCGTGATTGGTCGCAGATGTTCTAATGCCCTTCAGAAAGCCCTTCGTTTTACAAGTCTCTCCAGGAAAGAAAATGTGCAAATTTATAAAACGATCATCGGCATTTTCGCCGGAGAATCTTGGAATCATGCGGAGGAATGAAGAAAAGAATTTCACACCTGTGGCACGGAAAGCTCGAGAAGAATTCTCGAGCTGGCAAAGAGCAGCGCAGATGGAGCATTACAAGCAACACCTAATTAATGGACTCATTTGGCACGTTATCGTATGTCCAATTAAGAAGAGTATATTGCGAATATTGAGACACATTAGAAGAATGGAAACCAGTAAACTGTGCGAATAATGCTTAGTGGTGTACAGGTGAGTTAAGAGGATAGGGGTCACTGCTGACATCCAGGAATAGTCAAGTAGTTAAAGATAATGGCAAATAACCAGATCCTACTTAAATAAAGAAATGAGATCAATGATCGTTGATTTCAGCCATTAACGAACTCCATTATTTATTTATTTTTACATGAAAAGCACAAATGGTATCGAGAAAATAGAAATAGATGCCTCTAGATCAAAAATGGTTCATATATATTTGTGTGTGTGTGTGTGTGTGCGCGCACATAAATAAATTCAGGCGAAGCCAAACGTAATGATAAATATTAATAATGTTAGTAAAACAAAAAATACTGAATGTTAACACCCTGAAACAAGAAGGAAGACCCCTCAAAAAACATTTGGAACTGTTAACCCCTTAACAGCGATTCCTCAATCGCTTTAGAAAAAATCTGAACTGAAGGTATTTTATATCTAACCTAACATCAGTGATATCAAAAAGGGTGAACTGCGTTCCTGGGACACGTTGATAGAATGGAACATCAGGCTGCCCATGAATATTATAGATGAGGTGCGCGTAGTCAAAGAATCTAAAAAAATTTCCACTACTCCATTTGAGCCCATCGAATAGACGACTTAAGGAATTGGGACATCAAGGGACGAACGGAATTAGGCCACCTGTAAAAACGAAATCGAGACCATTTTATTTTCTATAGAAAATAACAAGGCTGCTGGACCTGATGAAATTCCCTTCAGAATTATGTAAGTATGAAAGAGATATCTTTATCAGGGAGGAGGTTTATCGGGTGATAATGAGAGTATGGATAAAAGAATAAAAACAGAATAAGGAGAAGTGATTTTTACGCTATACATAAAAAGAGGAACACACTTAAATTCGAAAATAATAGACGTATATGGCGTTTTCCCAAAGGAGGTTGTTGCAAATTGAAGGATACAGGGAGATACCCAAAGTGGTTTTAACCCGGAACGATCGACTCTGGCGTATCAACTCTTCTCTAATAAACAATTGAAAAGACTTATGGAATGATGATAATCTGAATCACCTATTTACAGACTTCCAATGTGCTTTAAGGTTACAAATGGCTTATGGCAAAGAGACTCAGGTCCACGTGCGCTATTCTCACCTTTGAAGAGCCAGTTGGAACAGGTTACACACATCACATAGGATATGCTGGTGATGAGGTGAACGCAGTTAGAAATATTGCAGCATTGTGGTGACGCATTGGAAAAGATTGTATGACCAGTACAGTGCGTAGAGCTTAATGTAAGTATTAGAAAACTGACTATATGAGAATCTATAGACAACGTTATAAGAGGTTCAACAGCATGTGGCTAGAGTATCAGAGTGGAAGTCAATATACTATCGTCATTCAAAAACCTGTGCTTTATTTGGAAATTGATAAACAAATACCTATTTTCCCTTGTCGTATTATTCCTAGAACATTAAATAAACTATGCCCGCCAGAATAAATTAAACTTTGACTTTGATTGTCATTGTTAATTCTTTTAATTCCAGTGAATTAACCCTGGAAAATTGAGCTATTTTGGGGCACGAACTTAAAAAAAAAAATGGGCTGCGTAGACTAAGCAGATTCCCCTCATGCTGGTATAAAACTTGAGATCTCATCTCACTGCATATTCTTTTTTTATATGTAAAAAACCGATGGGTAGAAGTTGACGGAGGGTGGGGGGGGGTACTGAAGGCAGTAAACAAGCTAGTATGAATAACTCGTTTAATACCTGAGTAACAAAAAAATGCATGGAAAAACAAATGTAGACCATCAATAGTTTATGATTGGTTCTATAGCATTTTATGTTTAGACTCATTACAACCGAGATATTTTGAATTTTCGAAACTCCCCACCCCGATTTCAGCCGTTAACGAATGTGATCTTTAACTTTACATAAAACAGTTACATAGCGAGATTGGTAATGATAAGACAAAAATTGCGACCACTAAAGCGGGATATATACTTTTAACGGACCTCATTTTCGTCATCTCCTAGGTAGGATTCATGGACATATGAGGGTATTTTTCTATAATCTCGTCATGAGTACAACCTCAATAGCTGTAGGGGAAATCCCCTTGGGAAATCTGTTAAAATGATACAAAGCTACTGATGCAGCCTGTGAGTTGAGGTAGATATATTTATAGTGACTATCCGCCACTAGACTTCACACACACACACACACACACACACACACACACACACACACACACACACACACACACACACACACACTACATGATGACCACAGCATTAATCAACATTTAGGAGGAGGTGGAATCCGAACTTCTTCCCCGTCCAGCCTATAGCTCCAGAACTTGCATCTTCTGATTAATTCCTGTCACGGGCCTTGTCAAACTTATTTCGTGGAAGTGGATGCAAAGATGTTTCCTCTACTATGGTACCAGAATGCCAGCTACCATTAGATGGTTTCCAGAGATTCTTATGTTTTAAACAGTAGGTATGTGCTAATCATAAGCAAGGCGGCGTTGTAAAAACCAATCTTTTTCATATTACGATAAAATAGAGAATGAAATTTGGGGTGACGTCAGCAGCGTGTCGTTGTAGCAGGAGGGAAATTAATTCGTTTTGGGAGCACCTATGTGAGTTACATTTATGTTAGCCGTTATCAGAATACCATCATTAAAACATGATTCATAACAAACCATGTTATCTACCCACCTGCAACATCAGAAAACCCGATAACTGCGTTTATCTAGCCATTGCTGTACCCGTAACGATTATTGGTTACGTAATGGTTGTATATATTGAACAGCATGAACAAATATTTCACAAAAAATAAAAAATGCTCATTGCTAACAACCATTTCCGAGATTGCTATGGGGAAAAAGTATAATTATAGGTTCACTTTCAAATTATTATAGACGAATTATTAAATTTCAAATAAATATATGTCATCATTTAAGCTAGGTTAAAAGAAAAATCAAACTTCAGAAAAAAAAAATCGTATTCTTCTAAACCTATTATGTAATTCGTTGTGTAACACCTGTTTGTCGGATATACACTTTTCATGTAAGTAACCATATTAATAAAGAACCTTAAGTTTAATTTTAAAAAGATAATTTAGCAACTTCAACAAGTATGTAAAACTATTTTAGGGTTAAGTTGTTTTACTTTAAATACTAAATATATAAAGCATCATACGAATAATAAATATTAAAAACGTTAATAAATTAAAATCACTTTATGGGCATTAACATTGTATAGTGTTTTATTCATTCGAAATCCAAATATATGAGCTTCATAATAACTAGGAGTTTATAAAAGCATTGACCGCGAAATACATGATAAATTTTTCACTTTAAGAGCATACAGCAATTAATTCAAGGAAGCAAGTTAAATACACCACGTTCCAGCAGAAAAGTTGCTTTCAACACATGAAACATCGTAGATGATAAAACAGCAAAAAAAATTAATAGTATGGCTAAAACCTGCAATTAGCAACTAGTAAAAAAATAAAAAGCTTATATGAGATACGCCTGAATAATAAAATCCCTTTAGAATTTAAAATATAAGAAACTCGTTGATAGAGATGATCCCAAACTTTTAGATTATATATACTTTAATTTGGAAGTCGCTCACAAAGTAACTAAATTATAACTGACGTTACTGGAACTTTGAGTGTTAAATGTTGTTATATATCGTGTTTATCCAACTTGATTATTAACCAAAACATTTGCATTCTTTAATTTTTAGCCTTTAGTAAACTCCAACTCTTACTCATATCATATTAACAATAACTTGTTATGTCATGGACCACTTTATTTGAAGCTTAAATATTGTTTTCAACTGACCTTTACTATGTGGCCTAAATGCAAATAAGTTGTACTGACGTCATCAATTAAGATTTTATGTTATTTACTCGAAAAGGTTTATTTGATCTATATCGTACTCGATATTTAATCGTTTCGTGGAAAGCTTTAGTTTATAGTCTTTAATGACAGAAATCGGACTAGTATTAGCAGAAGTTCAGAGGGTGGGTTTCGAAAATTCAAAATATCTCCTTTATTATGAGTCGGATAGAAAGATGTTACAAAACCAATAGCCAGTTATTTGTACTTTTATGTTTTCAGCTCTGCGTAAACCCCCACTACTAATTGAATTTCGACTTACAAATTGAGAATATATGTCATTGCTACTACTATACAAGTGAGTCATGGCACCACGTGGAAAATCTACTTCATTTAGGTAGCCATTGTGTGACTGGATTTTTCAATACATCTTACATGCTTTATCAGTTTATTATTTTTTCTCTCCCGCAGCCGCCGAACCTTACGAGACGGAATTCACCAGTAATGCTAACTCAAATCTTTCTTAGTTATAGTCCAATTCTTCAGTTTCCGAGTCAAAGGCATCAATTTGGCAATGAAATATTCCCTGATTTCGTGTTCCTTCTATGTCTACTATCCTCCAGGCGTTTATATTTCGTCTATCCGCAGCGCCAATACAAGATATTGAGGATCACGATATTCAAAGAACAACAACCAGGGTTATTCTGACAAAAAAACAGTAGGTTATATACAATAAAACATATGTGACTTAATACCAAGTGCAACACTCTTAGGTTATATAACAAAACATATGATTTAATATCACATCCAATAATTCTCATCTCATGATGAGCATTGTAATCCAAGATGTTTTCTCATTTGAAATTAAGGAGTACGGATCAGTAATCCACCAATCGTATTAATAGTGTACATAGTGATTATGTTCTAGAAACCTAAACACCACCTGATCTCATTACTATTCTATATCATTGATTGAAATATATGTGTACGAATATCTATCCACAATATGAACAAGGACGGATGTGAGGATTGAACGATAGAGGTTTTCTTAAAACTAAGGTTTTCCAATTCATTGATTAAATAGAACTTCATTCATTAAGGGAGACAAACCTAAAGTGGTTTACAATATAATAAAAAGAAAAATTTTATTTGGAATTGCCTTTTAGTCAAAACGTGTGGCTGCTTTATGAAAATAATTTTAGGTCATAGCTGAATAACTTCTTATGTTTATTCTATTTAAATTTCGGAGTCGGCAATAAAATTAAGAAAGTATCGCTGGACTTCCCAGCCAAGTAATTGTTATAATTAAAATAAATATATTAATGAAACAAATGAAAATTGAGATATCCTTTACACGACATCTTGTTCGTGAGGACAAAAATATCAAATATCGATTCAAGAATTTTTGTTTTCTTGTATTGTGTTCTCCTTAAGACCTCTTTGCTCAGGAGTAACTCACTGCACTATAACCTCCTTCTATGTTAAATATTTCATGTGCCACGAAATTAGAAAAAAATTTGGTCTGAATCATTGCTACCTAGAGTGAGAATGACTCACTCTGCGTCTTATGTAATACACTCTTATATAACACTCTAAAAAAAAAAAAAGAGGAATTAAGTAAATACCATTAATTAATTCAGGGGAAATAGACGTTCCTATTCATTCCTACCTAAATACAACAAACATACAACCAGATTTTGCAAGTTAATTATCACATAATTCGGGTGTAAACATACTCTGAGGAGTTTAGAAATGAACTCCAATGAACAATTAGATATTTTTTTTTGTAATATTTAAATGACTGAAGAGCCATATTTTTCTTAATTTTGTTTACTAACAGTGATTTTACTAATGGCTTTATGGTCGGAAAACTTGAACCATTCAACTATTGTTTCAATGTATTTAAAACTGATTTTAATTTACATAAGCTTAAATTTGAGACAGTTCAATTATTAAATATTATTAATTTCCTTCAAAATTTAGAGTCGAAGGAAATTTGAGTCTGTAGGTTGGATGAGATTGAGGCAATTTGTTTTATCTGCATAAATAAAACTGTAATTCATTTGAATATAACGTTTTCAATTTTGTTTTTAAAAGGTCCCCACTGTAACATATAAGTCTTATTGAATCTAGTACAGAATTAAGTAATATTATAAACATATCGCGCTATGGGGGAATCGGTTGCTTAATACTGTACTTCGGATTTATTTATTTATGGACATCACATCCAAAGTTACAAGTTGACCAAGAGAGGGTCTGTCAGTCTTTGTCTTGAAGTATGAGTGTGTTAATTTGGTGTGACCTATTCTAAATCTCGCGAAAACTACTACTCTCCCAGAGTTTCTGAAACTTGATGGCCGGCCACATACAAATAGTTAAACTTGACACTGAAATAAATAACACGAATACTATTTCATTAAATATTGGTATATATTTTATCTAAAATTGATCGTCATCATCATATTTAAACTTTTGCTATTCCTTCTTTGGAATGGATACACATGGAAGCATATTTTTTTTTCTTTAATACATATATATGCATATTGGTTAACTGACACATATGAAAATATGTAGTTATAAATCTTATAAATTATATTAGGGTGTGCCTTGTTAAGACTATTCTATATTGGCACACCACACTATACACTGATATTTCCTACATATGCCAACAGGGGGAAAGTTTTATTGAACGTGAGCTACGTCTCCTCATATATGTTCTGGATAATTCATCGTGTCTTGGTGTAACTGAAGACCCTGACTATGATTAGTCATTTTTTATGATTTATTATTTATGGACATAATGTGCCTTTTTGTTGTGGGCAATTCCTGTTGGATCCTCAGTCGTTGGAGGCGTTGTTTTTGGATCCCATGATTTTTTTCTTTGGTTTTGGCCCAATATTTTGATTGCGTTGAGCATCACTGTAAGCCGTTTGGGATGCCCTACATCCAACTAGGATATATTGGTTTTCACTATTTATAACACACCAGACAAGGACTTAAAATTATTAGAGTAGGAAATATGCTGGTAAACTTGAAAACATTTGCTAGTAAAGGCAATTGTTAAAAATCATTCAAACTACTGTTCTTACAACTTCATTTACAATCATTAAACACTCATATATAAAATTGGACTACCCGTCGTCCTACGTAATTAAAATTACTTATGAAGAAAGGTCTTACGTAACAAGCTTATTTACTTTGCAATTTTCGTAGACCTAACATTGCGCCACATCAGAAAAGTTTCTTTAAGGGCGGTGCCCGAATCTTCACTAGCCTTCCTTCTTGCCACAGTACCTGCCTCTCCTTCTCTCCCCACGTTCTTATACAATATTTTATTAAGCAGACATTTTTATCCAAATCATGATTTACGATCTCTAAAATCCAGTATCCCAAAACGTATCATATGTTTATTACAGTTTCGGCCATTACTAAAACTGGACTTTCCTTATGGTGGAGCCAGAATAAAATGTTAGATGAAATAGCCAATGGAGGCCACTCCAACGAGTTATTTTTTTTTTAAATATAAGACCACCAGAGCTAATTTATATTGTAAACGTGATACGTCAGCATAATTTTTGGCCCTCGAGATAATATTCTGAGAAATTCCGATAGTAAAAAGTTTAAGAGATTCTACATCAGCAATATTTCTAAAAGAATTTTCTTCTTTGAATTATGTTGTCCCAATTGTATAATCTTCAAATCTCAGTTCCACGGCACTGAATAGGTGGCAACTGGAACCACTAATATTGTAGAGCCAAAAGATTTTAAATAAATGACATTTTATAAAACGTACCATCCCTCCATCAAGATTTAAAGACTACTGTTACAAGAACTATTGCCAATTTTTAGGTTGTTGGGAAATGAATATAGCAAGGGCTTTGGGGCCAACTCTAATAAATAAATATCTCTGCATGCTCGCACGCCCGTACACACACACAAACACACACATATATAAGTGTGTGTGTGTGTGTGTCTGTCTGTCTATATATATATATATATATATATATATATATATACACACATATATATTCTTCAAATTTTACGGCAAGAGTCTCCAATAAAAAACATTTTTTTTTTTCGCTGCAAACTGGCATATTCGCTGGAGGAGGCAAATGATACCTCATTTCATACTGAGCCATCATGCACTTCCTCTGTGTGTAATGTAAAAGGTAATTGTGCACTTCAAAAATGGAAATAGCCCCTGAAGTGGTGGAAAATAAGACATGTAACATGTAGGGAAGTTTCAATAAAGTTTGCATCGAAAAAAAAATGTTTTTATTGGAGGCCCTTGCCATAAAATTTGAAAAATATTTAAATAATATTTGGTCCAGAATAAGAAGAATATATATATATATATATATATATATATATATATATATATATATATATATATATATATATATATATAACCATGATTAGTAAAATGTCAACTACCATTCACGTGAAAGTAAGGTCATTCAACACTTTATGTAAACTAGGAGAAGGCCAATTGTTTTAGATCCTGTAACTCCTTAAATTCTGTTTGTATCAAACGAACATTATACAGAACAAGCCATCTGAGAATTAAAAAAAAACAAAAAAACATTTTGATCAATGAATTTTACAATGTAACGTCTTATACGTCAGTGTGTTTATGATATTCAGGAGCAAGCCTAAAAACTTCCCAATAACAGTAGCCATAAACCTATCCTACATTATATGGACTGGACTTAATATGAACAACTTAATTTATGTTAATCGAAATGAAAGTAAAAATAAACAATCTCCTTCACCCAAGATTATTTATTAGGGTTAGTGCATTATGCAGCTTATGTTGACGTCTAATTAAAGATTAAGAGAGTCAAAAAATGTCAATAATGTTTTAATTTAAAAACAACAAATTATTTTTTTCCGTAAATTTTGAAATATTTAGAGCAAAGAAGGTAATTGCAAAAATAAATTGTTATTTTTTAAATAAATTATATAATTATTATCTATAAATGTTTCATATTCCTTACTTCAACTCCTCATTCAGAGTACAATACCCTAACTAAAAAATAACTAACTTGGTCATAAATTTTCCATGAAACGCTTGTACGTATCGAGTTTGCTAGCGATACGACAAACATGGTCGAGTGGCGACAACCGCTAGAATGATAACAGACAAGTATATATATATATATATATATATATATATATTGTTTAATGGACCTAGGTAGGATCGATGGGCATGAGTACAACCTGAATAGCTGATTTCTATTAAAGGAAATCTGCTAAAAGACAATCAGCCCATGGCCAAGAGAGTCATCTTTTCTTTAGGCCCTCTTCGTCAATAAGTAAACACAACCAGATACCAAATGCTATCATAAATTGATAAATAATTACAATCGATATTGCTAAAATATATCATTAAAATGTTTGTATTATTAAACTCATAATAAATACTTTCATAAGGGAATTTTTATAATACTAACATCGATTGTAAATATAATTTAAGTATATCTACTATAAGTAGCAATATACCAAGTTGGTACCAAGTTGTGTCATCTTATTAGTTGAGTCAAATCCGGTCTATCGCCTTTGTTTTGTAACTAAACGAAGTTAATTACTTAACGCTGGCAAAATTAAAAATGGCTCCATATTAGTCCTTTAAACATAACTGTGCCATTGAAATATATTAAATTGATTCTTCTCGAGATAAACAAAGTTTGAGATTTCTATAAACTAGTTGAGTATTTTTAAGGATGTCATTTTTTCCATGAAGTGAACCTCTAAATTCATGCAAAAAAAATAGGACATGGTTAAATTCAGTCAAGAATTGTAAATTGTATCTAAATTTTTAATATAAAACTCTTTGTCAAGAAAAACTAACTTTTAAGAACTGAAGTGGTTGCGTAACACAAGACAGACAGGTTCAGTATAACGGTCCTGAATAGGCCTGTAAATTTTGCAAACTATTTCCTTGATATAAAAAAAAAAAAAATATTAGGGCTCAGGTTAGCCATGTGAGCTCAGGCGTTTCGTCTTAATCTCACTTCGTAAACATGGAGTCGTGAGTTGGATTCTCACCTGGGGAGTAGGAATTTAATTAGTAACGAATTCAATAGATAAAATCCTTATTCTCACCCTGGCTAGGAAAGAGTGGTTACCTGTAGATAACTCGTACCAATTAGCCATAGTAGCACAAAGTGGACGTTAACTAATAACTTGAAAAATAATGATTATTAATGTAAGCTTTTGAAATAAGATAAATATAAACAGACACTCTAGCTTAAAGTGAACTATATAAATATATATATATATATGTGTGTGTGTGTGTGTGTGTGTGTGTGTAAAGTTATTATTTGAATACCCATACTTGTCAATGTCTGTATTTTACAGCGTATGCAGTATTCTGGGGTATTATTCTCTTAGAATTCAGGTCTCGAGCAGAATTCTCTACATCCTTTAGATGTCTTCAGTGTTTGATATTCTCATGAAAGAGGAAACTGGAAAAGACCATTCTTATTTTATAACTAGGTTATGTTTTCCCTTCGACATAGCTAGTACCTTAAGGTAGTCAAGTTTTTTTTCATAATATACACAGTGTTCTGTGGTACCCCAAATGCACCTTAGTATAATTTCTCTCGAAGGTTAGAAATATTTTCATGTTATTATTATTATTTATTATCGCCCACTTTTTGCAACTGAGGCTAATTGGGACGGGTTATCTACAGGTTACCACCCTTTTCTAGCCAGGTTGGGATTTTAGGACGTTATTTAATGAATTTCGTCACTAAATAATTTCCTTTGCCTAGGCAAGAATTGAACTCGCCACTCTAGGTTTACCATGTGAGATAAAGGTCAACGCTTTAACTCGCTTGGCTAACCTGAGCCCCTATTTTCATGTGCTATTTCATTTAACATTTATTTCCATTATCATATATTATTCTGGGTTGCAGCTATTATTTGCTGCGTAATTTACAAGTCCTGAGTAGGACATACACTGCTAGTACTTTTCCTATGGATATTCGTAGTACCTATTAAACATTGTTACATCTAAAATTGGGTAGTCCTTAATTTTGTCGAGTTACGCAATGAAAACGATTAATTGTAACAGGTGTGAAATATTGCCTGTAAATAATACTTGTTGATTCTATGCCTATTGGCTCATATGTATCCTTTTATAGCCATTGCGTAATAGTTTCATAAAACACCTGAGAGCAATAAGATTTAAATGTTCTATTAAGTGGGGTTACATAACCTGCACGGGGCTTGGGTCACCTTGGAAGGTGGAGGATAACCCCCGAAGGAGGTTTCGCTTTCTGCGCACAATACAATGGCCCAGGGCGGGCCGGTGAGGCCTTCGACCCCCGGCGAGTCATCATCCAGCAAGCAGAACAGCAAGCCATCCCCTTCTTCCACGGCTGATTACGCAACCAATCTGCCTCACCTCCCATTGGCTGCAGTCAACTAAAAGGCCTCAGTGTCATACGAATTAATCCACGCACACTTTTATTTTTAATACTTTTATTTGGCGACCTTCCTTCACGGCATTCGTCAATAGAGGACAACATCATTAGACTCGTGAAAGCACCAAAGAAAACCACCTCAGCGCATTTCCTACAACAGTTAACACTTTTAATATTTAAAATGAAAATTATTAATACTATTGAAATAAAACGATAAATGCGTTTAAAGGCAGCCGTTCGTGAAGTACGTTCCTTTAAGTAATCATCAGAGTGCAAGCCACCCCCTACCTGTACAGCTAGTTACACAACCACCTTCAAACGAATCGTATTGGCTGCAAACACTCCTCTATATCATGGAACCGTCTCTATAGTAAACTTCTTATGAGAAGATTTCTCATAGGGGAAATCAGCTATTGAGGTGGTACTCATGATGGGATTTTCAAAAAAGACTTCAAATGTCCATCGATCCTACCTAGGAGATTACGAAAATGAAGTACGATTTATATTGATATTGCCTTATAACTCTCCAACAGAACTCTATATATTTTTTTTTTTTTTTTTTTTTTTTTTGTAAAAATAAAGATCAAGTCGTTAATGGCTAAATTCCGACCATTGGGAAGAGAGTTCAGGAGGGGGAATTTCGTAAATTCAAATATCTCCGTTATGATGCGTCGGATCGAAAGTTTCTATAGAATCAATCTTATTTTAAATGTAATTTTCTATAAATGTTGCAATGTATGTGTTTTCTTTATCTTGATTATTTACCGAGATATTTGCATTTGTTTAGTTTTTGGCCTTCAGCTAACCTCTACTCATACTCACACCATAATAATACCCAGCTCATAATAATAAGCTGTTAATTATGAAGCACATTATTTGAACACTAAATACCAAATATTGTTCTCCTTGACCTTTTTTGAGATAAATGCAAAAACGCACGTGAGATATCTGCTTAGTTAACGCTGTCCCTGCGTGACGGGCTTAATAGAAAATAGTTTTCAATCAAATTCTGTGTTATATTTTGATATATTTCAGTAATTGTTTTACTTTCTAGTGAGAAAATGGCCGAACTGTTTGTTTACATTTCAGACGCTTTCCGCCGGGAGGTTTCTTATTATCGTATGTATTTATTCACTTAATATTGACGGTGCTGTTGTGTTACAAGTATGAATATTTATCTATTGTTAAACTTCACTCAATAGAGATTTATCTATTGTTAAACTTCACTTTCAACAATAGATTTATCTATTGTTAAACTTCACTCAATAGAGATTTATCTATTGTTAAACTTCACTTTCAACAATAGATTTATCTATTGTTAAACTTCTTGTAAACTGCTTAGTTTACGCAGCCCCAGACTATTTTTGGATCATGTCAACACAGAGGGTGAAGGACACCAGAAGGGGTGAGTCGGAGATGTATAATCCCGGCAGTCAGGAGGTGGGTGTCGAAAATTCGAAATCTTTAAAAGTACGTAGCTAGGCTAAATATATTCAGGCTTCGCTTATTTATCTATTGGTTCAGTTTTACCCTTATGCAATCATAATTTAAATTGTAAATTGGAAGGACAGCTGATACGTTGATAGGTCTGAGGCACACAAGTAAAAGGGTGCATAAACAATTACAAAAAAATATAGGATCCTTGGACTTTTTTCCCCGTCCGTTTGAACGTTTAAGGCTATCTTTATCAACTTATTATTTCCCAGCCCTCAACGACGCCAAAAAGAAAGCTGTCATCTTCAGAATGGTATGTTGTGTCGGCTGTCTATTCAGTCTTTAATTGGACATCACACATAAAAAAGCAATTAACAATCTTACTTTTTTTTTCTCTATTTCTTCTTCTCTTTTTCTTTTCCCTTTCTCGTTTTCTCATTTCAGAATTGTATTTATAATTCTCTTTTTATATTGCCAGGGGCAGTTGTTAAAATAATCAATTACTGACCCATTTGTTAAATCAGCTTCAACTCATGTTATTTAGAAGAAGTAAGAATGTGCTGTTTATGAGCTAGAATATTTTTCTTATTAAGATTTTTACACTATGTATTTTTCTTACCAATATTTTATTTTATATCCCTAGAAGTAAATAATCTATTTGGTACTCATAACGCCATATTTTAAAAATAGCATTATTCAGGGGCTGCGTTAACTTAGCAGATTTCCCAAATGCATCACATATTTGCATATATCTCCTAAATGTTAAAAGAGTACAATATTTGGTATTTAGGCTTCAAATAAAGTGACTCATAATACATCAGCTTATTGTTAATATGACGTGAGAAGGAGTGGGGCCGAAAACTAAAAATGCAAATATCTCAGTTAATAATCAAGATAGCGAATAATAATTTATAAAACATTACATTTACAGTAAGATTGGCTCTAAACAACTTTTTGATCCAACGCATAATAAAAGAGAGAATTTTGGAACCTACCCCCTGAACTCCCACTCCAACTGGTCGGATTTCAGCCATTAACGAACTTGATAAGACAAAAATTGCGACCGGTAGAGAGTTTACAGACAAATCTATATTTACTTTATATATATATATATATATATATATATATATATATATATATATATATATAGTTTTGTACGGACCGCATTTTCGTCATCTCCTGGGTAGGATCAATGGACATTTGAATAAATGTTTCAAAAATCTCGCCATGAGTATGACCTCAATAGCTGATTTCCCTTAAACACTTATTTTAATTAATTAATATAAAATAAGTACCCGAGGTTCTAAGTTAGTGATTATCATTGATGGAACATGTTTACAGATTTATAAAACATTGTATTTCAATTTACTAAGCACATGAGTAACCTCAATAGCTCATTTTTCTAAAGAAAATTCACTAAGTGCATTACAATTGCCCGTAACTCGGTAAAATTTATTTGCTTAAAGAATGCGTAGAACCAAAATTTTAACCAAATTAAGTTTGTAACAAGATTGATCATATAACGGAGATATTATGAATTTTCGTTGATTTAACCCTCCTCCGTTTCCCTAGGCCCATTGTAGCCGTTAAAGAACAGAATCTTTCTTTTCTGGATGTATGACCAATATTAAGTTATGTTGAATATTTAGAAATTTGGGACCACAGGGGACCAAAATGACAAATAATCTAACATACTTTAATATAGATATCAAATTAAAATTTTCTGGATTCAGTTACAATGATTTGCTAGGATTTGAAGGAATTTTTTGTTTAATTTTGTCTTGTGAGCAACCTCAATAGCTCCCTTTTCTAAAAAAATAATGCTAAAGCGTTGTATGTATAAATACTCAAACAATAAAACATTTATTGGTAAACGTGTTTTCTCGCTCCTATACTTTTGTAGAGTTTTGTAATTTGAAATTGATCATAAATTTTAATGTTCTCATGTATATTGTATTGACCTATTATGAAATAAGTCGAGAGTCCACAAAGCTATTATCGTATCAACCTTCGTCCCCGTCTACATATATTGCTTTTGGCGATTATGTTACATATTTATATGTATAATACTAACAAGCTAACCCTCTTTCTGTCTTTTACCATTTGGGACAGCCTTCTTTTCGGTTTCAACTGAATAATTTTAGGGCGTTCATTTATTTACTTTAATTAAACTTTTGAAGTTTAAGCTTAATTTAAGTGTCAGTTTTTAATAGGAAGAGAAGATTGGAGATCAGCTTTGTACTGTCGGATACTTATGGAAATGCAAATTAATTATTACAGTTGACAGCTTAAATATGGCTGTTAATCTAGATTTTAACTCACAAGTAAATAGCTCCCTGCATTGGCCCTCAGGGTGTCCACTGCACCCCTCCAACGAAGAACCAAAACAGGTAGTTTTAATTTGAAGAAAATTTAATGTAACTCTCAAAACCACAAGTGTGAGGAAATATTTATCATAAGGCTTCGTTCTACACAATATTTTTTACCATTTCTGTTTATCGTACCAATGCTGCTAATATATTTTACCATAATAACTCTTTGCGTATGCCATGCAGATTCCTAAGTGCTAGTACGATACACACCTATAATCTCACAATATACTCTCTATTCCTTAAATATCCAATGAGAAGAAGGGTTTTTTTCTGACGACAGAAAACAAGAAAGTATGAATAACTTCCTTAATATTTGAGTTATGAAAAAAAATTATTAAAAAAAGAATTGTAGAATAACAGTAATTTAACAAGATTTGTCCTATAAGATATTCCGATCTGGCTCATGGATAATCCAGGCATTTTGTATTTTCAAATTCCCCTCCCTATTCCGTGTCAGGTTTCAGCGATTAACAAACATAATCTTTAGTATTGAATGAAACGCATAAATATCGAGTACGGTATATAGATGTTAGTATAGATGCAAATCAATATTTGCATTGTATCTCATCCAGAATAGATCTTGAATATTATCCAAGATATTTGCATTTTTCAGTTTTCACCCTTCAGCTAACCCACAGTCCTGCTCATGTCATATTAATAATAAGCTGTTATATCATGAACCACTTCATTCCACGGTTGAATACCAAATATTGTTTTCATTGAACTTTTACTTTGTGAGACATGCAAATACGTTCTGTTGATCCCCCTCCCCTTCTTTTGTTCTTGGACTACCAAAATTTGAGTAATTCAGATAAAAATGATTCTGATTCATTGTAAACTATAGTACTAGATATAGTATATACTTTTCAAAAAAATTAATATGTTATATTCAGATATATTTCAGTAATTGTTTTTCATTCCTGTGAAGAATATTTATATTTATCTGTTCACATATTCACTTAAAATTCACGGTGGTAAGTGTTACCAGCATGTAGATTTTCTATTCAAAAACTTCACTTAGGAAATCTGCTTAGTTTACGCAGTCACTGTATGTCGGACTTTTATGTACTACTAGCTAAGGTACCCGGCTTCGCCCGGGAAATCATTTGAGGCTGAATGATGATGGTATTTTTCGTCCAAGGTATTTTTTGGGGGGATTTACTTTATACAATATTTTTACATTTTCCCTCTCAATGCTTAGGATTTACACCCCAGTCTGACGTATTGGGGATACGTTAATAACAAAAGTATTTGATATGTAATTAATTCTACAAAATACAACATATTTTTATATTACCCGTTTCCTGTGCATTTATCTTTTTATATATATATAACATAATTATAGATTATCATATTATTATAGTCAAAAATACGGAGTTTCGTTAATTTCGATTTAGTCTTTCGCGTTCTATAACGTCTTTGCCCTCTTCTATAGTTCTTCGTGTAAACCGCATTCAAACTTCGTTATATGGCAAAAGTGCCTATAACAAAAGTTACTTTAAATAACAAAACAAACAACTTTTGTTATATGCACGTTTGCTGAAAAACGAATATGTTACAAAATAAAGCGATTTTATATTTCAGACCTCCCTTATAACCCCCATTCCTGTTCGTACCACGATATTTTAATATATCTTATAATCAGGGAGGTTTTAATACCAATTCACATACGCAGTTTCATTTAGTTCGGTTGAGTCTTTTGAGACATATAAACTCCCACTATAGTTTTTAGGGAATAACTCATTTATACTTCGGTACACGACAAAACTGTACAAGACAAAAGTTACTATAAATAACAAAATAAACAACTTCTGTTATGTGCATATTTGCCGAAAAACCAATAGGAAACAAAATATTGCGGTTTTTAATTTCAGGCTTTTCCTATAACTCCTGTTGGTCTCAGAGAATATTAATATAGCCTAAAACCTAAGTTCGATTTGTAGTAATATACATAACAAGTTTTGTAAAATTCGGTTTAGCCGTTTACAATTGTATAAAGGACATACAGAGAAACAATCATTTTTATATATATAGACTGGATATTCATTGATTTCTGTAACCCTTCAATATTATGTTCCATTGTATATCTTTTTTTCATCAAAACAATGGTTTTTAGTACAGTTCTAGTCTCTATAGATAATTCCATTTCTATAAAACAATCTACAAGAGACTGGGACATCAGATCATTAGCCCAACGTGCATATATTTATTTATTACGTACAGCTCCACTCGGCTGTTCTTAAACATGTGGTAAAAACAAAACTTGCATATAACAACAAGAACAACAAAGAATATTTTAGTGTGTGATCTGGCGACTGTGCAGTTGCAATGGAATTTGTGATGGGTGTTGGGAGGCTTGCACGCTGCAGTGTCAGTGTCCTGCAGATTACCCGCAAACTCCATACGTGCTTGGAATTACAACACTCCTCGCCCATCTATTTCTGCAATTTTGACTGACGGGTAGAAAAAAAAACTTGCCCAATTTCTCGCAGATGTAAACCCAGCCGAAGAATGCTAATATTGCCCGTAATTTAAATTGAGTTACAGGTAATACACTTGTCTAATTCATGTCACTTTTTTTTAATCAAGGAATAGCTTTTTGGGCGTGTCTCGTTTATAAATTGTTACACAACAAATATTTCTGTACCACAATTAACTCTAAATAACGAAACAAACAACTTTTATGAAGCCAATTTTTTGCCGAAAAGCAAGCAAGACAGAGAATATCGTGATTTTTTTTCTTGAAGTTGAAGCTGGATTTGTGATGTTTATGATAGCGTTGCTTTAAGAGGACGAGTTGACTCGAAGTGGGTATAACTGAAGACTTAAAAGAAAAACTCGATTAATATACCATATATAAAATAGCCATATATATAACATCAATTACAAAGGATGAAATTTCCAACAAGATTGCTTGTATAGTGTTTTTTGATTCTCTGATTAATATGTTTACATTATGGTAGCTATTAAGTTGACAAAGTCTTCAGAAAAAGACCATTTTGATACTTTGAATATTTAACAAATAAAATGATAAATATAGTGCAGCCGCATCTAGTTAGATTAGATGCTTGTGGCGTTCCCCCTACCAGTGGACTGGGGTCCTGAGGTCCTATTGTGCTAGCCTTACTCTCCATTCCGAATGGCTCATTCAGGATTGCTTTATGTTCCTCATAATGTCAAGGTATATCTTACCTGTGGCTTCCCTCTTACCTGACTCAGCAGCTCCACGTCCAAAGTACCTGAGTCTTATATTCCCCAGCAGTCCGCGTTCAAGCACAATGTGCTTAGGAGCCTCCCCCACTTCTCCTCAGCACCCACATATTGGTGTTTCGCTGAGTTTGATGGTGAACATGTGTTTATTCATCTTTCAGTCTAAGACCAATTCCCCCGTTTCTGCACTCCTTAAACCCGATGAGAGCCTTCGTATGGGTAATCTGGTGCCTTTCCCATACTTTTAGCCTAAGGGAAATCAGCTATTGAGGTCGTACTCATGGCGCGATTTTCGACAAACTTTCCTCAAATTACCTTCGATCCTGCTAGAGGGAGAGAAGCAGGACCTTATTAGCAGATTTCCCTTAAGGGAAATCAGCTATTTTGGTCTTACTCATGACGCGATTCCAGTCCATATATATATATATATATATATATATATATATATATATATATATATATATATATGTCTGATAACGCTCTAGCGGTCGCAATTTTTGTTTGATAGTTACCAAACTCGATATTTAAACGTTTTATGCAAAAAGACAGATCAAGTTCATTAATGGCTGAAATCGGACCAGTGGAAGGGGGGGGGTTTAGAGGGGGATTTTCGAAAATTGAAAAAATTATATAGTACCAACCTTATTGCAAATAAAATGCACTATACATATTGTTAAATACATTTAAATATCTTTTTGTTTACTGAGATATGAGCATTTTTCAGCCACCAGCAAACTCCCACTTCTACTCATGTTCCATAAACAATACCATGTTATGTAATAAACCGCATTATTCTAAGCTTCAATTCCATAAATTGTTTTTAAGAGGGCTTTATTATATGAAATAAATGCAAATATGCTATGGGGACCCCTCCCCCCCTTCTCTAAGTTCTTGAACTAGTAAAATTTGACTGATTGAGATAAAAATAATTCTGGTCCATTACAAATTACAGTTCTAGATATAGTAAATATTCTCAATAATATTAATTTGTTATACACTGATAAATGAGGTTTCTTATTATCGTTAGTATATATTCGCTTAATATTGACTGTGCAGTTGTGTTAGCAGTTTGTAGATTCATCTATTGTTAAACTTCACGAGGGAATTCTGCTTAGTTTACGCAGCCCCTGCGTGACGGACGTGTTTGAATTCCTTCCTGGCCACATTTATGGAGTTCTTAAGAAATGATGGGGGTTACACTTGACTCTCTCCTGGCCAATTTGCCTGGATTTTCATTTCATGGGCTACTCCGGTGTCCTGGTACCCAGTATATAGTCATCCTTTCTTTAACCCTAGCTAATTGTTACAGCCTCATAACACACTTCTCTACAATCCTGGAATTTACTGGTTTTTCCAGTGTCCTAAAGGCTTGCACACCATGCATTTCCCCCCTAACTAGCGAATTAACCGAATTATTGTCAGGCATCAGAGTTATTATGGTGAGAATCAAAAAATATTCTATAAGCATTTTTGTTGGAAATTTTATTTTCTATTACTGATGTTATATGTACCTATTTTTTATATTGTATATTAAGCGAGTTTGTCGTTTCAGTCTTCAGTTAAACCCTCTCCTAGAAACGATTTCACTTAAAGAAACTTATTTAACATCACATTAAATTAATTAAATTTCAAGAAAAAAAAACACAATATTCTCTGTCTAGCTTGATTTTCAACAAAAAATTTACTTAACTATACAATCTCAACTGCTGCTTTTAAATGTATGCAAAAATAAATTATAAATTGAAGTTCCTAATTTTCCGCAGATTTGGAAATTTAAATTTGTTTTAAAAATTAGTTTCACAATGCCCATTACGGAATCCGACTAAAAATATTTCTCCGAAACGCCCTTGATCTTCCTAGATTCTGGATAATGATAGCATATGTTGAATAAAGCGACCGGCTGATAAAAAAAAAAAAAAAAAAATAATAAGAATACCTTCTATTTTGCACAACAAAGAGCAACCACTTGCGGTCAAAAAACTTCAGAATTGAGCCTAGGAGGCTCAAACCGGTGTTATATAACAATCTGGATCAGCAAAAGCTGTCTTTCCTCTTTTATATTCACTCTATTCACAACAAATATTTATTTTACTAGTGCACTTAATTCAATAATTAAATAAATCTTTAATAGGCTTGGAACAAATAAATTAAGCCTGATGAGCTTGACCAAAGATTTTTATTTGGAAATAATCAAAAAGGCCATTTTTACATGGAGTGACCACTAAGAACAAGCCAAAATGACTTAGAGTAAATCCTACATTTTCTCCCACCACTAACAATTTTTTTTTTTGTTTTTAAATTAATAATAAAATAATCCCTATTCTTTTAGAATTTTTCCTTCTTAAAAATAATGAAGGTTCTCTGAAATATTAAAATAAAATGAAAGCCTAACATTTGATAAATTTTATAAATTAAACTGGAAAAAGTCTGGCAAGGAGTGGCTACGTACACTATGCAGATTTCCAGCGGGTTGGTATGACACACTAGTGAACAAAAAGGATTAATAACTCTCTTAATAATTGAGTTAAGAAAAAAATTATAGAACAGCATTTGTAGAACATCAATAGCTTAACAAGGCTCGTCCTATAACATTTTTCGATCCGACACATAGTAACGGAGATATTTTGAATTTTTCAAATTAACCGCTCCCCCCCCCCTTATTCCGGGTCAGATTTCAGTCATTACGTAATATATGTAGAGTTGAATGAAACAATTAAATACCTGGTATGGTTTAGATCAAATGAACATTTTCGAGGTAAGAACGTAAAATCTTACATGGTGACATCATCAAAAAACGTATTTTCGAGTACCGCACCCTTGAAGACGAACCTGCTAAAAATAATATCAAGTTTTTTTTTCTCTGCTTAAGTATTTTGAAAGCAATATTTCAAATAGATATACTTCATGGTGAGGCTCTTCTCAATATTAAAGAATTCTGAAAATGAATAATTTAACAACAATTGCATTATAATAATCTTTATATATATAGTTCTACTGTACGTGTGCATGTCACTGAACTCCGCCTAAACGGCTGGACCGATTTGAATAATTTTTTTTGTAGGCGTTTGGGTGACGCCCTGGATGGTTTAGATTCACAAATCAGCCCGGAGGATGGAACAGGAGTGGGGATTATAAGGGAGGCCTAAAATTAAAAATAGCGATATTTCGTTTCCTATCGGTTTGCCAGAAAATATACTCAGAATAAAAGTTGTTTATTTTGTTATTAATAGAAACTTTTCCTATATTCTCTTTTGTCGTATAACAAAGTATAAACGAGATATAGTAAAGTAGCTTTTGTTTTAAACATAATATTATTAAATTTAATATCCTAATCGCTTGATATATTATGCAGGACAACGTCTTTCGGGTCCGGTAGTATTTAATAATATACTTGGGACTAATTTATTTCCGAATATTTTTTTTAAATTTAAACAAAAATCCGTTTATATTTCACCATAATTCGGTGGTGAACCAATCACATTGAGATTGAAAATAAAGCAGATCGTTTTTTCGAGATTTTTCAGAGTATTTTCTATGAAAGCACTCAGTAGTTTCTTCAACAATACTGCTATTATCGCGAATTTAAAGAGATGCACATAATAGAAACCTAGTGAGCACATTCAGAGGAGTAGTAACGTATTTCGATATTTTGCGCCTTGGTTTCATTGTGTATTATATTTTACTGGCTAAAGTATTTTCATGATTTCAGATATGTTGTTAGATTGTGCTCCTGAGATCCTAAATCTTTTTTCATCAGCATAGCAATAAGCTGTATTTTCAATGTCAAACCTTTTACAAAATATAATTGCTGCGTAAACTAAGCAGATTTCCCACGTGAAGTTTTGGAATAGATAAATCTGCATACTGGTAGCAAACACTTAACACGGCCGTGAATATTAAGTGAATAACTACAAACTGTAATAAGGAGTTTTTCAGTCAATTTTAATAACCTCCCAAAGGAAAGCATCTAAATCGTAAACAAACTTGTCAGCCAACCTCTGAGACCTGAACTGATAGGTAGAAATATACTAGAACCAAAAGAAATATAAACATCAATATATCTGAATATAACATAATAATTTTATTGAAAACTTTTTTTACTATAGATAGTGCTGTAATTTATAATGAATCAGAATAATTTTTGTCTCAATCACTCAAATTTTAGTACTCTAAGGACAAAAGAAGGGGTGGGGGATCAATAGAGCGTATTTACATATATCTGAGAAAATAAAAGTTCAATGAAAACAATTTTTGGTATTTAATCTTGGAATGAAATGGTGCATGATATAAAAGCTTATTATTAATATGGCATGAGTAAGATTGGGGGTTTGCTGAAAGCGGAAAACTAAAATATCAATATCTGGGTTAATATTCATGTTACAGAAAATATCTATAAAACAATATTTGTAGATCATCCAATTTACAATAAGATTGCTTCTATAAAATTATTCGGTCCGACTTATAGTAATGGAGATATCTACTTTCAGCCTTTAACGAACTTGATCTTTTTTGTTTACATAAAATGTTTAAATATAGTGTTTGGTTAACGATAAAACAAAATTGTTTTTGTATATATATATATATATATATATATATATATATATATATATATATATAATTTGAACGGATCTCATTTTTGTCATCTCCTGGGTATGATCGATTGACATTTGAAGACATTTTTCGAAAATCGCGTTATGAGTACGACCTCAATAGATGATTTACCTGAAGGGAAATCTGCTAAAAAGTCTGCCTTTTATAACTTTAGTACACCTTGGCTGCTAACCGGCAAGTTATTGAATTACTATTCTAATACCAATGATATATATATATATATATATATATATATATATATATATATATATATAATAATCCTTATATTATGCTATATGAAATATATTATTTAATAAAGTCGTCTTTAAAGCTATAATTGACTTAAAACGTTTTAACACATCTTTGAATCAATTGAGCTAGGCAATATATATTGTAAATGAAAAATAGAAGTTATTCTATTTTCTAAAACTCGTGGAAAAGTTGAAAACGACACACTACCTGAAAGTTCTTGTCCAGAAACGTTTATAAAGCGAAAAATATAAGTGATCCCCGTATTTATAACAACAATAATAATACAAAAAATAAGAAATCTTATAAAATAGTTATGTCCAATTCAATAATTTTTTATGTTGTATTTTTCCAGTTTGATACATTTGTTGTATGACAATGAGGACGCATTACATAAACCAATTATAGACAAGCAGAATAGATAAAAGCCGAAACTAATTTAGAACACATTATGTAATGGAGTATGGGTTGAGTATTTTGCTCTCTTGTCATTTGGTTGCATGGCGGAGTCCTGGACATCGCTCTATTGCGTCATGCATTCATCCCCATTAAATATTATCCTTCTTATCACCAAGAATTTTACATAAACAATATGAATTACTTAACGTTATTCGCATATAATGTATTATTATATAAGCATATTTATAACGGATAACTTTCACATTTACCGGTATTTTGAAGAACAAATTATTTCTCAGCAAGTACCTTTTTAGGTCATTTAAATGGCAAGTGGAAGTCGGAAATCGGTATTAAAAATTAGAATTCGGATTTACAATTTAATTTTCCGGTGGGTGCAATATGTAGCAAGAAATATTCACTATTTCTTGACATATTTCTCGCGGGTTGGTATGACATACTACTGATCTCTTCTCATTATATAATTATTATTTCTAATTAAAAATATCGCCGTTAATATACGTCGGATCAAAAAAGTGTATAAAACAAATCTTATTTAATACCATACCCAATGTATAACCATTTAATTCAA
Source organism: Riptortus pedestris (assembly GCA_019009955.1). NCBI lineage: Eukaryota > Metazoa > Arthropoda > Insecta > Hemiptera > Alydidae > Riptortus > Riptortus pedestris. The sequence continues at coordinate 86,147,037 of CM032230.1, read as the reverse complement.
CTCTGATTTTCATATGCATTAATGGCTGAAATCTTTCCAGGAATAGGGGAAGGTTCAAAGTTACAAAATATCTCCTTTATTAAGTCGAATAGAAAAATTTTATAGAATCAATCTTGTTAAAATAATGGATACTCTATAGGATTATTTGTAACTCATGTATTAAGATAATTAGTATTTTTTTGTTTCAGCCTTCTGAACAAGGGAAATCTGCCGTTCAAAACTGTATATATATATATATATATATATATATATATTTGTCTGTTACCGCTCTAACGGTCGCAATTATTATTTAATCTTTACCAAACTCGACATTTCGTCGTTTTATGTAAAAAGAAAGATCAAGTTCGTTAACGGCTGAAATCGGACCAGTGGGAGGGGGGGGGGTTTAGAGGGGAGGTTTTTTGAAAATTTGAAATATCTCCGTTACCATCGGTAGGATCGAAAAATTGTATAGAACCAATCTTATTGCAAATTAAATGCACTATAAATATTGTTATATACATTTATTCATTATCTTGAAATCTACTCATGTTACATAAACAATACTCTGCTACATAATAAATCACATTATATGAATCTTAAATACCAAACATAGTATTCAAGAGACCTTTATTATACGAGATACATGCTAATATGTTCTGGTGATCCCCACCCCCGTCTTAAGTTTTAGGACTACTAAAATTTGATTGATTGAGATAAAAATTATTCTGACTCATTATTAATTACAGTACTAGATATAGCAGATAGTTCTCAATAAAATTAATATGTTATATTCTGATATATTTCAGTAATTATTTTTCTTTCCGGTGTGAGGCGGCCAGACCCGTTTGTTTACATTTCTAACCCAACGCTACCTGTCGGGAGGTTATTGAAATTGGATGAAACATTTCTTATTTCCGTTTGTATTTATTCAAGGTGGTGTTGTGTTACCAGTATGTATATTTATCTATTACTAAACTTCACGAGGGAAATCTGCTTAGTTTACGCAGCCCCTGCGTGACGGGCTTTTGAATAAATGTATCTCTGAAACAGATATGGCTTACACTTATTGAATCAAAATGTTAAGCATAAATGGACGTGCAAGCTTATATGAAATAGTTAAAAAGAATATTTAAGTATAAACTTATATTTATATTTTGTCAAGCCAATGACAATAGCACAGACTGTTACAGGAATACTTTGAAAGTGTTTAATAACTAAATATACTTTTACGAAATAAAAATCCGAATTTTTATATTAACGAATGTTTTTACCTGATATTATATTATGTAATATATCACTAGATAGAGCATCGAGAACTTCTTCCAGCACTCATGCACAGATTGAAGAGTTCATAGAGTTAAATCAAATTGGCCAGTTTGTAGTTTTTGATCAAATGTTTGAAACATCTGCATACTTCTTATTAAGATATATTGATGAAAGTAAGTATATTTTAAATATAATAGTATAAGTGGGCCAATGATTTATGAAAACATGAGATCATGAAATAAAATCTTTTGTTAATTATTTTCCATTTTACTGGATTTCCCACTTAAGACCACGAACAAATGTAACACTTTGTTCATCAAGATGATAAATGTCAGGCATTTCAATGTTTATACTCATGAAGTGAATTTTAATTCCAGTCCCTTATTCCGCTAAATCCAAAAAGTATAAAACCTTTCTTTATCTCCCTTGAGAAGTCGCTAAGCCACTTAACAGGCGTACGTGTACATAATGTTTCAAGTACGAGATAACGCATTTGTGCGGGATTTTGTATTTGTCAAGACAGGAAAAAAGGAAAAATAAATAAAATTAAAGCAGGCCTGTTTGAGAATAAAAAAACGAGGGACAAAAAGCACCCAGGGCTTTAACTTAACGTGTTAAGTCAGCAATGTCTTCCTCAGCGTTTAAATTTAAACTTTAAGACCTTGGAATTTTTTTTAACGCACAAATTCCAATGCGGTTAAACGTAATAAATTGAAATTGAAAACAAAGCTACAAATCTAAGAGGGCAACAGGAACACGAAAGGTCGCATAAGAAATATCTCAAATGGTGCTTATGTAACAGCCTACGTGCAGAGCAGTAGTCTGCCCTGAACATTTTCCCAAGGAGATGCATTTTTACGAGAATTTCCGTAGAGATATTCGTTTCATCCATCTGGGCGCATTCTTGTGTGTATCCACATACTCCGCAAATGTGTGAGCGATTTAGTGTGTGAGTGTGTGTGTGTGTGTGTGTGCTAATAGTAGTTTGAAATATAACTGGTTCCCCTTCGAAATATAACATATATTTATTTAACCACTAAATAATCCCTTCACTTTCACAACATTCTGAAAATGTTCTTCGCCTTCAGTCATTATGACGTTTTACGTCTCAGGCATGGAATGCCTATTTGATAAAAATGTAAAGCCATCTACTTTTTATTTCCCAAAGTAAGAAGTGGCGATTAAACGAATGTTGTCGAACAGGTTACCAACCTTTTCTAACCATCCCACTCTGGGAAGGATTTTATTTAGTGAATTCATCACTAAATAAATTCCTATTGGCCACACGGGAATTGAACCCACTACTCCAGGCTTACCTGCTATTAAATCCAACGCCTTAGCTCAAATGGCTAACCTGACCACCCAATGAAAACCTCAAAAAACACAACACGCAGGTGCGGAGTTAGCTAAGCAGATTTCCTATGTTCAAGATTTTCTCAAATATGATTTCCTATTTCTTCAGTAAGACGAAGCATGTGTACATACGACATCAAATTTGACTTGGGTCAATTGCTGAAAATTGAAAATCCCGTGAACATGGTTGGGGGTCAACTGAAGCAGATGAAAACATAAAATACAAACAACTCGCTTAATAATTGAATTAGAGAAACAGTGTATAGAAAAGCAATTTTAGGACATTAAATGTTTAACGAGATGGATTCTAATATTTTTTATCAGAATGAAAAAAAAGTCCGTCACGCAGGGGCTGCGTAAACTAAGCAGATTTCCCTCGTGAAGTTTAGTAATAGATAAATATACACACTGCTAACACAACACCGTGAATAAATACAAACGGAAATAAGAAATGTTTCATCCAATTTCAATAGCCTGCCGACAGGAAGCGTTGGGCTAGAAATGTAAACAAACGGGTCCCGCCTCACACCGGAAAGAAAAACAATTACTGAAATATATCAAATATAACACATTAATTTTATTGAGAACTATTTACTATATCTAGTATGTACTGTAATTAATAATGTGTCAGAATAATTGTTATCTCAATCAATAAAATTTTAGTAGTCCAAAACTTCAAGATGGGGGGGGGAGTCACCAGGGCATATTTGCATGCATCTCGTATAATAAAGGTCTCTTGAATACAATTTTTGGTATTTAAACTTCCAATAATGTGATTTATTAGTATCAGAGTATTGTTTACGTAACATGAGTAGAAGGGGCGGTTTGCTGAAAACTGAAAAATGCAAATATCTCGGTTAATATTCAAGATAGAGAATAAATGTATATAACAATATTTATAGTAAATTTAATTTGTAATAAGATTGATTCTGTATAATATTTCGATCCGACGTATAGTAACGGAGATATTTCGAATTTTCGAAAATCCTCCCCTCTAAACCCCCCCTCCCATTGGTCCGATTTCAGCCATTAACGAACTAGATCTTCCTTTTTACATAAAACGATTAAAGTCCGAGTTTGGTACCGATCAAACAAAAATTGCGACCGCTAGAGCGGTAACAGACAATATATATATATATATATATATATATATATATATATATATATATATACATAATAATAATATGCTTCTCTCCCACTAGCAGGATCGAAGGTAATTTGACGAAATTTTGTCGAAAATCGCGCCATGAGTACGACCTCAATAGCTGATTTCCCTTAGGCTAAAATTTTCGACATTTTTCTTCAAATGTCCATCGATCTACCTAGTAGATGACGAAAATGAGGTCCGTTCAAAATGATATAAATCTAGTTATCATTATATTATATATATATATATATATATATATATATATATATATATATATACATTTGTCTGTTAACGCTCTAGCGGTCGCAATTTTTGTTTAATCGTTCCCAAACTCGGTACTTAAACGTTTTATGTAAAAATAAAGATTAAGTTCGTTAACGGCTGAAATCGGACCAGTGGAAGGAGGGGTTTAGAGCGGAGGATTTTCGAAAATTCGAAATATCTCCGTTACTGTACGTCCGATCGAAAAATTGTATGACATCAATCTTATTGAAAATTAAATTTACTATAAATAATATTATATAAATTTATTATCTATCTTGATTTTTAACCGAGATATTTGCATTTTTATTGTATGTGCGGATAACAGACGAAATGAAATCGACTAATTTCAGTTCTAGTCGTGAGTTTCCGCCAAAAGCTAGTTCGGTCGTTTCCATAACTGCTCGGCTCTCGTGAAATTTCTTTATTGTAAAACTTCACGTGGGAAATCTGCTTAGTTCACGAAGCCCAGCGTGACAGACTTTTTAAAATTATAAATAAACATAAGAAAGAATGTACTTGTTAATATTATTTATTACCTCAAAAGATCACTTCAATTTGTGAATTTTTAAAATAACTGAAATATTTACTAAGTTGCAATATAACAACCTACGTTTAGTCAATTGCATTTATAAGTAACCTTCTATTTAAATAGAAAATCTTTAGGCTCTATTTTAGGTTTATTTTTGTAATATTATAGTGGACTGAAGGAACACTATGAATTATTTTGTAAATTTCTTGTTATTCACTAAAGATAATTATTAAGAAAAAAGTAGTTAATTTTTTTTGTCATTTAAATTTAAATTTAAATTTTATTTTGTAATTATTTCGTTTATCTTACAATTTTATTTTATTATAATAATACACTACAATTGTAAATACTGTAAAACTCAATTTATATAACTCTAACCTTGCATGTAATATGCCATGTGGGAATGGAACATGTATTCAAATAAATGAGCCCTCATAGAGATACCATGAGGAGAAAATAGCTGATTTCCCTTAAGGGAAATCTGCTAAAACAATGCATTATACCCTTACTGTTGTCATGGACCAACACAAATTTCCCCATCCGTATATATCCGGTCTTTTCACAAATATATATATATAAAAAAAAAAGTATTTATTAACGACCACTTTTTGCAACTAAGGGTAATTGGGACGGGTTATCTGCGGGTTATCCCCTTTTAGCAAATTTCCCTTGAGGTTGTACTCATGACGGAATTTTCGACATTTTTCTTCAAATGTCCATCGATCCTACCTAGAAGATGACGAAAATGAAGTCCGTTCAAAACTGTATATATATATATATATATATATATATATATATATATATATATATATATATATATATATATATCTTATATATATATATATATATATATTTGTCTGTTACCGCTCTAGCAGTCGCAATTTTTGTTTGATCGTTACCAAACTCGGAAATTAATTGTTTTATGTAAAAAGGAAGAGCAAGTTCGTTACTGGCTGAAATCGGACCAGTGGGAGGGGTGGTTTAGAGGTGAGGATTTTCGAAAAGTCGAAATATCTCCGCTATTATGCGTCAGATGGAAACATTGTATAGCATGAATCTTATTGCAAATTAAATTTACTATAAATATTGTTCTATACATTTATTCTGTATCTTGAATATTAACCGAGATATTTGCATTTGTATTCTGCGTGTGGTGGGCTATGTTCGGCCTTCCCGCAGAGAGCTCTGGCGGTCGTTTCTGTAACTATTCGTCCCTCGTGAATAGGTTTAGAGGTTACTTACTACTACAGCTGTTATTAGGCAGATTTCTCTATTGTAAAACTTCACGTGGGAAATCTGCTTAGTTTACGCAGCCCCTGCGTGACGGACTTTTCTAGTCAGGGTGGGACTAAGGATTTCATTTAATGAATTCAGCCACTAAATGAATTACTTTGTGAAGGCGGGAAACGAACTCTCCACTCTTTGTTTACCATGTGAAATTAAGGTGAACGCTTTAACTCACATGGCTAACCTGAGCCAACAAGGATACAAGTTATCAATAAAAAATATACTATCCAGGATTGTATTCCATTCAATCATGTGGAAGCTACAGTGCAATGACAGGTTAAACAAAATAACAGAGGTTTTAAAAATGTAGCAAAATTTATTATTAACAATCGCGACTTAATATTGAAATGGCTGAAAAAACTAATAAAATCTTAGCCCACGTTCTACTTATGGGTACTTCCTACGTCTGCATGCGCAAGAAGGGAACGAGAGGTCTCAAGTATGCAAAAACTGCCTTCAAGTTGTACTTCATCTATGGAGCTATGACGCTGATCAACTGTATTTATGAAAACCCTACAACGAACAGGCTCGAAGAGGTAAATGTTTATTATTATTATTATTTATTAATGTCCACTTTTTGTAACTAAGGCTAATTGGGACGGGTTATCTACAGGTTACCACCCTCTTCTAGCCAGGGTGGGACTTAGGATGTTATTTAATGAATTAGTCACCAAATAATTTCCTCAGCCCAGACGAGAATCGAACTCGCCACTCTTAGTTTACCACCAAAGTCAATGCTTTAACTCACATGGCTAACCTGAGCCCCTGGTAAATGTTTATAACCCTCACAAACAATCTGTTTCGACGAACGTAAAAATGCGTTTTTCAATACCTATTGGTTAAATTAAAATTTACAACTAATTGAACGTTAATATATTAGATTATAAAATTCATAAAATACAGTGAAGTCTAGTAAATAGCGTAGAATTTTTCTAATTCTAAAATAAGTTGAGGGGGGGGTCAAACTAGTTATTTTACAAATAAATATATTTATTTCTTCATTTAGTAACAATATATTTATTACAAATAGAAAATTGCATATACTTTTTCACAAATTAATGCGCTTTACACTCAAAAAACGTTTAGCAGGTTTCCCCTAAGGGAAATAAGCTTTTGAGGTCGTACTAATGACGAGATTTTTGAAAAATTACTTCAAATGTACATCGATCCTAGCCAGTAATGACAAAAATGAGGTCCGTTCAAAATGATGTATATATATATATATATATATACATATATACACATACTTGTTTTTTACATCAAAAAAGTCGGTCACGCAGTGGCTACGTAAACTAAGCAGATTTCCCAAGTGCTGGTATAACACTTGTGATCTCATATCACCACATATTCCCTATTTTTATGTAAAAAGAACCAATGAGTAGAAGAGGGTGGGGAGCCCCAAATCCAACTTATGTCATATTACCAATAATATCAGAAATCACATTATTTCAACCTTAAATACCATATATTGTTTCAAATGAACGTTTACTGTGTGAGATACATGAAAATATGTAGTGCCATGAAGCCATCAATTTAGATATTGCGTTCCTGAATCAAAAAAATGTATTTCTTATATTCCAAATTTAACTGTTTCATTCCACACTGAAGATCATATTAGTTAATGGCTATCATCAGGTGTGGAATAGGGGAAGTTTAGAGGGAGATATTTTGAAAATTCAAAATATCTCCCTCATTATGAGTCGTATCACAAAATGTTATAGAACCAATCTTGTTAAGCTATTGATGGGGGCTCAGGTTAGCCATGCGATTTAAAGCGTTAACCTTTATCTCACATGGTAAACCTAGAGTGGCGAGTTCGATTCTTGCCTGGGCAAAGGAAATTATTTAGTGACGAAATTCATTAAATAACGTCCTAAAATCCCACCCTGGCTAGAAAAGGGTGGTAACCTGTAGATAACCCGTCCCGATTAGCTTAAGTTGCAAAAAGTGGACGTTAATAAATAATAATAATAAGCTATTGATGGACTGCAATTGTTGATCTACACATTGTTTCCTAACTCAAGTATTAAACGAGTTATTTCTACTGCAATGTTTTCAGCCTTCAGTCCCCAAATAACAACCCTTTTATTCATTGTTTTTTAAGTTAGAAATTGTTAATGTGTGGCGAGATGAGATCGCAAGTGTGTTATACCAGTAAGTGGGTAATCTGCATAGTTTATGGTGCCCCTGCTTGACAGACGCTCATTTTCCTGATTATTAGCCGAGATATTTAGATTTTTCAGTTTTCAGCCTTCAGTAAACCCCAAATCCTACTCGTTTCATATTAATAATAAGCTGTTATATCATGAACCGCTTTATTTGAAGCTTAAATAACACATGTTCATTTCATTGAACTTTTATTATGTGATATACATGAAAAGTCCCTCACGCAGGGGCTGCGTAAACTAAGCAGATTTCCCACGTGAAGTTATACAAAGAGAAATTTCACGAGAGCCGAACAGTTAAGGAAACGACCGACCGAGCTTTTGGCGGGAAACTGACTCAACCCTTATCCGCCCAGATTTAATAAAAATGCAAATATCTCGGTTAATATTCATGATAGAGAATAAATGTGTATAACAATATTTATAGTAAATTTAATTTGCAATAAGATTGATTCTATACAATTTTTCGATCCGATGTATAGTAACGGAAATATTTCGAATTTCCAAAAATCCTCCCCTCTAACCCCCCCCCCCCCCCTCCCACTCCAATTTCAGCCGTTAACAAACTTAATCATTCGTTTTACATAATTAATAAATATCGAGTTTGGTAACGATCAAACAAAAATTGCGACCACTAGAGCGGTAACAGACATATATATATATAGTTTTGAACGGACCTCATTTTCGTCATCTACTTGGTAGGGTCGATGGACATTTGAAGAAAAATTTCGAAAATTCCGTCATGAGTACGACCTCAATAGCTGATTTAACCTTAAGGGCTAAAATGCATAGTATTATATGCCATCGATGATATGTCATCGATTAAGATATTCCTGTCTTGATTGAAAATGTTCATTTCATATAAAGCATACTCAATATTTAACCAACTCTAAAGCTCACAGTCGTTAATGGTAAAAATCGGACCAGAAATAAATGGGGTGGGGTTTAAAAGTTTCAAAATATTTCCTTTCTTATGAGACGGCTCGAAAAATATTGTAGTAACAATCCTGGGTCAATCCATTTCCAATCATCCAGAAAATATTAATTTGGTTGCTTTACTATTTTTAAAAGACCTGATTTTTTTTTTTATACAATACCCTTACAAGTCGGAAGTTGAAAATCATTATTTTAAAAATGTTTCAGCCAATAGTTTTGGAATGACGGCTACATTTATTCGGTGAATTGCTACACCTATGTATTTATGCCAACACCTATAACTCCTAAACTGTATGTCCTATCACTATGGGACAAAACCAAAATTATTCCGAAAATAAAGGGCTACATTTTATGTTTTATTCACTTTTTACTCTAGTTTAGGTTTTAGGGACGAAATTTTCATATTTCAGTTTTTGAGGTTGATGTTTCTTCAGATGGATTGGAATAAACAAGAAATTTTTTTTTTTTTTTTTTTTTTTTTAAAAATAGGAAGTATATCTACGTGTACACCGAAATTCATGGCTTGCGCCCTATTTTTGAAAACCAATTCAAGATTTTAAAAATTGTCTCTCCGATGGAGCAAAATATAAAAATCTGAAATTCTGGCCAGTGTTAGTACTGCATAACAGAGACATGGACAACAAATTTCAATTAGTAGTTTTTTCGAAACTCAAATATTAACTGAGTTATTCGAACTTTCTTACTTTCTGCCATCAGTGACCCCCCCCCCTCACACCCATTTAGGGAAATAAGCTATTGAGGTTGTACTCATGACGCTATTTTCGACATTTTCCTTCAAATGTCCATCGATCCTACCCAGGAGATGACGAAAATAAGGTCCGTTCAAAAGTCAATATATATATATATATATATATATATATATATATATATATATGTGTGTGTGTGTGTGTGTGTGTGTGTGTGTGTGTGTGTGTGTGTGTGTGTGTGTATGTGTGTGTATGTGTGTGTGTGTGTGTGTGTGTGTGTGTGTGTGTGTGTGTGTGTGTATGTGTGTGTGTGTGTGTGTGTGTGTGTGTCTGTGTGTGTGTGTGTGTGTGTGTGTGTGTGTGTGTGTATTTGGCTGTTACCGCTCTAGCGGTCGTAATTTTTGTCTTATCATTACCAAACTTGATATATAATCGTTTTATACAAAAAGAAAGATCAAGTTCTTTAATGGCTGAAATCGGACCAGGGGGAGGGGGGTTTAGAGGTGGAGAATTTCGAAAATTCCTAATGTCTCCGTTATTATGCGTCAGATCGAAAAATTTTATAGAACCAATCTTATTGCAAATGTAATTGTCTATAAATGTTGTTATGTCCATTTATTCACTATCTTGATTATTTACTGAAATATTTGCATTTTTAAGTTTTCGGTCTTCAGGAAAGCCCCACTCCTACTCATCTCATATTTTCAATATTCTATTATGTTCTGAAGCACTTTATTTGAAGCTTAAATACCAAATATTGTTCTCTTTGAACTTTTAAGTTTTGAGATAAATGCAAATACGTGGCGCACGTGGGAAATCTGATTAGTTATCACAGCCTCTGCGTGACGGACTTTTTTGTTTGATGTACCTCTTTAGATTTTGTTTTACTTTACACCTCTTAGCCCCCACTCCTCGATGTAAGTTACTAACGATTGCAAGATTATTTTTTACATATACTGGTTAAATGTCAAGAATGGTATTGATGAAATAATAATTAAGGCCCCTAAAACTAGAATGTTCATGAATGACGTCACGATTTCATCAATGCAACAGTAAACATGCGATGAAATGTATTTACGCTTGGCATAAGAATTTGCGTGTGATATATTAGCTTATTGCTAGCGTGAGAAAAGCAGGACCTCATTAGCAGATTTCCTTAAGGGAAATCAGCTATTGAGGTCGTACTCATAACGGGATTTTATAAGAATATCTGATTATGCAGAAATTAAGGACGTTAAGTTAGAAGCTAGATTAGAAATAAACTTCTTAAATAATTTAATTAAATTTTTTCAGGGGGCTCAGGTTGGCCGTGTGCGTTTAGTCTTTGGTCGTAAACTTTAGTGGCGAGTTCTATTCCCGCCCTGGGTAGTAGAAATTTATTTAGTACTACTAAATCAATTACTTTACTTCTTAGGCCCACTTTGGCTAGAAAAGTGTGGTAACCTGTTGATAACCCGTCCCGATTAGCCATAGTAGCATAAAGTGGACGTAAATAATAAACAAATCAAATAAATGCTTCCACTTAATGTTATATTGCTCTTATTAGGCACTCATTCAGGGCGTTACCTATTTTATCATTTGGTTAATAATCGATTTCCTAGTACTATTGTTTTTTAACGAAAAATGCTTATTTGTTTAAGCAATTTTGTTTATAAATAATCAGTAATAACAGTTATAACTTTAAACATGGCTTATTGTTTATTTTAAGTAAATTTATTTTTAACAATAACTCAATATTAGTTTAATCCATTTAAGTGGCCTTGACCTAAATCAATTGTCCTTGAGGGCGTCTATTTGTAAACAGGTTATTGCACCGTAAACAGTTTGTGTGTTTATTGTACTTTTGAACATTTACATCAATCAAAGAACCCGAAACTTTGTTCCCAAGTATCGCATATAGTGTTTGGAAAAGTGGAAGTAAAAACTCTGCCACTGGATGACATTCTCATTAGCAGGTTTCGTTGAGGAGATAATGTTCTAATTTCTTTCTACATTTCTTTGATTTGTATGGTGATCTAAATGTGTAAAGTTGAACATTATAAGAATGTTTCCACTACTTTTTCTTTTGGCCGTTCTGTCGTCAGGGTTTCGGGATGTAGAGTGTATTATGTTTCACTTACACCCAAATACACAAAAATGCCTTCGTGGCGAATCCAAGAAAGATGCACTTGTTGTTGGCGAATATGATGTGTCTCAAGCACCTCTACAACGAGTCGATTATATTATTCAAGATTCTAAACGTGATATCCTTTCTCAAAACAGTGACATAGGCAAAGGGAAGTTTTCATTTTCCACTGAAAACCCTGATGTGTTTGAAATATGTTTCATATCACGTATTCCCTCACAACATAAAGGTGTTCCTCATGAAGTTATGCTTAATTTAAAGACAGGCGTAGAAGCTAAAACCTATGAAACCCTGAAGATGGCTGGGAAATTAAAGCCGATGGAAATTGAGCTGAAAAAACTAGAGGATCTGTCATACGCTATTGTTCAAGATTTTGCTACCATGAGAGACCGCGAAGCAGCCATGAGAAATACAAATGAATCGACAAATAATAGGATTCTTTATTTAAGTATATTTAGCATGGTTTGCCTATTGAGTTTGTCTGTATGGCAGGTACTGTACCTACGGAAATATTTCAAGTCCAGGAAGTTAATTGAATGAAAATGTAAAAATATCTCAATGGAAAATTGATTGAGGCCACAGAAAGATCAAATTATGAAATCTATATATTAGTATCATTTAGTTTTATTGATCGCAATGAATACCTATTTCTATAGCTCATTGCAAGTTGTGTATACTGTCTTAAAATGAATCTATCCCAAAAGTTTTTCCTTCTAGTCTGCTATCCTTTGTCACTTTAAATATTTCCAATTTACTGTGTTTATGCTATTGCTGTCACTGATAAAACACTGACTTTTGAAATATTTTCATTGTTCCTACCTGTGATGCTATTGAAATATGTTCCTGATTCTAGTCACATTTAAAATTATCATATAAATATGCTTCTCAATTTTATGAATTGCGAAGAAAGTTACCAATTTTGAAATCCTTATTATTTATGTTTCCTCTGAAATGTGTACTACCACTTATAATGATAAGCTTATAATACTATTGTATAATGGAAATTTATAGATATACTAAAAACTACTTTCCACCAAATTCGAAATACTTTTAGTACATACAGATTTCCTGGTTAATTATTGGACTTTTTCGACCATCTGTTATGAACCTGATATACCATGCTCTAGCTTAGCTTTTGAAAGGACTTGAATAACTAACTAGATATACTAGGATAAAGATTTTGATTTTATATCCTACTACTATCTCTTTACATATTTGTTCATAGATACTAGGGAGACATCACATTTTGTCTAATTTATTCTATCAACTTGTCTTTGAACCACATTAAAAAAAATAATAAATTGTTAGTGAGGTGAAGTTAACTTTTTACTTACCATGTTTTCTATAATATGTATTTGGTTTAAGGCATGACATGAAGGAAGAAAATAGCTATTCCACTAATTATTCAATGCATGTACTGACCTGGTGGGCATGACTGCAGTCCAAAACATGAAATAGAGTTGATTTGATGTTTTTCCAAATTTGAGAAAAATAAATAGCCAATAGAGCATCATTTCTTATTGGAATATGAAATAAAATTCAACAGTAGTCATAAATTTTCTTGCTTCATGGGTATATGCTGCAATGACATTGGCAAGTGACCATCCCTAACTTCTACTTTGGCTAGAGGCTACAAATGAATTGTAATAATTTAGTTTAATGATTTATATTTATGTATCAGTAAAGTTTTTCCTTGTACTTTTAAATAAAGACTTTTGTTATATTGTTTATAATAAATTGATGAAGTTTTGTTTATTTTCTTTGTATCTAATCATCTGTTGCTTTTGATTGATCCTTTCTGCTCTAAAATGGCTCCAAATGTCTTCACGGTGCTTTCTCTACCTGACCAGAGACTGAGATTTGTTTACATTTTGCAGCCACAAAAAATTGTTTGTCTGACATTTTTTTTTGTAATTCCCTTTGCTTCCCTAGTGAGACAGTTAACCTTTAATTACTACCATGGGTCAAAAACAACCTGAGCATAAAATGAAAATTAAGGTTTGTTGCTAGACAGCGCACCAGGTACCATGTATTCTCTCCTTAGTAACAGCTGTTACTGTTAACCTCTTCGTATTGTTTCTGTGATTACCTGTGTCTGTTTAATTAAGTTTTGGGGTCATTTTTGATGCGTGGTAGTAATTACGTTATTAAAACGTAGTTTAAAGCATTAATAGTGATATGACTAATGAGGGTTTTATTCTGGATGACAGACATTATAAGGATTGGTTGGCATCGTCCATCATCTTAGGAAATCAGAATCCTGTGTCTGATGAAAATGAGGAGCTCATGAGTTATTACAGTGACAATCAGTCCATTCGTTGTGATCATGACACATTCAGAAATAGAGCTCAATGAAGATGAATAGGGCAAAAAGTCTGACCAGAAACATTCAAAAATATGCTATAAATGTAATCACACAGGTTGTAAGAATCACTCTGAATCTAGATGTCTCTGTCGGAACTGTGAAGATAAAATTTTAATTTACTTGTTAGTGTAGCAGAGAGCCCCTCACAGTTACTTTATTATTTAAGATATTGACTTACTTTCTGTTTCAAAATGAGCAGAACAAGCATAAATATGATTAGAAGAAAGATGACCATCTTAAAATTCATTTTTACATATTGATTTGAAGACATGGTTTTTTTTTTGCACTTTCTTTTCTAATTCAAACATGTTTTTTTGGAAAGTGCAAAAACAAGTTATTTTTATTGTATTTTAAAATGTGTCACATTTGTTATGTATTCCATTAAAAAATGCATTTAAAAAATTAAACTTTTTTGTGTGGATCATAAGAGAACCATGGTAGTACTTATGTAACTTTAAAACATGGTAGTTGTTGAAGGTTAATGTGACGAGCTTTCCAATAAGCAAAGAGGCATCAGGTCCCTATGACCTTTCTGGTTTTTATATATGCTTCGACACTTTGCTCTTCGTTACTATTGCTTCCAGATTCTTGGTTATACTGAACCCTGAAAATTTAAAAGGCCACTAGTCTTCTCATTTTATTTATAAATTCTCTTATGTCTGTTTTATTCTCCATCCCTCTTAACACTGCTCTTTTAGATCTTACTTTCAAGAAAACTTCTACAGCATCAGTCAATGCTGCAATAATTCCACTAGTGATATCAATAAATCAACATAAAACGTATGCTGTGGACCTATAGCAAATGGCATACCTTAAGCAGAGCAATCTGTCTTTCTCAAGAGCACAGGTGATATCAGGCTTTCCATCATTGCTTCTGATCCTCTATCACAGCTCCTAATATCAGAACCATCTGCAACCACCACATGGCCAATGCCTATTTAACAGGTATTGGGAAATGCCCATTTTACTGGTAATGGTCAAGTTGTGCAGAGCTCAAAACTGTCAAGAGATGCAAACTCTGGTTTTTGTTTTTTAGAGTACTTTCCAATAAACTTTCTATGTTTTTCGGGTGACAACACTTTTATCCTGCCTGTTTGGAACCAACCATCAAATGTGCATGCATTCTGTAATATTTACTTAACAGTGGGGAGTAACTATCTTAGGCAAGATCTGTTACTTCTCCAGTATCTTTCATCCTTTTCATATAGTCACATATATAGTTTTGGCAATAGAGAGAACCACTATACCTCTATATTACTTGTATTAAATCTTAAGTGTTCAGAAAATATAGCCACTTAATAAGTGCTTATTTAATTTTAAATAGATCTAATAGTAGACTTTTCTGCTCACATTGTTTTAATTAAAAAATAATAAAGCTCACAACTATTTCATTAGGGCTCTTATTCAATTTTGTACAGTTAAACTTCCCACATGTAAGAATAAGGGGCTTAGGTTAGGCATGTGAGTTAAGATGTTCTTAATGAACTTGGCATTAAGTCGTGATCATAGGAATTTATTTAGTGACGAACTCATTAAATAAAATCCTTAGCCTGACTAGAAAAGGATGGTAACCTGTCCCGAATTGCCATAGTTGCATAAAGTGATATAAAGGCAGTCAATTATTCGGGACACTGGAAGAGAAGAAGTAGTTCTTGCTCTGTTGAGACATGGCCAATCACAAAACTTTACTTACTTTACCGACTAGTAATAGCAGAGAGATTAAGAATTTTCGATATTGCCGCCTCTCCTCTCCCTACTAGATTTTAGCCATTAATGAACTATATGTTCCTTTTTTCATTAAACGTTTAAATTTCGAGTTTGGCAATGATCAGACAAAAATTGTGACGCTAGAGTGTTAACAGACATATATATCAAATTTTGAACGGGACCTCATTTTCGTCATCTCCTAGATTGATGGACATTTGAAGAAATGTCATACACAACCTCAATAGCTGATTTCCCCTTGGGGAAATGTGCTAATGAAATACATAATAATTAAATCTTAACATTTCTTTAAGAAAATATTTCCTATTTCGGTATACTAGTGTTTGTACATATTTAGGGACTTTCCCTTTACAGGGAGTATCAAGTCTTTTAATGGTGACCAGCCTACCTATTAGTGGAGTACACTCACAAGCTTAGAACAAATAAAATAAAATTCACTTCAGTGTCAATAAATCTTCCATCAGAAATAGAAAGAAATCTCTTGTTGCTTTCCTGAACATTTTTGATGCTGAAATCTGAATAGTTGTTAATAACTAACATAGTGTCTTAAAACTAATATGAATCATAAAACGAGTAGGCTGTTTCAAGGTAACTAACTGTTAAAATGTTTGTCTTAAAGCTTAATTAACTTTGGGCCATAGGTCTCATATGGGGCTGGAAATATATTTCATGCCATTCTATAAAAAGAATTCCACTATCAGTAAGTATTACTATATATATTATTCGAGGAAATATGTTTCATTTTGCCAGGTCTTCTGGCTTTGAGGGCATACCCCAATTACCAATTGCGTAATGATTAATTCTCTAAGCCAATACTCCCATACCTAGCTGTTTGAAGAGGCACTCAGGCCTAGGTGGAAAGAAGAATAATTAAAACATTTTTTTTTTCTATATTATAGAATTTTTTTATTGAATTGGAATTTATTTGATGTAGTGAACAAATGAAATCCTTATAAACCCTGTTTATCAAAAGTTGGAAACTGGAGGTAGTCAGGTACAATTAGCCTTATTTTTAGTTCCAGAAAACGAATGTGAATTAAAAACAAACCCCTCAAATGTTTTTTGAGTTTCATAAAAAATTCTTGTTTCAGAATTTTAATTTTGAATTTTCGTTTTGGTTTTAATCTTAGGATTTAACAATTTTACACCTAATTGAAAATGCCCTAACAATATAAAATTATGCTTCTTATTTGATTTAACTTGCATATTTTGTTTTCAGATTTGCTGGGTTTGGGCATATGTGTTTGGAATACCACTGCTTGCCTGTGACTTATCTATTATTTCACCTTACGTTCCTGACATCTGTCCTCTCCACCTAGTCATTCCTTTTTATACGATTTTATCATTCCATACAGTTCCTGAAAAAGTTGATTCCTTCCTTTTGGCTATTTCACACACACTTAGTATATTGTTTTTAGCCACCAATACAGTTTGTGATGGCAATTTTTCTGGACTTGGTCTGAGCTTTCTTCATTTTTTTTCAATGTTCAGGTAAGTTGCTTACACGCATTTTAAATATCATCATGAGCTAATGACTTGAAATAAAATGTCTCAATACTACTGTAAGGAATATACTTCAACTAAGATGAATTCAATGTGATACTCAAATTCCATTCATTTATGGCATTTAAATTCCATTATTGGTGCTTACCAACTCCTTACACCTCACAGTTTGACTATCTCAGGTCAGGTAGGATTGCATTAGTCCTAACATAATTTACTTATATAGTTAGTGAACTAGTAATAGAGTGGTTCAAACATGATTAAAATTAATGCTTGCTAGTGCAAAAAAAATTAATATTTCCTTCTCTATTTATGCTTCATCTTTAGCCTTTGGTTTGTTTAAAAAACAATAAAAGTTACTGTTACCCGAAGTGATTTGGAACTTTCTGCTGTTGGGAAGTATAACTTTCCTCATTGATGCAAACTTTCTGTTTTCATTTGGGGCAGGGGATGGATCAGAGAAATAATTCAATATAGTTCTCATTACATTTAAGAGTTACATGAAAGTTTCTTTTTAAATAGAAATTTATTTTCTGTAAAACATGAACTTGTTAACATATCATCATCACTTTATTTGTTATTGATTTTTATTTTTGTACATCAAATTAAGGTGGGAGGGGATAGCCCTCCCCCGAAGTGTACACCTATTGGACCCCCAAATTCAAACTGTTTTTCAGATATTGCCAATGGTTTACTACCATGTATTTTGTTTTTATTTGATATAATAGAAAGATAATTCTTTTTCCAGTTGATATCAGGAAATAAGAGGGACTACAAATAATCTTTCATTCTTAGAATATTTATAACATCCTCATATGTGTACCTTGGATGCTTTCCTTAATACCTTATCCATGGCTAGGATGATCAGAATGTGAATCTAACTACCACATTGTCTCAATTCTGACTTAACTTTGAAAACCTCAGCAACACTTGATAGTGGAAGCCATAAATACACAACCTAGTCAGTGTTCCCCCCTAGAGATCTAAGTTCCATCAATTTTCCAAAGACAGCTTTGATCAACTGAACTCTTTGCTGCATGAAATTAATGAATTGAGGGCAAATGACTTAAAAAAGCACCAAACCTCTCAAGAACCTGCTTGTGGATAAACATTCAATCTAATATGTTTATTCCTTTTCTAGCCCTGTTTTATAATCGCCTAAGGCCCCTTTGTAGTATGGATTCCTTCTCTTAAGTATAGCTTATGTCACCATCTTGTATGCTACTGGGGGTAGTGGATTTCCTGTGAAATTTTCACACTCATCATTGGAACTTCTCTTCAGGATTGAGGGAGGCTTTTGTCTCTATTCCTTCCTGAATGTCACCAGATATAATTGAGCATCCAACTTATCAATCAGTCACATCTTATTTGAATAGTTCTCCAGGCTATTTGTTAATCATGCATATTGTTTCTTGATTTTTCAAATGCTATTTCTGCTTCCAGGAGATCTGGATATTCTTAACCGCATGCTCCAAATCATTATTCACTACAGAACTGGGGGGGGGGGATTCAAGGTTGAAGTCAACCTGGCAGAAAAAGATGTTAATGTCTTCTGGTAGCAAACTGTTGTACTGGCTTTCTCAAAATTTACCTATGCAAGCACTGACCATTGTAGGGTGGTTCTTGGCTTCAATAATATAAAGGTGGATACCACCACTTCCGTTTCCCAATAGTATCAAATGGCATCATTACGTAGTGTTTACAAATTATTGTATAAATTAATATTTCCCCCTAGATTCTTATTTTTAAATCCATTCCAAAATTAAAATTGTATAGAAGAGAAGTAAAATTTAGCTATTCATGCTTGTTATAAATAATGTCACCATCTCAACTCGAACATTATTTTACCTAGGCAGAGTATTTTTGGGGCTCCAGCTTCATCTTCAGTACTTAAGACTTTGTCCTTCAAGGTCTAACAGAAAGGCTAAAGTAATAAAGGAATTTCTGATGGAGCTTGTGGCTTTATTTTGAATTATTGATCTCTTATTAAAAATCCACCTTTTTGTATCCCTGGACAAACTGCATGAACCTGTACCCTGAAATTAAAAACTATTGCTCTTTTTTAAAGGGAACCAGTTCTTTTCTCTTCAAAACAATCCCATGGACTAGGCTTCAATTTTGGAACGTTTTCATTTCTCGAGCAAGATCTGGGGCTAATAATCAATTTTCCGAGTTGGTATTCTGGCATGTGGAAGTGACTTCTAATGTATGTAGGATGAAAAAATTGATGGCTACGCTTCCACTATAATAATTTATTTTAACGGCAAAGTGCTTTCGATGCTGTGCATCATCGTCTAACTGACTGTTACACGGCACTGACGATGATGCACAGCATCAAAAGCGCTTTGCCGTTACAATAAATTATTATAGTGGAAGCGTAGCCATAAATTTTTTCATCCTACATAAATCAATTTTCCATTGAATGATATTGAATCACTGATAATTCATGAATAGGAACATTTTTAAACATTCTTCCAAGCAATTCTTCATTTTACAAAATATGTTATGGAGTGCTCATTTATAATTTTAAATGATGCTACTCTGATGATTCAAATGGAAGTGTTCAGTTTGTATCTGGGTTCCAGTTATTATATTGCACTTTCATAAAAATATAGATGATATTAATCTATAATGTACAAATTATGTATTAAATTCGACCAAGTGGAAATGATATATTTATTTTTATTATATAATGTATTTCATAAAAAGAGTAATTTGCCTATACCCCATAATCTTTGTATGACTAATGAAAATCGGAGTAATGGTTGAATTCTTGTATGATAAGATTATCTGGACAGTATGACACTTGTAATATTTGTGAGGCAACTCTAAAGTATAAGTATATTAAAATTTCTTTCTCAAAAAAAATGCAAGAACTGCATTAATAGGTGTTAAAATGCTATAAATAACAAAGAATAAAAAATAAATAAATTTTTTGTTTGAATTTCAGATTAGATCCAAGTAATAATTCTCGAATAAATTGGGCATACTTCATGGGAATTTCGAATATCTTGGCCTTGAATGTCATAACATCATACTTTTAAAGTAATATTTAAAAAAATATACATATATTTTTTAATACAGTACAATTGTACTTATTTTAAAACTAAATAAAAACTGTAATCAGAATATTTTCCAAAATGAGAATTTATATGTATCAATTGATTTACCAAAATCCTGGCCAATGGAAAGCTCAATTCTATATAAGGACTTGGAGAAACTCACAGAATTTTACATTATTTCTAACATTCAAAATAGTACTATTATAAGCATTTTTCTCAACTAAGATGATCATCATTTCAATTGAACCAATTTCAAGATTCAATTTTTATTGTAGCTGTTAACCCGCAGAGCACTAGTTTAGGAACTTGTTGCAATAGTAGTTGTCTAATAATTGGATCTCTCCATCTGCTGATCATTATAACAAACATATTAAAATTCATTTGGACTATAATGTGCCTTGTTATGTCAATCAATGTCGTTATTATTATTACTATCTTGGTACTGAACACTTGTGGAAAAGGGCTCTTTCTCGCTGTTTGAGGGTGCATAAATGAGTGTATGGATTTAGTAGAATTTTTCTCTATATATCACATACATTATATATCTTTTAAAAAAATTGAATCTGTCAGAATCAAAAGATGTCAAGTGTCACATCTGCTTCAATTTGGTTGTTCAAAGTGGGTATTTTCTTTTCCCCTTCATGAGATATATTTTTCTGGAAATTAAATGCTAATGTAACATTATAAATATAGGGTGGAATGCAGTTTAACCCTTAGTGGAAATGACCGATGACGTATTGTGGAAATTTTTGAATGCGGTCACTAAAGTCTATTTTCCACAGTCTAAGGATCCACCAAATTAAGTTTGTTAAAAAAGATAAAGTTAAAAAAAAAATGGCCGGTCGGCATTTTCAAAAGTGCGCCGCCAAGGGTGCGGTTAAACTGCATTTTCACCTAAATATATTTTGACAAAAGTTGTTTGGTTTCTTCATTTAGATATTGTTTATTTAAAGGAACAGGGAGAAAACCTTTGATTATACTTGCAATTATTGCCATGTTTTTCTTGTATGTCTTGAGTGATAACTTTGTAAGAAATAAAATATGAATGATCTATTCTGAATTTCAGAAGGGGGAAGATTTTTAGCAATTTCAGTTTGCTCTAGGTGAGGTTGCAAACTAAGAATTAGGTATTAACTATGTAGCTATTTTCCTCCTAACTTTCCTGACTGCAAAAAAAACTTTTGTGGGCCACGATTTTTAATTTCTTGTGCAAATTATATGTATTCTTATCACAAACAATTTTGGTTTTCACATTTCAATGGAATTTTTCATTTTTATCCGTCTGAATCCATCTTGGCATCTGTATATATCTTGCATAATCAAAAATAGCTCATATTTTTCAAATTCAAGGTGTATGCGCCTTCTCTTTTGGTTGAAATAGAGAAAAGGGGAGAACAGATACAATAGATTTCATATTTCTCAATGTCCATAAGCACAGATTTATAGGGTATTTCTTTGTTTATTATAAAAATATCTACAAGTCATGTTTTATAACATTTTTTTTTAACCTTATGCACAGGAAAACTGTAAATTTACCAGTTTCAAATGAAATAACATTAAATGAAGAGGAGCAAACCATTTTGTATGTGTAATAGTACAAGAAAGTCATGTGATCTCCATATCAGATTTTTAAATTATTAATTAGTCGTTAAAAAAAAAATATTCTGTGCAAACTAAGCAGATTTCCCTTGTTCTGGTATGGCATAGTAGTATCTCATATCGCAATATAGTCTCTATTTCTAAGAAAACATTTTTACGGGTAGAAATGGCGATTTACACAAGGCTGAAAACTAGAAAGTACAATAACTCACTTAATATTAATTAGTGTTTCAATATTCCAATAGAAAGTTCTGTGCCTTTTTATATGTATAAAAATGAACACTAATAATATGATAAACATTAAAATGTGTAATATAAGCAAGTTTCTTATATGTTCATCATATTTTATTTTGAAGATTTTTTAAACTAGTTCCATTATCCAAGTAACAGTTTTTTTTTGTTTTTTTTTTTTATATTTTATTTTAAATACGTATATTAAAGATCTGTAGATCTCAGACTTTCCACGTGCTGGGCTAAGACACACTATCCATTTCTTCTCCCAATATATTTACTAATCCTAAATTAAAATCAAATAAGAAGAAGTAAGAATTTATTGGAGACTGAAAACAAGGAAGTACGAATAACTTGGTTAATATTTAAGCTACCAAAAATGTATAAAGGCCATGTCAAATCAGCCGCAAAAACATAATTTTGACACCCATCCATTTGGATTTTTTTCAAACTTATTTTAGGTGTTCTATTAATTGTTATGAGAAGCCATACAATTTTTTTTTTTAAATATCTTTAAAGTTTTGAGATTTATTTATCAATTAGGAACAGTGAAATTAATTTGTTTTCAATTCAAAAATAATTTATAACTTACTTATTTACAATCCAATTTTGATGAAATTGTTTGTGTGTATTCATAACGCTAACAGCAATAAAAAATAAATAAAGGTGCCAAGTATTTGTGACCAGAAAAAAATTACGAAGTGAGAATTTGAGTTTTTCAGAAAGCAAATACATAGTGTTGTTAAATTGAATTATCTCCAAAAGAGAAAACGATAATCATGGAAATCTTTTTTTGTTTTGGTCATAAGACAAGTGATCTACCACCTAAAGCAATAAAATGAATATTTATTTGACTCCTTCAAGAATGAATTAAAAGAAAATGATAAATAAAAGTAACTAAAAAGATAGTTACATTACATAGGTTTATTCTAAATTAAATACTGTTTACATTGTAGTATACACCAGTTAAACACACTTATAACAACAATTCTAATCCCTAAAATGGTTGTTTTGGTCAATGTTCTTTACAATTTTAAAATATCAATTAATTTTGCTTCAATACTTGACATACATTGTTGAGAAAACTGGTATGTTCTTCCTGTCATTGTTTTTGGAGATTCCACAGCCATAATAATATGAAGAAAGGGTACACACATATGTCCTCCTTTTTAGGCTATGAAAATGATACTAAAGAACTGTACAGTGACATCTTGTTCTTTGGTATTCACCTCACTCACCATGCACCTCAAGTACCATAATCTGTCATATACACAAGCAATGAAACATTCTACGCTTAAATCTTCCAATGTTATTTGACAGTTTGGTTGATTGTTAAGTAAATTAAAAGTGAGGGCTGCTTTTTCATGCATAGTAATTCTTTGAGCCTCAATGGTTCCTGAGTGATCTATTAGCTGAAAGTTGTGAAATGATCTTGCCCTTGGAAGAGTTTGAACATCTTTGGAGCGACCTTCCAAAGCAGGATCAGTTCATTCAACTGTTTCTTTAGACATGAAAAAAAACCTGATTTTTTCTCTTCTGGTTTTGCAAAAGTAAAACAGTTCAATCGCTGATATTATTTGGTTTTGTGAGGGTCTTTGGAAATTTCCCTTCCAAGGTAATCTTTTCACTGTACCCCTAATTCCCATCACATTGTTTTACCATGACTAGTAGCAAAACATTACCCCTGGACTCAAGTTTCAAAATATTTCTCATGTAGGCACAAATTTATGAAATTGGTCTTATTAGTGTACTGAGCAGCACACCCATCACTGAAGTAATGAACTTTTTTGATGTGTGGGCAGTTTTATTTCAACTTAAATTAAGTTTAGTTATATCATTAACTATTTTACTCCCAATTATTTTTTTAGAACATCGACCAAAATAACATTTTTAGGGTAAGTATTGTACATATGAAAGTACATTTTAGATTGATGAATCCTATAATGTAATCATTATTAAAAACCAACTTATGTAGTGTATCTATCTTCTTAGTTACCTTTATTTATCATTTTCTTTTAATTCATACAAATTTCCAGATATTTTTTTAAAACTTGGAATAAACAATGAAGCAGTCATACACAGTCTGTTCAAAAAGTTCCGGGACTGCTGTGAAATGAAACACTTAACATCGCTTAAAAAATTTATTACTGATTTAATTTTCTATATACATCCCTCCTCTTGTTATACACTCGCGGGAACGATCATAGAGTGCCTGAAAGGCTTTCGGAAATTCGTTGGCTGAAATGCTGTTAAGAATGGCAGTCACATTCCGTTGAATCGTCTCTACATCATCAAAAAACTCTCCCTTGAGGACTGCTTTGAGTTTTGGAAACAGCCAGAAGTCTGCTGGAGCCAAGTCTGGCGAATAGGGTGGATGTTCGAGAACAGTGACCCCTCCTTTCGCCAAAAACTGACGCACAAGAACACAGGAATGGGCTGGTGCGTTATCATGGAGAAGAGTCCAGTCACCTGACTCGTAAACATCGCTTCGTACTCGACGAATCCTCGCTAGCAGACGTTTCAGGACTTCCAGGTAGAATGCTCCTGTTACAGTCTGACCTGGGGGGGGGGGACAAATTCTCGGTGAATGATTCCTCTCGAATCGAAGAACACAATGAGCAAAGTCTTCACTTTGGATTTTGACGCACGCACTTTCGTTGGACGACCCTCTTCAGGTGCCCGCCATTCTGACGACTGCCTTTTAGTGGTCGGGTCATATTGAAAACACCACGTTTCATCACCTGTAATGATGTTCGATAAAAAATTTTCATTCATATCGGCCGCCTCAGCAAAATTCACGCAAGCCTGAACACGTTGCTCTTTTTGCTCTGCTGTGAGAGAGTGTGGAACGAACTTTGCACACACCTTCCGTAGGCCTAAATCCTCGCGCATGATGGTGTGCACAGTGCCTACAGCAATGCCTAATTCACTCGCAACACTTTTAACACTCCTACGCCGATTATTTCGAAGC
This sequence comes from Riptortus pedestris, assembly GCA_019009955.1. Lineage (NCBI taxonomy): Eukaryota > Metazoa > Arthropoda > Insecta > Hemiptera > Alydidae > Riptortus > Riptortus pedestris. Next base: position 86,121,820 of record CM032230.1, on the reverse strand, counting down.
AACTCGCTCCACAGTTTCTTCATTCCGACTGGTTGCGGGCCTACCAGAACGTTCATCATCTTCCAATGACTCCCGACCATTCTTAAAACGTGCGAACCACTCAAACACTTTGCTTCGACTCAAACAATCACTTCCATAACCTTTTTTCACCATTTCATAAGTTTCTGAAGCAGTTTTACCGCATTTAAAACAAAATTTAATAGCAGCACGTTGCTCCATTTTGTTATTCTGACAGCACTACAGAAGATGCCAACAAAGACTGACCTTAAACAAGCCTAATCTTATCGCAATCAGGGGGAAGCCGTTATCGGTGGCGAGTGAATGTTTACATTACGTAGTTCCATAGTCGTCCGAGAGATAGCGCCACTAGTATAAAGGATGTGAACCGAGTCCCGGAACTTTTTGAACAGACTGTGTATAACCATTCATTTTATTGTTTTAGGAGGTAGATCATACATCTTAGAAATAAAACAAAAAAAAAAGATTTCCATGATTTTCCTTATCCCTTCCAGAGAAATTCAATTTAATGTGAAACTATGTATTTGCTCTCTGAAAAACGCAATTTGACACTTTGCAATTTTTTTCTGGTCAAAAATACTTGGTTCATCTGTTTATTTTTTTTATTGTTTTTAAAGATATTTACAAAAACTTTCCTCAAAATTGGTTTGTAAATAAGAAAGTTATAAATTATTTTTGAATTGAAAACAAATTAATTTTACTATTCCCTATCAATAAAAAACATAAAAATCTCAAAACTTTATGAGGCCATAAAATCCTAACCATTAAAGATAGATCAAAAAAATTTGGTATGGTTTCTCACATCAATGAATAGAACACCCAAAATAAGATTCATCGAAACCTGAAATGGTGGGTGTCATGGTGTGGTTGAATTGATGTGGAATGACCCTAAAGCAACAGTAGTAGAACATCAGTAAGCAGCTTAGCAAGATTAGTTCTGTTACATTTTTCAATTCAGCTCATAATAACAGTAGAAGTAGGGGTTTATTGAAGTCTGAAAACAAAAATATATAATATTCTATATACAAAGATAAGTACATAACAACTATAGATAATTTAATATGATTAGTTATATAACATTTTTTAATCTTTTTCATTTTTTTTTTTTTAATGAAATAATCATAAAAATAATTTATTTTTTATACTCGACTTGTTCCTCATATGAAATATACTTTTATTATACATAAAAATGTTATTTAGTTTAGAGTCATCCTATTACCTCGCAGTTCAATAAAATTAAGCAAAACAGACTTATCTAGCAAAGCCAAACGATCATCTATACACACTTCATCAAGATTTTCTGATTTAACAACCAATAAATTACAAAGAGCATGTAAAGTATCAAATAATGTATTTAACAGTGGTGAATTAAAATCTTTAATACATTTCTTATACTCATTCATATCACAAACTACTCTCAGAGCCTCTGAAGAATTATACTGGAACTGTTGTATATGGTCATAGATGACCCTGTGTAAGCGACACCCAAGCTCAGTTATAATACATTCAGTATTCCTTCCTTTCAGGCACGACTTAATATGGGAAACATTTTTAGAAACATACTGAACCACTCCTAAGCAAGCAGGAGAAGGAAGGGTATTCAAATCATTACCAGGTTTACAATCGGTTTTATTATGCCCAGCTTGAAGATAAACTTTTACCCAACCAACAATTGCATTCAGAGACCGATCAATTCCAAAATCTAATTTTTCTTCCAACTCTGCAAGCAGGAATCTTTTTTTCATCAGGCATCCTATGTGTTGAGGTGTAGATATAATTAGCGGAAGAAATGAATCATTAAAATGTTTCTCGAGAAGATGGACTACATTAACTGTTTGTCTTACTATATCAAAGAAATAAATCTGATCAGCCTGAGTTTTACTTTCAGGAATAGGAACAGTGTGCAAAGCTAATTCCACAGCATAATTCACATGATCTATTATAACAGCATTCAAAAGCACCTCTAGCAACTGAATAGTATTATTTGCTAGCTCTGATGGTTTTGACAGTAGCTGACATCTCTGTAATGCTTGGCTTGATTCTTGAATGAAATTTATGACTAATTCATCTGAAATAAAAGTTTCACCACCATAATCCTCTATTTGAGCTATGTTAATGTTTGTTCTTGTCCCAATAACTGCTTGAAGGTCCCTTTTAAGATCTTGAAACCTCCCATACTGAATTTGTTTCTTTCGATGATCTTTGGCCTTGTAATATTTTTGCAGTAATGAAGTGAATTTTTCTTTAAGCTGTTCTACTTCAATAGTTATATAAGAATCGAGATATTTCTGAAATATTACCTCTGTAAGTCTAATAAGAAATGACTTGTCAGTTACAACTTTCAAGTTGTTTAAGTCAGATGATAATTTCAATGTTCCACAATATAGTTCCTTTAAATTCATAAGATATTTATTTGTATCAATTTTATCACAAGAAAGATTATTAACAATATGTTTCTTTAATTTGAGGAGGAAAATATTTAAAACAAATTTTTCCATAACTTGTTCAGGATTTATACCGACCTCCTTCATAAGTTCAAAATATTTTTGAGTCAAATGAATAATTTGTTCAAATATGTCTCCACCTGAAAAAATTTCCACCTGACTTTCTTCTATAAAAGCTTCCATGTATTGAGAATATGATTCGAATTTAGTGAGGACCATTGCTATTTTCTTCATTCTGTCAGTATCACCAACTCTATGAGCTCCAATGAGTTCCTCAATGAGAGATTGTCGGAGTTCATTATACACAATCCTTATATTTTTAATTGAATCTTCAAATTTTGCCGAAGGCAATTCCTGTGATAATATGTAGAGTTTTTGAATTATACCAGCAGCCTCAAATAGCCCTTTATTGTTAAGAAAAACACTTGTCAACACTGGTTCAGGGCTTTGAAACTCATTGAAACACTGCATAAGTTTCTGAGCTTCAGCAGTTCTTGATCTAGGGATATTAATACTTTCTAACTGATCGCCCAGATTTAAAAATTTGCTAGCCACGGAATTAAAAGAAGCATCTAAACTTTGAAAAAATGAAAAAACTTCCCTGTACTTTCCATGTAAATTTGAAGTTTCAAGTCTGTATTTCTCTTCCTCCTCCTTACAAGCGTATTCAAGTTTTTTACATGTTTTAACTTGGTGTTCCTGAAGAATTTGTAAATCCTGAATGGCTAGGAGAAAGGTCTCATGCAACAAATTTGGATCAAAATCAAGTAATTCATTTTCTTTACAATCATGTACTGTTGTCGAGGCCAGTCTTTCCACAGCATTTACATAATTATAAGGATCTTGGTTTAATTCTTCTTTCAGGTATTGTAGCCTCATATTGAAGCCGCATTAATAATAACAGTGAAGAAGAATAATAGTAGATCCAAAGGTGAAGGCGAAGGTTATTTGAGGAGAGGTTACAAATTGACAGAACATGTTACTTTACTTGACATTGTATCAAGAAAAGTCTCTGTTATCTTATCTGCGTTCATTTTAAATATTTATTTATATGAGATGTGAATCAGTGGAACTGTGTATACCTCAATTTATCTTAATTAAAATAAGTCTTTTTTTTTTTTTACTTAGAGTAACTTTGCTATAGTATTCAGAGCTTGTAACTTAATTTTGGGGAGAGGGCGGCGGTATTGACTGCTCCTTCACTTCAGTGCAGCAAAATCGTAGCATTCGATTAAACAAGAAAAGTCCATCACCCAGGGGCTGTGTAAACTAAGCAGATTTCCCCTGTACTGGGACGACACAGTACTGATCTCATTTCAGCGTATATTCTCTATTTCTAAATAAAAATCCGTTGATTAGAAGTAGGTTGTATACTGAAGGCTGAAAACAAGAAATTGCATAATATTTGAGTTGGGGAAAAATTTATCAAACAATTGTACTGCATCAATATTTTAACAGAATTGATTCTGTAATATTTTCGATACTCGACTCATACGAGTTGTGCCCCCTCCACTTCTGATTTCAGCCGTTAACTAATATGATATTTAGTATAGAATGAAACAGTTAAATATCGAGTATGGTATAGATCAAATAAACATTTTCCAGTCAAGACTGGAAAACCGTAGTTGATGTCATTTTTCTCACAAGGTCAAAGTTAAAAGGTACAAGCTTCGACTTTCGTGGTTCGTGATGTAACATCTTATAGTTACTTCTAAAACAAAATATATAGTTAAATGTCAGAATTTTCCATCTTCAAAGAGACAAGTCTGACACAAATATGTACAATAAGTAAGAGTTCCCTGTACCAGTATATGCAGATAGGGCCTTTAGAGATGACAATCATTCTTACCTAGCTCAAACTTAAAAAAGTCCGTCACGCAGGGGCTGCGTAAACTAAGCAGATTTCCCACATGAAGTCATACAATAGAGAAATCTCCATACGAGAGCAAAACAGTTACGGCAAAGAGCCGAACTAGCTTTTGGCGGGAAACTAGCCATCCGTGGATCGATGGACATTTGAAGAAATTTTTCGAAAATCGCGTAATGAGTACGACCTCAATAGCTGATTTCCCTTAAGGGAAATCTGCTAAAAGTCCGTCACGCAGGGGCTGCGTAAACTAAGCAGATTTCCCACGTGAAGTTATACAATAGAGAAATCACCATACGAGAGCCGAACAGTTACGGAATTGGCCGAACTAGCTTTTGGTGGGGACCATAGCTCGTCCGTTCCACTTAATAAAAATGCAAATATCTCGGTTAATATTCAAGATAGAGAATAAATGTTTATAACAATATTTATAGTAAATTTAATTTGCAATAAGATTGGAGCTATACAATGTTTCGATCCGACGTATACTAACGGAGATATTTCGAATTTTCGAAAATCCCCCCCCCCTCTCACTGGTCCCATTTCAGCCGTTAACAAATTTGATCTTCCTTATTACATAAAACGACTAAATATCGAGTTTGGTAACGATCAAACTAAAATTGCGACCGCTAGAGCGGTAACAGACAAATGGTCCTGGTCCGCCCATCCGGCTGTTACTTTCATCTACTTTGCACTTCTTAAATACGGATTAACTTTGTATAATTTTTCATATAATTAGTTTTCCGCAAAACTATCTTCTATTGTATTTTAAAAAATAGGATTTGTAAATTATTTTTTTATTAAAAGGCCTAACATACATTTACGTTTAATTTACCTTGAAGAACAAATGGTTGAAGGTCAATAGATGAAAAAACACAACTAGCTCCACTGATTTATTTTCCTATACATGTTTCCTGCCCTGTATGATGAGATGGTATATAGCCTCCATAGTATTCCTCCTACTATGCTTTGGTTCCTTGCTTAAAACGTTTAAAAGATCAGAGTCAAAATTGTGTTTGCAACAATAAAATGTTTTACCAAAGCTGTTTTATGTTGATAGTTCGTCTTTTTTGTTTTTATATATCACTCTGGTGTAGATAAATTTTTTTTTGTAGTTACTGGTTTGATTCCCCAATGCCTTTATTAATTAAAATTCCAATAAGAAAATTATAAATGGAATATCTACAGTGATTTAAATGCCACTGTATTATTGGTGGTTTTGCAACTTGGGTTTACGGAATTATGTTAAAAACAATATTGTTTGAGATAGGAAGCCTCACTATATTTTGAGTTGATGCACAAAACTAACTTTTAAGTAAAAATTGTCTTTTTCAATGGCAACTAGTGTTCCATCTTCAATGGAACAGAGGAAAGAAACCATACGTTCTCTATGCCAGTCCTGGGAACTACCCAGCTCCAGCTGTTAGCAGAGAACAAAAGCAGTAGAAAAAAGAAAAAGGAAAAAAGAAGTCTGTCTACTTTTCTCGAGAGAGCACACTCGTTCATAAAAGAAGTATTTTATTTATTATTAATATGCCCAAACAACATGGCTAATTAACTAGCATTCAAGCCACGGCGGATGGCAAGGGAGAAGATATGGATGGAGAGAGAAATGGAAGAAATAAGGAGAAAAAGGGGAATGAATAACCATTAGAAAGGAAACAACTATATTCAACATCAACATTCAATATTGTAACCTCTAATTTATATATTCCTTGTATATTATATGTATTATCAAGCAACATTTTCAATAGACTTATTCGTTTTATCACATATAACCACATTTATACAGTCCACCCTCATGAAAACCAGCATTTGCATAACCCCCCAGTGAGAAGGTGATATTCATTAACAAATGAATTAACCCCACACACATAACAACTAGTTTCCTAGAAACGGTTGAACTAGCAACTGAATTGCTAGCTCTTAGTCAGGGAGAACTAACTAATTTGGATGTTAACTGGAACAGATTTTGCTCAACAGTGGTATGCATATTATCCCTATCCTTTTCCAAAGGGCCAATTCATAACACATTCTATGTGCCTACATTCCCTTTCCCTTGTTAAACATGTCTAGTGCTTTATTGATGAGTCAAATATTTCATTTAAATTTCTAGGAGTGGTTATAAATGACCTCCTAGTGAATTGCCTTGATTGTCTATTTATTCAAATTCTTGGCCTTCTAAAATCCTCCTAGTTTTTCTTTTCATAATTAAGTTACTTGAGGAACAAATAGTCCCTCTCTTTACATCCTTCCTAACTATTTTATAATTGACTGCCCCTACACTCACCTGTTGTGTAGTTACAAATACCAAAGAATATCCCTAGTCTATATTGTTATTTTACATTCTGTCCTAAATATGAGTGCCAAACTTTATTCATCCCTCAGTAGCTTACCATGACCCCACAATCCTTTATTCATTATTGTCATATTGTATGTTGTACTTGTAATATATCTTTAGTAGATATTAGTCTTTTTATAAAATGTGGTCTTTATAGCAAAAATAAATAAAATGAGTGAAAATTATTTTTTTAATGGTTTAAATGTAGGGCTCAGTTTTTAATTTTTTTTCCTTTTCTAAAATTAGTATATTGTCGTTAAGTAGTTTTGAAAAATTTCATATTTCAGTAACAAATTTAGGAGATATTGCTCTCTGTAGAAGTACAAATTTTACTGAAGGCTTCAGACATAGGGAAACTGCTAATTTAGAATACATTTTAAGCTAAGCTTATACCCTTTAAGCTGTATGAATTTTATTTCTAGCCAGGGCGGGACTAAGGATTTTATTTAACAAGTCTGTCACTAAATAAATAAATAATAAACTGTAAGAAAAATTGATTATAAATAGAGATTATTTAAACATTACATTCCTTCATAATTAAATATGAGGAACAAAACTGCCTAGTTTTGTCAAAATCTCAGGAGGCGGGTGATAGGCCTGTATGTATTGACTTTTATATGAACATATGTTATGTGCTGTTTGAGCCTGTTGTATATATTGCCAACATTTGTCCTTATTCATTGAACTGGTCTTTCTGTAGTGTGGTTCCCCTTTATTACTTTCCATGCTTGAGCTTCCTTCCAACACAAGAGTTTACTTTTATTTGATATAGCTTATTGTATAGCATGTTTTCATTGTTTGACATGTTTTGGTAGATTTACTTTCATATTAGTATTTAAAATAAATAAACTCATGAGTTTATTTATTTTACAAAATAAAACAATTCATGAATTGTGTTTAGAAATTACTACAAATATATGTATATATATATATATATATATATATATATATATATATGTAGTATTTTCTAAACGCAATTCATAAATTGTTTATATTTATATATTTGTATATATATATATATAGATATATATATATATATATATATATATATATATATATATATATAAACTTATAAGTAGGTTGTGAATTACTATTTTGTAATGTTTATTGACTGATGCTAAGCAGTTCAACATCTGGTGACATAAAAGAAAAAATTTATTTTTTGAAAAATCTGAAATACTTTTGTTTTTTTCATTACTTTCCAAGTTATATAACATGGTAGAATGAAGTGGACAGAATCACACAAAATCTCATTACAAAAACATTATTTATGTGTGCAAAACACATAATATATTAATATTGGCTTCATATAGATCCGCAACAAAGTTTTTTTAAAATTGACAAACCTAAGTCTGTGGAATTTATTGATAATATGTTGAATACATTTCTCCAGTGCTTAAGTTCAACCCCATCAATTCCATTATAAATTTTGTTTAGTGAAGTGATTAACAGGCATTTAACCAGATTTTTCATGACTACTTTTGCTTTTTGTATGTCATGTAAACAGTAATAGCTGTACAAACAAAATGATACAGGTCCTGGATAGGGGCTAGTTTGTAATATATTTTTAGGATGTGACAACCATGAAATTGCCTCAAGGAGTTGCAAAAATAAACAAGATAAAATCAAGTAGATCAAATTTGAATGACCAATAGGACCTCACTCTGGTGCTAAGTATATTTTGTTATTTATTGACATCCACTTTATGCTACCTTCGTGAATTGGGACAGGTTATCTACATGCTAACCAGAGTGGGACAAAGGATTTTATTTAATGAGTTTGTCTCTAAATAAATTCCTACTGCCCAGGCGGGAATCAAATTTGCCACTCTAGGTTTACCAGTAAGTATAAACATCTAACTACATTGCAGAATCTAATATACCTGTGTATATGAGATTGGGAAGTTATTGGGTAAAGCAATTTAATAAACAGGAGACCAATACCATGAAGATAGATTAATACCACGAAATAAAAAATATTTCCATAAGATATTGCCCACCATAAGGGGAAGGAAAAACTGGTGATAAGGAATTCTAGTTTTTATAACTGCGAAGAGACCAAGAGATTAATAATCACAGCCTAATAAGTCCTCTTGATGGAGTATAAAATGCAGAGGATGTTGCAACCTGACGTGAGCAATTCATTGGAGCCTGATAGGTACATTATAAGACAAATGTAGTGCCTCTGCACGATATCCAAGGGATATGATCTGTCTAGGTGGCCCAAAGCAGAACTAGATGTTTTATGATGAAAAGTTCATGGTATGCACTCTTGGGGCATGTGTGCATACACGACTGAATATGCAGAATTAGATTAAAGGGGACATTTGTGGTATATCATTAATCTCACCTGCAAGATTGCTTAAAAAAAAGGACCTTCTTTACTTGTCTGGTGAAGATGATAAGTTTCAGAATAATGATGCCCAGCAGCTTGTGTAATTTGATGAGCTTACCAATTATTAAGGGAATCAAATTTTAGAGTTTGCTATGGATAGGGATATAAAAGCCCATAGTTTTCCCTCACAAGGAGATGAAGAATGAAACATGGATGTCCATACAAGGAATCAAATAGGCCAGATTTTAACCAGTCCCTGACACTCTCCTCACATTTCAGATACACAAAACTATAGCAGTGCTGACAGTATTTTAGATCATTTCCTAGTGCTAGCAAAGAAAAGTTTACTCCTGAGACTGAAGTAGAGAGCGCTGGTGATTAAAAATACCTCTTTGCAATAGATGCTGGTGATGGAACCATTAAGCTCTGTAGAAAAGGATGACTCTCCAAAATCAGTATCAGTAATGGAGCAAGGCAGATATGTGTGAGGAAGAATGGTGGGTAGCCTAAGAAATACAATTAAAAAAGTGGCACATAAAATAGTTTTAGAAGATTTCCCTTAGGGGAAATCAGCTATTGAGGTTGTACTCATGAAATGAAATTGTTGAAATTTTTCTTCAAATGCCCATCGATCCTACCTAGTAGATGACGAAAATGAGGTCCCTTCAAAACTGTATATATATAATATATATATATATATATATATATATATATACACATATATATTTGTCTGTTACCGTTCTAGCTTTCGCAATTTTTGTTTGATCGTCACCAAACTCGAGATTTAGTCGTTTTATGTAAAAAGAAAGATCAGTTCGTTAATGGCTGAAATCGAACCAGTGGGAGGGGGGTTTAGAGGGGAGGATTTTCGAAATATCTCCGTTACTATACGTTGAATCGAAAAATTGTACAGAATCAATCTTATTAAAAATTAAATTTACTATAAATATTATTATATACATTTATTCTCTATCTTGATTATTAACCAAGATGTATTAAGATGTGTTTGTGTTTTGTGTTGTTTTGATGCATTTCTATTAAATCTGGCCGGCTAACGGACGAAGTGGCTTTCCCGCCAAAAGCTAGTTCGGCCTTTTCATTAACTGCTCAGCTCTCGTGAACTTTCTCTATTGTAAAACTTCACTTGGGAAATCTGCTTAGTTTACGCAGTCCCTGCGTGACGGACTTTTTCTATTGTTGATCACATTTTTTTTTTTTTTGTCAAAATAACTCGTATATAAAACCATAACCTACAAAATTTTTGAAGGTCACATAGAATCGAAATACCAGACCATGCCTCTGTGAAAACAATTCTACAAAATTAAAGATACAACAAATTAAAATTATTCAGGGCTGTATGTGTTTGAAAACCTGTTTAATTACCCTGGTTTTAAAAATCTTGTTTTAAATTATGAAATATCATTGCTTTGTTAAGAAGCTCTCTGATTTACATTATAAATTTGAGGAATGTAATTAAATACAACTTATTAACAAATATATGCTCATGTGATTCATTAATAAATTTACAGGGAGTAAATATAATATCCTGTAATCCCGCATACTTTTTAACTTTATCGATGACAATTACCCATAGTTACTTCTATAAAATCGTTCTTTTGGGACAAAAGTTAGTGAGTGAGAGTGAGAGTACGGAGGAGGTGGGTAAAAAGTGTTAAATGGCTGTATTGGAAATATCTTCTTAACTACTCGCACATTATACCAGCATTTGATTTTTAAAATTTTAAAATAGCTAAAGTTGTCATTTGCATGTATTTTTATTTTTGTCCCAATGGGGTATTATGTTTTATTTAAATTTCACACATATTATAAAATCAGAGTTATAAACATAGGTATATATGCTTATAACTAAAATGGATATAAATACCTTAAATAAGGAAGATAAGAAGGCTGACCTTGATAGATACACCCCCACCTCTCCCAAAAAGACGAAGCTTAATTTATTTGTTTTATATATATATATATATATATATATATATATATATATATATATATATATATATTTCTATTTAGTCCTTTAAAAATTATCATATAAGTTCGGTTGCTGATTAGCGGTTGCTTACTATTTCATAATGGAGAAGAAATTTTAAGAAATCCTGGGAGGTTAAATACATATGGAGGTTTAAGGGAAATCTACTAAAGAATCCAAATAAAACCACTTGATGATGCAAAGCACCAGCTTTTGAACCCAAATCTATTTGACATTTTCCATTCATAAACAATTTACGTAAATGCCTTCTCATTTTTGGGCATAATTTCCTATTTATTAATAAATTGAAAGAAAAAAAAAGGGTAATAGATATAGGAAGACATGTCATGGATGGAAGCTGTCTGTCCCTAGTGATGTGCAAAACAACCTCATTCAATCCTTCATTAAAGTCTACCAATTTCTAATTATTTTTATATAACAAAAAAGTAAATGTTAATATAATACAGCCATAAATAATTTAATTAAAATTCCAATGCTTTGCTATGAGTTTTTGAATTTGAAGAGACCACATTTTAAGTCAAATGTATGACAAATACACCTAATTAGAATTTTTTTTAAATTATATTTAAAGTTTAATTAAAAAAAAAAAAGAGTATGTAGGAATCGACTTGATGATTGAACTAATTCAAGTTAGGAGGTAAAATTGCTAATGAAAATTATATAATTGTTTTGAAGTGTAGGGGTTGCTTCTATGATTTGATAATTTAAAAAAAATTACAAAGACAAAATGGTGTAAATGTAATGAAAAAATAGTAACCAAATTAAAAAAGTTTGTCTATCATAGCTATAGTTCCCACCTGCTTCTGTGACACGCATTGACATACATGCTGCTGCTCAATACAAGATGCTTTTGCAAACTTTAAATTTATGTTTGTCATGAGGAGTTTATTGATACAGTTGCTTTAGTGAAAATTACATGCTCAGAAGTGGGGTTAACTTATGCCTCAACACTAAAAAATACATATAGCTTGGTTAATATTTGAGATGGAAGTGAAGTGAAGAATAATAATACTGGAAAATTTAATTTTAAATTAGATTGGTTATGATGGTTGGAAATTATTTGCTTTCTCATGATACAGAGGGTAACACAAAATATTAATTGGTATTTGTACAGTACAATAAAAATCTATTTGAAAAATAATAACTTCCCTCAAAGTATATCTCCTCATGTTAGACTGTCTTGAGGCACCTGTCAGCTTTTTCTTGAAGATCTCATACTTACCATTCTTTATCTTTGAACTTGGAACTGCCTTCCTAAGACTATGTTCATCACTCAAGGGCTGATAAACTAAGCAGATTTTCCGTGTGCTGGTATGACACACTATTTATTTTTTTTAACATTATATTTTCTATTTCTAAGTAAATATCTAACAATTAGAAGTGGGGGTTTACTGAAGGCTGAATAATCCGTTAAATATTTGAGCTACAAAAATGTATAAAAACAGCAATTGTAGAGCATCAATAGTTTACGAGACTGGTTCTATAACATTTCGATACTACTCATTCTACTACTAAGATATTTTGAATTTTGGAATCCCCTATTAAACACCCTCCCATTCTTAGCCTGATGTAAGACATTAATGATTATGAACTTAAGTGTTGCATGAAACATTAAATAGCAAGTGTAGTGTAGATCAAATAAACATTTTTGAGTTATGATTGTAAACTCTTAATTGATGACATCCCCACACAAGTATTAGCATGCATCTCACACAGTAAAATTTCAATGAAATAATATTTGTTTTTTAAGCTTTGAATAAGGTGGTTCATGATACAACAACGTATTTTTGATATGTCATGAGTAGGAGTGGGAGTTTACCGAAGGTAAAAAACTAAAAATATCTCGGTAAATTGTCGAAATAGAGAAAGTGTTTACACAACAATAGTTTTGGAAAAGTGAATTTGCAACAAGATTGGTTCTATACAATTTTTCGATCTGGTGTATAAAAGAGATATTTAAAATTTCCCCCACTAACCTTCCCCCACCCCCTCTCATTGGCTTAATTACAGCCATTAACAAACTCTTTAGTTTTGGTTAAAATGTCTGTATAATGATACTCAGAGAAGGTTTATCTTGGACCGTGTTGCAGCCACTGCTGAAACGCCCAAACCAACTTTGTGCAGTCCTTTCATTCAGGACCACTTTCCCTTCTCAAATTTTAGCAGATTTCCCTTAGGCGAAATCAGCTATTGAAGTTGTCCTCGTGTTATCCTCGATTTCCCATGTGTACCAAGTATTTCCATTTATCACAAAAAAATTCAATGAGAACAATATTTGGTATTTATTATTCAAATAATGTGCTTCATAACTTAACAGCTCATTGCTAATAAGATGATATGAGTAGGAGGGGGGGGGGGTACTGAATGCCGAAAACTCTAAAATGCAAATATCATGGTTAATAATCAAGATATGGAAAATACGTACATAACAACATTTATAGAACACTACACTAAGTAAGTCTGCAAGTGTAGATAAGGTGTTCTATAGTCTGTTCACTCGTTCTGTCACAGGGGCAGTTTTTGTCATTTAGTATTTTGAACCTATGTAAATAAGATTTAGTAGTTCCGTGTCCAGTGAGTACTTGTGTCGAGTAATAGTCAGTAGCAGTACAGGTGTTGAGGTATTCCTCAATATTTGGGATGAATGTTTTTAAATGCTTGCCTTTCTCTGTTTTGTCCCATCGCTCCTGCCACTGTTTTATTGTGTCCGTGCGCAACTTGTATTGTAGGCTTTGTTTTGTTATGTTGGAGTATGTTATGGGAATGTTTTGTCCTTGGATGTATTTTTTGCAATCTTGTCAACTAATTCGTTTTCGTAAAGTCCGGCATGTCCTTTGACCCAAGTCAAATATATTTTTGTGTTGTTGTTTTGAATGTCTATTATTAGTTGCCTACTTTGTTCTGTCAATGGGTCATGTATGTCAGTGTTCAATAGTTTTTGTATTGTTACCTTGCTGTCTGTGTTTATAGTTACTTCTGTAATTTGTTTATTATTTAGTTTTACGTATTCGAGTGCGTTCATTAATGCAAGCGCTTCAGCTTGGTTGTTTGTACATAAAGGTCCTAGTCGGTATTTAAGTACGTCAGTGAGTATATTCTTATGAAAGACAATAAAAGCGCATCCTACATATTTTTTGTCCTTACTTCCGTCTGTGTAGATTTGAAATTCTGTTGTGTGAGTTGGAGTCAGTTCTATGTGTGGGTGTATAGCAGGATGTGTCCATTTTGAGTAGTGTAGGGGTTTTTCAATGTCGGTTGAGTTAATGTTTTGTAAACGTGTGTTTTCATGTAGTAAAATAAATATTGTGTTGTTTTTTTGTTGATTTGCAAGTAATGAGATGGCTGTAATTTTCACCAAAACACAGGCAGCTTCATATGAAATTGTTCTAAAACCCTTTATTATCTTCAAAGCCATCAGTCTGTGAACTCTCTCCATTTTCCTTAAATTATATTGCCGCAGTAAACCTTCATGCCAGGCAGTGATGGAGTAAGTCATTGCAGGTTGTATTGCTGCAAAGTAAATCGTCTGTAACGTGTCTGTCTCTATTCCCCAAGTCTGTTTTGTTGCTATTGTAAGTAGATTTATATGTTTCAGTAGTTTGGTTTCAAAATGTTGAATGTGGGCGTTCAAGTTAATTTACTGTCAAAAATTATTCCCAAGTACTTAATTGTATTTGCTTTAGTAAGTTTTTGTCCTTGTAACCTGATGTCAAATGATAGAGTTGTCCTTGATTTGCTAAATACTGTGTAGGATGATTTGTCTGTATTGAATTATGATTGTCTATATTGGATTATGAGCCCATTGTTCAGTAACGTCTAGAATTGAGTTAATTATGGTCTGTGTCTGTCCAGGAATCTTTGATTTTACCAAAATTATAATATCATCTGCGAATGCATAGATAGCTGCGTGTTTCGTGTTAATTAAATTTAATAATTAGGTTCCATAAAAGTGGAGAACAACTTGAACCTTGAGGTGTTCCTATTGTTTGAGCTTTAGTGATCATTAGATTGGGTGTACTGAAAGAGGTTTGGCGATTAGTAAAATATGAGAAGATAAGTTTGTATAAATTTTTAGGACATTTCTTTATTAGGAGAGAGTTGAGGATAGAAGGCCACCACGCATTATCAAATGCACCCTTAATGTCTAGTGAAATGAGAACAACATGTTGTTTTTGAGTAAGTCCAGTTTTAATAAAATTAAGTGTTTGTTGTATTGCATCTGAAGAACTTTTTTGAGGAGTGAAGCCGAATTGATTTCTATGCAAAAGGTTGTTTGTGTATAGGTAGTGTGATAGACGTTGGTTAATGATTTTTTCGAGGATTTTTCCTCCAGTTGTGATTAAACTTATGGGTCGTACTGAAGAAAAGTCGTCTTTTTCTTTGCCTGGTTTAGGAACTTTGAGACTTTCCATTGTTGTGGGAAATAGCCTGAATCGAAACATCTTTTGTAAATATTTTGAGTAAGTATAGGAAAAAAAAAATAAACGTTATTGAAAATTTCAGCAGAAATGAAATCTATTCAAGGAGTTTTCTTATAGTATAGTGATTTAATTATTTTTTATATTTCTTGATTTGTAAGTGGTAAGTCGTTATTAGAGTATATATATATATATTTGTTACTAAATAAAAAATTGTTTGTATTATATTTGTATCAAACATTCCGCTAGGAGGGGGGAGGGAGGGACAAGACATATTTTACCGAGGGCCCTCAGAACTGCCAGTCCGGTGCTGATCTTAAGAATTAATTTTTAAAAAGTGGTTATAAATTTCGAAATAGAATATACTTTTTATTACCGTTCGCACCAATTCTCCTCTACCGTTCTTTACTGAATCCAAAATAAATACTTTTCTTAAAGAACCAGGGAAAGCCACATTTAACAAGATTCCTCATTTGAACCTAGCAGTTGAGCTGAGCACTTAACTTTAACCGGTTCTACCAAACCCAAAAAACGAACTCTCTCACTCCCTCTCCCTGACGTAATCGGCTCATCAATCTTTACGGACTGTCTAGAGTGGACGGAATTTGTATGTCTGTCTTTCTATAAAGCAATAGTGATGGTAGTCATGGTCGGATCAAGCTGAAATTGGGTATTCATTTTAAGTTTACCCTTTATTGTTACAGTACATTTTAGCAGATATCCATTAAGGAAAAACATCTATTGACGTCGTACTCATGACGCGATTTTCGAAATTTTGCTTCAAATGTCCATCGATCCAACCCAGTAGATGATGAAAATGAGGTCCGTTCAAAATGATATATATATATATATATATATATATATTTGTCTGTTACCGCTCTAAAGGTCGCAAGTTTTGTCTTATCGTCAACTTGATATATAATCGTTTTATATAAAAAGAAAGATCAAGCTTGTTAACGGCTGAAATCGGGCAAGGAGGAGGGGGGTGGGGTTTAGAGGTGGAGAATTTCGAAAATTCTTAATATCTCCATTATTATGCATCGGATCGAAAAATTGTATAGAACTAATCTTATTGCAAATATAATGTTCTATAAATGTTGTTATGTACATTTTGTTTACTATCTTGATTACTAACTGAGATATTTGCATTTTTTAGTTTTCGGTCTTTTGTAAACCTCTACTCCTACTCATCTCATATTAACAAATGTTATTATATTATGTTATGAAACACTTTAGTTGAAGCTTAAATACCAAATATTGTTCTCATTGGACTTTTACGTTTTGTGATATTTGCAAATACCTAACGCAAGTAAGAAATCTACTTAGTTAACGCAGCCCCTGCATGACGGACGTTTTAGTAAGCCATGATGACCGGAAGTGTATGAAACTAATGTCTGAGAACCATTGCTGTCAGAACAAAAAAATGTTTGTCAAAACACATATCCCGATGACCCAAAACTCAATATGCCATTGGGTTTTTAGCAGATTTCCCTTAAGGGAAATCAGCTATTGAGGTCGTACTCATGACGCGAGTTTCGAAAAATTTCTTCAAATGTCCATCGATCCTACCCAGGAGATGACGAAAATGAGGTCCGTTCAAAATTATATATATATATCTATATATATATATATATATATATATATATATATATATATATATATATATATATATATATATATATATATGTATATATATATATATATATATATATATAGATATATATATTTGTCTGTTAACGCTCTAGCGGTCGCAATTTTTGTTTGATCGTTACCAAACTCGGAATTTAATCGTTTTATGTAAAAAGGAAGATCAAGTTCGTTAACGGCTGAAATCGGACCAGTGGGAGGGGGGGTTTAGAGGGGGGGATTTTCGAAAATTCGAAATATCTCCGTTACCATACGTCGGATCAAAAATTTGTATAGAACCAATCTTATTGCTAATTAAATTTACTATAAATATTGTTCTATACATTTATTCGGTATCTTTAATATTAACCGAGATATTTGGATTTGTATTGTGAGTATGGTCAGCTATGTTCGGGGGTTTCCGCCGAGCGCTAGTGTGGCCGTTTCACTAACTATTCGTCCTCGTGAGAATAGGTTATTACTAGGCAGATTTCTCTATTGTAAAACTTCACGTGGGAAATCTGCTTAGTTTACGCAGCCCCTGCGTGACGGACTTTTTTTTTAGCAGATTTCCCTTAAGGGAAATCAGCTATTGAGGTTGTACTCATGACGGAATTTTCGACATTTTTCTTCAAATGTCCATCGATCCTACCTAGTAGATGACGAAAATGAGGTCCGTTCAAAACTGTATATATATATCTATATATATATATATATATATATATATATATATATATATATATATATATATATATATCTATCTATATATTTGTCTGTTACCGCTCTAGCGGTCGCAATTTTTGTTTGATCCTTACCAAACTTCATATTTAAGCGTTTTATGTAAAAAGAAAGATCAAGTTCGTTAACGGCTGAAATCGGACCAGTGGGAGGGGGGTTTAAAGGGGAGGATTTTCGAAAATTCGAAATATCTCCGTTACTATACGTCGGATCGAAAAATTATACAGAATCAATCTTATTACAAATTAAATTTACTATAAATATTGTTATATACATTTATTCTCTATCTTGAATATTAACCGAGATATTTGCATTTTTCAGTTTTCACCAAACCGCCACTTCTACTCATGTTACGTAAACAATACTCTGCTACATAATAAATCACATTATTGGAAGTTTAAATACCAAAAATTGTATTCAAGAGACCTTTATTATACGAGATACATGCAAATATTCCCTGATGAACCCCCCCCATCTTAAATGTTTGGCATACTATAATTTTATTGATTGAGATAACAATTATTCTGACTTATTATTAATTACAGTACTAGATATAGTAAATAGTTCTCAATAAAATTAATGTGTTATATTCTGATATATTTCAGTAATTGTTTTCTTTCCGGTGTGAGGCGGGACCCGTTTGTTTACTTTTCTAACCTAACACTTCCTGTCGGCAGTTTATTGAAATTGGATGAAACATTTCTTATTTCCGTTTGTATTTATTCACGGTGTTGTGTTAGCAGTATGTATATTTATCTATTACTAAACTTCACGAGGGAAATCTGCTTAGTTTACGCAGCCCCTGTGTGACGGACTTTTTTAGTTAAGTTTTCTTTATAATACATGTATTGCCTCTGTGTTTAAATTTATTTTACTTTGTACTTACCTTTACAGCTTTCTTGGAACTGCAAAGGATCGATGTAGTTTTGCAGAGTCTGGAAGAATGAACAGTAACCAATTTCTAATCACTCCTCTACTTTAAAAACGTTGTGAGTATTATAAATCATGGATAATATTTATCATTACGACGTTTTTATAAATTATTATTTATCTTGGGGGAGGGATATTAAGTGGAGTTCTGAGACACTAAAATTTTACCTTTTGTTTGTGTAATAGGATCATACCGGCCCAGTTGTCATTTTTACTTCAGATAAATACTAAGTAGTGCCATAGTATTTACCTACAACTAACTGCCTATCCATAACGCAAAAAAACATTGAAAGAATGTATTCAGCGAGTAATGCCAAATGTGATAAAGTATGATACATATTTCAGAAAAAAAAATAAAAGACAGGTGTTATTTATGCCCTCACAAAAATGATATAAAAAAATCCAAGTAAAAACTGCCAATTTGCTTGATTGATCACTAAAATGACAAATTTAAAGCTGAATGTCAATTTTTTTATTCAGCATTTCTGTGCAGCTTATTATCTTTATATATTAATTCTACTGTGTGGATGTCACTGAACTCCTCCTAAACGGCTGGACTGATTTGAATGAATTTTTTTGTATGGGCTCGGGTGATGCTCTGAATGGTTTAGATTCAGAAATCTGCTCGGCAGTGGGAGCGGGAGTGGGGGTTGTAAGGGAAGCTTAAAATTAAAAATAGCGATATTTCGTTTCCTATTGGTTTTTCGGTATATATGCACAGGATAAAAGATGTTTATTTTGAGTAACTTTTGTTATAGTTAAGAATAAACGAGATATACATTAAAAAATTAAAATGAGAGCGAAGAATTTTATTGGGCACTAACGAGTGAACCGAACTTATCAAAACTCTATATGTAAATTAGCATTAATTCTTCCATGATTATAAGCCACATTAAAGTTTTTAGGTTCAAACGGGAGTGAGGGTTATAAAATTTGGGATATTTCATTTTCTATTGGTTTTTAGGCACACGTGCACATAACAAAAGTTGATTTTTGTGCTATTAAAAGTAGCATTTGTTTTAAACATAATATTATTAAATTTAATATTCTAATCGCTTGAAATATAATGCAATACAACGTCTGTCGGGTACGCTAGTTATTATATATATTTTTAATATGAAGGTCTAACGTTGTAAAAATGTATTTCCTTGATAATATATTTTATTCATTAAATTAAAAAAAAATATACTCTAACTTTAAAAATAAGTTTAATTTTAATTATGATCTAAATAAATCATTTAATTTTTTATTAAAGACAAATGTAACCTAAATAAAACACACTTCTGTCCCTATAACATTCTTATACAATATCACATTTATTTCATAGGTTCTGCATACGTATATGGGGGAAGGACAGAATATGTTCAGAGGGGAAGCAGGGGGGCAGGGGATTGGTTAGATAGATATTGGTTTAATAATGGAATGGATGGAGGGGTGCGGTGTAGTAAAAAGAAGGACATCGATAAAAATATTAGGATAGCATGTTGTGAGTGGAGCTCCTACTGACAGGGGAAGCTCCCCAGGCATCTAGTCAATATCCATTGCTGTACCACGCTCCGCCGTCACACCACCCACCTGTCACAAATGGACTTAAGCCTCAAACTCCAGTACTTTTTTTAAGCAGGTTTCCCATAAGGGAAATCAGCTATTGAAGTTGTACTCAAGACGCGATTTTCAAAAATATTCTTCAAATGTCCTTCGATCCAGGATCCCCCCTTCAGGATGTCCTGGATCAAAAAAAGATCAAGTTTCGTTAATGGCTGAAGTCCCAGTGGGAGGGTTAGATTTGAATATCTCTGTCACTATTTTTCGGAACGAAAAATTGTAAAATACCAATCTTATTGCAAATTATATGTACTATAATTATTGTTATATACATTTTTCTCTAGCTTGAATATTAACCGAGATATTTTTGCATTTTTCAGTTTTAAGCCTTCAGCATACCGCCACTTCTACTTATGTTACATGAACACTATATAATAAACCACTTTATTCGAAGCTTAAATACGAAATATTGTTCTCAAGAAACATTTAATATACGAGATACATGCAAAAACGTTCTGGTGACCCCCCCCCCCGTCTTAAGTTCTTGGACTACTAATATTTGATTGAATGAGATAGCAATTATTCTGATTCATTAAAAATAACAGTATTAGATATATTAAATAGTTTTCAATAAAATTAATATGTTATACTCTGACATATTTCAGTAATTGTTTTTCTTTCCGGTGAGAGATTGGAAGACCTGTTTGTTTATATTTCAGATGCTTCCCCTCGGGAAATTATTAGAATTTACTGAAAGATTTCTTCAAACCGTTTGTATTTATTCACGGTGGTGTAGTGCTACCAGTATGTGCATTTTCTATTGTTAAACTTCTAGAGGGAAATCTGCTTAGTTAGTTAGTTGAAGGCCTTGCCGATCCCGAGCGAGACTAGGGATTCGTGATAATGGTTTTTACGTAGTGAGTGGTCAACTCGGCGTACAACCTCTGTTACCCAAGGAGGACCCGGAAATAGTTGTTCCCAGTAGACTGATGGGCCCCATTGTACTCGGAGGGTCTGTGGCCAGTTCCCGCTTTCAGCCTGTGAACTGGTTCTAAGAGAGTCATAACCGTTAGCCATCCCGAGGGCCGTCAGACGTATATTCTCCCACAGATGCATGAGTGCTGCAACACTAGCGCACTCTGGTGAGCGACCCGTGAACTAATGTTTTCCGTTGTACTTATTTTTACCTTCAGCTTGCTAACAGTAATAGTAGATGCCACGCCATAACTCGAGCGACCACCAACACCCTCCCCCCAAGAAGACTATAAATGGGAAAAAAATTACACATTGAGGATGCATTAATTTATATTATGCTAAGTACTAAATATTGTATTATTTGATATATTTCTGTAATTACTCCCAAGGAAATAAAAAAAAAAACGAAGTAAAAAAAAAAAAGTTATTCCAATTTCTTTCAAAAACAACCCCTTATCTCTCTCAACAATAGTACCTGAAAGAATTTTTTGAACTTCAGATTCAAACTCAACACACATGAAAGTATAAACATTAGGAACAATTTCTCATGGGAGAGGTTTTTTTTTTCTTTTTTTCGGAACAGTGTTTTAATTACGCTGAGAATTAACCCAAAACACCTTCAATAAATGTTAAAACTTAAAATTAAAAGTTATATATATATATATATATTCTTCATTTTTTATGACAAGGGTCACCAATAAAAAATATTTTTCTCGGTGCAAACTTTATTGAAACTCCCCTACATGTTTCGTGATTTACTTGCCACCTCTTCAGGGGCTATCTCTTTTTTTTAAAAATACAAAAATTAATAACATTAATTTAACAGATTCCTTAATTATAATCTTTTGCTAGATATTGTATTAATAGGTGCCTAATTATAGATTGCTAATACATTTCTTAAGTGCTCGTTTCCCTCTTACATTCGTTGCAACTGTGCTCACATGTATATATTATAAAATAAAAATGTATTTAAACATAATCATACGTGTAATATGGCATGTGGCAATGGAACATGTAATCAAATAAATAACTACTCATAGGGGAAAAAAAAGTTCGTCACGCAGGGGTTGCGTAAACTAAGCAGATTTACCGTGTGAAGTTTAACAATATATAAATCTACACACCGGTAACACAACACCAACTTGATTAAATACAAACGGTAATGAAAAATCTTTCAGTTAATTAAAATAAATTCCCAACTGAAACCGCTTCTGAATTGTGAGAATAATTTATATTTTAATATCTCTAATTTTAGTAGTCCAAGAACTAAAGAAGGGGGGGGGGAGCGGATGAACAGAACGTATTTGCATAAATCTCACAAAGTAACGAAGGTAAGATAAGGTTAGAAACGATAGGTTAGAAGAAGCTTTCACTTGAGCCAAGTAGTTACGGAAACGGCCGACCTAATCCGAACTATACCCGACCACAGACTTCATAAATGCAAATATCTGGGTTAATATTCAAGATAGAGAACAAATGTATATAACAATATGTATATTAAATTTAATTTTCAATAAGATTGATTCTATACAATTTTTCGATCCGATGGATAATAACGGTGATATTTTGAATTTTCAAAAATTCCCCCTCTAAACCCCCCCCTCCTTCTAATCCAATTTAAGCCATTAACGAACTTGATCTGTCTTTTTACATAAAACGGTTAAATATCGAGTTTCGTAACGATCAAACAAAAAATTGGGACCGCTAGAGCGTTAACAGACATATATATAATTTAGAATGGACCTCATTTTCGTCATCTCCTGGTTAGGATCGATGGGCATTTGAAATTTTTTTTCGAAAATCGCATTATGAGTACGACCTCATAGCTGATTTCCCTTAAGGGAAATCTGCTAAAAAGTATCAAGAGTAAAATCCTAATAACTGGTGTCATTTAAATGAAATGTCCTCAATTTTAAGGATGATTTTATGTATAGTCGGAATTTCAAAAGCGACTAGATTTTAGAGTTAGATTATTTCGATTGGAATGGAGCTCACCCTGAATAGGCGATGATATAATGATTTGGAAACACACGAGTTTTCCTTAACTCCTTCGGATATGACGCTCATTTAACCCTCCTCTGGCTGATCTGTTCTCATGCCCACGCTACGTTTTGTATATTTTAAAATCATTCATCTAACTCAAGAAAGCAGCCGTGCTCACCTTTACATAACTACGTTCTTCCTAAATCAAGTCACCCCTTTTCGATGTCTTCATCATTTTAATACATTTCAAGGGCGACTACGGCCATTTTGAATTCCTTAGTTTCCTACTATACATTTAGTCGTGATTGACGATATTGAGTCATCAGCTATATCCAAATGTTCTTCGAATCCAATAGATTTTTACAGCTATATTCAATTTCTTTTATTTAGTAAGTCTTTTTACCAAAACTCATATAATTCATAATATACAATACTTACATTTACATATTTATATAGCTATTAATTTCAATGTTATTCAATTTATTGTCACTTTAATAATTTATGTCTATTAAAAAAAATTGTCAATTATATATTCCAAGATTTGTTGCGGTTGTAATTAACATTATAAACAAAATTAATTTATTGAATATAATTACTGACATTATAGAAACCTAGTTAATCTCTTGTAATATTTGTTTTGAGTTATGTTTAGATCGTATGTATTATTTAAATTGTATATCTAATAGCATGTAAGGAAATTAATTTACTTAATACAAATAATTTAGTTATAGAAAACTGAAAATATTCGAAATATCCTTCTATATTTTTATAGCCTTTAATGGACGTAAATTTCAATATAATACATAAATGTCCTATATTCACAGCTAATGAGGTTTTACTGATGACGCGATTTTCGAAAAATGTCTTGAAATGTCTATTGATAGTAGATGACGAAAATGAGGTCCGTTCAAAATTATATATATATATATATATATATATATATATATATATATATATATATATATATATCATATACATATATATATATATCATATATATAATTGCTCTAGCGGTCGCAATTTTTGTTTGATCGTTACCAAACTCAATATTTAAAGGTTTTATGTAAAAAGACAGATCAAGTTCTTTATTGGCTGAAATGGGACCAGTGGGTGGGGGGGGGGGTTCAGAGGGGGGATTTTCGAAATATCTCCGTTACTATATCACAAATACAAATACAAAGAGTACGTTCGTCAATGGCTAAAATCCCGACCAGTGAGAGGGGGAGATTAGAGGGGAGGAATTTCGAAAATAATTAATATCGCCGTCATTATGCTTCTTATCTTATTGAAATAGCAATTTTCTATAAATATTGTTATGCATGTTTTTAGCAGATTTCCCTGAAGGGAAATCAGCTAATGAGGTTGTACTCATGACGCGATTTTCCAAATTTTTCTTCAAATGTCCATGGATCCTACCCAGGAGATGACGAAAATAAGGTCAGTTCAAAACTGTATTTCTATCTATCTATCTATCTATATATATATATATATATATATATATATATATATATATATATATATATATATATATATATATATATTTGTCTGTTACCGCTCTAGCGGTCCCAATTTTTGTCTTTTCGTTACCAAACTTGATATATAATCGTTTTATGTAAAAAGAAAGATCATGTTCGTTAATGGCTGAAATCGGACAAGGGGGAGGGGGGGGGGTTTAGAGGAGTGAAATTTCGAAAAATTTTAATATCTCCGTTATTATGCGTCGTATCGTAACAATGCATAGAACCAATCTTATTGCAAATGTAATGTTCTATAAATGTTGTTATGTACATTTTTTCACTATCTTGATTATTAACCGAGATATTTGTATTTTTTAGTTTTTGGCATTCAGTAAACCCCCACTCCTGCTCATGTCATGTAACGTATGTACATAAATACTGCAGAACATAAACATCTATGTGATCGAATTTTTTGAATATTTTTCAGGTTTTTGGAGGTCAAAATCTATTAGAAAATTGTTCAAAATTCTTTGCAATTTTTTAGTCGCAGGTCTGTGTCATCAGAGTTAGATTATAAGAGGTTAACACCTCCACTCAGAGTACTATGTTTTCTTATTTAAGAAAGTTTAAAACCATTTTTCCATATAAATCGTGACTGCCAAGAGATTGATATTCAATAATTAAGTAATTTTAAATAACTTCGGTATGGCGTCGTTGACTTCCAGGTGTTTGTCATGGTCATCGGTGTTTTTACGTTTTTGTGGGTTTAGACCGAGACTGTAATCCTTTAGTGCTGGTGCCATTTAGTGACAAAGTATTTTCGTAGAAGACATGGCTTGAAGAATTGAATGGTGGATTAGGAGTTCTTTTCCACCCCAAACTAAATCTTCCTTGGGACATTTTTGAAATTCTCGGGGAATTGTGTACTACTTGTATTTTACCCTTGGCGGAGAAATTTGGACCAAATTTCTGCGATGATACAATATTTTTGAAATGAAAGCAGAATTGCTGAAGCATCCACCATCTGTATTGATGAGATCAACAGGTTAAACCCCGTTGTTCATGAATAGGGCATAATGGTAAGCCATAATGAGAAAGAGATTTAGCCCTGATCCTGGGATTGTAGCAGCCTTCAGTATTCCGTCTCCTAACACTTAAAGAACATGCGCGAAAGCCATTACAGTAATCAACTGGACAATGTCTGAGTAATGATGGAAGGCTATACCTGACATGCCGCGTGAGGGTCCTCTATAACTGTATCATACTTCTTGGATAAGTTCTGCGAGGCTTGTGCACAGGTTACGATGATGCCGAAAACCACCCCTAACCGATTCCCCAGCTATCTCAGGCCGACTGATGTATCGTCTGCCATAGCTCGCAACGTTCATAAACGGTAAGCATTCAGAATAGTCCAGCATGATCCTGAGGAGAAGGTGTTATATTATTCATGTTTCACCGAATTTATCAGAAAATATCGTGTAGGAATAATTTTAGATCTCAACTAGCTTTCGACATGACTATTTCTTTTAAAAAAAGTCCGTCACGCGAGGCGGAATTTCACGAGAACCAAACAGTTACGAAAACGGCCGAATTAGCTTTTGGCGGGAAACTCACTTTCGTCCGTTACCCGCCCACATTTAATACAAATGCAAATATCTCGGTTAAAATTCAAGATAGAGAATAAATGCGATAGATGAGAAACAATATTTATAGTAAATTTAATGTACAATAAGATTGATTCTATAAAATTTTTCGATCCGACGTATAGTAACGGAGATATTTCGAAAATCCTCCCCTCTAAACCCCCCCCCTCCCACTGGTCCGATTTCAGCCATTAACGAACTTGATCTGTCTTTCTACATAAAACGGCTAAATATCAAGTTTGGTAACGATTAAACAATAATTGCGGCCGCTAGAGCGGTAACAGACAAATATATATATAGATATATACAGTGGAATCCCGATATTTTGTATCCCGATTATTCGTATTTCCGGATAATTCGTACAAACTTGCCGGTCCTTAGAGAAAATCCCGATATATGGTATAAATAACCCCTCGGTAATTCGTATCAATTTTATGTTCGAGGTCACCTAAAAACGTCTTATAATTCGTATTTCCAGTGCTAAACAACTCGTTAATTCGTACTGTTTGCAAGAGGGGGAGAGAGGCCAATGAGAGACCAGAGAGCAGAATGAGTGCGAGATAATTTTCCGAGGAAACCACGTAATTCCTACTGTTTTTACAGAGACAAAGGGGAGAGCGAGTGAGAGAGACAACTTTTCTATGAACTCTCGTATGAAATTCGAACTTTTTTCACTGAAAGGGAAAGGTTTAGGAATTTCATTGATCTTTTCTTACAAAGTTTTTTTCCTTTCTACAATTCAGTCTCGTTTCTGTTACCGTTGTGATAAGTTACCATGCCCCCGAAAAATGTTAGCCTCTCTATTAAAGAGAAACAACAAATTATAAACGCCGTCGCTAGTGGTTGTAAGCAAATTGATGTATCCAAACGTTTTAACGTCCCTCGTTCCACAATAACATCGATTCTAAAGAACAAAGATAAAATTACATCCCAGTCATCGGACAGCAAAATAAAACGCTTCAAGACTGGCGATTATCCACAACTTGAAGATAAGGTAAAACAATGGTTCGCGCAAGCAAGAAATTCAAATGTACCAGTTGGAGGAAATATTTTAAGGGAAAAAGCCCGAGTTTTTGCAGAAAAAATGGGTATTGAAGACTTTCGTGCAAGTGATGGATGGTTCGACAGATTTAAAAAACGACACAACATAAAATTTAAGAAGCTTAGTGGGGAGAGTGCAAGTGTGTCAGATAACGTTTGTTCAAAGTGGAAGGACGAATTGAAAAAAATAATCGAACCTTATGACAATAAAAACATATTCAATGCCGACGAAACGGGCCTGTTCTATAAATGTCTCCCTGATCGGTCTATGTGCTTCAAGGAAGAAAAATGCCATGGCGGAAAAAATAGTAAGGAACGTGTAACAATACTGTTGGCAGCCAATATGGATGGATCGGAGAAATTAAAACCACTCATGATAGGTAAGTCGGCCAAACCAAGATGTTTTAAAAACATAAAATCATTTCCAATGACCTATCGTGCAAATAAAAAATCATGGATGACGGGAGAGTTGTTTAACGAATGGATACAATTAATTAATGTAGATATGAAAAAAAAACAGCGAAAAATTTTGCTTTTCATCGATAATTGTTCGGCCCACAATTCAATCCCCTCTCTCAGCAATGTTAAAGTTGTGTTTTTACCCGCCAATACAACTTCTAAGTTGCAGCCTCTGGACCAGGGCATAATTAAAACTTTCAAAACGTTTTACCGCAAAGAAGTAGTGATGCAGCTTCTTGACAGAATCGAGGATGGACTGAATCATAAAATTACTTTATTTTCAGCTATGAACATAGCTGACAAGGCATGGCAAAACGTTAGCGAGACCACAATAAAAAACTGTTTTCGAGCCTGTGGTTTTAGCAAAGAGGAACTTCCGTTTACAGATGATGCAGAACAAGACGTTGAAAGTCTTTTAGAATGGGATCGCCTTTCACAAAATGAGGAAAATCACATAACATTCGAAGATTTCGTCCATTTTGACGACGGCCTGGCAGTAGCAGGAATGTTGACCGACGAAGAAATTTTAGCTCCACCTGAGGACGTTGACGGTGAAGAGGGAGAGGGAGATGAAGATGACGTACCAATAATTAATGCTAAGGATGCTAAACAATACGTCAACAATGTGCGCCATTTTTTGGCGAAATCAGATGTTGGTGATGAGGTATTTTTTGCTCTGAACACTCTTGACAGAGCAATTGACAATACACGAATGCAAGGGTTGTGCCAAAAAAAAATTACGGATTTTTTCTAGCAAAGATGTTTACTTGTTGACTATTTATATATATATCGTATGTATCATTTAGTAAAACTAATTTATTGCATAGTCTTGATTCTTACCAGACATGTATGGTTTTCTTAATAAACGCATGTTAACATTAAAATGTTTTTATTTTTTTTTTATTTTGTACTCCCGTTATTTGGTATTCCCGATAATTCGTACTAAATTGTCAGTCCCCTGATGATACGAATTATCGGGATTCTACTGTATACAGTTTTGAACGGACCTCATTTTCGTCATCTCCTAGGTAGGGTCGATGGACATTTGAAGAAACATTTCGAAAATCGCGTAATGAGTACAACCTCAATAGCTGATTTTCCTTAAGGGAAATCTGCTAAAAACACTTGATAAAAAAAATGATGTACAAAAGAGGTGTTCTGAGAAAGTTGCTGAGAAGTTTTTCAAAGGTGCTGATAATTCGTAAGGACTAAGTGTACCCAACTCAAAACTATTATGGTCAATTCCAGAATAAATTGGTGCTTGTATTATCTCAAGGATGCTCAATTAATTTATAAAAGAACACTTATGTAACTAGTTTTGATCAGAAGAAGATACTAAATAAGAGGCGAAGAAGGTCTTTAAAGGCGCCGACATTTGGAGTAACGGCGTCAAGAACATAGGACGGAAATTTAAATCCCAAGGAACCCTCTGCCTCATTAAAATGAGACGATCCCTCGTAGAATTTACGTCTCTCGCGGGAGTGAAAACACGCCAAAACGTCGAAACTAAAAGCTGAAGAAGGTAGTGGAGTGATAAAGTTGTGAAGGTCGTAAGGGGCTAGTTGTTCTCCTTTTTTCCTCGGGAGGGTTCTCTTTTTTCTCGAGGGCTGAGGCCGGCGGTATGGTAGGAGGTGCTGGTAGGCCAAGTGGTGGGGACTGGGTATCGGTCAGTCTACCGTCTGATAGTGAGTGCAGTGCATGTGTCATGGAGAGCCAGTCTCCTCCTTCGCCGGTCGAGCTGGACGCGACCCTCAAGTCATTTCTTGAGCAGCAGGCATCGCTCTTCCCTCTGATATCAGGTGAGCTGCTGCCTTATACCTGGTATATATCTCGTTTTGGTTTTTTCATAAAAACCTGGTCGTACGCCAGATTCGTATAACTTGGCAAATGACGTTAGAAGTAATGTGCTATCGTTGCATTGTATTCTGAACCGAATTTCGATCATCAAAAGCAGATTTCCATATCGCTATAAACCGGATTCTTGTCATGCAACAATTCCGAAATATTTTGTAAGAAACATTATTTCAGGTGAGCAAAATGTTCAGACTTTTAGCTTGTCAGTAACATTAGAAACAACGTACACAGAGACTTACGTGGTAAATACTTAATATTCGATCTCTGACTTCTCTCAGGCTCTGTTTCCACCAGTACTTACTCCTGCTGGCAGTTCCAGCTTCCACCAACCACCTGTACCTAACCCTGCTACTCCACCTTGTCCCGCCCGGTTGCCTAAAACATCCTGCCTGTTGATCTCTTTCTTCCGACCTTCCCTAATTTCTTATTGTATCATATCATGCTCGCCATGAAACTCCGTCGGTTCGGCGTAGCTTCCAACTTCAGATTTCCCGATCGGCGCTCTTCTATCCAGCTCAAGGAGGGGGCACGCTTAACTAGAACATAGAAATGAGTTTTTCTAGTAATGCACTTTAAACCGATTCATACTCATTTTGCATGTGAACTAGGAATCCATTAATTTTCTGAGTAACTTCAAATTTGAACTCAGTGGTCTACATCTTAATTATTTTAATCCTCTATAAGGTTTTCTAGTAAATAAGTGAGCTACGTCCAATATATGAATCGTCTCCTCTACCCTATTAATACTTTGCTCCACCTCTTTATTAGATAACATTTACTACCAAATGTTAATAATTAAGACGACTTTATAATTTCAACATAAATTATCATGGTTATTTGTAAGATATTTTATTATGAAATATAATTATTCAACAAGACCTATAAATAAGACGTAAATGTATATATACGTGCCACAGATATTTAATCTTTTTATATTCTTGTTAGTTCTTAATCCGAAGTTTCTATTTTATATTCAATAAAGTGTCTCCAGTGTAAAAGTAAGTTGTTGAGCTGAATGAGTGTTAAAGTTTTATGAACCATTTTTAAAGAGACAGAAATACCACAAGGTAGAAACTTCTACACTTCTTCAGTCCTGGATACTCACGAAGAGAACCGCCCATTAAAATCACCGCAGCTGACCCATACATTCCGCCACTAGAAGAACCACTGTTTAATGACACCAATTTCGGCTTGGAATATGTTGATGGTTGAGTCGGATATTTTGCTGTCGTTCGAGGGGCGTTGCACTCTGTTTAACGTTATTTCCTGCTCTCTTTGGCGTTTCTAGATTTTAATTTACTATTGAAGGAGGACTGTAAGAGTTCTAAAACTACTTTGTTATTATATATTTTTTTGAGAATTTGAGTGTGCGTGAGTCCACAAATATAAAAGATACATTTGCATAGAATGCTTTTTATCACTTGACCAAGCATTACAGGTCAATGTTCGTTTACAAGAAAGAAATGCTAACTGATGGGGGGATGGGGGGATTGTTAGACAGAATCGCCGCATCTATTTACGTTACAGATTTTATATAAAGAATTTCCTTTTCATATATTAATGCCTGTCTAAAAACAAAGTGCTACTTATTTTTTATCCAAGGAATAGAAACATTTTTCGACCCCTTCATTTTGAAACGTATTTTACTCACATAAGTCCAGCATTCCTATAACTGAATTTATTTTTAAATATTGAAGTATAGTAAATAGTAAATTCAAAAGGGAATTCGCTGAGACGCAGATTTGCTACGAGGCTAATACTAACCATTTCTTTTGCAAAAGTAATAAATAGAGTTTTTTGAGTAACATCACCACTTGTATGCTCGTTAAGATTTAACGTAACCTGGACTCTATGGCAATATCGTCATATTTCAGCCTTCTTTATCATGGATCGCATTCACGAATGAAATGAGTTCACAGATTTACTACGAAGTGACTCCATTGCCGGCACAACATCCGAATACAGATTGGAATGATAGCCGAGTCCGTTTTCCTATTGAACCCAAAAACCACCACAAGAAAATCAGTTTAACCTCACAAGAACACCTTGGAATTCAGTCTTAATTTAAAAAAAAAAAAAAAAAAATACTTTGGAAAATTCGTAAATCGGAATATCTTCCATCTGACTATTGGATGAACACAGACCGTGTTCATCCAATAGTCAGCTTTATAGGAAGGTAAACATTATGGACAAAGTCTTTAACCATTACGCTGGATCTGGTTCGATGGTTTTCATTCCTGGATTTTTTTTGATAGGGGAAAATAACTATGTCTCACTAAAAATGAAACATAAATATATATTATTTGGTGTGTCTAATGTTTGTGTAATTTTGTTTGTCTTGTGAAAAGTCTAGCTTGACCTTTTAGCAGATTTCCCTTAAGGGAAATCAGCTACTGAGGTCGTACTCATGCCGCGATTTTCAAAAGATTTCTTCAAATATCCATCGATCCTACCGAAGAGATGACGAAAATTAGGTCCGTTCAAAACTATATATATATATATATATATATATATATATATATATATATATATATATATATATATATTTGTCTGTTAACACTCCAGAGGTCGCAATTTTGAAAATTCGAAATATCTCCATTATTATACGTCGGATCGAAAAATTGTATAAAACCAATCTTATTCAAATTAAATTTACTATAAATATTGTTATATACATTTATTCTCTTTCTTGAATATTAACCGAGATATTTGCATTTTTATTAAGTGTAAACGACGAGCTGTGGTCGCTTCTATTCGTGCCCGACGAAAGCTAGTTCCGTAACTGTTCGGCACTCGTATGGAGATTCTCTATTGTATAACTTGATGTGGGAAATCTGCTTAGTTTACGCAGCTCCTGCGGACTTTTTTTGACTAGTTAAATTTAACAAATTAAGATAACACTAGCCAACACCACAAATTTGCTTACTTCAAGTATCGACCACACTAATGTTACTATTGCTACTGAAACATTCTGTTGTTTCAAAGATAGCAACTACATGTTTTTCAGAACCTTGGGGCAGGGCATTAGTCGTTGTTGCATTAGCATAGAGGGTTTTAATGAAGCATTGCTGTAACTTTTAGCCAACGAGACCAGCTGTCGACCTGCCAATCCTTGAGCTACTTTAAACGAATTCAATCCAAAATGGTTTCTCTCTCTCAATTAAATAATATAAAGTCTAACTATAAATACTCACAGTAGATGAACCGCCTCAAAAGGTCCTTGGAAGTAGTACTTAGCTTTTAAGAGAGGGAATTTCCACTTTATCGCTTTTGCATGTTAGAGTGCGATATTTAAATCCTGATAAACTACTGTAGCGGTTACTTTTTTAAAAAATAAAAAAAAAAACATATGATAGATAAAATTAACACCATTGCTTGAAAAAAACATATGATATAAAAAATTATCTTAGTGCTAGGTTACCATCAAAAAGTGCGTGTATCTCACAAGAGCCTAAACTAAGAAACATTTCAAAAAAGGAAGTCTTGTATGCCCACTTTGACCGTTAAATGTAATTTGTAGTGAAGATGAGTGGAACGCCTACAAGGATGCTTAGCCGCCTCTAGCACCAGTGAGTCACATATTATATTTACAAAAACTATCTCAGCCGGGTCGAGGTTGATAACCAACTATAGGTTATGGTGTTAGCATGTGTTTATTTCTTTTATTTTTTTCAAATATAAGTGTTACATAAAATTACTGGTTAAGTTCATGTCTTAATATAACAACTTAACACTACAAATTATATCATATCACAATTTGTTTTCTATTATTTATTTATTTACTTATTTGGAGCTTCGCAGCTGTGGCGATGTTGCTCGGGGGAAAAAAACTATAAAATTAAAAAAAACAACAAAAAAAAACCGAAACGAAACAAAATTATTTTTCTATTATTCCCTATGCTATTAGTGTGACGTGTCACGATATCACAGCTTCAAAGGGATATTTCAATTGTAGGAGTTAGGACTTCACTGCAAGCTGAAGATGACAAAACCGAATATTTCCGTTCATATATTCCCATTAGACCAATATTTACGCGTAGATTAAAAACGGTAAGAAGCAACTCAACCAACATAACTACAACAAGATATATTTTTTATTGGGCAATAACGGGGGACTTAACGATTTACGTTTCCCATACTCCAAGTACCCATTGTTGCCCATCATCAAACTTCATCCTTAGATCTACCTGAGGAAATGCGCTCAGACAATTCTGGTATTTATTAACACACCTCCTTTAATACGTTATTATTTACTGGACATACTACGTACCATTCTGAATATAAAGTTTAATTTTCCACGACATACAAATGAGTATTTAGCAGATTTCCCTTAAGGGAAATCAGCTATTGAGGTCGTACTCATGACGCGATTTTTGAAAAATTTCTTCAAATGTCCATCGATCCTACCCCGGAGATGACGAAAATGAGGTCCGTTCAAAACTATATATATTTGTCTGTTAACGCTTTAGCGGTCGCAATTTTTGT
The DNA here is from genome assembly GCA_019009955.1 of Riptortus pedestris. Lineage (NCBI taxonomy): Eukaryota > Metazoa > Arthropoda > Insecta > Hemiptera > Alydidae > Riptortus > Riptortus pedestris. The sequence continues at coordinate 86,087,655 of CM032230.1, read as the reverse complement.
TTGATCGTTACGAAACTCGATATTCAAGCGTTTTATGTAAAAAGACAGATCAAGTTAGTTAATGGCTGAAATCGGAGCAGAGGGAGGGGTTTAGAGGTGGGAATTTTCGAAAATTCAAAATATCTCCGTTATTATGCATCGGATCGAAAAAGTGTATAGAACCAATCTTATTGCAAATTAAATGTACTATAAATATTGTTATATACATGTATTCTCTATCTTTAATATTAGCCGAGATATTTGCATTTTTATGAAGTCTATAGGACATGTGGTGGAGGGGTATATTCGGATTAGTTCGGCCGTCTCCGTTAACTGTTAGGGTCAGGTGGAAGCTTCTTCTAACCTTACCTGTCGTTTCTAACTTTACCTTACCTTCCTTACTTTGTGAGATTTATGCAAATGCGTTCTGTTCATCCGCCTTCTTTAGTTCTTGGACTACTAAAATTTGAGTTATTAAAATATAAATTATTCTTACAATTCAGAAGCCGTTTCAGTTGGGAATTTATTTTAATTAACTGAAAGATTTCTCATTACCGTTTGTATTTAATCACGGTGGTGTTGTGTTACCAGTATGCAGATTTCTCTATTGTAAAACTTCACATGGGAAATCTGCTTAGTTTACGCAGCCCCTGCGTGACGGACGTTTATATATGTATGTATATAAATACACACACACACACACAGAATTTGTAGTGCCCATGCCATTTCAACTAGAAGCTGAGAGAACATTGGAACTCACATGCAGGAAACACATAAAACACAAAATGCTCCATTGGTAGCGTAAATGGTGCCACAACCTCACAGTTTGAAAGACGTGGTAGATCCTAAAATTGTAGAACTTGTTATGCACAAAATATTTCAATTAGAAATTGAGATCAAACAGTCGCGCACACAAAAACGCACTCTTACAAATATATCCCAAAACACTACATTAGTAGCCTAAAGGTTGACACAACCTCGAGAGTTGGAGTACTAGTAGTACCCATAGAAATTGCTACTAGAAAATGAGAATACACACACCACATTTGCACACACAGATAGAAGCACACACGTGCAAAAAAAAGATGAGCATACATTGTCTGTGTGCATAAAGATATTCAAATACTGGATAAATGTTAAAGGTCAGCTTGCTTTGCCTTATTTGATTACCGTTGCAGCCGCAGGTACCTCAACAAACCTGTCCGAACTATTAAATATGTCTGCCAGTATGAATCATTTAGTCAAACAGCGTACTCAAATATCCCTTGCTCTTACTCCATGTCATGTATCATTAATTGGAATTGATAAACCAACCAAGAAAAGGTTAACAACTTTCTTATGTATACTCTGAGTTATAAGATATTTTCTCAAACTAATTCTTTTAATTTTGTAGATGCATTATCTAAAGCTTAGCCCCACCAAAAACTGATAAATTATATTACATTCCATTTGTACTGTGATCCTTACATTTATTTGACCTATATTTTTGTTTTTGAATCATTTAGTATTCGATAGTCTTGTCTATGAACCAATCAAAAATTGCACATTTGGAACAGTTTTTTCACATGATGAAGTGGTTTTCCTATCTTCGTGGGTAGTGTACTTTGTCTTCTGATTTTGGGCTCAAGTTTTGTTGTGAGATGTGTGTGTGTTGAGATGTTAGTCCGTAAGGAACTTTAAAAAGAGAACTCATCTTCAATTCGTGGGACATTGAAAAAAAAGGATCATTATTTATTCATTTTTGAGCTCAACAGATTAGGTAATTTACTCAATAATATTAAAAATGGAAAATAAAATAAATCCGAATAGAGAATTAGCAATGCTGATCTACGTACAAAAGAAATAGAAACGTATTAAAAAAAAAGGTAAGAAACTCATCGCCAGTCACCGAGAAACTGTTAAGAAATATGAAATACTCGTTTTAAAAAAAAAAGTGAAATTCCCCTGTATTTTTCTCTTTTAATAGTAAAAAATATTAGTCTCTACATAAGGTGAGCTGGCTTGGATAAAATGTAACTTACTAAATAAACATTGCTCTTTATGGGCCATAAAATGTGATGTGTTGTTCTTCTTTAGTGCTCTTTTATAGTTTCTGGAATCTAGTGATTCTAAAAAAATAGTTATGGTTGAGGCTCTAAATTTTTGCAGAAAGAAAAAAAAATGCTTTCTAAGTCTCTCTAATTAAATTCGGAATCCTTCATTATAGAAAGTCTTTAGTATTTTCGTTTAATATATTTTTCTCACTTATGACGTATTTTTTATTTATAAATATATTCTTACTGATAACACCAAATGTTTTACACAGTAGGCCAAGAAATAAAACAAGTTTAGATAAAAACAAATTACTCACGAAGAGAACACAAGAAAACGGATAGAAGTCCAACCTGGCATACCGGTAACCGCAGAGCTAACTACCTAAATTTAGTGTGACTGCAAACATACCACTCCTGTCTTGGATGTCCAACAAACTGCCACAGATTCATCCCTGCACCCAAATTGATGGGACAATGACTTATGACCATTTGGATCTCACTTGTGTTATTCCTTCTGCCCAATAAATTCATTACTCTTTCAAGTTTCCTATTTTTGGAATTCCTAAATAGAATTATTTTTATTAATAATAAACATAAAACGACTAAATATCCAGTTTGGTAACGATTACACAAAAATTGCGGTCGCTAGAGCGGCAACAGACAAATATATATATATATATATATATATATATATATATATATATATATATATATATATTTGTCTGTTGCCGCTCTAGCGACCGCAATTTTTGTGTAATCGTTACCAAACTGGATATTTAGTCGTTCTATGTTTATAATTAAGTATTGGATATTATTGTATGTTCAGTTCTTTTGGAGGATTCAAAAGAAATTCATCCATGATTATACTGATGTAGAAGAAGGAGAAGAAAAAACATATATTTCAAAAGAGGACAGTTCCATACAGTTTTTAGCCAGGTTGTTCCATTAACATGTTGGATTTATATGTTTGTTTTTTTTAAAGCCGTGCGTCTAACTGCCTTTGCATGGACCTCACATTTTTTTGGACCTTCTGTTGTCCCATAAATTATATTTTCGTCCATCTTTGGTTGATGCATTCTTATGTCGAATCCCAGCCGTCATAGTCCCTGCCCACAGATCCATTATGCTATCCATTCATACATATGTATAACATAGAGATCTATATTTGGGGCTCTGGTTAGCCGTGTGAGTTAAAGCGTTGACCTTAATCTCACATGGTAAACCTAGAGTGGCGAGTTCGATTCTTGCCTGGGCAAAGGAATGCATTTAGTGATGGAATTCCCACCCTGGCTAGAAAATGGTGGTAAACTGTAGATTACAATTAGCCTTAGTTGCAAATAGTGGACGTTAATAAATCATTTAATTTTATTTATACTTGGCAAAGCCCCATGTTGTTCTTCTTCTTTAACACCTCCAACATTTTCCTCTCGAGTCAGAAAGTTTTTCATGTTTTCTTTAATTAATGTTCACATGTCGTCTGATCAATGTTTTACAAATTACTAGCTTTTTCAGCGAATTATTAACTTAAACAAAAATATATATAATAATTTATTTTTGTTTCCATTTAATAACTGTTTTCTAGGATTTCACATCTAGTTTTTTAAGTACTAGGAGATTTGATCTTTTAGGATGAGCAGGTAGAATTATATCAGGTATCTCTACTAGAAGCTAGTAATAAATTTCTTGGACCAGCCGTCTGGAGTACAACCTAGCAAGTTGTCCAACCTGGTTGGACCACTTCAACATATTAACATAACTTGTAAACCCTCAAATCTGTGCAAATTACCTACTAAAGTCACTTAGATCTCGGGACATTTAAAATAACATTGGTCTATTCTTTGTGATGACATACTTCTCCTTTATGCAACTGAGGCTAATTGCTAACGATGATTATTTTTTCTTTCTGTGTGTTATCAACATTTCCTTGTCATGAGTACTATTAGAATTTTTAGAACTAATTATATGTACATTATTTCCTTCATTCCCGACATTGAGGAATAAGCACGATATCCTATAGATAAAAATCCTTGATTTGTCTCATATTCCATTTAGATTTGGCAGGTATACGTTTTCAGCTCATTATAAGAACAATGATGTTAAAATGGAAATTTTTGTCTGATTGCCCAACCGTTACTTATTTTAAGGCATCCGGTTGCATTTCCATAAATTGATATATTAGTGATAATCAACTACCCCAAGATTATTACTTAGGGTATTAGGGAGTTCGATTTTACTACTATAAGTAAGGGTTTGCTTCCAAATTAAGTATAAATTCATCAATACCATTAAAATGTCGCAGCAGGATTCACCTATAAATCAACAAATATCGAGAATGACCAAAATATAAATATTCCGGAGCCATAGTGTGTTTTTGATAAACGTTGAATATTTCAAAACAGCACAAAAACTGATGTAGTGATATAAATATATTAAAACAATGTTGTTAATATTAAAATGAGAAACATCATGTATACTACTTTCTTGTCCAGGCATTGTCTAATAAATACATTTGCTTAACCATGCTCTTGCTGTATTCTGTTACTAACTTTAAGATTTAAGGGTTCAGGCTATATAAAAATTTCTGCCGCTACCCTTTTTAGAAACTCTTGCTAAATGCAAGAAGTCTAAAGAATAAAGAAGAATTTGCCGAGGATACTTAGCAATACATAATGCGGAGCTGACAGATTTATTTTATGCTCACATCCTATCCTCCCATTACCAGGCCATAATTGTATGCTTATTCTTAACCAGTCGGGCTTATTGAAGCTCCATGACACAATCACTTCTCGGGTATTTGAATTACTAAATGGGGGCTTAGGTCAGCCACTGTAGACAGCTTATGTGATTTAAGCAATGAAAAACCACCATTCGCGTGTTAGCGTATTTAAATTTCTAACTACTGCTAAACGATTATGTTAATGCTATTTGTTTACGTCCTCTTTGTGCTACTGAGGCTATTTGGGTTGGGGGTTACGACCACCCACCTTTTTCTTGTCAGGATGGTACTAAGGTGTTATTTAACGAGTTCGAAAGCGAATAAATTCATATTACCCAGATGAGAATCGAATTCACAGCTCTTGGTTTACTAAGTTTATTAAGACCAACAATTATGCCAAATTAGACCAATAAATTATGTAAGCAAGGATAAACAAATATATCATAGTCAGCTAAACCCCTCTATGGAAAATCTATCAAATAATTTTTTGGGGGTACTTTAAGAAAAAAAAATCAGAGATTTAGAGGTTTGTAGGGTAATTGAGTTTGTAATAAAAAGCTCGTCTTGAGATAATAAATTATGAGGAATGTTTCGGTTTTCCTTGAAATTTCAAGTAAGGGGTCTATACTTCTTGAAATTTCAATTATGAACCTGAACTGCTGCCATGGCCATTTTAGGCCGTTCCTGGCGGTTCCCACCCTGGTTTCGCCAAATATATTTAGGATTGATAAATGTGAGAGGTGGTACCATTCCATGTCCAACAAAAAAATCGAAGAGTGACGGGAAGTATGTTTTTTGTCGGGAATTCAATGATAAAATCATTGAGAAAGTATACCGGTTTTTTTTTTGCTTGTTAAAATCATGGGAACGGGTATTAATTTGTTTCCTACGGGCTACGATGCAGTTTTAATTTATTTATTAACATTTCAAGGACATTAACCTAAAAATGTCCGAATATCTCAGTATATCAATGGCATTAGGTGGAAGATAATTTTGAAATTATGAATTACTCCTCATTGCATGCACGTTTGATAACTGTGAAAGTTACTTTAAAAAAAAACAACATAATTGTATTACCTAGTAATTTATTATATGAGGATGCTGTAAAATCAGGCATTTACTGTAGCGATGGGAATGACTTTTCTACTGAGGTAACGTTTTAGAAGGGTTGAGGTATTTCATGTTCCAAGGGAAACGGATAATTTCCCTTTGCTAAGTAGGCTATGTTATTCATGAACGTCCAAATATACTACTAAGGTTAATTAGGATGGGTTATCTACAGGTTACCATCCTTTTCTAGACAGAGAGGGATTAAGTATTCTATTTAATGGCCATTTTTTGAGGTACTGGATGGTGAAGGAATCTGGTACCTCGGGTAAGAAAACAACGGCCTCCTTCCTTCACAGTTATTTTAAAATAACACACTGTCCATTCACAGTTATTTTTGCTTTCTTACCTGAGATTTATTTAATGAGGTCGCCATTAAATAAATTCCTATTGCCCAGGTGAGAATCGGATTCTGGACTCTCGGCTTAACAAACGAAGATGAAGAGCCATGCCAGACGCTAACCAGAGTCTCCTCTTATGTACGTGATATGATGATAGATTTAGAATGCATGTGAAAAAATGAAGTATTTGTTTTTATTTATTTATTAAGGAGCACTCGTTGCGAGGCGATATTGCTCATCAAAAAACAATGAATATAAACCAAATAAAAAATGAAAACAGTAACAGAAAAAATTAAACAATACAATTAGAACAGATCAACTAAGAACGCAACCAAAAAACAAAACGCAACCAAATGAAAAAAACGCAACCAAATAACAAATCGCATCCAAATAACAAAACGAAACCAAATAAGAAATCGCATCCAAATAACAAAACGCAACCAAATAAAAAAACGCAACCAAAGAGACTAAAAAAACGAATCGACAAAATAAAAAAAAATTAAACGAAAACGAAACATTAAATTCAAAAACAAAAAAAAAGGCCTTCTAAAAAAACTAGTTATAAAATATAATGGGCGTCTAAATGGAGTTAAATATTTAAAATAATTGAGGTTGAGATAAAATATTTATTTTGGCATCCAATGTTGTAAAAATAAAAATGTAAAACTTAAATTAAAAATATATCGGATTTTTGAATAGATGTGTTTAGTCTTTAAATGTTAGAGAATAGTATCTATGTATGGACTCCCCTTTGTCAGTAGTTTGTGTAAATTATGTGGTATCTGTAAGTAATTGCGTTGCCTGCAGTCAGTCAGTATATGTATGTTTAATTGTCAGAGCTACATTGCAACATCTACAAAACGGTTTGTCTTGTTTGTTTATCAAGTATGAGTGTGTTAGTTGAGCGTGTCCAATTCGTAACCGTGTAAGTGTTACTTCATCTCTTCTTTTTTGAAAGTCGTAAGGCCACAGCTTGAAGTATTTATGGCTTATATAAAAACATAATATATACAAACATGATGGTACTATTAAACTTAAAATTTGCACATAAATTACGCTGTTCACCCTGTCCTGCAAAAACTCAATATTCCTCTTTAGTACTTTTTGGTTTTATTACGTAAGTGCAAACACTTCTAGTACTTATCAATGAACTGTTAATATATAATAACAGTTTTGAATTTCAACATTTTATTATTATGATCTTGGAAAAAAATATTTAAAATATGAAACGTTTTCTGGTAAGTTAGACCTTCTCGGTAATGAACTTGGGAGTTCACTAAAGATCTTACTCTTCCTTAGAAGCGAATTCCATTTGAATTCTATTCAAAATGAAAGAAGTATATACGAAGCGTCCTTCACAGGATCCAGGAGTTAAAAACCGGCTAGGAGATTGAAAATGCCAGATATCAATCAAAATACCTTGGGATAAGCTATGACGCAACCTCCTAAATTTCTTACAGCCATATACAGACTAGGTATCATTCTTGGCTCAAGTGAATATTTTACAGCCAGTGATGTGGTGAAGCTTAGTTTTTCTTATCTGTGAGGGTAATACAGTGTGACTTCCAACACTATAGTTCTGCTGCTAGCTTTTACGTGCTACGACAAGCATTTTGCCTGACTTTTTAGCAGATTTGTTTGAAGGGAAATCACCTACTGAAGTTGTACTCATAACGTGATTTTCAAATGTTCATTGATACTTCCTATTAGTTGATGAAAATGAAATATGTTCCAAAGTGTGTGTGTGTGTGTGTGTGTTTGTGAGCGCGTGCGTGTGTGTGTGTGTGTGTGTGTGTGTGTGTGTGTGTGTATGTATGTATGTGTGTATATATATATATATATATATATATATATATATAAATTTGCCGAAGAACCGTTTTACTACCTGAACTATTTAACAAGGAAATACTGTTAAATTAATTATTTATTTCACCTACTTACAGACTGCAGACAAATAATCGACAAGAACTTACCCACCAACCTATCAGAACTACTACACGACAACAGCCCATACATCACGACAATCATGAAACACCTCCAAGAGACACATCTTTTCAACTATATTTAAAACTTTTATCAAACCTTAACTTAAAGAATTCGAATCTGTTACCATTAATATACACTGGAGAAAATATAACCGTGCAGACCTAGGACTAGATATTTTAACATATTTTTCTTTTATTTTAAGGTAGCTATACCAACTCTTAGTTTTATAATATGATTACTGTGAATCGCTAAAATTGCGAAACACTTAAATAAATAAATAAATAAATAAATTATTTATTCATCATTGAAACCAAAATTTGTTTTTCTTTTTCTTTCTGTTGTAAATGATTTTATTTTGCAAATATTTTATTTTATTGACAGTTAAAAAAAAATGTTATGTATCAAGCACACGTTATGTACAAATTATTGTACGGGACGGGTGGCAAATAAACACCCTTCCTGTACGGTTACTTCTTGATATATACATATATATATATATGTATTATACATTTAGATATTAGAATAAAAATAGATATAAGTAATGTGGAATATTTAAAAAAGCCAATAAGCTTGAAAAATTGTATTTACTTCTATTGTAAATTATTATTTGTTAATATTTTAGATAATAAAATTCTTTTAACTCTTAAAAAAAAAAAAACTCTTTTTAACATATATATATATATATATATATATATATATATATATATATATATATATTTACTTGCCTGTTACCGCTCTAGAGGTCGTACCTTTTTAGTTACCGAAGTCGTAGGTTAGTTCGTTACTAAACTCGATATATAAGCCAATTTGAGGTGCTGGATGGTGAAGGAATTATTATCTCATGTAAGAAAAGGAAGGTCTCGTTCCTTCACTGTGGTTTATTCTATGCGACAGAGCGCTTTCAGAGAATACTCTCCATCATCAGTGCCATCTTCACAGAGATATTACTGGAACCAAGTATTCCCTGTGACTCTCACAGAGAATGATGAAAGCGCATAAAATATACAACTGTGAAGGGACGAGGCCTTTCTTTTCTTACCTGACATATATAAGCGTTTGTGCAACTAAAAATCGAGGGAATCGGATTGGAGGCAGCGGGATTTAGTGGGGGAGGATTCGAAAATTAAAATATCTCCATTAGTATAGTTGGATACACAAATCAAATGTAACTAACCTTGTTGTAAGAGTATACTTGTTACAAGTTTTAATTTTCTTAAATGCTGTTTTATAGACCATTTTCTTTCACTTATATATTAATAGACCTTTTTTTGCATTTTTTAAAATTATCAGCCATCAGTAAACCTCCACTTTTTGTCATCGCGCTTTATCAATAACCGAATATATCATGAAACGTCTTATTCAAAGCAAAACGCCCAATAGTGTTTTCAACTGATTTTTACTAGGAGGATATATATACATATATATATATATACGTTGTCTGGTTACGTGATAAATAAAGATTTTATTGACCGCCCTTTTCTACTTATTGGATTTTTATTCGGAAATAGAGAATATATGGTGAGATGAGATCGATAGTGTCTCATGCCAGCACTTGAGAAATTTGTTCAGTTTTGGCAGCGCCTGCGTGACGGAGTTTTATTTTCTTCAGAAAACATCGACTAATTGTAATACTTTATTAGGCTGTTAATCATGCCCTTGTTGTGTGGAGTAATTATATTATAACGTAGTTATTTACAGTAGCACTTGGAAAAAAAAATGCTTTAGGTGTTGCTTTATGGACATTTCCACGCTTCTGACTTAGGATTTAATGCAATCTAGATAAAAAAAAAATAAATAAATAAAAAATCTTGGCCTCAACAGCACAACAAAGCTAAGCCCTGACATACGGCTTTGACGGTGAGGCAAATTGCCCAGCTTGACGTATTCCCTGCCATATTGGGATACCATAAGAAATCGAAGATACTTCTTTGCTCAAGTAGCTATTCAATTGCTATCTCACGTTCCAGTGAAATAAATTAAATCAATGCATACTACAATTAAGTTATTTGATTAGAAATAACGGGACAAAAATAATTACCCCACTAAAAAAGAAATATGTGAATTGCAAAAGGAAAGAGGAATTTGCAATAATATTAAAGAAAAAAGTAGTACGTTGTAGATTTAATTGATTTTGAAGTAAGAAAGAGTTGTATATATATTTTGAAATATTTACAATAACAGAACTTTAAATCAATGCATACTTAATGCGCTTGGTTTATGAAACATTTGTTCATTCATTGTTCCCCACTCTCAGCTAAATGACAAGGATATATCCCAAATACTCTACTGCAATCTTAGACTCCTGGCAGATTGGAAAACATTTCTTCTAAAATAAAAAATTATTTACTGACTGTCATTCCACTCTCAAAATCATTAATATACAGATTACATACTTGGTAGGAGTATCCTACTTTTAGGTGTTGTTGGAAATGTTTGCCCCTTTTCAAATGATGGACTCGGGGTGTCATATTTGGAGTTTGAGTTGGAGAAAAGAGTTTTTCTTAGAGTATTATACTAGATATTTTGTATACCTGCTAAACCCGACAACCGGAAGGTCCAAAAAACATATTCTCTCCCCCCCAGAAAAAAAACAACTAAATTTTTAGTTACTTATAGAACACGTCCTACAAAACAATAAAATTAAAGTAGTAGGAGTACCCTACTTCAAAGTGTTAATTGGTAATTATTTTCTCTCTTCAACCGAAGTGGACACTAAATGGATTGGATTAGATATCAAGTAACAATAATTAATGTAATCGTAAAACATTATTAATCATGTCTCGTTAACAAATGTGAGGTTTAGTTTTCCGCGAACCAAGTAAATGTGGAGTATGGTAAAGGGAAATCTCTTTGGAGCAATAGGTTTACCTCTCAATTATAAATTTTTTTGTTTTCGAGTTTTCACTCACTTGAGTGTGTATTAGGGAGTTACAGAGTTTTATGTAAATAGTCACCTGGACCAACTTATATTTTATCAAAACCTTAATAATTTTAAATTTCTTTTATTCATTTTATTTACCAATTTAATTTTAATTATCGATTTACTTATTTGTTTATTGAATATTCAAATATTTTATTAATGATTTCCCTATTGCCCAATATCATTAGTTTCGATTTTCAGTTTTGTACCTAGTTTTGAATTTTGTTTTTATTTGTTCCCTCGTTCATTTATTTTGTTCTTTGTTGTGTTCCATTTTTATTTTTTGATTTCCATTCTTTTTTTTTTTTGGTTTTTTGAATTCCATCTCCGTTTTGTGTTGCCTTTCAATTTCTTTCTCATTTCTGTTTTGATTTCATCTCGTTTTGATCTGTTTTTCGCATTTTCTCTCTGTTTCGTGATCCTTTTATGTTTTGTGTTCCTTTTGTGTTCCTTTTGCGTTCTATGTTACTTTTATGTTTTGTGTTCTATGTTACTTTTATGTTTTGTGTTCTATGTTACTTTTATGTTTTGTGTTCTAATTTACTTTTATGTTTTCTGTTCTATGTTACTTTTATGTTTTGTGTTCTATGTTACTTTTATGTTTTGTGTTCTATGTTACTTTTATGTTTTGTGTTCTATGTTACTTTTATGTTTTGTGTTCTATGTTACTTTTATGTTTTGTGTTCTATGTTACTTTTATGTTTTGTGTTCTATGTTACTTTTATGTTTTAAGTTCTATGTTCCTTTTATGTTTTGTGTTCTATGTTACTTTTATGTTTTGTGATCTATGTTACTTTTATGTTTTGTGTTTTATGTTCCTTTTATGTTTTGTGTTCCTTTTGAGTTCTATGTTCCTTTTATGTTTTGTGTTCTATGTTTTGTTTAATTTTGTTATTTTTTTTTGTATTGTTTTGTTTTATTTGAGTTTTGTTTTGTTTTTTAAGCTTTATTTTAGAGCAACATCGCCAAAGCTGCGAAGCTCAAATAAATTAATATACTGAACAATAAAACAAATATATATTTCACTACCTGAAATCGTTCAAAAATTAATGAAGTGGTCACTTATTCAACTGTTGCGATCCCCACAGGCGAACTCGGGATGAATTCTAGGCACATCCTCTTATATTACATATTAAGGAGTTAAAGTTATAATTATTTCCTATGAGATACCCCATCAAAGTTTTGGGGATCGGTTAGTATAGCCGATGGAACGGGGAACGAAAAAGCCTTCAGGCCTTTTATTAAAACGATAATAATTCTGGCTGGGTCTAATGATAATGGTAAGCAGTAAGACAAGACATCCCTCGAAGCGAACAGGTTGTTATCAACCACACGTATATAATTATCTAATTCACATCAAATGAGCTTCTTCTAGGTGCCAGAAAAAATAAATAAAAATGTGAGATAGGCATATTTCAAACCAAAATTTTTAATGCCTGGGGTTCCGTAATATAGAGATTGCGTTACTGTTCGGTAGATGAGAAGCTCTACATCGACATAAATATTTTGTGGAACAAACCCCAACCGAACCGTAAAAAAAAAACGATGTTGACTCCATACGACTTCTTTGCACTGCTAATGAATAAACGTACGAAGCTAATACTTTAAGAAAAGAAAGAAACACACTCAAACACACGGGCGCATAATCCCTAATAAATTTCTTTGTAGCCATTAGTAATTTCGTTATTAGCATTCGTTTTTAACTACTTTCTGTTCATTTGGGTTCTGTATGAAGTGATTATTGCTGTTGCTGTTTTATGAGTCATTGGGTGGTGTTCTGATTAAAACCAGTCCCAATCAGCATTATATAAAGTGAATACCAATTTTCGAAACAACAACCTTTTTTTCAATCTGTTTTCGGCTTGAGATTGAGGTTGTTTCTTTTTATATTTATACAGTCCCTGGAGGGAAGTTCTTCGAATTAATTGAATCAATATTTGTTCCTGTGCCCACCAATTAGTGCACCAGACTCGATTTTTTTTTATTCATTTGAGGTTATATTAATGAAACACTTATTAATTACAAAGCGAATTATCAATTCTCAACACCGAGGTGGTCGAAATTCATAGTTCTGATGATAACAAATGCATTAACGACTCTAAGAATCTAAATAAAATATTTTATTATATTTATTGTATGAATGTCGCCTACAACTCTTTGTAACAGGTGAATTCCCAAAACTGCTAATTTGAGATGACTTCATTTCGGCACGTTGAACTGATAATAGGGCATCACTCAATTCCTTGGACACCGAAGGACCAGAGCATCCGCTATCTCGGAGTACATTTGGACACACGACTTACATGGCGGCATCATATCAACATTAAACTGCAACAAGCACAAACACGACTTACACAAATATACCCTTTAATGAACAAAAATACACCACTGAAACTGACCTGCGCAACACTACTTTACAATACACTTATACTCCCTATATTAACATACGCATGCCCAGTCTGGCTGGGCATCAGCAACACACACAAAAGGAGACTACAGCCCTTCCAGAGCAAAGTACTTCGAATAGCGGCGAATGCTCCTTGGTTTGTTAGGAACAGCCAAATCCACAGGGAATTGGAGGTTGCTCCTATTTCAGTACATCTTCAACAACTTGTAAGGAAGTATCATGCCAGCCTCCCAATGTCAAGTGGAGCAACTCATTATAATTTAGGTGCTATGACTGAAGGGCGACTACGTCCTAAATTGTACCAAAATCTTTTAATTTTGTAACAAATCTTGTATAATAACATCCATTTGTGTATAATACTTATGTATTGGTCCAAATAAAATTTTCTTTCTTTCTCTCCTCTCATTTCGGCACGTGGGCACGTTGCTTAGTTGACTCTGGCAAACGTGCTAAGAAACACGTGTTTATATTGACCATTGAAATATTTTGGTATAGGCAATAATTAGCTCAAGCGAAATGTATTACTAATTTGGTTTTATTTATTTAATATGCCCCCTACAATGGCGATTAATTTTACAAATAACTTAATGTAGTTTGAATAGCAAAATAATTTTTCTTATTCTAAATTGTGATTGTGTTGTACAAGTGATGAGCACTTCAGAACTGGATGGCAACTGAAGAGGTGGTACTTAAGCCACGAAACATATAGGGCAATGTGAATAAAGATTGCGTCGAATGAAATGTGTTTTATTGGTGACCTTCCATTAAACTATAAAGAACATATAAGAATATTGGGCCCAGAATAAGAAGACCTATTTTATTTAGTATAAGTATATACTATTCAAATTGTCACATAGATATTTGTACTCATTTACTCTCTAACTAAGATGAAGCACAGAGTTTCACCTGTACAACACAAATGGAATTTAGACTAAAAAAAAAGTCCTTTACGCAGGGGCTGCGTAAACTAAGAAGATTTCCCCCGTGATGTTTAACATTAGATTAAACTACATACTGGTAACATAATAGCACCGCCAACATCAAGTGTATAAATACAAACGATAATAAGAAACCTCCAGACGGGGAGCGCCTGAAACGTAAACAAACAGGTGTGCCAACTTCTCACAGGAAAGAAAAACAATTACGGAAATATATCCCTTTCATCAAACTATGAAGAAGATAAATAAAATAGATAAACTTTAAAGCCAACATTAAAAACAAAATTACACTATAGGCAAAATTAAGTCACGCAAAACACACACACACACACACACAACACACACGCACGCACTCACCCCATATAACTCTCAATAATTAAAAATATGAGTTAAATGAGCGAACAAGTCTAGTTTTTAGTCAACAATTTCTACCATCAATAACAATTCTTCTTACAATTTCTTCCAGTCTAGTACTGCACATGACCGGGAAACAATAAACAGAATTATAAATTATATTTATTTCGTATTATACATTATATTTATTTATATTATTAGACTGAATTCCTAATCTGTGAAGTTGCTTTTGTAATGGTTATGTTCTTTCTGCATATAACTTGCTTTCATTGCGATGAGCACCTTCCACGGTCTCGCTATATGAATTCTCTAAGTATATGTTCAACCGTCAACTTTAAATTGCAGGATGCGTAGTTAAGCGTGTCATGCTCCTGCTGTCTATATGTTCACTCAGATACAATGGGACTGTTGACCCAACATGTTTCTAATGTGTGTCGTTGAGATTTAAACGTGTTGCGCCTTGGGAACTATTAAATAGCCTAAAAACCATTCCCTATTTATCATTCTCATCATCTAAATAGATAGTACAGTGCATGTAGGACCTGGACCTCCTACATTCCTAGACCATTCATGGGCAGTTGGTGACTTGAGGAACCATCGGGATCCTCCAACTTTGGACTCTGGGCCTTTACAAGCCCTCGCTGAGGCCATCCAGTTTCCTCTGTCATTCCACTCTTCCCTTCTAGTACTTCTATAGTGGCCATCGAGCCATATAAGGGTGGAGTTGTTCTTGGCAGACTCAGGATCGGCCACACATTCCACAAGGACAAACAACCCTACATGCAAATACTGACAGCCTACTTTCAACGGAACAATCTTGACACACCCCACGATATGACAGAACTACTAACTGACAGCAGCCAATATAATCCACAGATACTAACATATCTAAAACATATAAACATTTACCAATACATATAGGATAAAAATACATTAGGTCTACGTCATACGAAAATTTATAGGTTATTGTATTCTAACTATCGGACCCAAGCAATTCAATATGAATTTCAAGCAATTAGGATATTAAACAAAGTATGAATAAAATAAATAATTTCGTTGTTCTTTATTTTGAAATAGCATGTAATCAATAATTTTTGTTTAATTTTATCTTAATGCGAGTTGATGAACAATATTTTTAGTCAATTCCTGAGGAGTATAAATGAAAAAAATTGACGGTTTTCCAACGCAACATATAATTGGCCATGTGAAAATTCCGGATTTTCTTGATCCAACCCACAAATTTTAGACGGGCCAGTCTTTGTAAATAAATAAAATCCTATGCAAGTAACTTATATCTGAATATAATACGCTCTATATTTACGTAAATGCGATACATAAAAAAAAAAAAAAAAGAAGTTAAATGCATTGAATGAATGAACACACAAAAATTCATTCAAGTTGATCCAGCCGTTTAGTTGCAGTATAGATAAATACCCTAGATACCAATTGCAGCGCCATCTGCCGGGCTGATTTGTGAATCTAAACCACCACCCAAACGCATACAAAAAAAAAAAAAATCATTCAAATCGGTCCAGTCGTTAAGGAGGAGTAGTGACGTACACACGTACAGTCGAATTATATATAAAGATATGCTCGGTACGGGCATGAGAAAACCTCAGATATTTAAGGAATGTTTTCCAAATTACATAAATAAAGTACAATATCAAGGTTTACATAAAGGGATAAATATATTATTCTAAACAGAGATCATGCCGATCATTTATTATGTGGGACATAAACCAAATAAATAATTTCTTTTCGTCCTAATGGATGTATCGAAAACAAATTTTCTTAGTTTCCGGTTAGGTTACATTCATTCAACTCAGCGCGGACTTCTTAATTACCCTGATTTTACTTACGAACTTTCATCTGTATTACTCTTTCTACATATATTTTTCAGAGCTGTCCTTTCCTAGAGCAAGAGCGCACTTTTTTCCTTGACTACTAGACACACAATACAATCATTTGTAAACTCTATGTCTTCATACGATCTTAGGTTGTGAAAGTTCATGATTTTTTTAAGCACTTAACACTTTTCAGCGAATCGAGCTTTAATCGAGACTTTTTATACCAAGATGACCATGTGTTTATTGAGCACATAAGTTGCTTAAGAAATTGTAAACGGTTGAAATTAAAAATTTAAGACGAAATTCAAATATTTCTAAAGATTACTCAACCCGTCCAGTAATGCCAAAAATATTTCAAACCCTCCCTCACGCACAAATTGATTCCCCTAACAGCCAATTATGATGTGTTTTGAAGAAACGGTTAGTAATGAGATCAATAATTACAAGTGTAAATGAGTACTATATATCCACCTCCTAGTTAAAAAAGTTATTAACCTTGTGATATACGAACGGAAAGACACAGTGCCGAACAATGGTGACTCTTGTCGAAGACAATGATTCTAAAAAAAAATGAAGCTTCTATGATCCTTCAAACAAACTTTTTATCACTAGTCAATTGAAAACTCTCAGGAATATTAGAATAAATCAATAATAGGGTATAAATACCTTTGTTAAATTCTAAAATGGAATGCTTGTATGAAACCATATATATAATGATTAACCATTCAGAACGACATACGTTTTTCTTTGATATTTAAAATCCATGTTTACTCAGTGTTGTAATAGGTGTCGTTATCTCTTTTTCAAAACAGGCAGTACATTAATCTGTACTCGCCGTCTATTCCGTTGTGTTTATTCAAAGATGGCTTATTGATTTAGTTACAAATTAGTCGAGTTTGTCCTTTTTTTCTGACCAAATGGAAACTAGAAGATATTGTTTAATAAAATCTTTGGTTAGAAATTTGAACTTATATATATATATATATATATATATATATATATCCATTACTATACATCGAATTGAAAAATTGTACAGACTAATCTTATTTCAAATTAAATGTACTATAAATACTGTTATATACATTTATTCTCTATCTTGAATAATAACCGTGATATGGGCATTTTTCTGTTTTCAGCCTTCAGCAATCCCCAACTCCTGCTCATGCCACATAAACAATATTCTATTGTATTATAGACTACTTTATTCGAAGCTTAAATACCAAATATTGTTTTCAAGAGATCTTTATTATACGAGGTACATGCAATTATTTCCTGTAGATCCCCCCGTCTTAAGTTTTGAATTATAGAAATTCGAGTGATAGAGATAAAAATTATTTTGAAATCCCAGTACTAGATATATTAAATAGTTTTCAATAAAATTATTGTGTTATATTCTGGGTTATTTCAGTAATTGTTTTTCTTTCCGGTGATGAATATTTCTATTTATCTATTCAGCCCTGTGAAGCTAACCTGTTCGCTTTCAATTCAGACGCTATCGGCTGGGAAGTCGTTAAAATTGACTGAAAGATTTTTCATTACCGTTTGAATTTATTCGCTTAATATTCACGATGTTGTTAGGAGTTCCCATGTAGATTTATCTATTGTAGTACTTCACGTGGGAAATCTTTTTAGTTTACCCCTGTGCGACGGACTTTTTATAATATAAATTGTCACCCGTGATTTATTTTAATTTTAAGTATTTTAGAAGTATTTATGCTTACATCGGAGCTTTTGAGGCAAAACGTCTTTCCTGAGCTGACACAAATAATTTGCTGGGAAGACTACGTTCTTAGAAACCCTACATTCCATTATCTAGAAATACATGCCTAACCGAAAGCAGAGCAGGTCATTCATTTTATCAAGGAGGAATCCAACAGGTGTTTCTAATCTCTGAAACTATTAGGAAGGTGCCTTGGGATTGCAAAGGGCCTAGCTAGGGAGGCCCGACTTATTCGAGACACGTCAGAAGGAGTGACCGGTGGAGTGTTCTCACAGAGCGGGGCTTGTAATCTTGGGCCCTGATTAATGGCCAGTCCCCAGGAAGGAGATAATCATATGTGATAACGGAAGCCACGTCCAGGTTCTACCGAGAAGAAAGGAACTGTTACACGTGTAACTATGTCTCCCTGTGCCAAAATTACGTCACATGCCATTTTTTTGAATTTTGAGATCATTATTTTTCGTGTATAAAAATTACTTTTCGTGTATTGACTGGTGGGCTAGGCAGGACTAGGAGTTTAAAGTTCGAATACAGTGATACACTAAATTTTATTTAGCTCTGTCATTGTCAGAGTTTGAGCTTATCCTTTCCGCTTACTCAGCATCGCAAGGCAATTTATTACCCATTACCAACTCATATGCTCCTTATTATCTACGGGAGGAGTCCAATGTTAAATAATTAATTATAATGGGCAGTTATATAAATAAATAAATATAAATAATAATATACCCTGGGGTGAAATGAAAATAAATGACATAAAAATAGCCCCCAAAAAAAGTAACTACAAAAAAAGAAATCCCCTGTGGTAAAATTATCCCATAAATGAAAAATAATAATAAATAATCAAAGAATGCATAAGAATTATGCTCTGATAAGTTCAGATAGTGAAATAATAGAACAAGTGAACTCGTTAAATAAAAGAAGATTATTATTACAAAATTGTCACCAATCGCAATATATGCCGCAGAAGCCCATGAAATAAATACATTATACATGACATGGATTATGACAAACACACACACACACAAATACATATATATAATTATATATATATATATATATACACAGTGTACAATTATACGAAAAACACTTGCAGACTCTCATTTTCCAGGAATAATAACTAAAAATAGAATTGTGAATTTACTTATTATAATAAAACACCTCACAATAGCAATTTGATTTGTTAATGTTTTTGTGCTCCTTAGTTTATATTACTGGCGTTTCTTAGAATCGTCCAACCCTCCCCACGCTCTATTGCCTTTCTGAAGATAAAAGTAATACTGGTACAACGTTTAGTTGGACAAAAAAAATCAATTGAAGGATTTGGTTCATTTCTTTCTAACTCAAGATGTTGGCTAAGAAGTCCTATTAGAGTAACTAATTTCACATCGGTTAGAAATGGAATATGATATAATGAAGATTGTTCGTGATAAGCAAGGATGTATGGTTGAAGGCGCCGCTGAACGATAACTCTTTTCTCACGCCCGAATCTGTTTTGACACGACAGACAGCATTAAAGCATTGCTGGAGGAAGCTATTATACCACGGGACCTTGACCATGCTGGGCAACCGATTCTCATGGCTTTTTAAGCCCTGAGGCCTTTGCCGTCAGATGGAATATTTTCTCAAATTTGAGCCCTTTAGAACTTCAGTTGTACAAGTTCAGTGAGCGCGCCATGTTCGCATTACACCCCCTTCTCTGAAAACCTGAATAAGCAGAGAATCTATATCTGCTGACAGTTTTCAAAATTAAAAAGCCCGTCACGCAGGCGCTGCGGAAACTAAGCTAAGATTTCCCAAGTAATGTTTTACTATAGAAAAATCTAAAGACTAGTAACACTTAACACCACGGTGAATATTAAGTGAATAAATACAAACGGCAATAAGAATCATTCAGTCTATTTTAATAACCTCCCGACGGGAAGGGCCAGAAATGTAAACAAATAGGTCTGCTAACCCCTCACCGGAAAGAAAAACAATTTCTGAAATATATCCGAATATAATATTTTAATTTCATTGAAACCTATTTACTATATCCAGTACTGTAATTTATAATGTATCAGAATAATTTTTATCTCAATCAATCAAATTTTCGTATTTTACTAATTTAAGATGGTGGGGGGGGGGGTAATAGAACATATTTGCCGGTATCTCGTAAAATAAAGGTCTCTTGAAGACAATATTTGGTATTTAAGCTTAAGTGGTTTATTTCATAGAAGAGTATAGTTTATATGGAATGAGTAAAAGTGGGAGTTTGCAGAAGGCAGAAAACTAAAAAAAATGCAAATATCTTGGTTAATATTCAACAAAGAGAATAAATGTTTATAACAATATTTATAATAAACTTAATTTGCAAGCAATAGATTGGTTTCACATAATTTTACGGTCCAACTTATAGTAACGGAGATATTTTGAATATTCAAATTTCTCCTTCCCCTAACCCCCCCTCTTCCTGGTCTGATTTCAGCCGTTAACGAACTTGATCTTTCTTTTTACATAAAAGAATCAGAACGTGGTTTAGAGAGGGAATTCAGAAATTTCGAAATGCCTCTATTATTAGACGCCGGACTGAAAAGTTGTAAACCGATCTTATATCTAAGTTAATTTTCTGTAAATGTCGTTCTATATAAAAATGTATAACCGAGATATTTGAATTTTTTTAGTTTTCAGCACTCACTCCTACAACTAAAAATCTGCTAAAAGCTCAGTTCATATTAAGTATAAGCTGCTATATCATGAAACACTTCATTGCCTAGTTAAATACCAAATATGGTTTTTATTGAACTTTGCTTTTGTGAGATATTTGTAAATTTGTTGCCATGATGTCATCAATTTAGATTTTTCTCTCTTTTCTTCAAAATATTAATTTCGTCTACACCGTACTCTATATTTAACCGTTTCACATAACACGTAAGATTGTATTTGTTATTGGCTGAAATCAGGCCTGAAATAGTGGGGGTTTAGAAGAGTGGGTCCGAAAATTCAAAATACTGCAGTACTGTAGGCCTTAATATAACTATAATTACATTCATTGAACAACTAATTCTATATTAACTAGTTTGATAGACATGCGAATTTTTCCAGCTTTCTTGGGCTCTTGGTTTTTTCTAATTTGTCAATTACTGAAATTGCTAATTTTATAAAATAAAATAAAACAGCCAAAGGTAAATATGTTAAATAGAATTCATACAATATACAAGCTTATGCAAAGAAATTTTCAATTTATAAGATAAACAGTTTTTTTTTTTTAATTTAATTTTATTTTACCTTAAGACAAATAAAAATCTATTTAATCCTGATTTAAGCCCAGTGCTTCATGAGGTCTCGGTGAGACAACAACCGGTTTCCACTCCCTGCAGCCTGGCTACCGAGGGCTACTCACTTTTCGAATAAAACATTCAGGAGTCGTTCATTCATTTAGTCACTCCATGGAGATTGTATTGTGATATCATCCATTCTTTATAAATCACTTTATTTTTTTTGTTTATTGTTATCGAATGAAAATGGAGTTTTAGATTATTATATATAAGTAATAGATGTGATACAGATTAGAAATTCGTTTAGTGATTAATGAGAATAAAGATGAGATATCTGACCTTCCCCCCTCTCCAGGCAGTAGCGGGTAAATGAGTAATGTTTAATCTCAGCTGAAAGGACATATTTCATTTGTAAAATTGTATTTATTTTAAACTAGCTAAGATACCCGGCTTCACTCGGGAATCATTTGTAGCTGAATGATGATGATACTTTTTGGCAATCTTTTACGCAATACTTTGGCATTTCCATAACCCCTCCCCTCCTGTTCGTCCCTAATAACACTATATTTAAAATACCGAATTTCGTTGATTTCGATTTAGTCTTTCGTGTCCTATAACATTGTTGACCCCATCTATAGTTTTTCGTGTATACCTCATTTATACTTCCTTATACGGCACAAGCAGCATATAACAAAAGTTACTTTAAATAATAAAACAAATAACTTTTGTTATATGCACGTTTGGCGAAAAATCAACATATTACGATATATCGCGATTTTATTTGTTACACCTACCTTATAACCACTCCTGTTCGTATCACGAAATTATAATATAGCTGACAATAAGGGAGATTTTAATTCCAAATCATATATGGAGTTTCGTTTAGTTCGGTTCAATTTTTTGGCCATATGAAATTGTTGACTCTTACTATAGTTTTTAGCGTATTACTCATTAATACTTCAGTATACAACAAAAGTGTATATAACAAAAATTACTCTAAATAACAAAATAAAGAACTTTTGTTCTGTATATATTTGCCGAAAACTCAATAGGAAACGAAACCTATCAAGATTCATAAAATTCGGTTTTTAAGCCGTTTACGATTCTATAAAGGACAAACCGACAAACATTCATTTATATATATATATATATATATAAATATATAAAATAAATAAATAAACAATAAATAAATTAAGTATAGGGATATCTATTATATTTTTTTTTTCATTTTTACAGTTTTATATATATATATATATATATATATATATATATATATATAGCCTTTATTTTGGAGAAAATGAAGAGGATGCTTATTTATTTTGTACGTTTATAGTTTAAATTTAAATGTTTTTATAATTGTCAACGGCATTTTTCAATTTTTTAAAATGTTTTAATTGTTCTGTCTAAGGTTATTGTCATTAAAGCCTTTGGCTATACATTTTGTGAGCACTGATGATGGAGGCTGGGTGGGCTCTCGAAACGAACCATGTGATAAAGAGTTAAAACCTAGTGGAGTTGTTGGCTTTTAGCAGATTTCGCCTAAGGTAAATCAGCTATTGAGGTAGTACTCATGACGCGATTTTCGAAAAATTTCTTCAAATGTTCTTCGATTCTACCCAGAAGATGACGAACATGAGGTCCTTTCAAAACTGTATGTATATATATATTCTTCCCCGTTTAGTGGGGAAGAATTTCGAAAATTCTTAATATCTCTATTATTATGTGTCGGATCGAAATAGAACCAATCCTATTTTAAATCTAATGTTTGTTAGAACTATCTTGATTGTTAACCTAGTTAATTGCATTTTTTTAGTTTTTGGCCTTCAGTAAACTACTCCTACTCGTGCCGTATTAACAATAAGCAGTTAAGCCATGAAGAATTTATTTTAAGCGTTAATACCAAATATTGGTTTCATTGAACATTTACGTTTTGATATTAATCTAAATACTAGACGCAAGCGGAAAATCAGCACTCGGCCCCTGCTTGACGGACATTTTTTCAATCGTGTTTACACGTGTATTTCGTTGGATTTTAGGGTTATTCGAATTCCATTTCATAGACGGACGGACCCTGGCCTCCAATGATCCAAAACAAACCTTCAGACAGGTGGAACATTTCGGCATTCACTGTATTTAAGTTCCAAGGCTGGTCAGCTACCTCACGCCAAGGATTACAACTAGCTTGGAAGGTTTAATTATCTATACATTTAACTGGGAAATGGGAATCAAAAAGAATCTCACATAATTTAATAGTAATCATTCATATACGACTGGTATATTCCTGTTAAAAAAATCCTGAATCGATTAATTCTAACTACGCTTGTGTATTATTTACATATTTAATTTTTATTTCGGTAGTTATTTAAACACGAGAGGAGCTCAGTCATTCATATGTGTTTAAAAAATAATTCCTGTTGTTTCTTTCCAATGCCTTCGTTAACATCTCATGTTATAAACTATTTCCTTGTTTATAATGAATTTTATACTAATATTTAATTGTGTTTTTTAGTTATCTAAACTCTACCTAATACTAATATAATACTAAAATCTGCTTAATATGTTTCGTAAAAGGGCGTTAAAGTAGTAATAGTGATTACTTGGAGAGGGAAAAAGACGCCCAATTCTTCACAAGTTCTTTATTTGAGCGCTGAGCGCTGTCGAAGACTTGTTTCAATCTTCAAAGCTAACAGAGTCACTTGCTGTCTTTCCCTATGAGCGCATGCAAGTAACTCTGTAGATGAAGCCAATGTTCTTCGAAAGCGCTTAGCGCTAAAATAAAAAAAACAAAAACAAACTTAAGTACACAATATTCTTCACTTCCACCAACAACTGCTGTGAAAAAGTAATATTGATTCTTTAATACTCATAATTCCATTCTGGAGTTGAAGTTGATCACTTGGTCGTCAAACTGAAAACTATACTCCCTGAGAATATACGTTATTCTGAGATGGCTCTTTCAGATTTGTTGAAAATATTTTGCTCAAGGCGTGATAAGAGATGCTCGGAGTTGTCCTTTGATTCTCTCTCCCGTGTTTGGGTTATTAAAAACCGTAGTCGCTTCATCTATATTCAAACCTAGACCAAGTAGTTCAATGCGCTAACTCTAAAAGACAACTCTTCCTTCGCAAGACAAAAGTAAATGCAGAAGTTATTTGATATTACGGGAATTGTAGTGTGAGCACGGGTGTTGTATTTTTAATATATTAGATACTTTATTGCGTCCTAAAGTAAAATTTATTTGTCGTCCCATTGTGAATTTCTAATAGGTATTTTAAGCTTTACTACTCCAGGAATATAATTTAGGTTGAGTTAATCATGAATGATTCTGAACTAAGTTTGGTTCAAAGAAGCCCAGGCAAGCCACGCACGGTTAGACGGAGGTCAATAACATACACATGTAGTGTATTGTGTGTAAAATAGTAGAAATAGTGAAATGAGGACTCCTTAAGTTAGCTGAAGTTGTCTGCGTACAAAAAGAACCACTCTCAATCATAATAAATTTGAGCCATGACTCCGAACTCCTATAATCTGGTTTATCGGAAATTTATTGAGACATCGGAACTTCTGTCGTTTTAAGATAAGGTTTTTAGGATATTATAATAATCTCACTAGAATTCCATGAAGCCATAAAACAGATAACGTCAGATTCCCAGTTTCACGAGTAATTTAGAGAGGTCTTATCTAAAATATTTGATTTCAATCCGTTCCCTTTAAAGATTGCCAAGTTTAATGAGCTTACTATTCAATTTAAAATCATTGGGTTTTTACCCCCTTGCGCTATTTATTATTTTTCATTGGGTGACAATGATCTTACAGTCTTAATTCCCAAAAAGACTGAATAATTAATTTATAATATTTAAAACAGAATTACATTTGATTCCTACTTTGTACTGTAAACAAAGTTATACTTATTTATATCTCAGTTATACAATAGTTATTCTTGGATGTCTAGTAAACAACAGTTGCAATGGTAGAATATGTGTTTTGACTTATGGATATGACTTATGACATCACTTAAGTCATTATTAACCCCAAAGTAAAGCAAAAATAAAATAAATAATTAAGCAAAACAGTAGATTCTATTTCACATGCATACTACAAATCTTCCATTCCACCAGGAATCATTCCTTTCCTTACTGCAGGATATGTAGAAGGATGAGATATTCATCAGCTAGTCTCCTAATAAGTTTATTGCATTTATAAAGGAGTGGGACGAACAACAATGCACCTTGGAGATGCCTACATTTTATTTTATGGCCTTCGATCCCAGATGATGGAGATAACTATTTCTACTCAGCTCAACCGACGGCTATAACATTCACGGTAACCAGGTGTATTTATTTAACGTACATTTGTATTGATGGGCATAACAAGAATTTATCTAAGTACATTTGAAGAGAATAGTGGTAGAACATTTTTTTTTTTTTACTATTAAGTTTTTCCCATCGCTATATACTAAATCTTTTGTAGTAGCTAAATTACATTGTTGACAAGAGGTAAACAGCTCCTGGCGTTCCGCAAAATATCATGTCTAATACATGAAATACACATGGAAATTCTATATTATTAAGGCTAAATATAAAATTGCTATTTAACCAAAAAAATATGATTTTGGGCCTCAGAGCTCAGCGAAATCTTTCGGAATCCAACTCAAGAGCCATAAGACCTCTGTGTTTTGTGATCAGATATTGGTTTTAATATGGCAAATTCCTTCAAATAGAATGTTGTGGCATTGATTAATGTAATTTTCGTTTTCTTTTTCCTGTATTCCAAATTTTTCTTTCTTTTCATATAATCCATTTGAACTTTGGGGTAATTACGACAGGTTTTAGTAGAAGGAATATAGGACAGACACAGCGGTCAGTTCCCTTCTTTAAACTTTCATTGGTTCAGTTTAACTAGCTACTGGTGCTGTCATGTTTTCATTTTTCCAGAAGACATGATACATTGCTGTATCTACCAAACATATAAAATATCCACATCCCCGAAACGTTATAAGGATATCTGAAGGTAGAAATTAATTCAAGAGGAAGCTGGTCTCAGAGCAGGGCAACCTATGCGTCATATAAATCATGTGCAGGGGACTCCTGGGTTTTTTTTCTCATTCTTCACCGGCTTAGCTAGCCGTCTACCTGAACAGGTAGTTTCTTAGCGGTTTTTCAGACCCCAACATTAAGCCGCTGTCCTTCTACAAACTTTTCTCCAAAACATATTTGTTATCCATTAATATCACCGCCTGACTATATATTTTTTTTTAATTCAATTAATTAATATGAATCTTCCAATACTATAGAAGATTCTAAAGACCCTTATCCTATGAATAGCATTTAATTATACATTAGTAGTTTACTCCTTCTATTATTTAAGAGATTGTGAGAAGAATGACAATAGTGGTCATGATCTAAAAGCTACGGGCTGTAGTTGCAACCATTGTGTTCCTTCGGAAGGTGCTTATTTCACATTCTGTGACCACCGAAATCCTTAAGATGTTTGAAGTATTCAAAAAAGGGTTTTCTAGGCATCACTCTAGGTCCAAATACCTTACATTCAATTATATTTGCGGCGAATGTGCCTTCTGATACGCCCAACGAGTTTCACTCTTTTTTTAGCAGATTTCCCTTAAGGGAAATCAGCTATTGAGGTCGTACTCATGATGCGAGTTTCGAAAAATTTCTTCAAATGTCCATCGATCCTACCCAGGAGATGACGAAAATGAGGTCCGTTCAAAATTATATATATATATCTATATATATATATATATATATATATATATATATATATATATAGATATATATATATATATATATATTTGTCTGTTAACGCTCTAGCGGTCGCAATTCTTGTTTGATCTTTACCAAACTCGGAATTTAATCGTTTTATGTAAAAAGGAAGATCAAGTTCGTTAATGGCTGAAATCGGACCAGTGGGAGGGGGGGATTTTTGAAAATTTAAAATATCTCCGTTATTATGCGTCGGATCGAAAAATTGTATAGAATAAATCTTATTGCAAATTAAATTTACTATAAATATTATTCTATTCATTTATTCTGTATCTTGAATATTAACCGAGATATTTGCATTTGTATTCTGCGTGATACTGGTCACCAGTAGGCTATGTTCGAACTTTCCGGCGAGAGCTCTGGCGGCCGTTTCTATAACTTCGCCCCTCGTGAATAGGTTTAGAGGTTAGGTCAACTGTTTTTTGGGGCTAGAAACTACTGGGTTATTACGTCCTAAATAATGTTTTAGGTTTAGAGGTTTCTTACTACTACAGTTGTTATTAGGCAGATTTCCCTATTGTAAAACTTCACGTGGGAAATCTGCTTAGTTTACGCAGCCCCTGCGTGACGGACTTTTTTTCCTTCGCATTTCGCTTACCCCTTTTAAAACTTCCACATTGTATTTGTTTTTTAGTCCAACTTGTTCTGGCGATTTTGCGCCATATTCACATCCTCCTTCCTATCTATTTTACTAGAGCTGCTGTATAGAATCAGATATTGCTCCCTGCAGAGGTTCTCAGCTTCAAGAGCGACAAAGAGCCAAAAGTGCTGATATTCAATTGGATTATAAAACTGTTACAGTTACTGTTGACAGTGACACGAGGACTCTAGTCTTTTTTGACAGATATCATGAAGTCTACTACACATGCCCTCTCAGACTCGCCACTCCATCTATGAAGAACTTCCAAGTTCTGTACTAAGTTCAACTAAGTAAAAAATGAAAAGTGTATTTGAGCTTTTGAGAGTATAAGGATCATGGTTATAGCATGTTGGAGCCATTTTCAATCATGCAACTCAATTTAAGTACCTTCGAAATTGCTTCAAAGACCTCACCTATGAACATCTTTCGAAGGTACTTGAATGTAGTTAGTTGTCGGGTTGAAAATGTCACCATGTCTAACCTTGTGAACTTCGATCAAAGCAAGCCGTGATTACATATTTTATATATATATATATATATATATATATATATATATATAGATATATTGTTCTAATTGATGTAGGTATGCTTTTCATTTAACTCGTAAAACGAAGTAACTTTCAAAAAGTTTTGGGAATTTGGAACCTTCCGTCTTGAGACCTATCACACTTAACACTTGGGCGAATCCGTGGTTTATATTTATACCAGGGTTCGTATAGGTCAAAAGAGTTATTAATAGTATAAATTCTTTTTACAAATGGTTCTAGTATTAATCATATTTATTTAAGTGTGTAGTTTTAGAGCTTATTAAATCTCTTTTGATAAATATAATATATCAACCCTTGATAAATAGGACCATTATAAAACCATAAATTGCTGGAACAGAGCCGTCAGATTTGACGGAGTACTAACGACCCTTCGGAGAGAGTGAAGCTGATAACATCCTCTCCATAACATTATTCAAAGTTGCTCCTGGTTCTAGCTTTCAGCTGACTTTTTTGAACTCTTCCGCATCAGAGGAATCTGCTAATAAAATTGTCCGGTCTCAGAAAAGTGTGACATGGATTGATTACCACATGAGTATGCTTCTGAAGCTATTCTGGGAGTTACTCCATTCGCTAGTGTAGTCAGGGCTAATTTGAATTCTTTTAGGTGGCATTTCCTTCACACTTTTTCAGGCCTCAATATTTCCAACATTGGCGATGGCAGAAATAACCCAATGTAGAACAGATGAAATACGTGAGCGAAAATAAATTCAGACACCACTAATAAAAATAGCTGCATAATTTTTAATTTTTTTTGTGAATCATAAACGTCAGTATTAAAGGACGCCATTAAATGAAGACCTAATCAATTATAAGTTTACACTCATTTTGGATTATTAAATCGAAGTACAATCTCTCTCTCCACCAACCTCCACAGTCAAAGCTTTCTCACAAATCAGATACCAATGTTGACCTTTCAGAGTAGTACAAGGAAAACAAATGAAAATACACCCGTGGGCGACTCAATCAATTTAGACCTTTCATATTGGACAGCTGTTTAACTATTCAGAAGTGCCAGAAACAGTGTTCCTCCAGAGGGGGTATTTTCGAAAATTCGAAATATCTCCGTTATTATGCATCGGATCGAAATATTGTATTGAACCAATCTTATTGAAAATTAAATTTACTATAAATATTGTTATATACATACTCTATTTTGAATATTAACCGAGATATTTGCATTTTTATTAAGAGTAACGGACGAGCAATGGACTCATTTGCAGATTTCTCTATTGTATAACTTTACGTGGGAAATCTGCTTAGTTTACGAATACCCTGCGTGACGGACTTTTTTTCCTTCTTGTCCATTAGAAGAGTATACTTTTTGGAACAGTTAGTTGTGTTTTATTCCTGCCGTTTCTCCATCGATGGTTACCAAGTAGTAGGTGTGTAGTAGGTCCATATATATATATATATATATATATTTATATTCGGTATCATATTTTGTTCGCGAATGACCAAAACGGATGAATGGCTTTCTACGTTTGTTGCTGATATGTCAATCAAGTGATTTGTGATAAATTTTGAAGCTCAGTAAAATATATTATGCATCATTTGCACTTCATCCCTCTAAAGGGTTTCTTACAGTTTCTATTTTACTCTGTAGTCTAATTATGATAATGTCTAATCGATTAACTGAGTTGATAACACTGACTAGAATATCCATTTTTTAAATAATGTCCGACGATGATCTTATAAAGTTGATAGATCCCTTATCAACTGGTTATCTAATGTGAAGTTCCCCACGTGGTATAATGCAACGTGTGGGTAGGGGTATATTGCGCTACAAGTATGCATATGTTTTCTGAACTCTCGCTTCCCTTTCGTATCTTGGTTTTAATATGTTGAGGACAGGTGTGCGTCCAGTAGTGATGAACATTCGCTCTCTTTGTTTTCTGACTACTCAATCTGAAAACGAGGAAGGTTGGAGTTTTTGAGGTCTTTAAGAGTGAATATCATTTCTACTTCCTGTCCGCTGGTTATCCCCTCAGAAAACCAATAGATAGATAAAAACCCATAGATCTATGACACGACATATTTTGGGTTCCCGGACTAACTGAAAATGGAAAAGAAGTTTGAAGATGATGTTCAAAATGAATGTAAAATGTACCGGTATATATCATCGGTGAAGGCTTTGGATGTTTGTCAAAGTAGTTTCAAAGGGGGAAGTATCTGAGTTTTTATTTTTTCATGTATAAATTTATTGGCAATTTAATTGCTTCTAAAAAATAAATTGCTCATATCAAGTTTTAGGGTAATCGCTGTTGAGATGTAAGGTTCAGTGTTTTCATTTATTTTGTTCATAAAGTTCTCAAGGTATCTCCTGTTGGCCGAGAATTAACTCTTCATTAATTTATACCTAAAACTATTAAAACGTTGGCTGTAAAAAATATGACTACAGCTACCATATTCTTCGAAAACAAAATTGAAATATATTTGGTATGACATTAAACGATTGAGTGGTTTTACAAATGTGAGTTAAAGGCTTTTATATATTATTCTGTTAGGGCATTTCAGGGAAGTAGAATCTAGAGTCAAGTTATTTATTTATTTAGGTTAGTTGCAGAGTCAAGTTAATGTACGTAGTAATGATATTTCTCACTCTAAACTAGTAGTTGACTGGAGAACGAATGGAGCACATTCAGTCTACTTATGTGTCCAGTTTTTTGAAACACATAAAGGTAAACTTTATGTTCGTCCCTAATTGGATTTTTTAATGAGCTGTTTAAATTATTCCTGGTGTTTTTAAACCAGTTTATTTGCTCCCCTATTTACTAACCTTTCCATCTTAATTTATAGGAACTCTTGCCTTTATTGTGTATATTTTTTATACTTTCCAAGAACCTAAGAAAAGTGGAATCTTTTATCCTAAGGCCATCTTGTTCATCTAAATGAGTCTCCTTATCTAAAGAGTAATCTGAGAAACTGTGCCAAGAACTATCTTTTTGTAATAGATGCCCAATATCAGCCAGTATATATATGATAGTAGCTCTGCTGTCGTTATTCTTGGAGAAAGGGGAGTTGCTTGCTAGATTTCTAGGTTTATTGTTACTAAGTGAATTCAAAATCATGCATATCCATCGCACTTCTTATCTTCGGGTTTTATATTTCTCAGAGAGATAAAATAGAAAATTATATTTTCTAATTTTATAATTACAACTCCCCGAAAGGCACCTTTGGAGTGAGTTCTAATGATCAACTGGATATTCCTCGTCGTATTGTGGTGGAATTTGGTAAACCAATGATTACTACTTCTCTAGTCAAGTAGCTACTCGATTACCTCACTATGTTCGAACGAATTTGAAGGCTGATGTACTCTCAACTAAATAAAATATAGACTGCAAATCGAATTAGGAACCGCTCTGAATAGCAAATAAATGCGAAACCCACTTGACCACTGCTATTTCTCAGCAGAGTGCGATTGAAGAGGAGTTATCAGCAATTATCTTTTATTTGTTTGTCAATCTACTTTTGCTGATTTAAACGTGCACGTTATAAATAAGTAGGAAAATTTTTCACAAAAGTTCAAGAAATATAGATAACATGTATATGTATTGAACATGCATGTCTATCTTCAAAGAGAAAATTCCTGGGAATTCAAAAGACGGTTGTAGAAAATTTCTTAAAATTCCTGTGATTTGTACAGGAGTATGAGCTTCCTGCTTTGCTTTCAGTTTGTGTATTATTTCAGTGTCTCTAGTTTTTCAAGACAGAACATCCCTCGCTATTCAAAATATTTTCAAAATGAACAAAAAAAACGATGAATGAAGTATCATTTGCTCATTTCATTGTGTTTCGTCTATATAAAAAGGCCCGTTTGAGTGAGTAAAAGTACATGTCATGAGAAGGTCCTACGAGTCTATAATGAAGAAAAGTTAACAAGTGGCTTGTACCATTCTGCATAGTTAGGTAATACATGATTTCATGATTCTTAGGACTATATATCAGGTATAGTTAATTTATTATGTTATTATCGGCATATGAATGTTTTCCCATGGCAAGCAATGGCATAAACGAATGAGTTGTTTTTCATTCGTATACTTATTACCAGTTTCTAAATTCTCCACTAAAATGATATCATTTTTCTTTCTTCCCGTCAGCAATCATCATCAATGTTACGAACTATGAATTCCCTCAGCTCACTACATCATTAGCTATTTCCTCCCCCCTTTTATCGCCATGTATTTATTGCTTTTCAAATCAACGCTAACCACCTTTCGATCTTCAGTGTGAGATAACAGATTATTATGAAATGGAATCCAGCTATGATTGGGAAATCCTCTCCTTGTAGAGTGAGCTGTAAGCATTTAAATTACCACGACTCCCGAGCATTCTAGGTGAAGACTATTATAATTCACGCACATAAATCACTACAAAGATTGTTTCCTAGATTTTATGTTAGTTTTTTTCCTCCTCGGCGTCCTTCTTGAAAGTTTCTATATACATTATTATCATTATTTAGTAGACAAATATTGACAACGAGGTTCTCCCTCGTATCAAATTATCAATCTCTTTCTAAGTAACTGCGGAATATTTACAACGTTATCCCCTCATTTATTAAGAAAAGACTTTCCTTGATCTTCCTGATTCCTTAGGCTTTTAATGTTCACTACCATTTCAGCGAGACACAAATGTATCTGTCATTTTGTATCCTACCTCAATTCCGAGATTACAGAGCCAGTGACCAGAAGCCTGAATATTTGAATATATATATATATATATATATATATATATATATATATATATATATATGAACATTCGTTTATTTGCAACAATATTAAATATTACAAGCAAATGATATGAATGATAATAACAATTGGCTTGATTATTGACATGACGTGGGAAGTTGTCCATTGACAATACCCACATTGGAGGGAACATTGGACTGTACTATACGGAGTTATGCTTTGCACTACATAAGCAGGTCTCTTGGCCACTTACGCTTCAGATGTCGTCTTGGGTTTTCTGGAATATGGGTAGATGCCGCGTGAATATAAGATGCGAAATTAATTTTCTACTTCAGTTCAATTTTCTATACGTATATGGAAAACTATCTTTGTATATGGAAAAATAAAATAAAAAGCATAACCATTTGCTCAAAAGCTCGTGAAGAGCCACGCTTCTTCTTAATTATCCCCGATTTATTTTCGGCGGAATTTTTGTTGGTATAACAGGCCGAAGATGAATACTTATTTACTAAATTAGCTACTCATTAGCCTCACGATGATAACTAGGCTCTAGAGGAACGGATTAAGTCAGTATTAAAATCTCGGTAATTGCACAGATGTAGAAAACACCAGTGCACTATCTTCAAGTGTTACTCACAAATATACGTCACCCCATAAGTCAAACCCGTTCATAAATTATAGTTAATGCGTTTGATTAATTTTATTTGGAAATATAATATTAAGCATTTAATAGTAAAATATTAATATACGTGCTAGCATATTTTAGATTCTTGAAAAACCACTAAAAACTCTTAAAATAAAGGTCTTGACCATTTCAGGCTTGTTTATTAAAATGAACTGGATTCCTAGACGGCTTTCAGGAATACTAATGGATTTGATAAAAGGGAAAACAATTTTTTCTTTTTTATAAATGTTCCTTGATCTTGACCAGTAAAATGATCTACATTTCAACCTTGCTTTCCATACATTCTACAGCATTAGGTATTTTCTTCGGTCATTTCCTCGTCTTTTCAATGTCATTATACACGCACATTCCGTATTTTATTACGCGAGTTTATTCTAATCTATTGAATTTTCTGGCTTCAAATTCAAAACGAGCGAGACCCAAACGTTCATAGTTTGTTTTTAAACGATGTGGAAAATGATATCTGCGAGATGTTGTCATTCCCATACAAGCAATAATTTATTTTATTAAAAATATTACTGCCTGCATTTAAATGCATTTTGTAATGTGGTATGTGCAATTCAATCGTCCTCCATCGCTCTCGACAGAAGCTACACCCATTAACCACAATGAGAGGAGCAGCCTCTTCCTGCCTGGCAAGGAAGTCATAACAAGCAAAATTATGACAATCGAATTCAGCATGTTTACATTTAGTATTATTATTAACTGCCTTAATGTCCTTCGCATGTTGACAGGAGGGAATGGCTGGAAGTTCACTTGCACTTACACTGTAACCTCACCTTGGTTTTTTATACTACTTATGCCCACAGCCTTCAACAGGTTGTCATTTGCCTGCCTTTTCATGGTTTCCATTGAATATTAAACTTAAACAGATTCATCGTATTTAATAATAATTCTTGAAAATGTCTGGTACTCATGTATAGTCCTAAAAAATGTAGTCATGTTTTAGTTGTAGTTAAGAGACTTAGTAATCATTGGGCCATAAGACTGGGAATTCCTTAGGGGATGGCTCACCAAATAAAATCCTATTTCTCGCATTGGTTTGTAGTGGAAGGTTGTAAGGAAATACTGTTGAGATACCCTTAGTTATATTCTATGAACGTAATTTAAAATGTAATATCTTTGTAATAGCTAAGATCTCATTCATTGGCAAGGCATTGCTTTGAAAGAGGATTGTCTAAAACACAAAAACGGATAATATTTTTTTTTTTACTTCGGGGGAGTTATCGAAATAAAAATTCTGTTGTTCAGGGGCTGCGTTAACTTAAGCAGATTTCCCACGTGCGTCACGTATTTGCGGATCAAAATGTCAAAGTTCAGTGGGAACAATATTTGGTATTTGGGCGTTAAATAATTTGATTGGAAAACTAATAAATGCAAATAACCCTGTTAATAATCAAGTTAATAAAAAAACGTACATAACAACATTTATAGAACACTAAATTTACAATAAGATTGATTCTATACAAATGTTCGATCCATCGCATAATAACAGACACTTTGAATTTTCAATATTCTCCCTCTAAACCTCTCCCCCTCTCATTGGTCCGATTCTAACGACTATAATTTATCATAAAACGTTCTTTTGACATAAAACGTTTAAATATCGAGTTTGGTATCGATCAGACAAAAATTGCGACCGCTAGAGCGTTAACAGAGATATATTTATATAAAAATTTCAACGAACCGCATTTTCGTCATTTCCCAAGTAGGATCGATGGACATTTGAAGAAATGTTTTGAAAATCCCATCATGAGTACAACCTCAATAGCTGGCTTCCCCTAAGGGAAATTTTCTGAAATGTATAGAGAGTGAAATAATAATATTCCTTGGTTACGGGGACGACATATCAGTATATATATATATATATATATATATATATATACTACCATATATAATATTTTAGAATAATAGTTTCGTTAGTCTCTGAGGCACGCTAAAACCTTTGAAGGATTAGTAAAATTCACACAGCTTATGGCGACGATAGAAATAATAATTATAAATATATTGAGATTCATTGTGCAGGGTGTTTCAAAAAGAATATATGTATTACTAAGTATTATTTTCTCCAGACTATCGATAACTGCGTCTCGGCTATTACAGAAAGGATTACTTAGTCTAGTTTATATTATAGTACTAGATGTCAGTTGTCTTCAGTTTTTTCTTGGGCTACGTTGGAAAGCAGTTTGAATTGGTGCAACATTTTCTTCAGGAACACGACTCTTTCCTTTACAGGAAAGGACTCTTTCCTTTACATACACATCCAGTATCTACTAACTGTCGATACCATATGCGAACGTTCTGCTCCTTCGGAGGATCGATTTGGTACCTCAACCTGGAACGTCTTTGCACTGTAACACGGAATTACTCTTCCCAAACTCGATAACACAAAACGATTTCTGCTGCGGAGTAGCCATTTTAAACATATGACGGCTACCAAGCAAAACAGAAGAGAATTGACGTTTAGTGGCGATAATGTAAACTATACTATGTATTCGTTTCTCCAATGGCCGAGCCGAGGCGCAGCGATCAATAGTTTGGACAAAATAATACTGTATAACAATTGTATTCTTTTTGAAACAACCTCTATTTCTGCCGCAGTTGGTGACAAATGGTGATTCGAAAACTTAAGATTAATTGGGAAGTTTTGTTGGTCCTAATAATGAATGCAAGCCATTCATTAAATATTATA
Source organism: Riptortus pedestris (assembly GCA_019009955.1). NCBI lineage: Eukaryota > Metazoa > Arthropoda > Insecta > Hemiptera > Alydidae > Riptortus > Riptortus pedestris. The sequence goes on along the minus strand of CM032230.1, from coordinate 86,051,020 downwards.
ATTTGCATTTGCATCAAGTGGTTTTCAAAAGTTCATTAATAGAAGAGCTGGATTATAAAAGAAATGGTGGAGTATACGATGTATACATTAAGGGTTTTACTACCTCTCTGACTGACCAGATGAAAGATTTATCTTATCTGATACTTGGGAACGTAAAGCAGCTTTCGGTCATGAATGTGAACAACAAGAAGAAAGGTCGGTCTGCTTGTTTTGGGGCAGCCGATGTAAATGAGGTGGGATTTCTTCAATAATTGATGAACCTTGTGCAAACCAGTCTATACCGAAGGACTTTTTATTTTGTTTCTTTTCAATTAGTATTTAAGACCCGTCGGGTAAGATTTTGTGGGAACGCTCTGAACCTGCATTATGACGGCCAATTAAGATTACAGATAAAACTCAAATAACATGTGTAGTCGGTGGTGTAAGATCCCTTAAACTTGCTCAGCTGAATACTTATGGATAAGTAGACATTAAGTTAACGGCTACTTTAAGTTAACTTTAATTTAAACATAGATCATATGCACGTGAAATATATAAAAAGTAAGCACAAGGTGCAAAAATAAAAGTGACCATAAAAACATACTACTACTCAGATACACCAATTTATAAAAATATCAAATAGCATTATAAACATTTAAAAAAACAAACAAACGGTAATAGCCACTTTGTAGCCACTTCGAGCTAAAGAGCTCCTCTATTGAGCAAATGCCCCATTCTTGAGACTCAGTCTAATGAAATACTGTGGTTTTGCAATGTTTTTTTTTATAATAGATGCGGTTTTACAATAGATAAATCTACATTATGGTAACAAGTAACACCATCGTGAGTGAATATTAATTGAATAAATACAAATGATAATGAGAACTGATTCAGTTAATTTTAATATCCTTCTAACGGAAAGTGTCTGAATTGTAAAGAAACAGATCAGCCAGCTTCATAGAGCTGAACAGATAGATAGAAATAGTCTTCACCGAAAAGGAAAACAATTACATTATTGTAGGGAATCAGAATAATATCGGTTAATAAAGGTGTCTTGAAAACAATATTTGGTATTTAATTTCATGAACTTATCTCGCATTCTATTCTCTATTTTTCTTTTGTATGCAAAATATTTGAAATTTAAGATGGATCACTGGCATCATAGCTTCATCTAAAAATTGCAAGGGGTGCTACTGAAGGAAGAGAACTCCAAAAAATTACATGTATCTCTGTTATCAATTGAGTTACAGCATAATTTAAATGAAAAATATTCCTTATCTCTCGTTCTACGAGTTTAGTCATATAACAAATTTTGATGTAACAAAGACTTACATTTCACTACTGAGATACGTGAGATTTCACATTTCACCACCTCTTTATATCCTCGTAATCGGATGTGAAACTTTTAGATATCCATTTTGGTAATATCAAACAACAAGTGGACAAATAGGGCATTACGGAATTTATTTATTTATTAGGTGTGTTGTAATATCTTGGAATTTAATAATTATTAATGACGTGTAGAAAGTGCATTCTCTACAATCCCTAAGAAATCAAAAATAGAAATTTTAGAGTGGAGTTTACTGGAAGTTAAAAGTTACTGGTAGTTTTTTTTTAAGGTAATTATATATTTTTTTGTTTTTCCATATATCTACCACTGAGCAATTTCACGAGTGTTATTCAAATTAGTGCTCACACAAAACGGGCTGAACGGCTGACTTTGTAGTAGAAAATATTTCCTGTTCATCAATGGAGCCATCCAGTGGAAGATAAATATAAGAAATATTTTATTCACAGGAATTGCTAACGCACTAAATTAGCTACTACAGAATAAAGGAGTGAAATTACTAAACTTATTTTAATATCCGTTATATAAACTCGCAATTATACCGGCTGAGATGTTGGCAACATTGAAGGAGAGAAACTCTTGACACTTGTTATCCAACAGGTGACAGGATTGAGACGGGTTTTATATTCTCACGAACTGACTTCGGAAATAAATTTCTTACTTTAGTACTGACCGTTATAAGCAGCAAACAACTTGTAGATTGCTCGTCCAGATATTGTAAAAACCAGTCAGCAGAATTACCCGATGGTAGGTGTTGAGGACAGGTAGATGATATTTATTTTGTAATATCGTTGTTGGACCCGATTTAAGTGAGAGCAAAATCAAAGGAATATTAATCTGATTCGCGCATACTAATCTCAGTGGGTCTTAGCTTGAATGTCTTATTTCTAGCCAAGGTGACGTTTATCAATTTAGCATTTTGGTTTTTTTTTTACTTCCTTCGGCAGGATGCTTGCTTTTTAAACTTTTTCAACTTATTAGCTTTCCGAAGGTGAGTGTAGCATTAAAAAAAGTATATTTATTTGTTATTGCCTCAAATAGCTTTTTTATATCATAATTCAATATGTAGGATACGGTCTATATCTATTTCCTGTTATTCTGAATTCTGCTTTAGACTTTCGATTCTCTCGTAGAATTTGACAACTGTCTTCAAATCACGAATTTCCTTATTTCATGTAATTATTCTTTTATAGGCTACGGAGAGAATATGCAAGTTTTTTTTTTCTTATTTCCTTAATGGACCTTAATACAATTTTTACCGTCCTTTTCTATTCGAACAATTAATCCAACATCCATGTCATGCCATTTCAAATTCATTCCTATTTGCCTTCCAATCACAGGTCTCCATCATTAAATTACCGACACCGACATTAGAGTCCTCTCCTGTAAAGATTCCTTACAGTCTCTCTGCAGACTTATCAGTACCTTCCTTTTAAGATTCCTTACAACCTCTTTGCAGGCTTATCAGTACCTTCCTGTTAAGATTCCTTACAGTCTCTCTGCAGACTTATCAGTACCTTCCTTTTAAGATTCCTTACAGTCTCTCTGCAGACTTATCAGTACCTTCCTGTTAAGATTCCTTACAGTCTCTCTGCAGACTTATCAGTACCTTCCTTTTAAGATTCCTTACAGTCTCTCTGCAGACTTATCAGTACCTTCCTTTTAAGATTCCTTACAACCTCTTTGCAGGCTTATCAGTACCTTCCTGTTAAGATTCCTTACAGTCTCTCTGCAGACTTATCAGTACCTTCCTTTTAAGATTCCTTACAGTCTCTCTGAAGGCTTATCAGTACCTTCCTTTTAAGATTCCTTACAGCCTCTTTGCAGGCTTATCAGTACCTTCCTGTTAAGATTCCTTACAGTCTCTCTGCAGGCTTATCAGTACCTTCCTGTTAAGATTCCTTACAGCCTCTTTGCAGGCTTATCAGTACCTTCCTGTTAAAATTCCTTACAGCCTCTCTGAAGGCTTATCAGTACTTTCCTGTTGAGATTCCTTACAGTCTCTCTGCAGGCTTATCAGTACCTCTCTGTTAAGATTCCTTACAGCCTCTTTGCAGGCTTATCAGTACCTTCCTGTTAAAATTCCTTTCAGTCTCTCTGCAGGCTTATCAGTACCTTCCTGCTAAGATTTCTTACAGTCTCTCTGCAGGCTTATCAGTACCTTCCTGCTAAGATTTCTTACAGTCTCTCTGCAGGCTTATCAGTACCTTCCTGTTAAGATTCCTTACAGCCTCTTTGCTGGCTTATCAGTCCCAACGTGTTAAGGTTCATTAGTCTTTCTGCTACCTTATTAGTTCAAAAATAAAACAATTTTGTCTGACAAGTTCTCTTTAAGTGTTATCTGGCAATCGTCTTGGCCAGCTTCTTACGACAATAACTTGAGACAAGGATCCAGCGCTCCCAAAAAGTGTTATTAATTTGGTTCTGTGTTAAGACAGCTAGGATATCATATTTTTCTTTGTGAATCCACGTATGGAAAAGTTCTCAATATGTCATCAAAACCCATTGACAATAAAATTTAGCCTTCGAAAAACCATGGGTAATTAACGAAAATGTATTGCAGATAAGCATTTTGAATTCTGGAATTATGCAATGGCGATTCCAGTGAGAAATTAATTACAGGATCATCGTCCTGGGTAGTTGGAATGCTAATTTAGATGCCTACACTTGTCCGCAAATCCAATGTTCTACAACAGCTGGACATATTATCATTGGCCGAGATTAAAGCACCGAACACTCAGGTGCCAAGCATGAGATGAAGCGGCGGATAGCCTTGAGCAATGTGAAAAGGCCTTATGCATCTGATGCATGAAAGGAAGTAGATTAAGAAAGCACGTTCACGACGAAGGCAATTTAAAATGGTGATGCGTAAATTGCTGCATGTAGAATTTTAATGAGGTTTCGTGAAACACTTTTGGTCGCAGGATTCCTTTTTGTGGCACTCGTGCTCTTTTGGTAAAGCCATTGAATCTCAGAATTTTTTAAGCTGTTCATTTTCTCACTCACAAACACCGACGGTTTATCAAATTCACAATACATTAAATTTTGATTGAGCTAGGTCTCTGTAAGAACTTTCCTCCTAGCCGTGCTGTTGGGTTTTATGCGATTTGCCAATCATTTTCAAATGGGCACCGAGGCTACACTGCCTCTCCTCTGAAAGCTTCCAATAAATGCCTCAACTAAAACGTTTTTTATATGTTGTTCTTAGAACAAGTATATACTTTTAATAATTTCACTGGTAAAAATATTTACGTTTGCTATCAAATAGAGAGTCCTCTGAATAATAGTTCATGTCCAACAAAACATCTACACGTTTGAGAAATTCCAATTGTACGGGATTTTTCGTGTTGATAAGAAATAACATCTAACGATAGAATCTAGGCTCTAACCGGAGGATGCCACCTGTGTTAATTAAACACCTTGGTCTATTTAAGATTCCAGAAAGGTGCAGCTGGTCCCGGGCTAGATCCTGTCATTCTTTTTAGTTGTTTGCTTGTGATTGATAAGACCGAGTAGTCTTAATGGACATACCATCGAACAGAGATGACGGAGAGGTTGTAAAAAAGTCTCTTAATTGTACGTATAACGGGATTTAGATCGTTTAAACCGTTTGGGTATCGAGTTTGGACAAGATCAAACAAAATTTTCTACTCCATGAAGGTTAACAGGCGAATATTTATATTAATTTTCGTCGTATCCTGTCTACGATGCATAGACGTTTGAGGGAGTGTTTCTAAAATCGCGCCATGAGTACAACCTCAATAGCTGGTGTTAATTTCATAAATAAGTGTACGTATTAATAACATGACTGTAACTTTGTTATTCATTTTAATTCTAAATGTATACAACAGAAAAAACAATATGTAGAGTAACATAATAATGATATAACCACAAAAATCATATGTTAATAAATGTAACACAATAATCACATGTTAACAAGGGTAAAAGAATAATCATACGTAGCAAAGGGAACACTACAAAATAAAGTACAAAAACGGCTAATGCAACCCAGACAAACGCCCAATGCTACTGGAACATCAGCTTATCATCTAATGTTTGGAAGGAACATCAGGACGAACCTCTCCATAATTTTTCCAACATTAGAAACAAGGATACATCTGGAAATGAAACTCCAAGTCGGAATCAATAGGAAATTTAAGGTTGGAGATAAGGCGCAGGCTCGTGAGTATGTCAACGGATCAACCAAATGGCACTAGGCCGTATAACTAAAAAACAAGGGTAAAACAATAATCATATGTAACAGCTGGTTTTCTACGTATATAAGGGAAGTCTACTAAAAATGATGTCTTGAATGCTTCATTTTATTGACTCCATCTCGTGAAGTACAAGGCTATGTGATTAAGGGCACTTAGCGGAGGCTATAAAACTTTTAAGAAGTTGTATAACATGTTAAATAAGGCTTTAATATATGCCTTGTAATATTTTCAAAACAGGTTTCCTTAGAAGGCGGCCAGACCAATTTTCATCTCGTAGGCCTCTACGGAAGTGACCAAGGCCAGACTTGTGGCGGGAACGAGTGTTTACTACACGATACAATCAGCTGGATTTTTCAGATGAACTTTAGATAATTGGGGTATCGTGCGGCTCTGATTTGTGAACGGTGCTGGCCTCTGGTGGCCTTGCTCTTGGTTCGCGAATAGATCGTCAATGAGCATGACTATAAAACACTGCCTCATGCTAAGCAATATGTCAGCAGTTCTAGTATAATTACTGTCAATGCCGAAGCCGCCATTATTCAGAGAATAAGAATACATTGCACCATCTCGTTGTGTGTAATGAAAAGTATTTACAGGAAAAACAAACTATAAGTAATTGGCTAACGACACAATAGAATGATCAATCCTGCAGTAATCAGCTGTCTTATTTAGCCTTTTACATCGGCTACTTTGACCATATTGAATACAAACAAGCCAAACCCATTGGCGGAAAATAATAAAATATATTAAATGAGTCAGTATGAATTCTTTCAGTTAACAGTTTTACATTTGCCACCTTTTTTAAAGACACTACTGACTGTGCAGTTTGGATTCATTTTTTGAAACAATGTATAAATATATCGAATATACGACTTATAGTTAAACTACTTTACAACACGACAAAAGACTTAGAATATATTTATTGAAAATAGCATAAACGTCTATGAATCTTATGTATATTTTTAAACCGAATGATATATTGGTATTTATTAAAATACTAAGTATTTCCTTTTATGTCTTTATAAATATGATATTCTCTTCAAATAACAATATTGCTATTTGAGAGATACAATATAATCATGTCTTGGGATTAATATAGAAATACAAACTTCAAATAATCTGCTACACATTTTTTGGGAATTTCTATTTTCTTACACTTTTTTCAGCATAAATATTTTATATATGTTTTAATAAACAAATTATTATAGTTTCATAGGTCAACGTGTATATATACATATACACTCAAAATAGATTGACTCCACAGTTATCTTAATAGTATATACGCGCGCGCGTCTGTGTGTGTGTGTGTGTGTGTGTGTGTGTGTGTGTGTGTGTGTGTGTGTGTGTGTATGCATAATAGATATAAAATTCAAACTGATGTTGTCTTTGGCACTCATTTAATATAATTTGCAAAGATTTTAAGAAATGTTTGTTAAATTTCGTTATGTGAGGAACACAATTGATCTTTTTTTTTCTATATAAATTCCACTAAATATAGCTAATGAAAACTACTCTTCCACGCCAATATTAATGTCAAATACTCAAGCTCTATAGTTTTATTGGCAGTTGTATCAGTTAATAATGATATTACAATAAAATAGATACCATATTAACGACAACTGTGAACATAGCTTCGGCACGGGGAGCAGTGAATTCAATAATTAATGGACGATATTCGGCCGTTAAAGTCCAGGAGTATAATTCATGTCTTAATAAACGCTTAGGCAATAGGAGTTAGTTTGAAATCGATTTCCATAATAATCAAACTGCCTAGATTCCTATTTATGACATTATGACACCATTCTTTTTGAATGCTCATCTGCATTAAAAATAAAAAAAAATAAGTATATTAACTGCCCGCCGAAGTATCGACCTAATATCATACATATAAGTAGTAAAATTATGGTTTCTCTATTAAAATTAAACCTAGAGAGTTATAAAAATTGTTATTTATTAGGGCCCATCTATGCTATTCCGGCTATGTGGATCACATTGTCAACAGATTTCTCCCCTTTACTGTATAGGATGGGAATAAGGAAGTTTTGTTAACCCTATACAAAATGGGGTGTCGGTTCATAAAAGTAATTATTAAATCCTGGTAAGATACTAAACTCGAGATTTGGACTAACTGGCGGAGGTCTTTCATCAACGGAAGGATACGAATGTCAAACCAGCTGCACTCTTAACATTTCTTTTATTAAAAACAGAATACTTTCGGAGCGAACCGTCCCATCTTCAGTAATCTAGAGCTTGTCCTTCCCCATTCAGTCGACATCTCCGGCGAGACACGCGGGTCCAACTCGGTAAGGCTCCAACTCATGTCATATTACCAAAAGAAAGTCCGTCATGCGGGGCTGCGTAAACTAAGCAGATTTCCCAAGTGAAGTTATACAATAGAGAAATCTCCATATGACAGCCGAACAGTTACGGAATTGGCCGAACTAGCTTTTGGCGGGAAACTCATTCGTCCGTTATACGCCTCCATTTCATAAAAATGCAAATATCTCGGTTAATATTCAAGATAGAGAATAAATGTATAAAACAATATTTATAGTAAATTTAATTTGCAATAAGATTGGTTCTGTACAATGTTTTGATCCGAAGTATGGTAACGGAGATATTTCAAATTTTCGAAAATCCCCTCCTCTCACCCCCCCCCCCTCCCACTGGTCCGATTTCAGCCGTTAACGAACTTGATCTTTCTTTTTACATGAAACGACTAAATATTGAGTTTGGTAACGATTAAACAAAAATTGCGACCGCTAGAGCGGTAACAGACAAATATATAGATAGATTGATATATATATATATATATATATATATATATATACACACACACACACACACACACACACACACACACACACACACACACACACACACACACACATACACACACACACACACACACACAGTTTTGAATGGACCTCATTTTCGTCATCTCCTAGGTAGGATCGATGGACAATTGAAGAAAAAATTCGAAAATTCCGTGTTTTTGAATAGATCGTTACTAGATGAGATACATCCAAATACGTAGTATGATGACGTCGTCAGTTAAGATATTTCGTTTTTGGCTAGAAATTTTTTATTTAATCTATATAATACTGGATATTTAACTGTTTCAATCAACACTAAAGATCACATTAGGTGGTCGAAATCGGCCTTGAGCGAGGCGGGGTTTAGAAGGAGGAGGCTTTGAATATTCGAAATACCTCCATTATTATGAGTCGTAAAATGTTACAGAACCAATCATATTGATCAATACATGCTCTACAATGTTCAAGTCATACATTATTTCGTAGTTCAAATATTAAGTGAGTTATTCAGCCTTTAGAAAATCCTTACTTCTATTCATTGGATTTTTGCTTAGAAACAGAAAATACATGGTGAAAAGAGATCAGTAATGTTAGCAGATTTCCCTCAAGGGAAATCAGCTATTGAGGTTGTACTCATGATGGAATTTTCGAATTTTTTGTTGTGTTGTTGTGTACGCTTTTTTCTTAAATATTAACATTTTTACCCTACCGCTTTTTATTAAATATTATATTAAGAGATTTGCATTTATTTGGCCATGAGTAAACTCCCACTCCTATATATGCCACATTAACTGTTATATATATAATGAACCAATTTATTTGAAGCCTAAATACTAAACATTGTTTTCATTAACTTTCACGTTTTCACTTAAATGCAAATACGTGACTTGTAAATCACCTATTGAGGTCGTACACATGTCGCGATTTTCGAAAAATGTCTTCAAATGTCTATCGATCCTACCCAGGAGATGACGAAAATGAGGTCTGTTCAAAATTATATATATATATGTCTTGTTAACGCTCTAGTGGTCACAATTTTTGTTTGATCGTTACTAAACTCAATATTTAGTCGTTTAATGTAAAAAGAAAGATCAAGTTCGTTAACGGCTGAAATCGGACCAGTGGAAGGGGGGATTTAGAAGAGGGGATTTTCGAAAATTCGAAATATCTACGTTACCATACGTCGGATCAAAAAATTGTATAGAACCAATCTTATTGCAAATTAGATTTACTATAAATATTGTTTTATACATTTATTCTCTATCTTGAATATTAACCGAGATATTTAAATTTTTATGAAATGGGGGCGTATAACGGACGAATGTCCCATGTGTGTAGATTTCCCGCCAAAATCTAGTTCAGCCAATTCCGTAACTGTGCGGCTGTCATATGGATATTTCTCTATTGTATATCTTCACTTGGAAAATCTGCTTAGTTTACGCAGTCCCTGCGTTGTGGAATTTTAAATTCAACGGGTACTGCGGTACCTGTTTTTTTGTTTTAGATCCGTTCTTGTAAATGTATATTGAGTTAGGGTTTCTTCTTGCACTGCGTTTCTTTAAGATGAAGCTTGTTACTCTAGAATCCTGAGCGTCCTTATTTTTACCTGTCAGTGTTTTGGGATACCGCCGTCAAGCTGCATAGAGATCTCTAATCTCGGCTGCTTGGTTCTAGACGGGAGACTTTGCATCTACCTGAAGACGAACCCTCAGGGCAAAAAATGTCTTGATTATAGATCATATCAAGGTATTTCAGACCTATTTAGGTATAGTAGAAAAAGTCCGGTCTCCTATCGCTACTTAAGGAGTGGGTTGGGTCTTCTTCCTACAACCTGGTTTTAATTTATTATTTCCACGGCATTTATAAAAGTTTTCTAGACTGTTAGCAAATTACTATCAATTAAAAGACTTGTGGTATGTTAAGATGTAAGCAAAATATATTCCAGAAGCAATTCGTGAAAACATTTCTAACATGACAGGTTGGTTTGTTTTTTCATTTCTTCAAATATGGTAGGAATGACTCATAACATACCCACCGCTCGAGTAATGATTTTTTTCCTATAGTCTTCATTCTGAATATCTGATTTTTTTTAAGACTTTTTTTTTGGTATTTTGCCAGATTATCATTCTTGGTTTTGAGGATGTTATCATAAACAAAACCTTGTACAGTCATTGTGAGGGTATCAACTACCACTTCACTGTTTCTTGCCCAGTATGTTTCGACTTACCAGCCAATGTATTTCAGGTTGAGCACCCATTAAGTGTACAAATTCTAAAATTTTAATTTTTAATTTTCAGTCGGTCTGAAGCTTTACCCTCACTTATGTAGAGCTATCCAAGTTATCCACTTTTTATTTATGGCCTCCTAGATGGTGTAAGGTAGAATTTATGATTGGTACGAAGTCAGTTCATGCAACCTCAATCATCTGGACCCTTTAGAAACTTTGCATCCTCAATAATTCTGCAATTATTAAAGCATGTAGATGAAAAACGTTTAACTATTGCCTTTTATCATGTTTTTAACTGCTAAAATATTTTTTCGATGTGTGATTTTCAATTTAGTAAAAAATATAATATGTACGTACATTTTACAAAAATTGTTTCCTCTTTAATACAAATAGATTATTATTTTTTCCCCTCATAGTATATATCCTAACCCTATGAGGAGTTATTTATTTGAATACATGTTCCACACATGCCACATTGCCACATGGCATATTACATGTATGATTGTTTAAATACATTTTGATTTTACAATATATTTACGTTAATCAACTATCTACTCAAATATTATATACAAGAAATAATAATAATAAAATAAATATTAAAATAAGTAAGATAATTACAAATAAAATTAATAAAAGAAATGAAAAAGTAAATAAATAAAATAAGAACAAAAACACATCAATTAAATTTAAACTCAACCGATGTTTAATTTACGAGTCTATGTAAGGTAAATGTATTGAATTATAATTCCCATTCCTCACAATAAACTTTACATTCTAATGTATTTTTGCTACATCCATATCTATACTTTTGATAAACTTTATAAGTTCTTTATTATATTTTTTAAATATTATATGAGGTGGTTCTGGCCAATTACCACCTTTTAAAATTATTTTCATTATTAAATTTGATCTATTTTGATTAAATGTTGAACAGTCAAAAACTATATGTTAAAACGTTTGTGTTGTCTGTGAGTCGCAAGTACATTTGTCATTATCTTGAATTTTAAATCTTGTTAAATAGTGTCCTGTCTGTCCATGTTCCGTTAGAAATTGTGTGCATTTGTGATGGTGACTCTCAATTGTCTTGTAGTTGTTGTGAGTTATATTTGGTAGATAGATTATTTGTGTTTCAATAAGAAGAGAAATCAGGGTAGTATTGATATCTGGTGTTAGTGCTCCTTATAATATTTTAATCTGTGATCCTTGACACAAATGCATTTCAACATAGTTCGACAAAGTTGCTAATAACAAAGAATCAATAACTATTAATAATAATAATATTGAAACTCCTAATTCCGATCCAAACAAAAAACGAATCTCTTTTATATGTCTCCTGTGTGGGAAGCCAGACATAGCATAGACATTAATGTGTTTTAAACTGTCATTAAGGGTAAAAATTTGTCTAATTGAAGAAATTGATTGGTACTTGCTTTTTTAGATACATTAAAAAGGCAAAAACTATTGGTCTACTTGGCAAGAAATTGCAAAAACCCTTTACTGTGCGGCTCTTTGATAAAACGAGTAATAAGGTATGTAGTTCTGCACGCTTTACACACTCTATAAATAAATTCTAAAAAAGCAAAACGAGAAATCTAAAGTACAACTAAATAAGAGTAATTATACAAAAACTGTAAATGGTTTATCCGTTAATGCAATTACAGAAATTGGACCATTTATATTGCGTAAAAGGCACTTATTCCGATATAATTAACTTGGCTCATATAGTGAAGTGAACTATTTAGTGTTCACACCTTCTGTGGCTATGAGCTCTTTAATTACCGTTCTTTTCATCCCAAGATGAACGAGGTGTGATGAAGAATTATGTTGTCATGTCCTTGTCTGTCTTCTAGTACCTTTCATTTCATCGCTTCTATTAGAACTAGTTTTTTGTGCTCCGTTTAGAGAAGCCTTTCCTGGTTTGTACTAGCCTTCCGTTTACGGAGTTAGTAGATTTCCATGACAAAAAATCACATATAGAAGATACACTCATGACGCATTTTTTGAAACATTTCAAGACCATCGGTCTTCCATATAAGATGGCATATATATATATATATATATATATATATATATATATATATATATGTATAAAGATGGTGTGACTGTTTGATGAGGTTTGTGGTTAATGTTAGAAGCTTCAGTCTAGGGAAATATTTCGAGAATTTTCTTTTTTATTCCTCTGGGCTGCAAACAGGTACTACATAATATATATATATATATATATATATATATATATATATATGGGAGCGCCCATAGATCAGTGGTAGAGAATCTGATTTTAGATCACCTAAGTTAAGCAAATCGAGCTTGGTCATTATACTAAAATACATCATCTAGTAACGATCTGTTGGAAGAATATTTGGTATTTTAACTTTGAATGGTGTAGCAGATTATTGGTAATATGTCATGAGTTGGGTAGAGGTTTACAAAAGACAGAAAACTAAATAAAAAAAAAACTGCAATAATCTTGGTTAATATTCAAGATAGATAAAATATGTATATGATGTTTATTAAAATTTAAAATTGCAATATACCCTCTTATTTGTCCGATTTCAGCCGTTGTCGAGCTTATTTTTTATTTTTGCATAAAACGTTTACCGATTTTGGTAACGATCAAACAAAAATTGCGACCGCTAGAGAGATAAGTTTACACACACACACATATATATATATATATATATAGATCAGTGGTAGGGAGTCCGACTTTAGATCGCCTGAGTGAAGAAACATGGAGCTTGGTCAGTATTTGAATGGGTGAACACGAAGTTCTTACAGTAGTTCGCTACCATAGCTCGCTGGTGTCGCAGGAATAGTGGAATGACGGGAGTAAATCAGTATGACAGCCCCTCATGTGCTTTTAGCAGATTTCCCTTAAGGGAAATCAGCTATTGAAGTCGTACTCATGACGCGAGTTTCAACAAATTTCTTCAAATGTCCATCGATCCTACCCAGGAGATGACGAAAATGAGGTCCGTTCAAAATTTTATATATCTATATATATATATATATTTGTGTGATAACGCTCTAGCAGTCGCAATTTTTGTTTGATCGTTACCCAACTCGGAATTTAATCGTTTTATGTAAAAAGGAAGATCAAGTTCGTTAATGGCTGAAATCGGTCCAGTGGGAGGGGGGGTTTAGAGGAGGGATTTTCGGAAAATTCGAAATATCTTCGTTATTATGCGTCGGATCGAAAATTTGTATAGAATTAATCTTATTGCAAATTAAATGTACTATAAATATTGTTCTATACATTTATTCCCTATCTTGAATATTAACCGAGATATTTGCATTTTTATTAAATTTGGGCCGATAACGGATTTTTGAATTTCCCGCCAAAAACAAGTTCGGCCCTTTGCCGTAAATGTTGGGCTCTTGTTTGGAGATTTCTCTATTGTATTACTTCACGTGGGAAATCTGCTTAGTTTACGCAGCCCCTGCGTGACGGACTTTTTAACACTTTGTGGCCTTTTGTTCAATTCTCAACGAAACTCAATACTTAAAAGTTTCTTCAAAATGTAAAGATCATATTCCTTCTTTTTTGGTGGGGAGGTTGTCAATTTGGACCATAACGAATTTCATTTTACAAATAGGGTAAAATTTGCAATCATAAAATCTCTGTTGGTATGCCATGCATCGAAAAATGTATTTAACGTTCGATCGAGCTATTGTTTTTTTTTTCTTTGTTATTATTTCACCTGTGGCGTTCACGAATATGTAAAGCATAAATCATATGAGCCCAGATTGCTCGGATCGACCGGACTCAGGAAAGTCCATTTAGAATTTCGCAGGGCATCCTTCGTGTTAAAATTATTAATGTAATTAGAAAACTTAATTATTAAAATCTCTGATTAAAATAGTTGACACTCATCTGTTGGACTCCTCAGATAAAGGACAGCCATGCAGGTGTTATATTCAACTATGAAATAATAAAGTGAAAACTGAAAATATCTTCAGAAGAAATATCAGCCTACACAACACTTTAATGATCCTCACCAATAAGCTACTTCACCAATGGAAATACTGTTGGCCACCAAGGAAGCCTGATAGTTATGTTATCACTAAATTAGCAAGGCACTCGTAACAGGTTAATAGCCAGTGATTACTAACAATCGCTACTCGATCAAGCAAAAATTTCATCGATTTTATTCTGCCCATTTGGCGCCATAATTGTTCCTTTGGCTTCAATCATTTTGCCGTTTATCTTTTACTAGTTATTTTCTGTTTAGATTTATGTAATTAAGCTCTTACTAAACCAATTATTCTGATCATTTATTTTTACTATCCGATAAGATCTATTGGAATATTACAAGTAATATTGAATGGACTGTTAATATTTGCTAAACAAGTTTATGAGGTGAACTGTATTAATTCAATAATTTGCTTCCTAGCTTCTAGCTTACGTTTATCCAAAAAGAAAAAAAAATATGACAAACGTGTTTTTTTTTTCGTTTAATAGTGATGCTTTATTATAGGCTTATCAAGCTTTAGGTCTTGCTTTTGACTAAATACTTCGAACTATCAGTGGCAGTGATTGAAATCGTTTACAGGAATGACCGAAAATGAACTTTAATTTCAATCACAGTAATTTTCCATCTTCAGTGCTGCTTTCTGATATTACTGATCATCTATTCTAGTTGAAACCAATGTAAAAACATTAAGGACCAAAATAAATACACACATTGATAGCTCAAGTGCGACAAAATCAATTTAAAACTCTTCTAAGTGAAATATATTACAATTGATTAAAACATGTTTAAGTAAAAGAAATTAAAAAAAAAACTACATCCATCTCATCAAACCCCTCTGAATCACACAAACTGTAGTGACTGACCACATGTGAAGTGGGACACTTTATATATATATATATGAATGTGATTTGAATAATTGTAAAATAACAAATTTGTGACAAAAATGTTTATTCCCTTTAGGGAAATCAGTTATTGAGGTTGTACTCAGAATGGGATTTTCGAAAAACATCCTCAAATGTCCATCGATTCTAACGAGGAGATGACGAAAATGAGATCCGTTCAAAATTTTATAAATACATTTCTTTGTTAACGCTTTGGCCAACGCAATTTTTGTCTGATCGTTACCAAACCTGATATTTAAACATTTTATGTAAAAATGAAAATCGAGTTTGTTAATGGCTAAAATCGGCCAAATGCGAGGGAGGGGGTTAGTTGGGAGAATTTAAAAAATTTTAATTATCTCTGTTGTTATATAGAAAATTATATAGAATCAATATTATTGCAAATGCAATTTTATATAAATGTTGTTGTGTACGCTTTTTTCTTAAATATTAACCTTTTTACCTTACCGCTTTTTATTAAATATTATATTAAGAGATTTGCATTTATTCGGCCATGAGTAAACTCCCACTCCTACATATGTCATATTAACTGTTATATAATGAACCACTTTATTTGAATTGTTTTCATTAACTTTCACATTTTCACTTAAATGCAAATACATGACTCATGTGGGAAATCTGCTTCGTTAACACAGCCCCTGTGTGAAGGACTTTTAATAAGTCTGAGGGTGACAGTTCACCTTGCCGAATCAGATTTGTTTCATTTGATAATACAAAGTACGAGTAACCACAAAACATTCTTGTTTGTCTAATCTACTTTACACACTCTAGACCGTAGCTTCCTTCGATCGAGACTCTTAGGTTGATTAAGGTTGGTTTGAGTAAGGCATTACTCCTTAACACATTTGGTGCACTTAAGAGTCCTTGGTTCGATTCCTTAAGAATTTATTTAATGTTATATCTGTGCAAAGATTTTTTTCTTTGGTCCTATCCTTACTTGGAAAGGGTGATATCAACTTATCGGTAATTAATCCCGAGAAGCCCATAAAGATGGCAAATATAAATGATGTTTCTTAGGTTAGCTTTTATTAGCAGATTTCCCTTATTGTATATCACCTATTGAGGTCATACACATGTCGCGATTTTACAAAAATGTCTTCAAATGTCTATCGATCCTACCCAGGAGATGACGAAAATGAGGTCTGTTCCAAATTATATATATATATATATATATATATATATATATATATACTATGTGTGTGTGTGTGTCTTGTTAACGCTCTAGCGGTCACAATTTTTGTTTGATCGTTACCCAACTCGATATTTAATCGTTTTATGAAAAAAGAAAGAACAAGTTCGTTAATGGCTGAAATCGAAGAATCGGGAGGGGGGGTATAGAGGGGGGAATATTCGAAAATTCGAAATATCTCCGTTACTATACGTCGGATTGAAAAATCGTATAGAACTAATCTTACTGAAAATATCTGTAAATATTGTTATATAAATTTATTCTCCACCCTCAATATAAACAGAGATATTTGCATTTTTCAGTTTTCAACCTTTAGTAAACCCCCCTCCCTTTCATGTCATATTAATAATAAGCAGTTATTTCGTGAACCACTTCATTCCAAGGTTCAATACCAAATATTGATTCATTGAACTTCTACTTTGTGAGATATATGCAAATACGTGCTGTTGCCCCCCTCCCCTCCTTACAATACTAGATATAGTATACAGTTCTCTATATAATGAATGTGTTATATTCAGATATATTTCAGTAGCTGTTTTTCTTTCCGGTGAAGAATATTTCTATCTACCTCTCCAGCTTTGAGCGGCTGGCAGACCTGTTTGTTTGCATTTCAGACGCTTTTCGTTAGGAGTGTATTAAAATTGACTCAAAGATTTCTCATTGCCGTATGTATTTAATAACTTTATATTCACGGTGGTGTAAAGTGTTAACAGTTGATTTATCTATTATAAAACTTCACATAGGATATCTCCTTAGTTTATGCAGCCCCTGCGTGACAGACCTTATTAATTATGTTTAATTGAAACATAAATGTTATGAAACTAAAATGATAATCATGATGAATTATTATCATTGTAAATACTGATGACAATAAATCTTCAATGTAAATCCATTCGATGACTGGATAGAGAAGAAGAAGAAAATTTCAATTTGTTATGGGCGGCATATCTGAACTATATAAACTGGCCGGAGTTTGTAATTTCGTTACGTCCACTAACTTTCACTATCTTATTAAATACTTTTAAAAATTCAGTTTCCTTAATGCCCTTTATTAATGACATAATTTGTGGCTATTATGCGCTATTTAGTTGTCGTTCATGTTAATAGTCTACCCCAAAAGTGCCATAAGCCATTATATATTTAGTTTATCCCAAAATCTCAGACATTTTTTTTTTTTTTTTTTTTACTATCTCTAATGATGTCTGGTTACCTTAAGATGAGGCTGTTTCACATTCCGAGCGACGACTCCTTTCCCGTGTGTTTATCGTATTCTTATTTGTTATCCCCATTCAAAGGAGGGTCACGCACATCCTTTAAACGCATCCGAATTCACTTCCATGCTTGGAGTATTTCATTACCATATAGGGAGTGTAGTCTGATTGCTAAATAATTGCCGCAATCAAAAACGTTCGAATGCGGTGGGCCTTTGATGGCTTTTTAATAACTTCATGACTGGAAGACAACTTAAATAAACTACTTGTCTGTCAAGGTTTAGCTCTAATATATATATATATATATATATATATATATATATATATATTATAACGTTTTTACAGTTAATTATTATGTTAATCATAATTATTATTAATATTTAATTAAACTACCCGGCGCTCACATGGACTCGTCAGGGCAATCCAATATATACGAAAGCACTAAAAGTGACCGACCGTCTCTTATTTGGTCATGTAATTTTAGCTGTCTATATATTATAACTGAAAATTGTTCTGTTTACTCACAGAACTCTCTTCTTCATATATATAAATATATTTTAAATGCTTTGCACATATAGAAAAAATAAAATTAGAAGGGCACTCACTTTTTCACGGCTCGGCATGAACTCCCCAATTACTGTCCATCTAGGTCGTACTTCGGACACGCAGGGCTGCACTCTCTCGGTCCATTCATTTTAGCAGATTTCCCTTAAGGGAAATCACCTATTGAGGTCGTAATAATGACGCGATTTTCGAAAAATTTCTTCAAATGTCCATCGATTCTACCCAGGAGATGACGAAAATGAGGTCCGTTCAAAATTATATACATATATTATATATATATTATATATTTGTCTGTTAACGCTCTAGCGGTCGCAATTTTTGTTTGATCGTTACGAAATTTGATATTTAACCGTTTTATGTAAAAAGACAGATCAAGTTCGGTAATGGCTGAAATCGGACTAGAGGGAGGGGGGGGGTTAGAGGGGGAATTTTTCAAAATTCAAAATATCTCCGTTATTATGCATCGGATCTAAAAATTGTATGGAACTAATCTTATTGCAAATTAAATTTACTATAAATATTTTTATATACGTTTATTCTCTATCTTGAATATTAACCGAGGTATTTGCATTTTCTAAATACTATAAATGAAACAATTCAACTTAGCTATACGGACCTTTATGGAGCTATGAAGTAAGTTAGACACCTGCAGTTGAGAAGTTTAAAGAATGAAATTTTAGTAATAATGCAATTCTTTCGTTTAATACTTCATAAAAATGGGCCTAGGCTGGCTAAACAGAATTTGTTGTGGGGACGTTCACGTGATACACACTTCGGTAATTGTAGTTCGATCTCGACAAATGTGAGTTGCTTCTTTACTATACTGGCTCCTCAATTTAATTACTATGCTGACATTGAGCTAGGAAAGACATAAATGCTTATCCAAGAATTTGCACAGGATTTCACTGTGGTATTACTAGGACTATGAGTTACACTTGAAACATAAAATCACTGAGCTATACTCGACAACGTGTGAAACACGTTTAAATAGTACTATTTATCAATGTAAAATCATTTGCTGAAAAGCATAACGATGCGTTTACCAGGCGATTATTCTGTATAATAATAAAGTACTTTTTTTTCAATGTATTTAATTATTTTCAATGTACTTTAGCTTTTTAGCCTCAAGAAATATTCAAAATTTACAATCTTCACAATTTTTTTTTTTGTTTGTTACAGGTAACACTTGAAGAGGCCAGAAATCAAGGAAGTTACCGAGAAAGGATTGCTGTGATATTTGCTCCATTTATATCATAATTTATATACTTGTACTGATGTTTAAATATCCTGTATAATCATATACAAAATAAATTTTTGTATTTTTTAGTCTTCTACTTTTTATAATGTCTTGTTTTTCTCAATACTTTTAGGATATATTGCAACTTCGTCCCAAAATAAAAAATTATATGTAATGTGAACCTTTAGTTTGGAGTGAACTTTAGTCTCCACAAATATTTTCGGCTAATTTAAAATTTTCTATCCAACAGAAATGGCATATGCATAGAACAAGTATGGCATGCGGGCTGTGTGGCTTATAGCAATATTTATTCCTTTTAGCAGTCACATTAATGTGATTAATTTTCTAACTTAATTATTTATATTCGAAGTAATAATGATACCAACATATGGATTGTACTAATATGCTGGATTAGTTTTGGAGTTGCATTTCAGATATATTACATTGACCGTATTTATTATTATATATTTTTAAATTTAAGTTGTTCAGTTGACAGGGTCGGAGGTTTTTCACGATATTTTTTTCATTGAATATGAAGCAATTAGTTTGGTATAATTTAAAAAAAAATGAGGATGCCATAAGTTTATTTGATGATTTTTTTTTTTACATATTTTTACTAAATGGCTCTACATGTTTCTCTGCATTATGTAGCTTTCCAAGAGGAAATGACAACAAGTAAAACATTAAGCTTAGTGAGTTACGACTAATGAGAAAAGGACAATTAGGGACATAAAAAAATCGCTTTCATAGCTTCTTTAATCCACGATAATTTATAGAAAATCCATCTCGTCAAAAACCTCCCTTATTTGTTGAGGCTGGAAGGTGGTAAGGATCCTGTTTATTTACAAGTCATCCCTGAAATGAGAAAATCAATCCCGGTACGTGTCACAAATTATTTCCTCCTACATTATATATAGATATATATATATATATATATATATATATATATATATATTGTTTGCGACTGTATTGCTGCTAGAAGTGCGAATTTAACAAGAATAACTTAAATTAGAATTAATGGAGATTTTCATCAGATGCTAATTAACAACTGCTCCGTTTTGAACAGCTGTTTGTACTGCAGATGATTCCTTTAAAAAATAATTCATTAAATACATACACACTTTTTTTTTAAATTTTTTAAAACTAATCATCTGTTTTTGTTCACTTTTTTTTAAACTAGTCATTTGTTTTTAAACTTTGTTTTTCATACTCCATATAATTGTTTTTTATTAAAAAAAAGAACAATATGTATGTATATGAAATAGAGTGACATGATTATCTGAGTGGAAGGTATTGCAAGTGTTTGTGTCTTGAGTGGGATGATGTAAACTCATGAAGAAGCTACTAGTGAAGTGAAAAAAAACGTCCGTCATGCAGGGGCTGCGTAAACTAAGCAGATTTCCCACGATAGAGAAATTTCAGAATAGAGAATCAAATAGTTACGGGAACGGCCCAAACTAGCTCTTGAAGGAAACTCACGACTAGACCCGAAGTTAGCCGATCTCATCTCAGAAGCTGAAAACAGAAAAATGCAAATATCTTGGTTAATATTCAAGATAGAGAATAAATGTATATAACATTATTTATAGTAAATTTAATTTGCAATAAGATTGATTCTATATACTTTTACGATCCGACGTATTGTAACGGAGATATTTTGAATTTTCAAAAATCCTCCCCTCTAAACCCCCCCCCTCCCACTGATCCGATGTCAGCCATTAACGAACTTTATCTTTATTTGTGCATAAAACGTTTAAATATCGAGTTTGGTAACGATCAAACGAAAATTGCGACCGCTAGAGCGTTAACAGACAAATATATATATATATATATATATATATATATATATATATATATATATATATATATAATTTTGAACGGACCTCGTTTTCGTCATCTCCTGGGTAGGATCGATGGACATTTGATGAAATTGTTCGAAACTCGCGTCATGAGTACGTCCTCAATAGCTGATTTCCCTTAAGGGAAATCTGCTAACATGTGCAGATGAGGAATAAATCTATTAAAATAAGAGAAGTTAATTTTCCTACCAAGCGCCGATCTATATATATGTCGTTAGAATATTTCAAGGTGGGACTGAATAGGTAGGAAAGGCGCCAGCGGTTAATCTGTTTATGTTGAGAAATGTTTTTAAAGTCATTAATGTTTTTTTTTTCTTTTTATATTTCTCGAAAGACTCTCATTCCCTTCTATGTGTAATTTTTTAAAGATTGTCATGGAATAAGAATAAGAAAATCCATAGCTAACACAAATTCTAAACCAATTCTGGAAGCCTAAGTGTGTGACCAATTCGCTATTTTCATAGTTTTCGCGCTATTGAGTCAGCTTTGCCATTGCTCCATGTATTGCGGATATCAATAATGGCTGACTGTGAATCAATCATTTTGTATTGCTCCATTAGTAGTCTATTTTCATATTCTCGGCTGGCGCCCGCCATATTGTTTGTTTTAAAACACCTCGTCAACTATGGTGGACGACTCTTGAATAACTTAATTGCCTGCATAATGAGATAAATATGCATTTCACTGCAATGTAATTGAATGACATACATTTTTCTTATGGCCGAATGAACTTAGTAAAGCTGAAGGCTTTTTTTTTTTTTTTTTGCTTTTCTTTTCATTTACTTCAATTAATTCAAATTACATATTGCGAAAAGGACAACATTCGCAAGTCATATCTTCAAGGACCTGGATGCACCTTTAGCTATTTATATATGCTGTATTGTCGAAGGTTAGAAACGGTGTTGAAAGCAGAGTTTTATTTTAAAAGTTAATGGATTATCTTGCGATAAATTATTCTAATGATTAAATGGGCACTTACATGTGTATAATATCATTCAATATCAACTCGCAATTAAGCCTATAGGCTATCATTAAAGCTTAGAATGAAAAACGTTTGCCATGTTAAGCTTCGAGAGATAACCTCATTTATTTATTTGCAAGTTCTTTAACAGTTCTGATAATATTTTAGTAAGTAGTTATAATACGTTATAATAGGCAACGAGACGTGCACATAACTCAAACTATATCTTTGGCTAGGTTCACAAAATAAATTTCAGACAAACTTTTGAACTTGAAAAAAATAAACTGATATTCTACTGCATAAAAATATAAGCAATGGATCCTAATTACTTTCAACTTTTAAAATTAGGAAATATTTACATATAATAATAATAATAAAAGTATAATGTTATATGGTTTTACAACAACGGCTTTGGGACGTGCAATATTAAATTTATCACAGGAAACTCTGAAAGCACTAGTCCCAAAACTGTTTACTTGAATTTTGTCAGATTCCCACATTTTGTTAACTGATAATTGTAGTAATTTGCTAATTGACGACAATAATTTGGTTTTGAAGGACTTGAAAGTCCAGGGTCGACCACACGAATTCTAGCAGAAATCTTTTACACTGAATCAGCTGTTCAGTTTGTATTCATGAAATGATTATTAAATTGGAGCCAAGTGATGTAAAATAACTCATTTTTGGGATCTACTAGTTAGAATTCTCTGTGTTGTGAACACTGGTAAATGTGATCTATCTCTCTCACACTCTCTCTACCTCCCCTCTCTCCCCCATCACTCGCTCTGCCTCACACACACACTCTCCCTTTATCTCTTCCGAGAGTCCAGCTCTTACCATTTTTTGACCACAAGGAGGGAGTTTTGATCGATATTTTCCTAAAAATTAAAACTGCTTTAATATTAAAATTGAATTTTGTAAACAATATTCCTTTATTTCATCCCTGAAGTTCATTAAAATAAATAATAATAATGTCACATGGAATGTGTTGTTGCAGCTAATCCGTATTAAAAAAAAAATAAATGGTAAGAAAATGTGTTTTTCTTCCTTCATTTCCACTTGTTATATATATATATATATATATATATATATATATATATATATATATATATATATATATATGTTACTGTAAAACCCCAGAGTGTGGTAAATCCTAAGATTTACCAGAAGCGTTGGTAAATGTCCGATTTTATCTTTCAAATCGGACTTTAGCCAGTAAATCTTAGGAGTCCCCAAGAGGCTCGGTAAAAGCTAGAATTATCTCAATCAGGATGCGTCTTTCCGACTTTTACTAACAGATTTTGGTAAATCCTAACATATTCCAGCGTCTGCCGGTAAAATTTGGAATAAAGGTTATTTGAAATGAAAATTTTAGAATAAGTTTCATTATTATTTGCTAAAGCATGGGAGAGAATTGTGGCACTTAAAATTGGACTTCATATTAGCTAACTTGCACAAACATTTCTTATTTGAACATTTTTTTAAGCAGTTGCATTTTTTGAAACGCTGGCCACTAATCTATGACTGTTGACGAACTGCGGTGCGAAGGCTTACCTCTTTGTCGGGCACTTCATCAGGAGACATGAAAATCTCGGTGCAAATTGTAAACTGATTACGCGAATATAATGTATTCAATTTTCCTGAAGAAGTTCCAAGTTGGTAGAAACCATCTTCTTTTTTGACGATCACTGCAATCATGCTTTTGAGGTCGATTTTAGATTGGTCGAGACAGGAATTATGATCCTCACGTTCTGGCCAACTTCGGGATCTGGGAATTTTCCTTTCGTCGTTTTTTCCATTTTCATGGCCTGTGATTCAAGACCTTCCCTTGCAGCTTGGCGAATTACGAAGAAGGGGTTTGTGTGCTTCCAAGGCAGGGGTGCTCACCCGTGGTAGGAGGGAGATCCCTGTCCCCACTCCTCTTCACTGGACATTTACTAATGAGCCTTGGGAAATCCGCACATTTACCAAACAGCATTGGTAAAAGTACGAATCTCACATTTATTTAATGTTTTTCTGGCATTTACCAAGCCAGACGGTAAATCCGGGGATTGACCAACTGCCAAGCGGTAAAAGCTCGAATTTCATCTAAATTTTGGACTTTAACCAGTGCTCCTGGTAAATCCTAGGGTTTTCCGGTAAGTCCTGACATTTACCACACTTCGAGGTTTTACAGTAACATATATATATATATACATATATATTTATATATATGTATACTGACATACATAGAGGCACGAATGATCCTAATTTTCTTAATCTTCTAGCTACGACAACAATATCAGATATCACTTAAGGACAATTTTCTAAAATCAGGGGCTTGGGGTTTTAGATCCTTAGGTCAGGTAGAGTTTAAGGAACCTAATTAATGGTTTTTAGCCTGAGGGATCCTCTTGAGAAAGTGTTTTTTTCTGACCTTTTAGGCTTATTGTCCTCTTCACACAACGGTTTTCTCTCCCTTTTTTTTTCCTTCTTCATTTCCACTTGTTATCTAGATGTAACTAAACCCCATTTTTACCTGTGAACTATATGACATTATTTATGTATGTATAAAAAAAAAAGAATATAATGTACTAATATTTTAAAAAAAAATAAAGAAATAATTTTTATACTATGCTCCTTCAACATGCAACACCTCATATATAAGAGTAGGTTGCAAAACATTTAAGAATATCGAATTTTCTTTATAAAGGAACCTGTTGTCATATCTGTTTGGTGGTCTTTACTTTTGGTGATTGTAGTCAATGAGAAGACGGTGCCATATTTGGCAATATAAGTAATTTATTTTTAATTGCCTTTTTTGCGGGGAGGGGAAAAAATTAATGTGCTTTAGTGCTGAATGCCTGATTGCAGGCGCAGTTCTAGCTTGGGAACCTGGTTGGATAAAAAAAAAATGAGCTTTAGTATAAAAATTAATGATTGACGAAAAGGCCAGACATGACAAATAACGGTCATAAGAGAAAAGAGGAATATAAGTGGCCTTGACAGATCTCTAATTGAGAAGTGCCGAAATAGGGCTGTCTGTCGGACCGGATCTACTGGGGTCTGGTTACGGAAGCAGGAGACAACGTGGCGTGCCTTCTCACAAATGACAACCTAATTTATATAAATAATCTACAAATTTATCTCCATCAATGAGAGCATATTTTCAATTGGGTTTTGTTCCTCCTTTATTTTTTGGTTTGTCAAATAATATATAATTTATATTAAAAGTGGAATGATATAAACAAATAATTATATTTTTGCTCAAAGCCTTTGGTTAATATGCTCAATCTTGGGCCATGGGCTACATCGCCGGTGGAACAAAGACGAAATTGTAGTAGTGCAACAGAAGAACCAATAAAATAGAAGTGAATACTTAATATCGGGAGGCCACCAATTTAAAGATGAATATTAAATCATAATTAAAAGAAAATCACTATATTATTTAAAATAACACTACTAGAATTTATAAATCACAAAATGATTAAAGTGAGACCACTCATTATTTACAGATAAAGTACTTACTGGTTCAAAACCGCGTATTATTGCTATTCGCTGTTATTGCTTTCGCTTTAGGCTGGTCTTATTTGTGTAGGTTATCATAGTCATTCTGTTTCTTTTGTTATCAGAAAATAAGTAATCGTTTGTTGACACCAGTTGGTATTTATTATCACTATTTGGTGTTTATTATCACCACTTAGATATGGTTTATTATTACGCCGTTTGGACAGACAGCTACCTTGTAGAGTTCAAATGGTATACGACGGCTGGGGACGTTTGCTTTATGCAGCTACTCCACGACAACTTCCAGTTTTGGGCTAGCTCTCATTTATAATTCCATTTTCTCATTCAAATAAACTCTAGAAGTGTTATTTTAAATAACAAAGTGATTTTATTTTAATTATGATTTAATAATCGTATTTAAAAGGGTGGCCTCCCGATAATAAAGTACCAAAATTAATATTCAACTACATAAAATTGTTTAAGGCAGTTTGAATAAGTAAAAAGCCTTCTATACATTTAGTACTGTCCAATATTCTACCGGAAAGTGGTTTTCATGAAACACTCCTCCCCTTTCTTCTTTCGTCCATGCATAACAATTACGTCGTTGTTCAGTTCACGTCCTACAACATATTCCAGCATGATATACAATTGAAAATAATGGCACAAATTTCATTTACGGTGTTGTTCCACTGCATAAATATATGAAAATTATTTTCTTACAGGGCACAATATCTCTTGAATTATTTATTAACGTCCACTTTGTGCTATTCTTTTCTAACCAGGGTGGGACTAAGGATTTTATTTAGTGAGTTCGTTAATAAATAAATTCATATTGCCTTGGCGGGAATCGAACTCGCCACTCTAGGATTATCATGTCCTAAGACTAAAACCAACGCAGTAACTCACATGACCAACCTAAGCTCCATGTTTATCGATGTTCACCACTCGACTGCCTACAGGTGGGTCATATATTATCAAAGGGATGGCTACTATTTCACCAACGACGCAACTACACTCTTGCGCTCCTGGGGTTTAGTAAATCGTTATTTCTTTCGATTAACAAAGTATTTCCGACAATTATGACTCCTCCCCCCCCCCTTTAATAAAACTTACAAAACAGTTATGTTATTGTTCAACCGGATGAGCGATATTATGAAGCTCTATTATTTTGTGTTTACCAATGTTTACTACTACTTATCTATTTGAATAGCTCCTGAATTAACGCCCATTGCAGTGCCGGCACCGTAAGAAAGGGCAATCTACCATTAGAAACATAGATATTTTATTGGCTTATGTTTACAAACATGTTGGCAAGAGACTTGCCAATTACTGTTAGTAAGATTGTTAATATAATATAAAGTATTAAAAAATGTGTAAATAAAAATAATAATATTTTCTAAAGTACAAATTAACCGCATATACATTTGTATGTAATATAAATATTAATCTAAATAATTATTATACCTAATTCTATAAATCATAATTTAATGTAAATGTAGATTAAATAATGTTTTTTAATGTCTAAATAAAGATCAGTTTTCTAATATATCAAATTGACATAATTCTTCTCTAAGATTTATAACAAAAAGAATAAAAATAATAATATTTTTCAACATAACTATTTCCTGATTTCAATTTTACATTTGACTCCCAATCATATTTTATGCCGCTTTTCATATTGTGTAAACTAAAGAACTTAAGAAAACATTTCTTTGGTAGTCGGTAATCATCAATAAATCAATCTCTCTAAAACTCATTAATTCCTCCATTAAGGACGTTGCCAGGGTTTGAAATTAGATCGCCCTAGTCTAACTGAACTTGTCCACCTGGGAAAGTCATTTCAAATATATAATTATTGATAATGTTTCTAATAGAAATAAATTATGTTAAAAAAATTAGCCAAAACGAATTACGAGCGGCAATTAAACATAATGCGTTTTGATACCTATTTCTCTCTTTACAATAATTGTCTAACAGACACACTGAGGGCGTCATGATAAACTTTAAACCATCATGTTCGTTCATCATGACAAAATGTCTATCAATATCTTTCAGAATCAAAATCATAAATTTAATGACCCATGATCAGTATTAAGGCATTGAAACAAGCAATGACAAAATTTTCTATTCGATGGGAAAAACTTTATTTTTGTGACTCTAACCTCACGAATCCAAGGTGTACATTATGATAATGAAACGCAGACCCACAAGACAACTCCTGGTTACATTTTTTTCCCAGCCCAGTCGTTCTGAATTCATTCAAGGCAAAATGTTATTCGAATCTGTACCCCAAGAAGCGGGAGGGGGGTGTTGATTAACTGCAAATGGACTGTATAAGAGGTCCGCCCAGGTGTGCCGAGAGAAAACCCACTTCCCGTTTCACATTATCTGGTCAACTTGATATCCATAATCTGAATGTCATCGAGACGACGGAACAGGTTAAAGGAATTCGATGCGGTGACCTAAATTTTGTTAATAGTAATTTGCGCCCTGAATATTTTAATACTAAAAGCCACCTTGCTAAGTGTGTGTCATTACTTCTTTATATATATATATATTAATGCTTTGACTGCTATTGAATTGTAAATAAATTTATGATTATTTCTATTCAATAGCTATTTATTGAAAAATGTTCCAACTGTACTCATTCTAAGAGACTCAAAAATTTAAACTTTTTCTCCATCACGTTAATTAATATTGGTTTTAGTATTCATAAGAGAAACACTTATTTCATTTGTGAGATATGTATTACCCAATGATTTCCAAAATTTACCTGAAGGCCTGAGTTTCTGTTCCTTCTTTTTGTATTCTTTCATCCTGGATTCCTAGTTTCAATCTACTTTATCTCATAGGAAATTACAACGACACTTTTTTCTCTGTGTTAGCAGATTTCTCTTAAGGGAAATCAGCTGTTGAGGTCGTACTCATGACGTGACTTCCGAAAAATTTCTTCGTGTCCATTGATCCTACCCAGGAAGATGACGAAAATGAGGTTTATTCAAAATTATATATACATACTCAGGGTGTCCCAAGGTCCCGTGCCACCCCGCCCCCTTAAAATAAATTGTTTTAATACAAGGCTGAAACTAAGTGTGCCTTAATTGGGACCGCTGAAGAAGATCCTTTCAGTCAATATACAATCTCACAACCTTCTCCAGAACTTTTCCAGCGGTCAACAGCTTTGGAATTTCAAATGGATTGCCATACTTTTATTGATGGATTCTTGTAGGAAATCATATTCAAAAATGAGTTTATATTAGTGAATATTTCGATTTGACGCATCCTTTAGCCGTAAAGTGCACAAATCTTCATTTCAGAACGGATTATTTTTTGAATAATTCTGTGACATAATAGTTGTAGTTAAAAAAAATTTTTTGAACAAGTCTACTGGAAAAGGAAGGGATTCTGAATTAAAAAAAAGAAAGACATTTGTTATTGGTTGAAATGTGACCCTGGAATGGTTGGGGTTTACAGGGAGATTTAAAAATTCAAAATATCTTCATTATTATCAGTCGGATCGGAAAATATTGTTAATATTATTGGCGTTCTAGAATTGTTGATCTATGTGGTTTTTTACTCAAGTATAAAGCGAGTTATGCTTTCTTGTTTTCTACCTTTAGTCTCTCCTCCCCTTCTACTCATAAGGTTTTTTTTACATATAAATAGAAAGTATGTGGTGAGATGAGATCAAAAGTGTGCTATTCTAGCACATGGGAATCCTGCTTAGTTTACGCGGCTCCTGCGTGACGGACTTTTTTCTATTCAACATATTTTCTTTATATAGGTTATAATTATAGTATGACAAATATTTCTATGCATGGTGTCTCAAATACCCTGTTCTCTCATAGGCATGCAATGTGACCTTCTATTTGAAATATAGGGATCAATGTTGATCTGTCCAATCTGAAAATTATTCCATTTTTATTCTCTCAAATGCCCCAGTACCGTTTCCATAATAGTAAACAATCCATGGAATATACTTTTCTGATTGAATGAGATACTCACAATTCTTGGTATAAAAACCACGGAATGTGAAATGTTGATAATCCAATTCATGGCAGCAATTCTCGATCATATACTTCGAAGAAATATTTTAATTGCTAATCATCACACTGCATCATCGGATTCTTAAATGATTACGGCCTTCTTGCCACACCTACAATCACAGACGTATTTTTAATGTAGAACAATCAAATTAAAATCTGGAATGATTTACTAATGAACTATTGATTTAAAAAAGAATTGTTTAAAGACAAAAATAAATATAATTCTAATGTAGATAGGATGAAAGAATTGGCTACGCTTCCACGGTAAAAATTTATTAAATCGGCAGAGCGCTTTCGATGCTGTGCATCATCGTCTGATAATCGTTACAGTGGATGCGTAGCCAATTTTTTCATCCTACCTACAATTGGTTTATAATTCGAACCCGTTCTGGGGTTCATGCAAAGCCTATGTATGTGAAAGCAATGGTCCTACACTTGATTAACCTAGGGCCTTGGATTGGCCTAACGGCTCTTGGGGCTAGGCTCAGAGAATTGATAAATTAATATTTCTAGCTCTAGGCCGCCAGGTCAACTTCTAGGACTTTTGGGCACTGACGATGATGTACTGCATCGAAAGCGCTCTGCCGTTTTAATAAATTGTCATAGTGGAAGCGTAGCCAATTCTCTCATCCTACCTACATTAGAAGTAATTTCCACCTGCCAGAATACTAACTCAGAATATAAATCTAACCAAAGTTTGGCAATTTTTTTTGAAAATTTAATGACACCTCACATCTACAGCTCCAAGAATTCATTTCCCAACTGGAAAAATGTTTGGATATTTGCTTTGGCACGCCCAACAAGGCTGGTATAGTACTCAAGCTGCTCTTTGGCATTGCTAGTCACGTTAAAGGTTTGTATTGCGTTTTCGCGATTTAGAATACCTTTCATTAGTAACTCATTCCATGTTACTGAGGCACTCTAATGGTTTTGGCCTCGGGTGGAGTAATCTTTTTTTCCAAGCTTAGTACTTCTTTCCAATGCATTTATTGTTAGTTATTCTCATTTGCAAGGAAAGAATATACAACTGCATATTACTCCTACATGCTATGATAAGCCTCTCTGTCTTGAGTTTCTATTCATGAACATTTCGATTCTCGGAAACAGCAGCAAAGCTTGTATATAGCGCATTCTCATTACGCATACATTAACTTAGACCATCTGTCTAATAATAATTGATTGGAAGCTGCGATAGTTTAACTCATTTTGATATCGGCAAGTTATTTCGTCATCATTCAAAGAGAAAAAAACGTATTTTATTTGATTAAACCTACCACCAAACTAGATACAAGCCCAAGGAAAGCTTCCCAAGTGACTCAAATTTAAGGAAAACAAATATTATTGCTTTTTATATGCTACAAAATAGATATTCTGAAAAAAAGATCATAATGGTCCCACTTCGGATAAATAGCTTCTCCAAGGCCTCTGGAAGGGCCGGGATATGAGTACCAAAGGTAAAATTGATCAGCTAACCGTTTAGTAACATAACCAAAGTCGAACACGTTTAGTAAAAGATATATTTTCTGAGCTATAACTGACTCTGGAATCTCGGGACAGTCGGTACTCAGCTCGGGTCGAAATTTGAAACAGTAAGAGGCTATTTCCCTTCTCTTAGAGTTAAAGTTATTTCATCTTGTTTGACGGTATTTGATAATTTATTATTCTATATTAGTTATCATTTAGGGTATAAATATATAATGTGAGTGTACGTTTGTTGTTTTTATAAGTATTTTTTGTTATATTTTAACTAAGCATTGTTAACTTTTTAACACAATAGGTTCATTTATTTTTTTTTAAATTTATTGTTAATTCATTATTATTTTTTTTTACATAACGATTCTGCATTCGTCTGCTTCATATAAGGTAGCATGTAATGTTTTTAAATGTATATATATATATATATATATATAGTTTTTACGTGGGTCATTAACACTGAAGATTGGCTAGAGATCTGAAAGCTTTGTGCTCCTAAATATATTTTAAAGCCTCTCTTTTATTTAAAATCTTGATTTCTGGATATTATTACTTGCCTATAATTTATTTTCATATTGTTATTTAAACCTAGAAATATTAATTTAACAATAAATAATGATTTCAGGTGTATCGGATTAATATCGGCCTATTTTAAAGTCTTGACTTTTTGATTCCTAATCCAAAACCTTATTATACGTATAGATATATTATGGCTGAATATTTTGCAGGACAAACTAGATTATCCTTTCTAATTCTTCATAATATATCTCATATTTTAATGCCATGGAAAAATATAAAGTTTCCTTGTTATGATGCTAGCCTTAAATGTTTAAATTATACGCATGTAACCTTGGCATTTAGAGTTTTGAATTCCTCCCGAACATGGCTGTGCGTAAAATAAGAAAAAAATTATTCCTACTTAAATTTTTTTTGTGATGACAATAAGATGGTTATTAATGGCCGAATTCCTGTGGAATCTTTCCACGCATGTAATTTCAATAATTTTTATTTATTTTCTAATACCCAGAAATATATTGACGATAATAAATTTTTAACTTTGGTTTAAAAAAAAAAATTACAACAGATATTTTGTTTCTCTTTAAGTGGTTGGATCATATATTCTTCTACCAGGAGTTGTCCAGAGAGAGTGGAATGATAATTAAGTGTTGAGATACACCGCAATATAAAGCCTGAGGGCATTTTGTCATCCAGGACGATGGTAATACATGAAAATGAGAAGAATATATGAAGATATTAGACATAATCTTATGTATATATATGTAAATGGACCATAGGTCGGCTTCTATGAAAGGAATTGAAAATAAGGCAAATATGTTTCATGATACAAACTATTTAGTATTTTTCCGCGTTATTAAAGATTTTCTTTCAGGTTAGCCATGTGAGTTAAAGTTAGTTGACCTTAATCTCACATGGTAAACCTAGAGTAACGAGTTCAATTCCCAACGGCCCAGAGAAATTTATTTAGTGAAGGAATTCATTAAATAAAATCCTAAGTCCCACCCTGGCTAGAAAAGGGTGGTAACCTGCGGATAACCCGTCTCAATTAGCCTTAGTTGCAAAACGCGGACGTTAATAAATAATTTGTTAAACATTTTTTTTTTTTTTTTTTTTTTTTTTTTTTTTTTTTTTTTTAAATATGATATAATAAAAATCATCAGGAATGATATTTGTACTTTTGCAAAGCAAACGTCACTCTGAGCCTGTTCTTGAGACACCGGCAAGTTCCATTGTAGTTTATGATGACATTCAATGAAATTACGAAAATGATTGTTTTTAAATACTGATTTTTGACTCTTGTAATATTATTAATTAAAAAAAATATTTCCTTTTTATTGGCCGTGCACTCAATTTAGGACTATGTCAAGAAGGGTCGGTTTTCAATGTATATCATCACCGAGTGGACTCCTCCCTTCATGTAGAATATTCTTACTGATGCTTCTATTGTTAGTATGCAGAAGGAAACAAGAAACCCCTAGATGTTTTTACGGCTCACTTCCCCTGGAGGTTTCAAAGATACGTAACCTGCTAGGAAGGTAGAAATTAGACAAATAATCACACATTTTAATTCTCTTATTGTCCATAAGGTAAATACTCTAACGAGCTTTCATTGAAGTCGTCCCTTCACATTTTAACGAAGGCCAAATAATTTAAATTGGGAGCTATTTTCCATCTATAAACCATGTTCGACTTTCTTCCCAGACATCCCAAACTTGAGAATCTTCAGTATTTACATGGCAGATGATGGAAATGAGGAACCAAGCAGTTTTGATTGGAGGAGGAAATGTCACCCAATATTTTCTTTACTATTTTTGCTTAACACTCTGAATATATTAATTATTTTCAAGATGGAATCACAGCCCGTCCCTCGGTTTCCTAGAATGTACCGCATTAACTATCTCGATGCCCTTTGATGTTAAGAGAAGCGTGGAAACCAATAAACAAGTCAAGTTAATCAATCCTCATAATGGGCTGCAGGCTTTCTCTGCTTCAGAGGTTTTATTTCTTTTTTTTAAACCAGTTATAAATCTCTCTTATCTTTCAGACAGTTTAGTTCCGACAAATTCATCTTTCTGGATTCCTACTTTCATCATCTGAAGCATCGGAAAAGAGGACTTGGACCCTAAGAATTTTTTTAAAATTAAAAACTGTTAGCTCATACTTGAAGACATTACCTAAAGAAATCTAGGTTCACATTGAATGCTCTTATATTTCTCCCAGATATTATTATTTTATATATAATATTATTATTTATTCCTCCATGCCATTGATTAAGTACTGCTACGGTTCTTTTCTCACAATCTGGAAGAACAATCAAAAATTATATCGTACGCTTCCCTTTTTCCTATCCTACTAGTATCTTCAAATGAAAATATATTCCCAGAAAGCTTCAATGGATTAGGGAAACAGTACAATTTACTGGTGACTTTAATATGAGTCGTTCTATTAAATAGTAATATTGTCAGTAATTGCAAAAACATTTTACTCGTATGTTTAAGAATTTACTTGACAGGCATGCAACAGTAATAAAGTGGTCTTTTGCATGCAACCTAACAATCACGTTTATTGGATTTTATCTTGAGACTAAAACCTTCCGAGGTTTTCTTTATGTGTTATGCAAGATACAATTTGTATATTTCTTTGGATAAGCAGTAAATTCAGTTTTATTTTTTGGAATTACGTTATTTTTATTTAGTTTTTTCTATGGCATTGGACTTTTTGGCTTCGTAAAATGGCATGAGAACCAGTTACATGCAGTGGGTTTGCAGAATAATTTATGATCAAGTACGTGAACTTTATGTAACTAACAGGATTTCGTCTGTGAAAATGTCCTTCTCCAGGTGTAATATATATATACGATTTCCTGCACGTTTTGTATAAAAATGCTTGGAATATATGAATTTATCCGTTTACATGCTGCATTTAATGACATATCTGGAAGGAAACCTGAATTTTTTATTTACAGTTAACATTACGATTGCAATGTACGACAAATCGAAAGTTGTTAATGACCGTCTTCCATGTTGAGACAGTGACGACGTTGTCCGTTTGACAACTGTACACATAAAAATACCAGGATATGGAGAAAACGATGCTTTAGGTAAATGACCAAATATCTCAAAAAGTTTATTATAATACGGACTTGTACTCGAAGAAGCTTAGAGGGACCTGTTTATTAGATGCTTCTACATTTGATCATCCTAATAATAACGAATTTTTATTAAGCGTTATAAAATTGCATGATTTTAAATGACATTTGATTAAAAAACATTTGCCATGTATTACGTTATTACGTTTTGTTATTTCTGTACGTCCAGTCTGTGGTGCTAAAGAGATAATTGGGACGGATAATCTACTGGTCACCACGCTTCCCTAGCTAAGGAGGGCTTTAGGTATATATCTAATGAGCTTGTCACTAAATAAATTCCTATTGTCTAGGAGAGATTCGAACTCACGACTCAAGGTTTACCAAGTGAAATAGCTCACATGACTAACCTGAGCAACCATTTTTTGATTTGTAACTAAACTAATGCGCTGCCTTCTAGAGCCGTTTTATTTCTTTTACATTAAAAGTGCTTCCTAGCTGAAAGAAAAGAAAACTTTGTTATTTGCACAGATTACGCGTTGCAAATAGACTTAGTGGTTTAAAGTACACTTTCTTGGACGACAAAAAATAAGTATAAAACATTAAGGCAAACCTGAAAATTCCGTTACTCGGGGGCTGCGTAAACTAAGCAGATTTCCCACGTGCGGGTATGACAAGATATTTATTGATCTTATCTCACAATACATTAAGTGGGGGTTTATTGAAGGTTGTAAGCAAGATACCAACCAAGAATATTTCAGCTATGAAAAATGCATAGTACAACAATTGTAGAACATAAGTAGTTTATCAAAATTAGTTCTATAACATTTTTCGATACGACTCATAATATTTTGAATGTTTAAATTCCCCTCTACCCATCTTTTCTTTCACCGATTTCATCCATTAAATACTATGAAGTTTAGGGTTGAATTAAGCCGTAATATTTTATAATGGTATAGATATTTGCATTTACCTTACACAATAAAAGCTCAATGATGAAATCAATATTTGGAGTTTAAGCTTCTAATAAACTGGTTTATATGACATGGTTTACAGTACATTACATTTGCAACAAGATTGGTTTTATACAATTTTCCGATCCGACGTATAATAAGAGTTTTTAAACCCGCTCCCTCTGGCCTGATTTCAATCGTTTACTTTAGTGATCTTTAGTTTTACATAAAACTTTGAAATCTCGAGTTTGGTACTCACATGTTTGTATTCACACACGTACACACAAACGCCCACGCACACAATATACATTATTATTTTTATATATAATTTTGAACAAACCTCATTTTCGTCATTTCCTAGGTAGGATCGACGGACATTAGAGGCAATTTTCCGTACTTGAGTACCACCTCAATAGCTAATAATAGTAGTTTATTACCACGTTGTATTTTATAAGAAATAAATAAGTGATGATAAAATATGGTATTCATGAGGGAGGGGGGGAGAGGGTTTCTTCTTTGTACCTCTGGACGAGATATGGACGAATCATTGACCACGTGCCTAATTGTGAACCAAATTCTAAACACGAAAGTACATTAAAAATATCAATTTTTATCTAGACCCACTATTATATTTTTTAACTGAAGTAATTTATTTATAATATAAAATATCCCAGTAGCAAAGCCAAAGTAGCATAAAGTGGACGTAAATAAATAAATAAAATAATAAAATATAAAATATAACCTTGAAGCAAATTAAATTTAACACTCAGGACACCATTTGCCCAGTCCTGGGCTCATACAAGAATTTGAAGCTCTTCACTTTTGTAAACTTTTTAGGTTAAGGATATGTAATGGGTAATTTAGATTCCTGAGTCATTAAAAGCTTCTAACAGCCATGTCGAAATCAGGATATACGTTAGATTTCCCTTTTAACCAACACTATCCTACAACGAATTATATTTGGATACAGTTTAGGTAATAAGCTATTACCTATCTGGGGCTATTATTAGTTGCACGAAATTGACTGATAATTATATCTCGTCTCTCTAATAAGTCTATAATCAACCGTACTAGTATTTGGACGATGTACTTTTTCTCGTTTTCCATCACATGAACTATAAGTGTCCGACATCAACATGTAAAATGACAAATTTCGTTTTTATGATTATTTAATATTCCTGAATAAAAAAAAAATGCAAGCGGATTCTCGTTTTTAAATTAAGACCTACTGATACAATAAAGCTGTTTTGTTTTACAGCAGATAATCCTAAACCTAAATCTTTTTTTATGTGAGAATGGAGTGAAGTAAAAAAGATGAAGGAATATATATATATATATATATATATATATATATATATATGTGTGTGTGTGTGTGTGTGTGTGCTTATAGGGTGGTTTTCTGTATTTTAGGAAAAATTGGCACAGTGAGATTATGATGTATAAAGAAAAACCAAAAATTTATCTTCACAAAACATTTTTACTACAATAATTTTCAGCAGCTAGTAATATTAAATGTCGTCTTCTATCCAAAACATTTTTTTTTTAATTAAGCACACTCACGCATGAACGCAAACTCAAAAACAAATGTGTGAGTGAGCGGACACGCACACAACCCATATTATTATCAATATACTTCTAATCCACTTCACTGAGAAACACCTAAGAATGAAGTAAATAAAATAGTGTTTATCTTAATTTACATAAATGAAACTCTTTCAAATTCACAACTAATATATAAAACTCTGAAAATACCGTTATATTCAATAATAAATGTTAATACGTTATAAACAAATGGGAATTAATTAAAAAATGTTATAACTACATAAACAACTATTTTAGGTCTCTCTCTCTCTCTCTCTCTCTCTCTCTCTCTCTCTCTCTCTCTCTCTCTGTCTCTCTCTCTCTGTCTCTCACACACACAAACACAAAAACACACACACACACACATACTCACTCTCACTGGCTCCCCCCCATGTAGATTTATGTATACGTTACGGTGAAACACCGAAATCTGGAGAATGTGGACATTCACCGGTGAATGTCAACATTCACATAGTCGTTTGATGTACGGGTTTGTCCGAAATATTTGCTAAATACCCTTATTTCTGACTTTCACCGGTGAATTGACACCGGTGACACCGATGTGATTGTCGACATACACCGGTGAGGGTCCGAATGTACAAGAATGTAATGAAATATTTAATCTTTCACCGACGTATTTGGTGTTTGTTGACATTTACCGGTGAATGTCGACATTCTCTGATTTCCATCTTTCACTGTAACATATATATTCAAGGATCATTGAAAAGCGTTTAAATGAGAAAATGAAACTTCGTATTTAAGATTTATTCTTTTCAAGCAGCCTGTTCCAAAATTTATTCTCTTCAACATCATCATCATTAAACCGCAGTGTGTAATATAGAGAAGTTTTTTTTGTCCTAGAAATATAACTTAGTAGTATAGTTTTGTTTTAAGTTATGGGAGTAATTAACAAATGTCAGCAATTACTAAATATATGCCTAAATTCTCCATTTAGTTATTTTTAAAAAGAAAAGTATTTGTTTGCTGAATTTTTCCCTGGCAGGGGATTTATTTTGAGCAGATAATTATAGTGTTTAACAGGTTCCATTCGCCCTCAAGCGCCGTCCTTGCGTGTATCTCGGTTCATGCTGAGTAATATTTTTGTTTTTGCTGATTTATGTAATTGATTGTCTATAGTTAAAATATTTCTTCCCCAGTTAATAACGCTTTGAAATGTCCCTAATTTTATAATTTAATTACTTTCAGCTTTTTCAGACCGTTGGCGTGGTTTATAATTAAACCTCATCCTTAACTGTAACGGTTTATTTGAATGTAAAGGTCCGATTTAAGAAGGGAAATCTTAACAAAATCAAAATTTTCTTAATTACCAACCACAATACGCAGTTAATGGTAATAGGGATGCACTGCGTGCTATTTACTTGGGTCCTTGGACTTAACGATTTTATTTGATGAGAGATTAATTCCTATATTTATTAGCAGGGGAAGAAATAATCTATTGGCGTCGTACTCATGACACGAATTTCGAAATTTTTCTTCAAATGTCCATCGTTCCTCCCTAGTAGATGACGAAAACGAGGTCCGTTCAAAACTATATATATATATATATATATATATATATATAGATATATTACCGCTCTGGCGGTCACAATTATTGTTTAATCGCTACTAAACTCGATATTTAATCGTTTTATGTAAAAAGAAAGATCAAGTTCGTTAACGGCTGAAATCGGACAAGGGGGAGAGGGGGTTTAGAGGGGAGGAATTTCGAAAATTCGAAATATCTCTGTTACTATACGTCGGATCGAAAAATTGTATAGAACCAATCTTATTGCAAATTAAATTTACTGTATATATTGTTATATAAAATTATTCTCTTTCCTGAATATTAACCGCAATTTTCAGCAAACCCCCATTTACACTCTTGTCATATTAACAATAATCTGTTATTTCATGAACCACTGCATTACAAGTCTAAATACCAAATATTGTTTTCATTGAACTTTTACTTTGTGAGATATATGCAAATACGTTTTGTTGACCATCCCCCCCTTCTTTTGTTATTGGATTACTAAAATTTGAGTGGTTGAGATAAAACTGATTCTAATTCTTTACAAAATGCAGCATTAGCTGTAGTTAATTGTTCTCAATAAAAATAATATCTTATACTCAGATATATTTCATTAATTGTTTTTCTTTTCGGCCTATCCATCTATTCAGCGCTACGAGGTTGGCTTGCCTGTTCGTTTACAATTCAGCCGCTTTCCGATGTAGTGATTATTAACTCGTTTTAGAAATTAACTGAAAGATTTATCATTACCGTTTTTTACTTATTCACTTTAGTAGTGTTACTTGTATGAATATTTATCTATTGTAATCCTTCGCGCGGGAAATCTGGTTAGTTTACGCAGCCCCTGCGTGACGGACTGTATTTTAATTGAACTAGCGAATCAAAGTTAACCTAGATAGCGACGCCTTAAAGCTCAAAGCTTACTTCTTTTTGTGTAATTAAAGGTTTCATTATATTTGTTAACAAATTAATCACGAAACTTTTTATTACTAACTCTGTTCTGTCTTTATTTTATCCGAGACCACCTGGTACCTATACATACTTTAGTCATCTAGGATTTGATAAGATCTAAGATCCAGAGCACTGTAAAAAATAAAATGTCCCTTTAATTATAATGAATGATCTGTTAGTCTTTAGCATACTCCCAAATGTTCCATCCATACATCACGGGCTTGTCGCAACAGGACACCAGCATTCATGCCTACACGACCAATTTTAATGTCAGGAAACTTTACAAAAAAAAAAAAAAATGTCCTTTTCAGTAAGATATATAGACACAGCTAGCTATATCTGTGTGTAATCCCAGGAGGGCGGGGAATCTCTAAGGCAGCTGTTCTAGTTCCAGTGCTTGTTAATAAGGGTGTGGTTCTAATCCGCTCTCTTATATCACCCATCCGATATTGTAATGAGTTGTCTTATCAAATCATCGGGATTTCTCTTATAAATGAGGACCATCATCCCAATCAGCTTAAAATTATATCATTTATTATATATATATGGTGTTGTTGTTTTTTGGAGTTTTGGACAGTGTTAGTGAAAAAATCTTAGTTCATTCAAATATTTCGAGAATATTTATTTTCTCTTCTTCAGGGCTAAAAAGTACAGGTACAAGACTAAAGATATTTAAAAATGATTGTACATCACTGTTGTTCCTCTGTTTACATTAGGAGTGCTGAGTATAACCGGGCACCTATATATAACCTATAACCTGCTGAGTATAACCGGGTAGGTCAAAAAAACAACTACATCATATATATATATATATATATATATATATATATATAACCTGGTCGAAAACAACAACACTATTATATATATATATATATATATATATATGTGTGTGTGTGTGTGTGTGTGTGTGTGTGTGTGTGTGTGTGTGTGTGTTTGCGAGTGTGTTTGTTGATTTAGTTTCAACTGTACTTATATCTTCTTTATTTGAGAACCAATGCATAAAATCTGGATGGCAAAAACGAGTTATTAGTTTACCTGAAATAGAAGTCGAGTAGCTGCGTGAATTAAGAAGTTTGTTCTGTAACACTACAGTTTGTGCTACAGAATGCATCAAGCTAATCACTTAAGCCTCCTAACTTTGGCTGCGGTCCGTTTCATTGTGGGACGTTCAGGTAACTTTTTATTTATAAAAAAATACATTTTTCGAACCAGTTTCGGTTGTATGTGACAAATATTTAGATTCAATTCTCATGCGGATGACTGGTTGGTCGAGCTGGGCATTGGAAATCAGCTAGAAAGAATGCTTTACCTGAAGAAGTTATCAAAAAATGGTAGAAGTATAAACGAAAAGTGCAACACCTTGATTATTCTGACAACTACAAGAGGAAGGCTTTTGGATAATAATATTCATTGATCATATTTCCTATTCTCAAGATAGCTCTTTCTAGGCATATCAATGTTATTTTTATCTTTAGTGGTAGTCTGTTATTGTTCATAATTGGAGGAACATTAGAGTTTTGATTGATCTGTGACTAAATAATTGTTAGCTCCCTGCTATTGGCGTAGGCGCAAAACTGTCTTATTAGTATTAAATATCTTTTTAAAAAAAAAATATGGACGATAACCAAAGGCTTGATTAGTCAGCGAAACCAGTTGAAGTCCAGTAAGGCTCCTGAACTTCAACTTGCAATGAGGTAAACATCAACTACATCTTGCTCTTCTGCAGGTACTTCAGGAACATAGATGTATAAATCTGTTTAGAAAACTATGTACGCTCGGATCCGCCAGAGACAAGGAAGGCTCAATGATTTAGGAACTCAATATTGATTCCAATGTTACCTCGTCAATGAATAGATAATTAGTTTTACATCAATTTTCGACCTTTAAATATATAAAGCTGTAATTCAGTATGGCCTATTTAATTACGGACGTAAACATTAATAATTAAAGAATAGTGTTAATAATATTTCTTGCACTGTTAATTTTACATGGAATATTTTTCACTTTCAAAATTTCAATAAAACTAATGTGGGGTTGTCTCGAGGAGGCAAAATATTCTTGT
Organism: Riptortus pedestris; assembly: GCA_019009955.1. Taxonomy (NCBI): domain Eukaryota; kingdom Metazoa; phylum Arthropoda; class Insecta; order Hemiptera; family Alydidae; genus Riptortus; species Riptortus pedestris. Next base: position 86,008,855 of record CM032230.1, on the reverse strand, counting down.
AGGAGTGCACTTGCCGGTTATTCGTAATCTGGGTCATCTCATAGTCTATTACTTTCTCATTGGATGATGGAGTTAGTCTAAATAAACGTAACGGGTCTGAAACGAACCAAAAAAATCTACTCAACGAGTCTAACAAATAGATAAACACGTAGCTTGTTAGCTGGGTGTGTAAATCTAATGTAAACATACTGAAATAAATTGATGTCATTGAGTGTGGCAAGCAACAGCCATTTTCTCTGGGAGGGGTCGCTATAGCGTCACTAATAGTTGGTAATGATTGCAGCTGACAGTAGTAGCTCAGGGCTGGCCAGCTGATAGGCGTGAAGAGCGGTCACCAATACAATACAGCCCCGCCTCCCATTGGCTTAGCAGCTACCCCCACCCCAGCCCGTCGTCAAGGAAACCTCTAATTGCTAAATACAGTCTTGCCAACTCCCTCGCCTTACTCTTGGGTCACTCCCATTTTTATGGAATGCTGCAAATCATGACATGACGGCATTTATTCCAATTAATACATAAATTAATTCCAAAGAACTGAGTACAAGCTTTCTGATTTTATCGTTTTTTTTTGTTTATTTTTTTTATGTATATGAATAATTAAAGCATTAAGGAGATCGATGTCGAAATAAAGCAGTCTTACTCAGTATGGGGTGTTCTTGTAGCTTGATCTGCAAGTACACTCCAGGAGGTAGTTCGTGAACAGCAATTGCATTAAATAAAATATAAAAGTACACCACTTAATCATACTATCTTTTAAAACTATAATTCCAGTCTTACACACCCTCAAAATGTCACCATAAATAACGTTTTAGAGAAATCCAACAGAAATAATAATAATCTGTTGACTTATAAGATATTAACCCGCATCTATATAATTTTCCGTTTTCATGGAATCGCGGCAACAATTACGAAGAAAACTGGTCTCGGAATGGGTTGTTAAGACCCTGTAAAAGGATGCCCTGGATTTGTAATAATGATAATCTGATAATGTTATCACACATGCCAGAATAAGAACTTTATGTAAACCTTCAGTAAAATTTAAGCTAGGATTTAGAGGGCTCAGGTTAGTCATGTGAGCTAACTTTGGTAAACATACAGTCGCAACTTCGGTTCTCACCAGGTCAGGAGTACCATGTGAGATTAAGACCTTAGCCCACAAGGCCAACCTGAGCCCCTTTTCCCCTTTTTAAAGGAACAAAGTAAAAAACTTTTTTACTTTTTACGCGAAACTTATTTATTTTTTGAGCTGAGGGTAATACCCTACAGGTCGTTTATACATATGTACTGAGGCCTTCCTCTTTTCGTACTTTCTCTTTCTGCACCTCATGCTTATAATATCTTTTTGAGCGATCTAGTTCTGTTAATGACCACAGTCTCGTCTTTTAAAAGCACAAATTTGGTTGGCCTACAACACGATCCTGTCTCTTCTCTCTGCGTTGTATCTGACACAACATCTTTGCTGATCATGGATGGCTCCAAATATTTCCACATTGATGCTCTTTCCCACCTCAAATCAGCATTCCTGAAGGACCTGATAACAATCCTATTACTAATTCCATCTTATTTTTTAGTTATTAGGAGTACACCCCCATAACTATAGATCTATCTACCTTTCTATATCTAGAGAATCGTCTGTAGTTCTTTCAGAACCCCAAGTCGTGAGTTTCCCAGGCAAACATTTAGTCTGCACCGGCTAATGCGGCATTTTTTGGATTGACTCTCAAAGGGCAACCCTTAACAGCTATGGTATTGATGGATCTCATTGGAACATACTAAAAAAAGTGGAGTTTTAGACGGAGTGAAGTGTAGATTCTTAGAGATTTTTTATGTTGTGTATGCTCGAAAACCCCAACCTTGTAGGAAAAACAATGTTCTGCAATTATAGCTGCATACGTGTTCTTTTAAATAAAAAAAAATAATGGAGTTCCTTTCTTTTCTAAGTTCTAGTCCATAGTGAAACCCAACTGTAACTCATAAAATTTTATTTTAAGCTATGAACTTGTCATATCCAGCATACTTTTTTTTTAAATTCCAGTTTTCACACTGTAAGTGCAGAGGATGCAATAGAGATTAAAATGCCCAAATAGGGCATGTGAGTACCATTTCTGTGTATGGGAAATTATACAACTCCTGGGTAATGAAATCTTTTATCTTATTTTTTATGACGTACAGACCAGTGATACACTAATAGGTATATTATTTACATATCAGTTCCTTTTTTAATATCCGCCCACCCCCTTCCATAAGGAGTTCCGTATTTACCGACTTCATAAACCACTTCATCCCCGTTCCTCCATATATCAGAAACTCTGAAGGAATGTAAGCAGACTTATTTAACTTTCGATTCTTGATTCGATCAATCTCTGTGATTAGGTCCGGTATTGGTGGTGACAGAATTCAATTCGCTGACGAAACCCAGTAGGAGACATTTAATGAGCTTATATAACTCTCGTTTTGAAAAATCTCCAGCATTCCCCGATTTACTGAGTATTTTCCATTAACTACATAAACTCTTTGTTTGCTCGGAATATAATAGCAGCTATTCAAGTGCGGTGGTATATAATGGTGTCTAGAAAATCGCAGGAAGTAAGTACGTTTCCTAAACCCTAAAGGCTAAAACACTGGAATATACAGCTAAATTGTTGGCCTACTGTTGAAAGTATGTGTGGACAAAAAGATAGGATATATTTTTTCAGGTAATCAAAAATATTTGAAGAATCTACATCCCCACCCATTTCTTAACTCCTATTCTTCCTGGTCCGATTTGTTTAACTGTCGAACTTATTCAACGGATAAATACTAACTTTGGTAATGAGAAATAAAAAAAACAATGCGCTCAAAAGTGTTGTGAGCTTAAAAAAATCCAACGCTAGTAGATGAAAATGAATAACGAAGAACAATTTGCCGTTTTTCAACCAGTATGGTAATCTTTCAAACAATTTAAGAAGGGCGAAGAAGGTTCATATATATATATATATATATAAGTGGTTGTAAATATAAAAATTATGTCAGGGTTGGGGGAGAAGTTTTGATAAATCATGCCATGAGTACAATTTCAGAAGCTGTTTTCTTTTTTTAGGGAAATCTGCTAAACCACGTTTCATAATTAAGAAATTTATTTTGAGAAACTTCCATCTAACATTGACTTACCCAAAAGGAAGCAAAGGTTAAGTCGTTTACATATGATTAGATATGAGGGGGGAGGTGTACGGGTAATTATAAGAATAATTTGGGGACGTATTTATATACTGGATTGAAGTGGTCGGTAGCCTGTACAGAGTCTCTCGCGACAATCCTTTGGTCATTACGGGATAACTTAAATATTTTTAGCACATATTAGATGAATTTTTCAGCTATTAGTGTGTTTTTCATAAATGAATAAAATAAAAATTAACTAATTTAGTATCACACTTCTTGAAGATATTTATAGAATCATACCGAATCACAGTCGTCAACCGATTTTGTTGCTTCAATTTTTAGCAGAATAGTAGCTTCTTTAGTTGGATGCCATTATAACTTCCCATTATTTTTTACACATTTCTGTAACTTGCCTACATGAAACTTCTTTTGGTTTAATCAATTTGACGGAGTTGATAGTCACTGAGAAACGCATGTCAGTTTGTAAGTCGGATGCATTATTCTTCCTGAAATATTTTCAAATTGTATGTTAAAAGTTCGTAGAGAGCTCCTCTCAACTATTACTAATAATATTTGTTATGTGGTTTGAAAATGGAATATATGGGTGAAATTCTCAGCAAATCGGTCACTTCATTGTATAATCGATTATTTGTTCTCTCCATTTCCAATCAGCCCTTGATTAACTTCAAAGAAAATGTGTGTACACATTCCACTACGAAACATGACTATTTAGCCACCCATCAGGGTTATATGTATACAAATATATATATATATATATTATATATATATATCAAATGGTTTATGCATAAATCTGATTTACATTAAAATAATCTTTTCATAAATACTTATAAGACGATAGTTCATCGTATTTTTGTTACTGATTGACTGTACCACCTGATCTTTCTTGAATGCATCGTGGTACTATATTTTGGAAGTTCGAATAAAATAATGTTTGGAAATTGTGTTTTTGTCCTATTTTTCATACGCTGACTATTTTTTTTTTAATTACAAAGTGTACCTATTATTTTTGCTCTTTATTCTTTAAGAAACCTTTTGGAATTTTCGGGTTAAAACATCTCAAATTCTGCTGATGAAATAACATTCTTTTATTTTACAGTAGTGTTGTTGGAAGTGAAGAATATTGTGCACTTTGAGAGAAGCAAATATCTAATTCTTCACAAGTCAATGCTTGCACTCATTGGGAAAGAAAGCGAGTGACTCCACTGTCTTTACCCATGGAGTGCATGCAAGTAGCTCTGAAGATGGAGAGAATAGTCTTTGAAAGCGCTCAAATAAAAAGACTTGTGAAGAATCAGACATTTTCTTCTCTCCAACTAACATTCTTTTAGGTAGAAAATTGAAAATCCTGATTCATATTAACTATTGAATATATCATTAGTTGAACGCCAGAAAATCATATTATAATGTGAAGGAATGTTCCTTTCCTTAAAATTTAACTACATGATGCAACTCTTAACCAGAAGCAGTAATTCGACAGAGAATCCTAATTCCCGAACCTGTAACTTAATCGAAATCTGAATAATCACCTCCTACGTATTAATTATAGTACCTTTAGAATATAATAATAGCCCTCTCTACCTATTATTACTTCCGTTGCGACATATTTATAGCCTATCTATAATAAAGTGGAAGTTATTCAATTAAAAAAAAATCATTAACTAACATGACACATAATTCGATTCACTACAGATCGTAGGATGAATACTAATAGGTATCCAACAGATGTATCTGGGGGTTGGAAAAAATCTACTATTTGTATATGAATTTGTGGACTAAGGTATGCCAGAAGTATAAATTTTAAGATAATGAGTGTTAAAAGAAATTAGCCCAGCAGTATTACTGCATCAAGAGTGTGGACAAAGAATGATTATCAAGTTGATTATCTTCTTGTAAAAAGATAGTGCATACAGTGATAGACTGATTACGTCAAACGTATTTTTCTTCTCTTTTTAATTCCAAAAGTAGGAATATCTCACATTATTACAACAATTGGCGACAAACCAATTCATAAAAGTACACAATTTAATTTATATTAATAAATATAAAATATTGATATCAGCTGTCATATCTTTCCAGTTTAGCAAGCATAATAATAAAAAAAAAACACTATTCTAATAAATAAATAATTTCTTCTGTGTCTCAGCTTCTTCTTAAGACATCATTCTATAACTTTTATAATAACGGAAATTAAAAAATACATTAAAAATGATCATAAATTCATATTTATTTAGTTTTTATCAAATCAAGATAACAGCACGATTTGAATATACTTTGGAAAATAAAAATTAATTGTATGGCGTGATTGATGGTCATCAAGGAACTGAATTAATTGAGAACAATAACAATAATAAATTATTTTTATTAGTTATTTAGTTAGCCAAAGAAACTGGAACAGATACCTAACTCTAACATAGTAATATATATCTGATGTCTAAACCTTGATTCTCTCTGATACCATCTTGATTCATTTACATAATATAAAAATAAAACGCTGGCCTATATACCTAACATATATCCCTCGAGAGTGAGGTGTCTGAACTATTTTCATGAAGTATGAGGTGTCTTTTATTACAATTTTCATCTCAGTAATTGTTCATGAGTTATTATTTAAATTCTCATCACTTTAATGCCAATCATGTTCTATTAATGATCCCCTGAATGTCTTTAATTGATAAAATTGTTTGAATAATCGGTATATCTCCGTAAATATACGTCGGATTGAAACATTTTATAGAACCAATTGTATTGAAAATAAAATGTACCCAAGTATTGTTATGTTTGTTTATTCTCCATCTTTATTATTAACTGAGATATATGTATTTTCTTGGTTTTACCTTCAGCAAACCCCCACTGTAACAAATGTCATATTAACAATAAGCTGTTATATTATGAAAAACTTTATTTGAAGCAAAAATACCAAATAATGATCTCATTAAACTTTTACGATTTGAAATAAATGCAAATACGTGACTCACTTGGGAAATCTGCTTATTTATCGCAGCCGCTGCGTGACGGACTTTAATGGTTTGCGAAGAGGCACTGATTATGGAGCTTGCTCATTAAAACTGCACTTTGTATAAAAAATACTTGTAGAGGAAAGGCTTTTCAATGATTCTGTAGATATATAAAATTCAATCATTGACTTGAAAAATATACAAAATTGAGATTTCATCTTCGTCAGACTTAAGGCCCTTGAAAGCCGGTTTATAATTTATCGTAATCTGGATAAATAACTCGTGACGCTTTCAAAAGCTTCTTTATTTTGCTGAACCTAATGGCCCATTACCAGTTTTTATTGTTTATCGTAAAACTCTAAATCAAATATTGACCATTGGTGTAGGAAAAACCGATAACCACTCCCAGAAATAAAGGTCATCTGAGAGTGGATTCATCCAAACTGAATAATCTGACGATATTGGTATATTTTGTATACCCACCTCTTTTATAGAGTATTCAAAGGTTTTCTACCAAACTATGGAAACATAAACCCCCTTTTATTTAGTTACAGTTAAAGAATATCTTGTCAATTTTGTTATAATAATGTATTTTACATATTAAAATAAACAAGACATAGATTAGGAATATTCATTATAAAAAAGCTGTATTAAATATAAGTATCATTCTCTACATTATATTTTTATTTGCTATGTAAAGAAACTTTGATGAAGATAAGACTAACCTAGTTATACTTCAAATTGGATTGTGGATATGTAAAACCTGTTTATGGGCAATAACATTTCCATAATGGCTTTTGTTGTGTCATACCATTTCTAATTACTATTTTTCTAAACATGAAAATTTTTCCTCGTCACATATCCGTTCAAGATATTCTGAAAATGTAACTGATTCTCCCTAGGAGTGAAATAATGAAACAATACACAGAGAGCATTAAGTACCTACACGTAAGTCAGAATGTTTCAATCCACAAGGAGATCATACATAACTTTATTATTCTGGCTACCATTGCCTATATATTGGTGATCTTATCACGTCCCCCGTGGCAGGGTTCCATAATAGATAACCTCCAGTGTCAACAAGACTCCTAGGACATTCATCGTCAGTGCATTCATTATACCACGCTTGGAACGGATACATGGTACGTCGAGCTATTCAGTGCCAGCGAACCAGCTTCACAGTAACAATTTCGACTCTTGATTTAGTCACCGGAGAAAGCTATCTTCTAAATCCAGAAAACCGCTTGGCAAGCAAAGTTATATCACATTCGGGCTTATGATTGATACTTGTTTTCTTTAATGGTAAGCATGAAACTCTCTAAGTAAACGTAATTCAGCTCGAAATGTATACGTGTCTCTAAATCCGAAGACAACGATAAGCCTAAACTTCACCCTTTATAAACCATAAGTCCGCGCCTCTCTCCCATTACTTAATAACCCTATAGCTACTTTATTGGAGAGACTACCCTCCTGTCCCTTCTCCAGTTCCGATCTCAGCCAATATCCAATATTTTAGCAGATTTCCTTAAGGAAAATTGTCTTCAAATGTCCATCGATCCTACCACAGGAGATGACGAAAATGAGGTCCGTTCAAAATTACATATGAATATATATATATATATATATATATATATATATATATTTATATATATATTTGTGTATTAATGCTCTAGCGGTCGCAATTTTCGCTTGATCGTTACCAAAATCCATATTAAAACGTTTTATGTAAAAATAAAGATCAAGTTCGTTAACGTCTTAAATCGGACCAGTTGGAGGAGGGGGTGGTTTAGAGGGGAGGAGTTTAGCAAAATTGAAATATCTCCGTTACTGTTCGTCGGATCGAATTTTTGTATAGAACCAATCTTATTGCAAAAGATCTAAAAATGTTTTTATGTACATGTTTTCATTATTTGTAATATTAACCTAGATATTTGCATTTGTTAGTTTTCCGACTTCAGTAAACCCCCACTCCTACTCTTGTCATATCAACAATAAGCTGTTATATTATGAAGCACTTTATTTGAAGCCTGAATACCAAATATTGTATTGTTCTCATTGAAATTTTACGTCATGAGATAAAAGCAAATACGGGACGCAAGTGGGAAATCTTCTTAGTTAACGTTAACCCCTGCGTGATGGGCTTATTTTTTTCTGTTTGCATTACAGATCTTCAGCCTCCCTTGAGCAAAACTCTAGGTCAGGGGTTTTCAAACTACGGCCCGAGGGCCACATCCGGCCCGCGGGCAGATTTTTTCCGGCCCGCGGAGAGTTATCATAGCATACTTGAAAACTCCTTTTAGAGAACATATTTTTTATAGCAAATTAAATTTAGTTTACTGAAGTATTCTAATTTTATGTTGAATAATTATTAATATGACATCTACATTGATATGGTCATGGGCTAACTACTCATAACATTGTTGTAGGCTTATTTTTATTGTTTTTGTGATAAGTTGGATAAAGAAACACAGAATTGTAATGAGTAAAGACATGTATAATATGCAGAAAATTTAACTTCAGTATATAATAACTAACAAATTATTGAAATGAATCCAACTAACATTTTAAATAAAAACATAACTTATAACAAGCATAATGACATATGAAATACTAATGAGATTATGTAATTGAGATTTTCCACTGACAATAGTTTGTAGTTGTGGACTAATTTTACTTGTACCAATTATTAATAGAGATTTAAGATGCTCATCAGTTAATTTAGATCTGTAAACATTTTTTGTGTACTTCATTTTGGAGAAGGTCTTCTCACACAAATAAGTAGTACCAAAAACAGAAAACAGCCCACGAGCAAATTTATGCAAATTATCAAATTGTGTCAGTGGAAGACTCTTATAAAATTCCAACAAAGATGAGTTTTGATATTTGTTCTTAATTATATCACTGCACTGTAGATCAATCATTTCCATTCGAAGTTCCGGGTCTAGGTTTTCAATGTCAGTATCAAAAGGATTCTTAAAAATCTTAATTTGATCCGCAATGGCAGTACGAGAAACGAGTATCAAAATTTATTTTCAAAGCACTCAAAGTTTCGATTGGAAAATCGATAGGAAACTCAGTCTCAGTGGTGTGACCTTTTTTAAACATTGCTTACTTTTTCGGACTTTTTTTTTCATCAGTGGACTATTTCACTTTTTACCACCGGCAACAATGATAATATGGTTTTGGCCCTCGGAACTTACTGGAGTAATCAGTATGGCCCTAAGGCTGGAAAGTTTGGAGACCCCTGCTCTAGAAATTCGTGAGCAGAGTTTTACATAGCGAGTGATCAACTTGATAACCCTCTCATCCAGTGGCGATCTGGAATAAGATGTGTCCAGTAGACTTGTGGACCCCATTGTATTCCCAACTGGGGGGGGGGGTAAGTGGTCAGTTCACCTTGTGTCAGCTTACTTGTGGGATCTAAGAGAGAAATAATCTTTAGTCATCCCGAGGGGTTGTCAGATGTATGATCTCGATTAAATACAGAGTTTGGTGCCGATTAAACAAAAATTGCGACCGTTAGAGTGTTAACTGACATATATATATATATATATATATATATATATATATATATATATATATATATAGGAAAATCTGCTAAAAAGAAAAATACATATCGAAACTTAATAATCCAGGCACGAAAAACTAATAGAACAGCAATCATAGACAATTATTTTAGAACAAGATTGGTTACATTCGTAAGCAATTAATATATAATAACATTTATTAATTGCAAACGTTATAATGGAGTTATTTTGAATATTTGATTTCCCGCCCCTCTAAACCTCTTCCCTTCCTAGTCCGATTGTAGCAATTGACGTGGTTGATTCGTAGTTTTACATAAATTGATTACATATCAAATTTGGTTGCTAAAACATTCTAACAACCTGTGTCTACTTAAATTCTCTTGATTCCTAAATGTTCTTTTCCTTTTATTCTGGTAAATATTTGTAGCCGCAGGTAACATTTATCTGTCTGACATCAGTCATTAGTAGCCCACAACTTAACATATAATTAAATATTCTTATGAAGAAATGTATGACATATAACAGGTATTGAAACTCATCAATTTCCAGGCAAATTAGGCTCGACGGAATTAATTATTGACAACTGTAGGACCATTGATCAATAAGTAAATTATATAGATGAGTTCTCTTTAGTCGCAGAATTTAACAGCATTATGACCCAACGGGTAATATTCGTTTATAGGAAATTTGCAGAAATTTACGTATATGCGATATAAATTTCGCTTATTTAAAATAATTCTATTTTAAGTAGTTATTAATTACTCCTTTAGTAAATAGTGGGTAATCATAAAACTACCTATTGAAATAAAAATAAATGTAAAATGATGGAAACGTAAAATAAGATAAATGATTTAAAGCTTTCAAACTTCCTGAATCGTGGACATTATAAACCATCGTATATCATCATTATCTTATAATTCTGAAGCATCTTTATTCTAAATTAATAATAAATGTTTGTCCTCGAGATCATTCCTCACTCGATCTCATTTTTCTGAAAGTGTCATTACGGCATTTATTTTAAACATTTTTATTGATTGGGCAGTATTGGATGTATATTTTTTGGTAGATTTAGAAGAACATAAATAATCAATTAATGTCATAGAATAAATAACTGATAATAAAAACTTCATGAGAACAAAGCAATGAGTCGCAATAAATATCTGACATAAAAAAAGAAACCAATTCAAAATCCATGTGGCATGTAATATTGAAAATAATATTATAAAGATTAAACTGAGCTATTTAAGCCATTTCATTTTAGTTTACTTGGGCCCAGCTGTTAAACCAGCAAATGTTAATATATTCTGATTTCCGGGTATATTTATTAGTCCTCGTCTATCCGTCGCTCTATCTTTACAACTAAGGGAAGACAACTTTTTGTCTATTGGTCAGATTATCTTAAATATCCTCTTTGTATCCTGAATAATTTGGTAATATATATGCTAATTGAGCCAAGTTTCTAGTTTGAATATCGTATCGATGTCTCTTATTCCGGTTTATCAGAAACTAAGGGGTTTCTGTTTTTAAAATACATATAAGACGTGCAGTATCAAATTATTCAAAAGATGTCATATTCATGAACACATTCTTTATAAACGTTTTTTCGAAATCATGGGTGATCTAGTTCACAAAAACAATAGCGTCTCAATCAAACTCCAAAAATCTGAAATCAAAAATTCAATCAGCTGCAAGACTGAATATGAAATTTAAAACAGCTACTAAGGTTGACATAGAAATGGTTTTCCAAGTATATATAAAGATTGGTGTCATATAAACACTAAATAATCATTTCATTTATGGACACGCATAGTCTTTCTGTAACTGCAATGTAATAAGGATTGTATGAATTTATTGACGTATTTATGTTTAAAAGAGCTTTTAGCAGTCGTTCATGATTTTAAATAAATTTCTTGTCTTGAGTATAAACATAGCATTAATATGAAAAATATCGATTTATTATTGACACCAGATAAAATAATATATCGCCAGAAGTAAACTTTGAATTCGATATTACATATAAATTTTAATACTTCAAAATATTTTCTAAACATATATATTTTTTTTTTAATCTAACCCATATAATGATGATATGTCCAAATTTGTATTCTGATACCAAAGCAAACCCTTTTTCATTTCTGCTGCTGTTAAATATAAAATAGCGGATGTTTAAAGTATGCACTCTCTTATTACAATTAAAAAAAAATGTTCTAAAATACTATAGAGGTTTTCTCACTGACCACCAATAAATTTTATTTGATGAACGGAAGTTGGTACTTATTGATTATCAAGAGGCCAAGCATTTAAAGACTATTATTAAATTATAATTAAATGAAAATCACTTTATTATTAAAAATAACACTTCTAGATTTTAGCAGATTTCTCTTAAGGGAAATCATATATATATATAAATTATATATATATATATATATATATATATGTCTGTTAAGACTCTAGCGGTCGCAATTTTTGTTTAACCGTCACCAAACTCAGTATTTAATCATTTTATGTAAAAAGAAAGATCAAGTCCGTTAACGGTTGAAATCGGACCAGTGGGAGGGAGGGGTTTAGAGGGGGGGATTTTCAAAAATTCGAAATATCTCCATTATTATGCACCGGATCGAAAAATTGTATAGATCCAATCTTATTGCAAATTAAATTTAATATAAATATTGTTATATACATTTATTCTCTATCTTGAATATTAACCGAGATATGTGCATTTTTATGAAAGTTATGGTCAGGTATTGTTCGGATTAGTTAAGCCGTTTTCGTAACTTCTCGGCTCAGGTGGAAGCTTCTTACCTTACCTGTCGCTTCTAACCTTACCTTACCTTCGTTACTTTGTGTGATTTATGCAAATACGGTCTGTTCATCCACCGCCCCCCCTTCTTTAGTTCCTGTACTACTAAAATTTGAGTTATTAAAATATAAATTATTTTTACAATTGAGAAGCCGTATCAGTTGGGAATTTATTAAAATTAACTGAAAGGTTTCTTATTACCGTTTGTATTTACTCATGGTGGGCTTGTATTACCAGTATGCAGATTTCTCTATTGTAAAACTTCACATGGGAAATCTGCTTAGTTTACGCAGCCCCTGCGTGTCGGACTTTTATAAATGATAAACCGGTTCAAAACCGCGTATCACTATTCGGTGTTATTGCTAACGCTTTAGGCTGTTCATACTTGACTAGGTTATCTTAGTCATTCTGTTTCTTTTGTTGTCAGAAAATGAGTGATCGTTCATTAACAACACTTGGTGTTTATAAACACCATTTGGGCGTTATTATTACCACTTGGGGATCGTTTATTTTTACACCACTTGTATAATTGCCGAGTTCATGTGGCAGACTACGGCTGGGACGACCACTTTATGCAGCTACTCTGTGACATTCTCCAGTTCTAAATTAGCTAACTCTAATTTATAATTACATTTTGTCATTCAAATTAATTCTAGAAGTTTTATTTTAAAGAATAAAGGGTTTTTTTTGTTTTTTTTTAATATGATTTAATAACCGTATTTAAATAGGTGGCTTCCCGATAAGCACCATCAAAATATTGTAATCCGTACATCTAATCAACGTTTTCAAACCAGACAATTTATATTAAACTCAATTCGTTTTAGGCTTTCAAATCCCGAGGAGTGGACCCCGACTCCAAGATGAGAAATTAAATTTTTATATTGTTGTGCTAAGGGGTAGTTGATTCACAAATATATATTCATCGAAATTCTTAGTGATTTTTTTTGAGTAACCGAGTAACCAATAGGCAGGTATACAGAAACAGGCTGAGTGACCTTCATGTAATTCTTAAATTGACATGAATGCTGAGAAAATGTATTTCTCCAAATTTAATTACAATTACAGACAAACCTTAGTAAAAATGGACCATAGGTTTTAATTTCTTTCTCAAGTTTGTAGGTACGCCTGTTTTACACATCATATGTATGGTAATGACTTAATAAAAAACTAAACAAAAAAAAAATTAAATACTTTGATCTGATATTCCAACTCAATCTTAGAGGAACAAAGGCATCTAATAAAAGGCTTATCTTTATCACTAATGACGACCCCTGTCTACTAGGTGAGTAGTCAGTTTCTATATCTTACATCTCTGGTTAGGTTCCTCTTAATAGCCACCATTAATTTTTCCCACCACCAAATAATAGCGCCTTCGTTGGTAACATCTTATAAAAACTGATGTACTCATTGCTTCTTGCCGTATAAATGTATAATTCCATTAAGGGAAATCAGGTATTGTACACATGACGCGATTTTCGAAACGTTTTCCACTGTCCTCCATATTGTCATATTTCCCGTCTCCTGTGCATTATACATAGATTTGAATTATTAAGGAGAAAATATTGACATACATTTGAATTAACTTTTTCAGGTGAGGTACCTGGTAGTTCATTTTGAAAAGAAGTGTTGAGCAAATTTCTCTAAATAACAAAATAAACAACTTTTGTTATGTGCATATTTGCCGAAACCCCAATAGGAAATTATTATTATTAATTTCAGGCCTCCCTTATAATCCCCACTCCTGCCCGTCCCTAGAAATGTTAGTATGGCTTATTATAAGGAAGGCGTTAGTGCTAATACACATACTGAGTGTTTTATTTAGTTCGGTTGAGTCTTTTGTACCAAATAAAATTGTTGTCTCCCGCTATAATTTTTAGTGTATAACGCCTTTATACTTCGGTATACGATGATAGTGTATATAAAAAAAAAGTTTCTCTAAATAACAAAATAAACAACTTTTGTTATGTGCATATTTGCCGAAAATGCAATAGGAAACGAAATATCACTATTATTAATTTCAGGCCTTCCTTATAACCCCCACTCCTGCCCGTCCCTAGAAATGTTAGTATAGCTTATTATAATGAAGGCGTTAGTACTAATTCACATACCGAGCTTGGTTTAATTCGGTTGAGTCTTTAGTGCCAAATAAAATTGTGGACTCCCGCTTTAGTTTATAGCGTATAACTCATTTATGCTTCCGTATACGGCAAAAGTGCATATATCAAAAGTTACTCTAAATAACAAAATAAACAACTTTTGTTATGTGCATATTTGCTGAAAAAGCAATAGGAAACGAAATATAGCTATTTTTAATTTCAGGCCTCCCTTATAACCCCCATTCCTGCCCGTCCCTAGAAATGTTAGAATGGCTTATTACAAGGAAATCGTTAGTATTAATTCACATAGCGAGTTTGGTTTAGTTCGGTTGAGTCTTTTGTGCCAAATAAAATTGTGGACTCCCGCTATAGTTTTTAGCGTATAACTCATTTATACTTCCGTATACGGCAAAAGTGCATATAACAAAAGTTTTTTTATGTGCATATTTGCTGAAAAAGCAATAGGAAACGAAATATTGCTATTTTTAATTTCAGGCCTCCCTTATAACCCTCACTCCTGTTCGTCTTAGAGAATATTAATATAGCCTAAAGTCTAAGTTGGGTTAGTAGTAATATACATACCAAGTTAAATAAAATTCGGTTCAGCCGTTTATGCGTGAAAAGGTAACAAACAAACAAACGAACAGACACCAAAGAAACAAAATGCAGTTATGGTGTTTATGACATGTGAAACGAAAAGTTATCGTGAAATTTCGCGAAAAAAATCAATGTACAGACAGAGGTTACAATTCTATATATATATATATATATATATATATATATATATATATATATATACACACACACATATCTGTTAACGCTCTAGCGGTCGCATATTTGTTTACTCGTTACCATACTCGATATTTAAACGTTTTTTTGTAAAAATAAAGGTCAAGTTCAATAACGGCTGAAAGAGGAGTGGGGGGAGAGGAGATTATTTGCACCGAAACCGAAATATTTGCATTTTTTAGTTATCGGCATTCGGTAAATCACAACTCCTACTCGTGTCATATTAACAATAATATTATGAAACTCATTATTTGAATCCTAAATACTGAATATTGTTCTCATTCGGCTTTTAGGTTTTGAGGTAAATGCAAATACGTGACTAATATGGGAAATCTGCTTCGCATCACCTGCGTGACGTACTTTTTATTTGCTGGTTAGTCCCTAAGTTATTTCTCAGCCTTCTAGGGAATCGAACCCGCTATTCGAAGTTTACCTACCGAGTGTAGATTAACGCATTCATTCACGAAGCTAATCTGAACCTCATTCAATTACTTAACAGTACATATCTTTATTCAATTTTAAGTTTTTTTTTGTTTTTTTTTTCTCCTCATAGTAACACTGTGAGGAGTTATTTATTCGAATACATGTTCCATTGCCACATGGCATATTACATGTATGATTATGTTTAAATACATAATTTTTTTACAATATATATTTGTTTATCAACTGTCTACTCAAATATTATATTCAAGAAATAAAAAAAAATAAAATACAATATTACAATAAGTATGGTAATTACAAACAAAATTAATTAACGAAATGAAAAAGTAAATAAATACAACAAGAACAAAACAAATCAATTAAAGTTAAACTCACCGATCTTTAATTTGCGAGTCTATATAAGGTGAATATATTGAATTTTGATTCCCGTTCCTCATCAACTTTACATTCTAATGAATTTTTGCTACATCCATATCTACACTTTTGATAAACTTTATAAGTTCTTTATTATATTTTTTAAATATAATATGAGGTGGTTCTGACTAATTACCTCCTATTAAAATTATGCTCATTATTAAATTTGATCTATTTTGATTAATGGTTGTGCAGTCACAAAATAAATGTAAAAAGTTTGTGCTGTCTGTGAGTCGCAAGTACATTTGTCATTGTCTTGGATTTTAAATCTTGTTAAATAATGTCCTGTCTGTCCATGTTCCGTTAGAAATTGTGTGCATTTGTGATGGTGACTCTTAATTATGTTGTAGTTGTTGTGAGTTATGTTTAGTATGTATTGATGTAAACTGTAAGATTTGTTACATGTCGTCCATTCTCTGTTCCACTTATGTATTGTGTCGGTACGTAAGTCTTTTTTAATGTATGAGACTATTTTACCTTACACTTCATATTTCAGAAGGTAATCAGCTATGGATTGACTGGAAAAATAATTCAAATAAACTTTGGCCATTTGAATAGATTTTTTGGAAATCCAAGTATTTAAGTAGCTTAACTAAATGAGCAGGTGTGAGAATCGTGCGTAGGGGACAGCCCACACACTCTCCAGCCTACATGGTCCTGATGACAGCCCATCTACAAATGTTGGTTAATAGAAATCATACTCGTACACCAGCTGTGGGTCTATTTCTCGCAGACTGTGGTTCCACGCACAAGAGAAAGTCATTTATATATTGAATTGACTTCTTTACGGACAATGTAAATTAATAAAAATTTTAATAAGGAATATTGCTTTAAGCACACAATTATGAGGAGTTGCAGAGACGGAAGGAAGAGCGAGAAAATGTTTCACTTTCTTCACTCATTTCAGTTTAGTAATGTTACCTTAATTCAACGATTACAGAAAAAAGTATTTTTTTTGCATCCCCTCTCCTCTCTCCAAACGTTCACGCACACAAACCCAATTAGTTCTCAGTAAAATTGGTACTTATTGATTATTGGGAGGTCACCCATTTAAAGGCGAATATTAAATCATAATGTTTTGTTAAAAAAAAATTTATTATTTCAATTAACTTTTCTAAAATTTATTTGAATGGCAAAATGAATGATAAAATGATACTTATCAGTTATCTGGAGGCCACCCATTTAAAGACAATTATTAAATCATAATGTTTTTTTAAAAAAAAAATAAAATTATTATTTCAATTAACTCTTTTACAATTTATTTGAATGGCAAAATGAATGATAAAATGATTCTTATCAGTTATCTGGAGGCCACCCATTTAAAGACAATTATTAAATCATAATTTTTTTTTTTTTTTTTTTTTTTTTTTTTTTTTTTTTTTTTAAATTATTTTTTCAATTAACTTTTCTACAATTTAGTTGAATGGCAAAATGAATGATAAAATGATACTTATTAGTTATCTGGAGGCCGCCCATTTAAAGACAATTATTAAATCATAATGTTTTTTTTTTTTTTTTTTTTTTTTTTTTTTTTTTTTAATTATTTTTTCAATTAACTTTTCTACAATTTATTTGAATGGCAAAATGAATGATAAAATGATGTTTATCAGTTATCTGGAGGCCACCCATTTAAAGACGATTATAAATCATAATATTATTTATTATTTTTTTAAAATTACTATTTCAATTAACTCTTTTACAATTTATTTGAATGGCAAAATGAATGATAAAATCTAATTAATTATACATGAGTTACCCAAAAACTGGATGTCGTGGAGTAGCTGCATAGAGCATTCGTCCCCGGCCGTCGTCTGCAACATGAACTGTTCTTTACACCATTTTAAAGAGCTTAATTCATTACATCAACAATACATAAAACGCATTATGGTAATAAAAGGAAGTCGGCTACGAAAGGACCAAGTATCCCTACAAATCCCTTGTTTTTTTTGGCATTGCCTCATATTACACTGCCAAAATGGTTTTATAACCGCATTTCATATCCATTCTGACACTGGTTTGTAACGGGCAACAACTCTCTTGATTGAAGGATATAAACAGCTTCTTCTTCAGTTCTGAGAAAATCCCAAATTAATAAACGAAAATTCAGTCATTTTCTGATAACTAAACAAACGGAATGACTTACTCAAGTGTGACCAGCGAATACCGATAAGCAGTTTTCAACCAGTAAATATTTTATGTATAAATAAAGAGTGGCCTCCCGTTAACTATTTTGTGATTTATAAATTCTAGAAGAGCTATTTTAAATAATAAAGTGATTTAAAAAAAAAAAAATTATGATTTAATAATCGCCTTTAAATGGCTGGCCTCCCGTTAATCAATAAGTACCGAATGATCAAATATGTCTTAAAAGAACAAGGGAATTTAATGCATTGTATAAATATTTATGAAAAGCAGTGATAGATCCTACGCAATTGCATTTTAATTTAGCGGAGAAATGCGGGGTTTCTTCTGTTATTCATTAAGTTCATTTGAATCATGGGTTCTAATGCAATGGTTCCTCAAGTTAATGTTTTACGAGGCACATTTTTACCTTCCCGCTTAGAGCAAGTGATACCGATGAAAGAAGCACTGTTAAATAGATGGGAGCGGGCGAGTCATTTGTAATGAGATCTGGGTAAGTTAGAAGATCCAGTTGTAGTAACTCTTGCAAAAAGGTAAATCGTATCGATTTTTATTGAAGAGGCAAGTTGGCGGAGTGGAAATCAGATACAGAGAGGGTTATGAAGTCAACGATAGGGCTTCGTCTGCATTCTACACCTGCCAGGTTTTATATTATATTGTTTTTTTTAGATGTTTTTTAACCGTGGACAGCAGAAACCTCTTCCGTAATTAATACCGGTTCAGAAGGGGGTTGGCTTGATATCGGACAAAACCGTTCCAACATGCGGTGGATTTTATAATCCTCCCTTTTGCTTTCGTGGCCTTCCATTTCTCTTAAACCTCCAGTTTAAATTTTTAAATTAAACTTTCCTCCTATGAACATAGATAGATACATATATATGTATTTATTTGTTAAAGATAAATCTTGTACAAATAATAACAATATAGACCGAATTTGTTTCTTTTGGAGTCTGGTAAATCCTAAATGCTTTTACAATAAACAGTGATATAGATTTCATGAAGAGAATTTAACATATTTCAATTTCAACAATTCTAATCTAATTTACTAACAAATTCTAATGGTAAAATTATTATTACGCTGTTCAATGGTATCTCTATCATTGCAATTTTTTGAACAGCTAATATAACAATATAAGTTCTATACGATTGTTCACCTTGAAAATGTGCACAATAGAATAAATAGCAAAACACTTACAAAAAGTAATATATTCACAAATTGTTCATGGTATGAGTTTACTCGTTTACACTAAGGGAGTCAAACGCTTTCAGAACTGCTATAATGGACGCATAAAGCCTAATCAATTTATTGACCTCGTTAATATTTAACATATTTTGTATTGACTGATGATCAGAGAATGTTGAAATGGTTGGCTTTAAAATATTCTGTCTGTTTTCTTTGAGTGCTGAACAGTGTAGGAGAAGGTGGTATACGCTATTGTTATTGATATACTGATTGCAGAATGGGCAAAAATCGTTTGCATTGAGAAATAGAGGTTTGCTTCCTTGGTATAGTTTAATGTGCTCAGGGTTTGCAACCCTTAATCGGCTGATGCATCTTAGTTATTTTTAAAGGAATCATGAATTATTTAATATTATATCATATATATTTAATATTATATTTTATTATTATTAAGGTTTCAGGGTGCAAATTATTAAAACTACATAATACTCTGTAAATTGTCAATGCTAACGCCTGAGGCATAATTTTGCTGGAAAAACTGAATAATATCTGATAACAAGAGGATAAAGAGTGTTGTGCTGAGGCTTGTAGTAACCTTAACGTTATAGCAATTTCTACACTCAGTTGGCCATTTATTGAAATTTGGGTAGTAGCAACATCATACAAGTTTTTCAAGATCCTAATTAGTTCTCCTCCAAGTCCAAGTGAGTAGAACTTTTCCCATAAAAGGCCATGAAAATTGAAATTGTTAAATTGATACTTTGTCTAGCAAATTTCCCATTAGGCAAATTAACTATTGAGGTTCAACTCATAACGTAATTTATGAAACATTTCTTGAAATGTTTATTCTGCCCAGGAGATGACAAAAATGAGGTCCATTCAATATTATATATATATATATATCTGTCTTCTTATTCTGGACCCAATAAAATATGAAAAATATATATTTGTTTGTTAACGCTCCAGTGGTCATGATGTATGTTCGATAGTAAACCAAACTCAATACTTAAAAGTTTTTAATGAAACATAAAGATCAAGTTCGATAGTGGCTGAAATCGGACCAATGGGAGGAAGGGCTACAGTAGTAGAATTTCAAATATTCAAAATATGTCTGTTATAGAAACAAAATTTGATTTCGTTATAAAATACATTTTATATACATTACTCATATTAACAGAAATATTTCCATTTATTAATTTTCGGCTTTCAGAAAACCCCCACTTTTAGTCACCGCACGTTAACAATAAGCCACTATATCATGAAACGTCTTATTTCAAATTTAAAAACCATAACCGGTCTTTACTATGCTTGTTTTTTAATTGTTTCATGAAATCAGATGAGAAATAGGGGGGAGGGTGGGATAAATTCGAAAATTACAAACCTCCGTTGTTACTTAGAAATAGAGAATTTTTGTGACATGATATGACCAGTGAGCCATCCCTTTTGGGAAATCTGCTTCGTCTACGCAGCCCCTCCGTGACGATTTTTGTAAACCCGAGAACGCAGGATACTGACATTACATTATATTTCAGTTTTTATGTGTTGTTCAATAGTTTCATTCAGAAAGAATTTGAATTGTAATATGTGTTTGATCTCTTCCTTGAAAATCATTCAATAACCAGCAATTCTGATACGTACTGATTGCATACATATGAGAGGACATGAATATAGCAGCAGAAGTCAGTTGTAAGATATTGTTCTGAACATTACCTATTGTGGACTGGTACAAACTTTCTTACTTCTTGATACCTGTCTTAAGCAAATAATTATGTTTAAATGCTGAACTAAATCAGAGGTCCATAAATCATGTAGCATTAAATACCTTTGAAAAATTAATTAGTAGTTGTTAATTGGTTTGGCGTTGATACAAAATACGTCACGGCTACTTATCTCCGTAAATTAAAGATAACTGGTTTGGAAGTTAAATAGCTGAAAGCGGCTCGAATCCCAGGAGTTAAATTGTATTTATCTACTTCTGATGTTCGACCTGTATTCTTTCCAACAGAGTATTGTGTGACTTTTTAGAGGTTACTGGAATTAGGAATCCTGAACTTGTTTGTCACATTCATATAAAGCACGGAAGCTTTGTTATGAACCACACCTACACAAACACATTTACCTTCCACTCTCTTTGGCATTCGTGTTACAGAGTTAGTTTCGTTTATTATGATAGAAAAAAACCGAACTCATCACCTTCTTACGCGTGTCCAAAACCAAACTTAGTATTCAGTGTAAGCCTAAAAAAAAGGTATAAAATAAGCCTGAAGCCGAGTTATTAATGGCATGAGTAGACAATTAACATTTTTCCGTAAAGAGGATTTTACTGCTGAATTCGTCTGGAAGTGATTCGTGGCTCGTAATAGTATGTTATTTTGGTACAATTACCCCGTCTTCGTGAGGCCGTTTAACCCAAAGGTGCGTCCGATAGACAACCGGAAAAAACTAAAAAGGGTACGAGGTTAGTCAACAAAAACCGTCTGCCAATCCAACTCTTGACGAAGGATACCTAAATGTCGACAGTGCCTTGAGGCTCTTCGCTCAACCCTATAATACATGAACTGTTAAACACATTTAGGCCGTGCAGAGTTTTAAATTTGGTTCACAAGTAATTCTGACGGATGACAGATGTTCCGTAAGAGTTGTCAGGGTCAACTGTGTTAAATATGCACCTACCGGATTTCAGGAAACTATTTTGATACCTATATTCTAAAAAGTGGCTAATCATATATCCTAATATATAATGGGTAAACTCATTATTTGTTTCATAATTTTCGTTTGACATATTCTGTGCTATGAAAAAGGGTTTCATCAGACCGTTCAAAAATGAATGAAAAGATGTAGACACACGCAGAGAATGTGGGTGGCTTAAAGCAAAGGATGGAGAATTGTGGTGGTTGGATGTTCATAACTTGGATGCCTCACCTGAATCCGCCAGTGTTATTGCGAATTATCATTTCATAATTGTAGAGGAATTTTTAAAAGATTTAGAATTTGGGGGTCTTTTTTACTTTACCCACACCAGTTACTTTTTGAAGTAACAGTGATCATATCAAAATTAGAAACTCTAGTTGTTAGGTTGAAGTAATTCATTCAAACTGTTGCTAAGCAATATAAATTTTATGCATGAAAGAAGTTACCTGCCTATTACATGGTTGTCTTTTAAAAACGTGTGTTTTTTTTTTTTTTTGTAATAATGAATCTCATACAACTTAGTCATGCTCTTAAATCAGAAGAAATATCATATATGGCTCCGCAAAGGTAAGGATTATTGTATAAATCGAGAAGATCCCTTCTGGACTCATACATATGTGAGTCTGTTTACAGAAGAAGATACGAGAACTAGGATATATTTGAGTGTTTTTTAAAATCTTTGAAAGCATATTGGCCGCCTAAATTAATGATTCAACGAAATGTATATTAAAGTATATTTTTTGTTAGCAGATTTCCCTTAAGGGAAATCAGCTATTGAGGTTGTACTCATGATGGAATTTTCAACATTTTTCTTCAAATATCCATCGATCCTACCTAGTAGATGACGAAAATGAGGTCCGTTCAAAACTATATATATATATATATATATATATATATATGTATATATATTTGTCTGTTACGCTCTAGAGGTCGCAATTTTTGTTTGATCGTTACCAAACTCGGAATTTAATCGTTTTATGAAAAAAGGAAGATCAAGATCGTTAATGACTGAAATCGAACCAGTGGGAGGGGGGGGGTTAGAGGGGGGATTTTCAACAATTTGAAATATCTCCGTTATTATGCGTCGGATCGAAAAATTGTATAGAATCAATCTTATTGCAAATTAAATTTACTATAATTATTCTATACATTTATTCTCTATCTTGCATATTAATCAAGATATTTGTATTTTTATTAAATTTGGGCGTATAACGGATTTTTGAGTTTCCCGCCAAAACCTAGTTCGTCCATTTGCCATAAGTGTTGGCTCTCGTATGGAGATTTCTCTATTGTATTACTTCACGTGGGAAATCTGCTTAGTTTACGCAGCCCCTGCGTGACGGACTTTTAGCAGATTTCCCTTAAGGGAAATCAGCTATTGAGGTCGTACTCATGACGCGATTTTCGAAAATTTTCTTCAAATGTCCATCGATCCTACCCAGGAGATGACGAAAATGAGGTCCGTTCAAAATTATATTATACATCTCTATATATGTATATATATATATATATATATATATATATATATATATATATATATATATATATATATTTGTCTGTTAACGCTCTAGCAGTCGCAAATTTTGTTTGATCGTTACGAAACTCGATATTTAACCGTTTTATATAAAAAGACAGATCAAGTTCATTAATGGCTGAAATCGGACTAGAGGGAGGGGAAGGTTTAGAGGGGGGGATTTTCGAAAATTCAAAATATCTCCGTTACTATGCATCGGATCGAAAAATTGTACAGAACCAATCTTATTGCAAATTAAATTTACTATAAATATTGTTATATATATTTATTCTCTATCTTGAATATTAACCGAGATATTTGCATTTTTATGAAGTCTGTGGTCGGGTATAGTTCGGATTATGTCGGCCATCTTCGTCATTTCTCGGCTCAGGCGGAAGCTTCTTCTAACCTGGCGTTTTTAACCTTACCTTACCTTCCTTACTTTGTGAGATTTATGCAAATACGTTTTGTTCATCCGCCCCCCCCCCTTCTTTAGTTCTTGGACTACTAAAATTTGAGTTATTAAAATATAAATTATTCTTAAAATTCAGAAGCCGTTTCAGTTGGGTATTTATTTTAATTAACTGAAAGATTTCTCCTTATCTAATCACGGTGGTATTGTTTTACCAGTATGCAGATTTCTCTATTGTAAAACTTCACAGGGGAAATCTGCTTAGTTTACGCGGTCCCTGCGTGACGGCCTTTTTACATTTAAAACTTGTTAAATACCTTATTTCAAACTTAAGTTCATTGCTTTTATCAATTTAATGATAACGTAAATCACTGTTTTAGAAATAAGTAACTGATGCGGGTAAAGTAAAAAAGACGCGAATTCCGAATAAATAAATACTAAAAATATTTTGTTTGTTTTTGTACAAAGAAAACTTCTTAAGTAATGACTGAACCACCGAATGAAATGTCACTGTGCTGTTGTTGCGTGGGTCTTTGTTGCCAAAATAATGTTTCAAGCAACGTTCGTAAGTACTCAAAGGAAAATATTTTTAGTTTATGAAAAGCCTGTACTATGCCTTTGGAACGCCTATTCTAGAAAGTTAATTTCACGATCAGCCATTATTACTCTTTTTTTTTTAAGTTAATAAATTAGCATATCTCTTTTAGATTTCATTACCTACAACGTGATATGTTATCAATGTTCACTTTAATTACATTTCATTTCACTCACAGCATATAATATTTGGTTAATATATATTATAATCCAGAGACATCAATTATTTATGAACCATTTCATTTTTTTTTTCTTAACTCATTCATTAATGAATATTTATAAATGAATGAACAACAGGGGAAAAAAAAGATTCACATATATTACATTCTTTTTCAGTGAGAAATCGGTGTAAATGTGACGCCTATAAGGAAAAATATGAATGAAATAATCTCTTACGCCAGACTTCACGAGAATATATGTCTTATTTATGTCACCGCGATTGCCAACTTGGTTTAATCAAATTTTTTTTGTTGAATTCCTAAAATGCATCCTATTCAAAACCTGTTGGATTTTAGGCCTCACCTTGACACTAACTTAATTTTCATTCATATACGGGCGTCTGAAATGCCTAAATCCCATTCATTATTATTATTATTATTATTTAACGTCCGTTTTTTTTGTTGCTACTTCAGCAAATTGGGACGGGAGAACCCTTTTTTAGCCTGGGGGGGGGGTTTAGGATTTTATTTAATGGGTCTGTCACTAAATAAATGTCTAGGCGGGAGTCGAAATCACCACTCTAGTTTTACCATTTGAGATTAAGTCCAAAGATTTAACTCACGTGGCTAACCTGAAGCTCTCTCATTCATTAGTAGATCATTTTTTAATAGATTAATTGAGGAGGTCTATGTAAAAAGGGCTGATAACTGAAAACCTAGTATTTAGATATTGTACAAAATTTCACTTGAATATATCGTTTAACTTGAAACTTGTGCATCTTGAACTTCCAGTAATGAAATTATGTTCAATTTTTGGTGATATAATCTATGCAGAAATCTAAAAAAAAACTCGTTAAAAATATTAAATAAACTCCTTTTAAATATAACCTTACATACGCCCTTTTTCGGGAGATGGCTGCAGTCATGTTTTTCATAAGCCCATTTTACATAGATCATGTTTTCATACGCCCTTCTTGCATAGATATTGTCAAGTAAGATCTGATAATATTGAATAAGAGCTAAAATAAAAACACATTTACAGTTATATGTAGAAAGTTAGTTTTTTAATAAAATAGTACTGTATATGAAACATTTCTGTATGTGATCCTCTTTTCTCAGTGACATTACTACCAGAAAGTACTTTTCCCTGAATGACACGAAGGCGTTTTTTAGAAATTTGGTAAAGGTTGAGTAAAAATTTGAGACAGAAATTAATAGGAGTTCCGCTACATTTTACTGAATAGTTGCACAGTTTGTCTCTGTGTTTTTGTGCTGGAACACAGTGAGTGGAAGCACTATAAGGTGTCCCGCACTAAGAGTGTCTTGTACTTTATCACAACCATAAAAATGATCAAACAAATTCTCTTGCTCATTTGCAGTAACTATAATTCCACAGGTTTGTTTACAACAATCCTTTTTACATAGACCTCCTCAATTACTTTTTTATGAGAGAAAAAAATATCTAACCTACCCCCCCCCATATATAGATTAGTATGCTATTAACTTTGCCCCAAATTTCTAACTTGATCAACGCATCTCAGAAAAGTCTCATGCTATTTTATTATTGCTATCTTCTTGCATTGTGGTCATCTAATTATGAAAATTGATAAAAACTTCAACAAGGAGACCACTCTAACACTCTTAAGATTTCCTATTTATAAGAGGCGCATAAATAAGACAGTTGGGACACAAAGGGACTCCATTCAGACACTGTCTGGTAATGGTAAAGTGTTGTTTACTTAAAGTGCATTTACATTTGGGTAAAGCAACTTCGGGAAAACTTGTGCTCCAACTTTCTTCCCTAGTTTATTATCAGTTGAGTCCGGACTTCTTATTCACGAAAATAATCAACAGTTGTATATCGTATATAAAATGGTAAATGTTATTTATGACCGTAGACTTTGTTGTACTGAAGCTAATTGGGACGGGGTATCTAAAGGTTACCACTCTTTCCAAGCCAGAATTTTATTTAATGAATTCTTCACTAAATAAATTCCTATTGCCCACACGTTAATCCAACCCATGTTTCTAGTAAGCCTTTCTGGTAAGTTTATCAAATGTATTGAGACCGGCGGCTTAACTCACATGGCTAACCTGAACTTTAATGTTCATTTAATTTATTCTTCTTATATTTAAGCCTCCAAAATGTTACAAGATTGAATAATAGCTATGTATACTGATACTGCTTCTGAATTTGTGGGATACTTCTTTATGGTTCAGTTTTCCTCTTGGCTTTCTAACATCGGGTCTTGGGAGCGACAATGGCCATAAAGATTAAATTGTTTATTTTGGGCATCAAGGCTGCAGACTGATTATGACCACATGCTAACCCGCCAAGCCTGTGTGGGCAGTTCGTTTTTACTTTTATTTTGAATTAATGATCGTATGTATTAGTGTTTTCCCTCCTTTTCTCGCAACCAGGAAAACCGGTCCATGAAGCTGCTGGTAAAAGAATAATATCAGTCAACAATTGGATTATTAATCATGGTTCGAAGGCACTGTAGTCACTCTGTTTTGTTAGTGGAAAACACAAACAACCTTTGATTTTGTCATTCAAAAGTTATATAAGTTGCGTGTTTTTAATGGCCTTCGAAATAAACGCCCACTAATTTTAGCATTTTTCCTTAAGGAAATCAGCTACTGAGGTACGTGAGTAATTTCTGAAATGACAATAGATCCTTCAAAGGAGATGACGAAAATGAGGTCCGTTCAAAATTATATTTATGTATGTATACCGTTACCACTGTAGCGGTCGTAATTTTTGTTTGATCGTTACTAAACTCGATATTTAAGTGTTTTACGTAAAATTAATGATTAATTCTGGTAACGGCTAGTGTCCTATAATTGTTTTTATATACATTTTAAACTACCTTGAATATTAACCGAGAATTTCAACTATTTTTAATTTTAAGTCTTCAATACACCACGCTCAGAGGGGGCACTCACTCATCTCACTTTAACAATAAGAAAATATACGATGAAACTTCTTAACCCACATTTAAGTAACGAATATTGTCTTCAATAGATCTTCACCCGATGATAGGCAAAGGCATTGCGTGATGATTTCGTGAGATGAGATCAGTAGTGTTTCATCCCACTAGCACGTAGGAAATATGCTTAGTTTACTCAGTCCGTGCGTGACGTAATTTTGATGTTTGGTGCATTATTATGAAGTTCGGAACTTCAGCTAGAGTTTCTCGGAATAAGCGAGTTCTTTATTGCAGTAACATTTTTTCTTGTTTGAATGTCTTTCTAATCTACACCATCCTTATTTCTCCCTCGATAATAGTGGAGAGAGTCAAAGTAGAAGGCCCTTAGTGTTAAAATGAAATATCTTTTGAGGAAGGAACACGTTTATAGAGCCTTCATATATCTGATGTCTTTCACGTTCAACCATATATATATATGGTAATAAATACGTCATCGAGAATCGTGACCATTAATGCTTTGAAACGTTTTTTATTACCACACTAAGGAATATTGGCACACGGAGTCAAAAGGTCTATAACCGTGTACAAAGGTCATCTGTAAAAACTAAAATGATAGAGGAAGTAGTCCCTACAGAGTTCAAAACTTTTTGTTAAATGCTTGTTCTATCACTAATTTCATAATCACTTTGTTCTCTTCCATTCTCTCTCTCTCTCTCTCTCTCTCTCTCTCTCACTCTCTCTCTCTCTCTCTCTCTCTCTCTCTCTCTCTTTCTCTCTCTCTCTCTCTCTCTCTCTCTCTCTCTCTCTCTCTCTCTCTCTCTCTCTCTCCCGTCTTTGTCCTTGAAATAGTTTAAGACTGCCCTTTTCACAAGCTGTTCTTTCCAATTTTAACAATTTTGAAAGCCGACTTTTAATAGGCCAAAATAGCTCGTTCTTACAACTCAAGTAAGATGTCTTGAGGTCAAACTTGATCTTGACATATGTTTGTAGGGGAGAAAATATTTTTGAAAGGACAAATGCTTTTAAGGGTGTCTGTAATTGGGATAGCCCTGGTTATGCACAGAGGGATTCCAATAATGCCTATTGTTAAATTAATATTCATTAAACTTAAACTTGTAGCATTCCAAAGTACCTCATTTCTACTAACATTTATCACCTATTATTTGTTATTTTCTATTTTCATAAATTCCTGAGAAAGTGGTATAAAAGTTTGAAATCATTTTTTAAGTATGTGAAATTAGTTTTTCACTGGTTTCTCATGATAGAGGAAAGCCAATCAAGGAAATCATACTGTTCTGTTAATTTCCTTCTATAGTTTAAATAAACTAGGCACACACAGCCTGTCTGGGCCTCTCCCTCACCCCCTCTACCTCTCTCTCTTTCCCCCATCTCTCTCTTTCTCTTTCCACCTTTCTCTCCCTCTCTCTTTCTCTCTGTTGCGTCTAGAACGCCTTTTATACATTAATATCCATCAACTAGACTCAATATCTAGGTACGAATTCACGTCAACGTGACCTAGTATTGAACGAGATGATATCCTGGGGGTTTCAATCATCGCTAAAGTCAAGCCCGTGACACCTGTTGGGAAGCAGCAGAACCTCCCGATCAAAGATAGTGATTCTACCAAATTACTGGTGGAACTCCGGATGTAGCAATCTCTTCTTCTATCTCTCTCACTCACTCCCCATCCTCTGTCTCTCTTTCTTCCTCTCATTCACTCTCTCTCTCTTCCTCCGTTCGAGCTCACGATTGCGATTAAGTATATGTGAGCTGTGGGTGAGTGTTAATGGACCATAAAGGCATGAAATAGTAATAAACTGTAAGACGTGGTCTGCGGGCTGATGATGTCATTCTCCTTAAGACGCGAGTTGCAGGGGCCCTAAGACAAGCCAGGCTGGAGAGAAGGGTGGCCAGTTCAAGGTCCTAGCTGGAGGATCCTCTCTAAGGAAATATACATCAAGGTGAAATAAGCCGTCCACACTTTAGGCCCCTCTCGTTCCATTAGCTCCTATCTGTCTGCAGCTCTAACAGTCTATGTAGCAGGTTAACCATCTCAGCTGTTTAGGCCTTTCTTGAGCTTTGCTTATAACTAGTCGGATTTATGATATCAATTCTAAATAGCGTCTCAATCTTTAGTTTCCATGGACCCAAATATTTCTTTCTGTATTATCCAGTCATTGGTGTCTTCAAAAAATGGTCCCTAAATTATAGCACTAAAATGATTCTCTTATAGTCTGATCAGTGACTAAGTCAATCGCTTGAATATTTCAGTTAAGATTTCGTTCTTTCAGAGTTGTATAGTTTTCAGTATTTATGAAAACCAACTAAAGACCCATATTCCTGTTTCTCAGTTAGTCAGCATTAGCTGAACTATATATATCAATTGAATTGGCCAATTCAAGACAAGAATGATAGAAATACCCGATTTTTTCCTGTGGCTTCCTCACCTTCTCTTATTTAAAGATTCTCTACTTAATTTTTCCTATTTTTCTTCCTATTTTATCTTTCCAAAAATTACGATATTAACAGGGACGACACACTTTCCTTCTTTAACTAGCCCCTTGGATTTTTCATTTAAGTCCGTCAAGCAGGGGCTGAGTAAACTAAGATTTCCCACTTGCCTGTATAACACGATTGTGATCTCATCTCACCACATATTCCCTATTTCTATGTAAAACAGCCGATTAGTAAAGAGCCGCTAGGAGGTGGTTATTGAAGGCTGATAACACGAAGAAAGCACGAATAACTCGCTCGAGTTATTAAAAAAAAAATTTAGGTCATCAATAGTTTAAAAAGGTTCTATAACATTTTACGAACCAACTCATAATAACGGAAGTATTTTGAAATTTCGAATTCTCACCCTCTATACCCCACTATTCCATGCCTGATTTCTACTAATATCAAATATGATATTTAGTGTTGGCTAAAACGATTAAATGTCAGCCGATTATGGTAAGAAACAAAAATTGCGACCGCTAGAGCGGTAACAGACAAGTACATTTTCGTCATCTAGTATGTAGGATCATAGGACCTTAAGGGAAATCTGCTAAAATGTTCATCACATATGTTCTTGTTTTGTTTGATTTCGATGTAAAATACTCCATCACTGATTTGTCAAAATATAAATTAATAGAGTATTACTTGCCACTAATATTTTCTTGAATTAAAATTAAAACATTCTGTTTTACTGAATAAACCATTGTGGAAGTCACTGGTCTCCGAATTTCATTTCTTTTAGCCCAATAACATCCCACACTAACAACTCGAAAACAGTATTACAACGATTTGAATAATTGTGTCCAAATATATGAAATCACCATGTATCCATGATCTTTTCTGAGTTCTCAATAATTAATTATGATTTCTCAAGTACACACGGAAACCACGTTTTGTAACGTTCCCTTAACGCTTGCTCATTAGGCACAGATGGAATTTAAATTGTTTACAAGTGCTATTCTAAATATTAAGTTGCGGAATGCTGACACGCAAGGTGAGAGTATAATAAGCTCTATACGCGTAAGTCTCACATAACATTTGCAGACATTGACCTCAAAGCAACCTTTGCAGTAATGCGCGTGTTTGCTAAAATGGCTCGCGAATGTGCTAATTCGGAGATCACATACAACTTCAAAGGAAAGTGAAAAAAAGAACTCTGGTGACAGGCGTTGTTTCCACTAAGAAGTTTTCCCAAATATGATCCCTCAATAGGCATTCCTGTTGAAAAGCGAAGTCTTAGCTGTAAAGCTTTTCCGAAGGCTTCAGGTGGATGACCCATGCCATCTTATTATCTTAAATGTTGGAGAACGTAATATGAGTGTGAAATCTTTCACGATATATAAGGTTATTGTGAAAATATGATCTTCTAGGAGTCAATTCATGTCAGTTTGGACTTACTTTACTTAGGGCTGAAAAATATAAGAAATACAAATACCTTTGTAAATATTCCAGTTTATATATTATAATAATATACCCCATTTAAAAGTTTTTAGTGCTTTACTTAATAAGAGTTATTAACAATTGAATCTGTCCACGCGTCCCTATAACTCCTCCCTTTTTCAATTGCTTTCAGTAACGTAAACCTGTAAATAAATATCCTAGTGAGTGTGACAGTCACTAAATTATGATTCAAAATGATCAATTAGACATATTTTCTATATCAAAATATAATTTAATTTCTACGATATTTAAATGTAGCTAGCCGAAAAAATGAATTGAAGTTAAGCAAGCACTAGAATAAGGGGAACTAAGTTATTTATAAGAGTTTAAGTACATTTTATTTTAATTTTGTTATTTATTTTTAACCAATGCTAATATTCACTAATCTTCTCTGTCCTTCTCCGAATTGCCGACAAACAAAAAATTAGTTTTTAGCTATAAAAATGCAAATGGCGTCTTCTAACCGCAAGGAATGCTTTGATCTTGACGTTTTTATATAATGTTCTGACAGGCTAATTAATTTGGTATGTTATCACTGGTGAAAACCTGTTCAGAAGTAGGCCTACGGCAGCCGTACAAATTATACGTTTGAAAAATGAAGACGTTCATAATTTTACTTTTCATTCAAAAGGATGCTGTAATCTTTTTAATATTTCAAAATATTGAAATAGCCTTCCTGTAATATATACACAAAAAGTGGTTGACAATTATGAAAGATTTCAAAACGCACTTTTCTTTACTTCGTTGGAGATGCTTTCTACACCACCAGTAACGAGCAATCCACGTTTCCAAATGGAAATAACCTAGTAGAAAATTCACCACAACCAATGTCGCTATTATTTAATAGATTTATTGCCCATTTCAAAAGTCAATAAACTTATAGAAATACCAATGGCTATTTAAATCCCACAGCCTGGCATTGAATATTATATTAGTCATTAAGAAAGGGAGTAGGAAATATGCTTAGCCTAGAATACAACTAATAAAAATGCACTCCCATGATTTTCCGTGAGTTTGAACGAATAGCTGGACGATTCTTTCGGCCTCTACAAAATCAACCATCACAATTAAATTATCTGAAAAAAATTAAAGCTCACAATGCTGGTGCTCGTGAATCAGTGAACCGCCACTTTTTCTTACTAATATGAATAATATCCCGGGTAATTTGTTTTTTTAATAAAAAATATTGTTATTTGAATATGCATACAGCGACGTTCAGCGTGGAAGAACTTTTGCAAATTTAGGTTATGGATTTTGAATCACAGCATTTTTTATATCTTCATTATCATCATTCTGTAGAGATTATTTTATTGTTGTGGATAAGGCGGAATGCTTTTCCTCGATTCTTTTTTGTACTGAAATAGTGTGTGAGTTTATTTTGCTATTAACCACAACTTGGTTTATAAAAATCTTTCTGAAAATAAGAAAGAGCTGTGTAGCCTAGCTTGCACAATTAGTTCTTATTGTTTTTTTATTTAATTAGAGAACAAGTTATAAATTTACACTCTGTTTTGTACTTGTTCGGGGGTAGACAGAGAGAGAAAAAATTGCAAAAATAAAATTGTAATCCTGAAACACCTTCTTCCTTATGTCTGACACTCTCTAACGCACACTAAATAATAGCGAGTAACGAACTCACTCATGTGTCTCACATATTGATATGTAGAAATGCTGGTCGTTATATCATTAGTGACAGTTTAATCGGTTTCAGATGCATGTGGAAAAGGGAATGACTAATACATTCCAAATGAAAAACAAGCCCTAAAAAAGTTAAAGAATATGAAATTCCGAGATGATTTATTTTTTAATTTTTTATGCTTTTGACCAAATGCGTTCCACAATGTACTATTTATATATATATATATATATATATATATATATATATATATATATATACATATATATTAAATATAATAAATAAATACTATTATCAGCCTTTGCAATGTTAATTTAAGCTTATACTCGATTCTTTTTATTGACACCATCGATAATGGAATCAATATTATTCATATGGTGCATATTATTGGAACTTATTACAATCGTCATAGAAGTTTCCACTGGCCTCTAGCACACTCCCTTTTTTTTCATATATCAACATGTGAGTAACATCCATTGGTTGTATTGTTCTTCCTTGTTTCTATTTATTATGATTGCCTTAAGTGATGAAAACATGTAAATAGCTCTAACAAATATTGTAAATTGTGGCTTACTGGATTACTTATTTTGGTCAAATTTATGATTTAACCTTTTAGAAATTATATATGTTCCTAAAAAAAACAATTGATAGCGCTGAAACGTCGTCGTAAGTCTTGCGCAACAATGTACCATCAGAGGTATTTTTCCTGACTGAAATCCTATCTTATCGAAGTATTTTTCTAATATATATAAATTCATCTAGAATATTTAAAATCCTTATCAGAAAGAATATTATCATAGAAATATTATTATGTATCTGGCACTTAACAGGAAATAATTGCAATATTAAATTCGATGGCCAAGATTTATAAATGCAGATCATGTTATTGACGTATTATTAATTATCTTTCAAGGTACTTATGGTATTAAGGTTTATTGCAAAGTACATCGATTCCTTAGATATTCACTTCAAATGTCGAGGACACATTGCCAATGCATTTTAGCGTAAATTTATAACTAAATCGAGAGTTATAATTCATATCACTTATTCACATTTTTCTTTTTTCAATTAATTTTCTATGTGCTTTTAAAAGCGCTTTTTTTTATGAGGAGATGAAAAATGATATCTAAAGACTTCATTTACGTTGGAACCAGTACTTTTAATACTCTCCTTCGTCTATTTGGCACCCATATATCGGAAATCAAAACTTCGAAATTCATAAACGAAAACAACGTTTTAGGACGGAAATCGTTGTTCTAAATCCAATTTGTTCTTTATATTTTCTTTATAAAATCAATAATAATGAAGTTTTGTGTGAATGTATAATTTAACGTTCGAAGCCCCTTCCCTCCTGGATGAAAATTCGGACTCTCTTCTGCCTTATGTATTCCGAGGGTTAATTGACTCACAAATATGAATGCTCATAAAAACCCTCAGAGTCGTTTTTGAGTAATTGAATAACAAACGGGAGGACAGACAGACCGTCTGGATTTTCAATTCCCATGGCATTGTTCTTAGTCTAATAATGAAAAAAATGAGACAAACTTTAGAGTTTTATTTATTTAGATATTACACAAAATCACAGTATTATACCAAAAAAAATCCATGTAAATTTGCATCCACTTCATTCAACTAAAGCTAATAGATAGTACATAAATTAATATTACTAAACAATCTATATATAAGATTTGCAACAATATATTTGTAATATATAAACTTTATCTATTTAAAAACTATTTTTTTATACAGCTACATACTATTAAAAAACCTTGAAAAAGGCAATAACAAAAAAAAAATAAACGCTAGAGAAACTTAAGAGACAGAAATAAAAACTGCTATCTATCCAACGCCGTCAGTTCCTCTGGTCGTTTAGTTTTATTCCCATCGCAGAATGACATCTCTTTGTACTTAAATCAATCTGGTCACCTTTTCAGCTGACCCGGAAAAATGTTTTCAGATTAAAAAAACTAACATTAGTTGCCAACATTGTTGTCAGTTTGTTGTATGTTGGTATTTATTAACTTCCACTTTCTGCTACTATGGTCAATTGGGGCGGGTTATCTGTAGATTACCACCCTTAACTAGCCAGGGAAGGAATTTAATTATCTATTTCGTCACTAAATAAATTCCGGTTGCCCAGGCGGGAATCGAAATGAAGGTTTATAAAGTTTAAAAATAAGACCAAGACCAACGCCTTAACTTACTTTGCTAACCTGAGCCCCTTGTTCTCAATTTAGTAGCATAGTAACTACTGGAAAACGTTTCCAATTTATTTCCTAGCAGTTACTAAGCTTAAAACATGTTTGAGTATATAAATGGTATTCTAACTGAAATATTTGTCTAAAATTGCATATGCCCAGTCTGTATAGCTTGGGTTGGATTTGGACATTGTAGTATTACTAACTAAAAGCTCATTGCGTATAGCCAGCCATAACCCAAAACTAATTTATTAACAATATAACAGTAACAAAAGGTATCATCACTTAGCAACCATATTGCATATGCTACAGACGTAAAACTGCTAAACAGCAGTGGAAGATTCGAAATTATTCGTGTCTCATTACACACCGATGTTGGACAGAAGTCCAACCTGTATGTGAATGCCTTTCTATCCATTCAAGTTGTCGGCTTTATGCCCTAGGGTAATTATGGGGATAGCTGAGAATGTAACAGCTTTTGGTCATTTAATCATAAAGACAAAGACACGAACTAGGCCAGGAGCATTAAGTCGAAAAGACGTCCTCACAATTCCCACAATTACCGTTTCTTGAGGTATTAAATTAGCCAGTTTCTTACTGCAATTTATTTATTTGTATCTATTTAAAGTTTCTATGGTTAATAAACTACGAATAATAAAGGATACAATTTTTTCAGATTTTTTAAGAGTACTGAATTGGAAAAAAATGTCATTAATATTCTTCTTTTCTACTAGGCCAGGAAAAAAGTAGAAATTTGTAATTAAGTTGTTTACACTAATAACATACACTCATAACGTGACTTTTTATTCCTCAACTCTAAATTTGAACTCGTATGGGTATTTTATGCTCTTCGAATCATCCTGTTTTCGGCAGAGAGAAAGAATAATGGGCCCTCTTTGTGTTCATTTCTTGCAATAATGATCACTTGCACTGAGGAAATTTCATTTAAGCTCTCAAGTTGCTTAACATTTTATTTACTGTGAATGCAATAATTACTTCCGTTTCGGCAAATGATTTTTAATTGTTCCAGATTGCTTAGTATTTCCTTATTATGAAGACTGCTCAAAACTAGATCTATCAATCACTGCTAAATTTATAACTGTTTTAGATATTTAATGAATAAATGTCTAATAATATCCCTTAAACGGTTTCTTTTAATTGTATGCATACGTTTTTCTTATTTATGATTTATTATTTTACAGGCCAATTAGCAGACTGTGTCGACATAACAAGATCTTCGTTAGACGACTCTTCGTTATCCAAA
Source organism: Riptortus pedestris (assembly GCA_019009955.1). Classification (NCBI taxonomy): domain Eukaryota; kingdom Metazoa; phylum Arthropoda; class Insecta; order Hemiptera; family Alydidae; genus Riptortus; species Riptortus pedestris. Next base: position 85,972,021 of record CM032230.1, on the reverse strand, counting down.
GGTAGGTAGAAACCAATTAATCAAATGTTGTTTTTTTAACTTATCTCGTAACCAATGCTGTAATTTTCTGTTATAAAACATTCTAAAGAATATTGATAAGTTATATAAAGTTTTTAATCCTAATACCTATGACTTAACCTTCAATACGTTATTGTTTTATCTGATATAATAATGCTTTAGACAAGATAGATCTACGTATTACCTAGTTAAATTATTGCTTGCATCGGACTGATCACTAGATAGACTATTTATTATTTTTTTTTCAAGAATAAAGAACAGAAGGGGTATAATAACCCATTGATATATTTATTATATCTTACCGAGTAGGAAAAAATTCATAATTGTAGCAATAACTAGAAGAAATGAAATAAACATTGTCCAAGGATTGAGCAAAAGTTGAGTTCGTGTGTATTGTTTCAATCCACCGAGTTACCTATGTGTGAATTCGAAATTGTAGTAAAATGAAAAAGAAAACGTATACTGCGTGGAGAATGTACGTGTTTATATTTGTATGTTACCGACCGCGAAGAGATGAGATTTTTGTGAATGAAATTCGAAAAATCAAAATTGAAAAGGATGCTGTAATCTTTTTAATATTTCAAAATATTAAAATAGCTATACTGTAATATATACAGGAAAGGTGGTTGACAATTATGAAAGTGTTCAAAACGCAAATTTTCTTTACTTCATTGGATAAGCTTTCTAAACTACCCCTGACGAGAAATCCACGTTTCCAAACGGAAATAACCAAGAAGAAAATTCACCACAACCAATGGCCTTATAATTTAATAGATTCACTGCCCATTTCAAAAACCAAAAAAAAAAATCTCTGTTATGAGTCGGATCATAAAATTTTAAAAAATCAATCTTGCTTAACATTTAATACCATATAATTGTTGTTCTGTACATTTATTTCGTTACTAGAGTATTAAGAGTGTGATTTGTCTTTACAGCCTTCTGCTCATCAAAATTTTAGCAGATTTCCGTTAAAGAAAATCAGCTTTTGAGGTTGTGCTCATGACACGATTTTCGAAATGTTTCTTCAAATGTCCTACCCAGGAGATGACGAAAATGAGATCCGTTCAAAATTGTATATACGGGTATATGTTATATATATATATATATTTCCCTGTTACTGCGGTTGCAATTTTTGTCTTATGTTTACCAAACTTGATATATAATCGTTTCATGTAAAAAGAAAGAGCAAATCCATTAATGGATGAAATCGGACGAGGGGGAGGGGTGGTTTACAGGGGGAGAATTCGGAAATTATTAATAACTCCATTATTAACTCCGCGTCGAATCGTAAAATTGTATATAACCAATCTTATTGCAAATGTATTGTTCTATACATGTTGTTATGCACATTGTTTCACTATCTTGGTTATTAACCGAGATATTTGCATTTTTTAGTTTTGGTCATTCAGTAAACCCCCACTCCTACTCATCTCATATTAACAAGCACTTTATTTGAAGCCTAAGTACAAAATAGTGTTATCATTGAACTATTACGTTTTGAGATAAATGCAAATACGTAACGCACTTGGGAAATCTGCTTAGTTAACGCAGCCCCTGCGTGACGGACTTTTAGTTTGAGTAAGTGAATCACTGAACACCTCATATCTAGCATACATTTTTATTCTTGTTGACACAGGTTTCTTGTATTACATTGAACAGGAGAAATATAGAATGGATGGTGAGATGAGACCACTAATTCCAGCTGGGAAATCTGCTTAGTTTATTCAGCCTCAGAGACCGACATTTCTAGTTGTTTAAGTAGCAGAATAATAAGAATTTAAAAAAAAAAAATCTTTTAATTGACACGACCTTTTAATAAAATGTTGTCGGTAGAAGGGATTAATTTCTCTTTTTTGTATGATTTCCCCACTTTATAAAGGAATTGGTTACACATCTCGTTAAAATATTTACACATTTATGATGAACATTCCTCTAATAAGAGTAAATATTTTATTCAATTCTTTATTTTTATCTTAAATACTGTCTAATCTAAAATTCGTGTCATAACCACTCATGAAATATGAAATGCTTCAGGCATATCATATTTAACTTTTTCTTAAATTGCTGTAGTTCACCTTAGTTATGAATACGTTACAGTCAATTTTACACTATTTAGTTATTGTTAACTCTTTAACTGGATCCCATAAATCTCCAAATCAATAAACCTTGAGATTTAATATATAATTTATGTTTTTTTTTTAAAAGGACAGTTAGTCCACTCTGTTATATGGATCATTGGCTTCATCGCCAACAGGTTTCGCGGATCACTCAATTTTCCTTATTTTGGAATGCAGTGTAAATGGTTCCGACTGTATTTAATCATTTGAATGAGGACAAATGATTAGCATAATGGCTATCTCCTAAATCCTTAAATGTATTCCGGCTTTGCCAGTCAAGTTACGTAAGTTGAATTGAGTTAATTCCGTAATATATTACAGAAATAAACCTTGACCATAAAGGCTAGTAGCCATTCGTCATCGATTATTAAAAGTATTTTTCCGCTTCTTGTTATGCAGATGTTGTGTGTTTACTGGCTAATATTACATATAGAGTCGTAACTGTCAATTCTGGTAACTATTTTATTTAATATGGTTTTTGCGGAGAACTTACGAATTGAATCTTGCTGTAACTAACTATACTGCTAACTAGATAGCTATAAAAATTCCGTAAACAAATTTAAATGTGTCGTAACATGCATTCTTTAGGAGCCATTTGCATTATGATGCGCTTTACCAGTGGTATAAAAACTTATTCAAACATGGAAAAATACTCTATTTTTTTTGGTCCTATGATATCCTTAGCAATGGATTTCGTTACTATGTGACAAGCATACTATTCTTTGACATAATTTCATCCGATTATTTATATATTGTATTTGACTAACACGATTGAGGGATGTAACTATAATATGCAATCTTATTATACAGTTACCTGACAATTTAGCAGCTATCCCTCGGTGGGATATTTCTAAATATTGGGTATTTTTAAATATTCTGACCCTCTCAATATTTTGAAACCTTGTTAATACTGTATCGAATCGTATTTTTCATTGTCTTATAATAAGTGGCATTCTAGATCGATTACAAAAAAACTCCGTTTTTCATTATAAAAAGGGAGCTTTTTTGATTGTCTAAGCCAAAATGAATCCTATTTTTATTACTATTAAAAACAGCTCAGTCTATGAAAATAGTTGTCCAGACTTTGACCGTGTCACAGATATTTCCTATTCTCCCGGAGAATCTTTGTGAGAAATATAATCATGATCAATGAGCTCCTTGTTCTGACATTAAGGAGAAAGATAAGAGAAATGTTTTTTATTGTCAGACTTTAAAAAAAAATAGATCAAGGAAGTTGACATTTATATTTCGCTGACCTTCTTTTGAAGTATTATCACGGACTGTAGGAGATATAAAAATTTGTACTCTTTATTTTACTTACTAGTTATTGGATTTGAATTTTAATAAATTGGATTACCCACTCCAAAGTGGACTTTAATGAATAACATTAATAAATTATGCATTTTAATTATTTTATTTGATTTCATCTGTACGATAATAAAAGTGTTAACATAATTTTGTTTCATGTGGATTTCCTCCATCAATTTATTTTAATTTCTGAATTACAATCCGTTACAGCTTTTAAAAAATAAACTGTTTACATTTTTCATTTTCAGCCTTCAGTAAACCCCCACGTCTCCTCATGACTTATTAACAATAAGTTGTTACCTCATAAACCACTTTATTTGAAGGTTAAATACCAAGTATTGTTTTCAAGAGACCTTTACTATACGAGATACATACAAATATGTTCTGGTGACCCCCTTCCCTCCGTCTTAAGTTCTTGGACTACTAAAATTTTATTGATTGGGATACAAAAAAATTCTGATTCTTTTTAAATTATAGGAATAAATAAAGTAAATAGTTTTCAATAAAATTAATATGTTATATTCTGATGTATTTCAGTAATTGTTTTTCTTTCTGGTGTGAGGTTGGCAGACCTGTTTGGTTACATTTCAGACGCTTTAGGTTAGGAGTTTATTAAAATTGATTTAAATATTTCTTATTACCGTTTTTACTTATTCAGTCAATATTCACTGTAGTGTTGTGTAACTAGTATGTAGATTTATCTATTGTTATGCTTCTCCAGGAAAATCTGCTTAGTTTACGCAGCCCCTGTGTGACGGACTTTTATGCTACCTGAAAATACATTGTCTTTGTCTTATGCATTTTTTCATAGGACAAATATTGAACAAGGTACTTACACTTTCAAGTTTTCAGCGTCATGTGAACCCCTGAATTTTGATTTAGAAATTGAGAATATAAATCGAGATGACACTGCAACTGTACTATACGAGTTTGTCATTCCACCACCTGGAGAATCTGGTAAGTTTACGATACCCCTGAGTGATGGACTTTTTTAAAAATATTTCGCTGTCAATACCTGCTCCATGGCAGTATTTAGTAGGGAAATTCAATAATTACGAATAATTCACCCTTATAGACACCTTTGGGATTTGATTAGAAAGAGCTCTATATGGTAGATTTAGCATGAGAATTGCTGATCAGTCTGAGCAACATGAACGAGTTTATACCAACTCTAAACCTAAATCAACAATTCAGTATCATGGCTGAAGTTACTTAATAACACAAAGCACTCAGTGTGAATCTAACGGTTTCATTCCACACAATGATTTCAAGAGGGTAATTTATAGATTAGGATAACCATGATAACACACTCAGTCGAGCTATAAGAATGATTTATTTCGACTACATAATTTAAGCCTTTCATAAATCAGCTGGTTAGTTTAATGGTGACAGTAAATAGTTATGTGATAACGATGTGGAATATATTTTACGATTGTGAAAGGAATCACAATAATTCATTATAATACATTGCATTTTTTGTTTAAACTTCTTCGAATATGAATTTTGGTTTATCTCATAAAGGTTTTTGTTTGTTAATCTAATGAAAAATGATAACAGTTTCAGGGTATTGTTTTCACAAAATACATTACTGTTAGCAGATTTCCCATAAGGGAAATCAGCTATTGAGGTCGTACTCATGACGCGATTTTCGAATAATTTCTTCAAATATCCATCGATCCTACCCAGGAGATGACGAAAATGGGGTCCGTCCAAAATTATATATATATATATATATATATATATATATATATATATATATATATATATATATATATATATGTGTGTGTGTATATATTTGTCTGTTAACGCTCTAGCGGTCGTAATTTTTGTTTGATCGCTACGAAACTCGATATTTAACCGTTTTATGTAAAAAGACAGATCAAGATCGTTAAAGGCTGAAATCGGACCAGGGGGAGGGGGGTTTAGAGGGGGAATTTTCGAAAATTCAAAATATCTCCGTTATTATGCATCGGATCGAAAAATTGTATAGAATCAATCTTATTGCAAATTAAATTTACTATAAATATTGTTATATACATTTATTCTCTATCTTGAATATTAACCTAGATATTTGCATTTTTATGAAGTCTGTGGTCGGGTATAGTTCGGATTAGGTCGGCCATTTCCGTCATTGCTCGGCTCAGGTGGAAGCTTCTTCTAACCTTACCTGTCGTTTCTAACCTTACCTTACCTTCGTTACTTTGTGAGATTTATGCAAATACGTTCTGTTCACCCGCCCCCCCCCCTTCTTTAGTTCTTGGACTACTAAAATTTGAGTTATTAAAATATAAATTATTCTTACAATTCAGAAGCCGTTTCAGTTAGGAATTTATTTTAATTAACTGAAAGATTTCTCATTACCGTTTGTATTTAATCACGGTGGTATTGTGTTACCAGTATGCAGATTTCTCTATTGTAAAACTTCACATGGGACTTTTTTTTTCATTGTTGTAATATATTTTTTCTGTAATCGTTGAATAATGGTAACATTACTTAACTGAAATGAGTGAAGAAAGTGAAACATTTTGCAATAGAGTGAAGAAAGTAATCACTTTCTTCACAAGTGAAGAAAGTGAATTGCCTTCTTAATTAGTAATTAGTATAAATTAAAAAATAATTTGAAGTTGGAAATTAAATACTTTTAAATGTTTCTTAACATTGTAAGAATTTATTTTAACAAAATAAATTGAAATGTGAATGAATTATTGGTGGAAATAATCAATATATTTTAAAATTTAAATATAATAATAATTACCTTCCTTGTTTATAACCTGCACTTGTTTATAACTGCACTACTTCACAATCATCACTAGTTGTTTTATAACTATGCTTATAACCTTTCACAACCATGCTTATAACCTACCAACAACATACCATAATCTTCACAACATCCTAATTTTGTTCATATTCCGGTTAGATCTGATCAAGTATTACACGATTACAGAAAAAATTTAATATTACACTCGTGACGAAAGTAGAATTTACAACTCTCGTGAAATTACCACACTCGCTTCGCTCGTGTGGGTAAACGTTTCCCTCGAGTTGTAAAATGATCTACTTTCATCACTAGTATAATAAATAACTATTAAATGCTAATTGTCTTCAGCTGTGAGATGATCAAGCAGCACTATCTCAATTCTTCATTATGAGACATTTAAAGATTAGCTTGAGGAAAAACACGGTAAACTGTGACTGAAATCCCATAAACATATTTTCTTGTTGCCAAATGTTTCACTCCTTATCCAGTTGATGGTGGCCTTTCAAAATTACAATGTACTGGTTTCGACAGACTTCTGAAGCTATACACTTCCTATAGCTATGCATATTATGAACATTTTCTGTTTTTTTTTTTCAATTAAATATGTATACTTCCCCCCTCACACATACACACACACACACACACAAACACACACGCGCGCCCAAATTTACACGCAAACTCGCGGGAACGGTCACATTATAGGTATATATAGCCCGTTTCCTTAGGTCAGGCGAATGCTAGTGGAGGTATTTATGGTTTACCTCTTCTCCAATACCCCACTAACTTTAGTTTGATTAATGACCTTGATATATTTGACACTGTATACTGAATATCAACTCCACATTCAAGCAACATATCTTTCATACTATCAATTCATTGCTCCAAGTAACAGATAAAGCTCACATAAATGCATATTTAATAATTAAATCTTACATACACCTGTAAAATGGAATTTATATGGAAGGTGGGTATTTTATCTGGATATTTTATATATTAATTTCAATGTATTGTTTGGTTTCCACTACTTGTAACCAGATGTATCCTTCGTCCTTATTGGACAATCATGAATATCCATCCATTAAGCAGGATATAAATCTTTTGCTAACCAATCTCACACTAATAAATTTAGGGAAACACTCCTTTTGTACAAATTAATATCGCCAGGATTTAAACTTTAAATTCCGAAAAGGGCGGCATGATCGTAGCTTGATTTTACACCCATGGTTCATCTATTTTCGGTCTATAAGAAATAATTGTCTAATATATAAAATTTTGCGAAAAATGTGTTAGTTCCTTCAATTATTTCAGCATACATAAAAAAACTAGCCTCGATTTGGGTCAATACCGAGAGCTTATATTAAATAACACCGCTAAAAAGGTGATATAATGAATAATTCAAGATTCCATTAACGAGGTATTGCTTTTTCTGACGAGTTCATCTTGTTATCACACCACTCAGCTTTAATTCAGGAAGTCATTTTATATTTTATTGAATAAACGTAATCTTATTCAGAGAGGTTACATTGTTTTTCAAGGAGAAAAATATTGCCAAACAATATGTAATGATTAATTTCAGTTTTCTAGATTATTAATTTTTTATCTTAATTATAAAAAAATAATTTCTTTAATTTTTTGTTTCTTTTTTTTCAATTATTTATTAACGTCCACTTTTTGCAACTAAGGCTAATTGGGACGGGTTTTCTTCAGGTTACCACCCTTTTCTAGCCAGGGTGGGACTTTAAATTATATTTAATGAATTCTGCACTGAATAAATTCCTCTGCCCAGGCGTGAATCGAACTCTCGGTTTACCATTTTTTTTTTTTTTTTTTTTTTTAGCTCTGATATTGTGGTATTACTGGATCATATGGCTGTTTTCCCCTATTTCTTTAGATTATTGATGAACTGTTTTTGAAGCCTCACTTATTAAAATAATCTTAAAAAAGTGTGCTTTAGATTGGGTTTTATTTGAGGGGGCATGAGAGAAACTATTGTGAAGTTATGAAATTTGTGTCAATCCAAATTTGGAAACCGGCTTGCTCACGCATGCTCTTTTTCTAATTTTTCTACAAAACCGAATTTGTAAAATAATATCTAGTATAAAAAACATATCAATACTACTTTTACTCACATATTTTAAATGAAAATAGTTAATTCATTTATGTATGAGCTGTTATTTTATTACTGCCCTATCCATTTCTATTAAATTTACTTTATCAGATTATCAGTAATAAATTATACTTGCCCAGTTGCAGATTCAATCAGTGCACTTCATTTTATAATTATTAAGTGCACTTATTTTCAGTTGTTTCCGATAGGTAATGTGCCATTTCTGTTCACTTTCATCAGCTTTTGAATAGGATTACTACTCAATTATGAAAACGTACTTTCCAGGAAACATTTTAAACAACAAATGCTTATTAAATCTCGTATTATGATTTGAGTTGGATAATGCTGAGTATTCAATTAATTAGTGGAGAAGCTGTTTTTTCATAAGCCACGGTTCTTTAATTAATATTACTCATTACACCATTTTTTTTATTATGGATCCTACTTCTTCGCTTTCCTTGTCCATTTCTTCATATTGGTTGTTTCTTCGGGAGCACCAGATATGCTGGAAATATATTCGTAGCCATATATAGATATGGCAGCAGAAATTTAATTAATATTATAATCCTTTAGAAATAGTGGACTTGCTGTTATAAGAATCTATACAGGTGTTTCTCGAGGAATAATAAGCCAGAAGCCCTGTTTTAAAAGCCCTGGAAATTTCCTTAAGGAAACCTATAAATGGAAATTTTTCAAAACAAGAATAATAATCCTTTGGTAATAGAAAACAACAGTGAGACATAAATAACAAATTTTTCTGCATTTCTAGAATTATTAAAGCGATTCATAGCAGGCAATTCATTTTCTCGAACATCTTGAGAGATTGAGGTTGTACTCATGACGGAATTTTCGAATTTTTTCTTCAAATGTCCATCGATCCTACGTAGGAGATGACGAAAATGAGGTCCGTTCACAACTGTATATATATATATATATATATATATATATATATATATATATATATAAAAATATGTGGGTTATAAGGGACGCCTGAAATTAAAAATAGTGATATTCCGTTTCCTATTGGTGTTTCGGCAAATATGCACATAAGAAAAGTTGTTTATTTTGTTATTTAGAGAAACTTATGTTATATACACTATCGTTGAATACCGAATTATAAAGGCGTTATACGCTAAAAATTATAGCGGGTGTCAAGAATATTATTAGGCACAAAAGTCTCCACCGAACTAAATAAAACTCGGTATGTGTATTATCTCTGACGCCTTAATTATCATAAGCCATACCAATATTTCTAGGGACGGGCAGAAGTGGGGGTTATAAGGGAGGCCTGAAATTAAAAATAGCAATATTTCTTTTTCTACTGGTTTTTCTGCAAATATGCACATGACAAAAGTTGTTTATTTTGTTATTTAAAGTAACTTTGGTTATGTTCACTTTTGCTGTATAACATAAACGAGATATGCGTTAAAATCTAAAGCGGAAGCCAACAATTTTGTTGAGCTCAAACGATTGAACCGAATTTAACAAAACTTGGTATGCGAATTAGCATTAATTCTTCCATGATTATAAGCTATATTAAAATGTTTAGGTTCAAACGGGAGTGGGGGTTATAAGACAGGCCTGAGATAAAAATTCGCAATTTTCATTTTCTATTTTTTTTTGGCTAACGTGCACATAGCAAAAGTTGTTTACTTTTGTTATTTAAAGTATCTTTTGTTGTATTCACTTTTGCCGTAAATGAAGTTAACACGGCATATACGCTAAATCCATTGCGGGAGTCATTAATTTTATTAGTGCTTATTTAAGTGTTTTTAATAAATGGATATTATGACAAAATATGTTATGTTTTAGTCTTATATGATAGTTGCAAGTATGATTCGGATTAGTGAGCTTATAAATCTCCGTCGCCTCCTCATTTATTTATTTATTTATTTTCCCTATAACTTTTTTATTTATTTCTAATAGAATATAAACTATAAGAGCATTTCTGGTATTTAATATATACTCGATATGAATGTTTAAAGTATTACTAGGTTGCAGGGGGGCTCTCTTCCCCTCATCTAGCTTTTTGAACATAAATGAAATTATGTTTAGGGATCTATTATTTAGTTCCATCAGGGAGATAAATTATTAAAATAATATTCTGAATCAATATTCTAAGGAAAACAACGATGATAACGCTCCTGCGAGAGCGGAAATGGACGGGAGGTAATTGAGTTCAGTTATTTCCTGTGGAATGCTGCCACGACGGGAAGTGATTTCCACTGAGGCTTACTAATACGAATATAATCTTATGTATAAAACTATGCTAAAACTATATGTGCTTGGTTTGATTTTTGGCAGGAAATATGTTCATTATAGATGACATTTAATTGTAATAAATGCTACCCATGATTATGGTTTGAATTATTCAAAAACCGTGAGTCAAAAAGTCGTGAGGGATAAATTAGGAACCCATTTTCATATATTCTTCAAAACTAAAATTTCTATTCTATTAACCCTGAAAGTTACACTTTAGGATTGGCTGTTTTGAAAAAACAATACATCGTGGAGGGAAGTGCAATTGTACACATTGAAGTCTTAAAATAAATAATAAGTCAGTTAATAAATAAATAAAAATACAATCATTAGTCAGTCAGCAATGATTTCCCGGGCATCGCCGGGTACCTTAGCTAGTATATATATAAAATTGTAACTTCTGTGTGTACATTGATTTTTTTCACGAAACTTCACGATAACTTTTCGTTTCACATGTCATAGACACCATAACTGCATTTTGTTTCTTTGGTGTCTGTTTGTTTGTTTGTTTGTTTATTTGTTTGTTAGTTTGTTACCTTTTCACGCATAAACGGCTGATCCGAATTTTATGAAACTTGGCATGTATATTACTACTAATCCAACTTAGACTTTAGGCTACATTAATTTTCTCTGAGACGAACAGGAGTGGGGGTTATAAGGGAGGCCTGAAATTAAAAATAGCGATATTTCGTTTCCTATTGCTTTTTCAGCAAATATACACATAACAAAAGTTGTTTATTTTGTTATTTAAAGTAACTTTTGTCATATGAACTTTTGCCGTATACGGAAGTATAAATGAGTTATACGCTAAAAACTATAGCGGGAGTCCACAATTTTATTTGGCAAAAAAGACTCAACCGAAATAAATCAAACTCGGTATGTGAATTAGCACTAACGCCGTCCTTATAATAAGCCATACTAACATTTCTAGGGACGGGCAGGAGTGGGGGTTATAAGGGAGGCCTGAAATTATTAATAATGATTTCCTATTGGGGTTTCGGCAAATATGTACATAACAAAAGTTGTTTATTTTGTTATTTAGAGAAATTTGCTCAACACTTCTTTTCAATATGAACTACCAGATATGTATGTCAATATTTTCTCCTTAATAATTTAAATCTATGCATAATGCACAGGAAACGGGAAATATGACAATATGCAGGACAGTGAAGTCTTACATAAAAAATTAATTTTATTATTAACAAATCCACAGAATCGACGGGTGTTAACCCTAAACACTGGGACGGGTAAATGTCAAATTATTGTGCAAAGTAAAGCCTTGCCAAAAATAAACCATCGCCATTCAGCTTATATATATATATATATTTGTCTGTTACCGCTCTAGCGGTCGCAATTTTTGTGTAATCGTTACCAAACTCGATATTTAGTCGTTGTATGTAAAAAGAAAGATCAAGTTCGTTAACGGCTGAAATCGGACAAGGGGGAGGGGGGGTTTAGAGGGGAGAATTTTGAAAATTCAAAATATCTCCGATACTATAAGTCGGATCGAAAAAGTGTATAGAATCAATCTCATTGAAAATTAAATACACTATAAATAATGTTATATACATTTTCTATGTTGAATATTAACCGAGATATTTGCATTTTTCAGTTTTCAGCCTTCAGTAAACCCCCACTTCTACTAGTGTTACATAAATAATGCTCTGTTATATAATAAAAGATTTTAATTGAAGCCTAAATACCTAATATTGTTTTCATTGAACTTTTACTTTGTGAAATATATGCAAATACGTTCTTGAGTGATTGAGATAAAACTGATTCTGATTTATTACAAATTACAGCACTAGCTTTAGTAAATTGTTTTCAATAAAATTAATATGTTATATTCAAATATATTTCATTAATTGTTTTTTTTTCCGGTCTATCTATGCAGCGCTACGAGGCTGGCTAAACAAACAGGCTTGTTTACAATTCAGCCTTGTATTGTACATTTACTGAGCATTTACGGCTGTATTACCTGTATGTATATTTATCTATTGTAAACCTTCGCGTGGGAAATCTGCTTAGTTTACGCAGCCCCTGCGTGACGGACTTTTAATTTTTCAGATCCACTGAAATTCCAATCATGCTTGGGTGGTTTCAGCCATTAATGATCTCAATCTAAATGGCCTTAATGATCTTGGTCAAAACACACACACACACACACACATATATATATATATATATATATATATATATATATAGAGAGAGAGAGAGAGAGAGAGAGAGAGAGAGAGAAAGAGAGAGAGTGAGAAATGCTTAAATTCAAACCTCCATTTTTGGTACTCAATCCTTCGATTCGCAAAGATTTAAAGGAATTTTCGTTTAATTATGACGTGTGACCAAACCCAATAGCAACTTTGTTTAAAGAACCCTCCAATCTATCTGCATCATCAAAATGTCTATAAATACAAAATACCCTTGAATTTATTGAAAGTTACAATAAAGTTAAGTTCATTTTATGCTACTACTATTAATTGGTATGGGTTATGTGGATAACAAGTGGGTATGGGGCAGTATGGGTAACATATGGATCTTACCTCTCTTTTATAACCACAACATGTTTGTTTTGTGAGTTTTTCAAAAAATAAATGTCGACAACCCACGCGAGAATTGAGTCAAGTTTTATGAAATTCATTGAGATCAACTCCTTAACTCACATAGCTAATGTTACCCTTATTTATTGGTGTACCTTGCGGACATTTTATTGAACCTTAGCCATATTTGTACTTCAGTAGGGGTGTGTATTATAATCAACCTGCAAACCAACCACTTTTACTATTGTTCTGCAGACCTTATGTCCACAACTGGGCGAGTTAGGACCACTCAGAGATGTAGCATAGATTCCAGATCAGATATTTTATACTAATTTAATAATATAAACACTTTTAGCGTAAATTGTGTGAATACTAATTTTAAAAGTCCAATCTTTCTGATATACATTCAAAACGTTGCTTAAAAACTCATGAAAAGACGGAGACTCATCTTTCCCTTGGAGAGTAAGGAAAATTGGAATTAGACAAACTCTTGATAAAAAAAAAAGCTTCATCTATGTACTTCAGGGAATCATTTAAATTAATAAAAAAAAGAAAGCTCTCTCTTACGGTCATATCTAAAATATACTATAATTATAGAATATACTGTAATTAATAACGGTGTGTATCAAACCACATATGTTACCTGTATTCCCAGCAGACCAGCCTGTGAGACCAACATATAATTATCCAATACAAACAGCTTGACCACTTACTAACACTGCACGACATGCAAACTGAACGTAACCCAATCATTAGATCACAGCTCTAGCATGTAGTCGCTACCAATAAATATTTCCAATTATAAACACCAGGAAGAAATTATATACAGAAATCATTAAGCCATTACGTAAAGTGAGACGACAGTTTTTAAACAATATTCTTCTAACAGACGTGAATATTTTACTCTTATTTTCATTATAGAGTCTAATGGAGTCAAGTTCAAATGTGTAGTTACGGGGAAAAATATATTAAGGTTATGCATTCATGAAATGCCCATGCATCCGATCTGCGACACGTAGAATGAAGAGAGTTTACACACACAATCACACACACATACACACACACACACACACACACACACACATATATATATATATATATATATATATATATATATATAAAATACTAATTTATATAATTTATGTTCTTAAAAGCACGAGTTGTGGAAGTTTTGAAAAGGAGTTAATTTCAAAAAAATGTATCTCTCCGTTCGTTATCCCTCGAATCGAAAAAGTTTTATATAACCGACCTTGATGACAAAGTAACTTACTACATATTTTCCTCTAATTTTATTATTAAGCGATATTTTTTTTACTTCCTTGTTCAAAATAAATTAAGTTTTCCCATCCCGAAATTGTTTTTGTTTTTAGATTTCAACGGACTAATCCGTTTTGTCCCTCCCTGAAGCCATGTTGACACAATTTGGTAAATGTACTGATCCCTGTTTTTTTATTGATGATTTTTTTTCTTTTACATTAAGGACTCAATTTATTAAATTTCGTCTTCTATTACTTCAAAATGATCTTTTTGTATTTTAATTTTTTTTCCTTTTTCGCAGTTTATTTATTTATATTTTAATATTTACTGATTGGCATATAATTATTCATCTCTAACTCTGATTTACTGGCAAATAAACTAAAAAGAATAAATAAATATTAAGTCATATCAGAACACACCTTTTTATCACATTTGAATAACTAATGAACTGAGTATTAATATTCTGGTTTTAAATATACTTGTATTTATAATAGTGAATGAATGTTTATTGATTTTGTTGATAATAGGGCATGCATCATTTTATAATTAACATACTTAAATGTATCTTAGTCTACAATTATAAACCTTCTTGCGGTTTTGATCTCCTTTGATAGAAAATAATATTATTTAATAAAAATACTTCTATTTTTAGAAGTCGAATCATGTTTATGTGTTGCATTAGTTGTTGAAAAATATGTGTGATACAATTATTTCCATAGGAATGACAGTTTGAGAAATGACAGGAACGACAGTTGTGTTAGTTGAGAGTTGTCTGTATATTTAGTGTGTCCAAATATTTAAGTTTTTGGTAGTCCTCATAATTTTATTATTAAATTTTGGCGTTAACGTATATTTAATATGAAACAATTTCTACTCAGTGAAAATATGAGATTATCACATTTCTTTTGAAGTATATATATATATATATATATATATATATATATATATATATATATATATATATAAATATAGATATGAGGGGTCTAAAGCACAAGGGATATAAGTGACATGAACTGCAAACTGTGATATAGGGGTTTAAAGTTAAGTGACAATAGAAAATTGTAAATAGGCTCTGCAATGTTTGTTTTGTGCTTAGATTGAGTTATGGTCATATAAGGTAGCTTACAACTGTTTTGAAAAGAAAATATATAGTTTGTGGTAGTAAAAATAACTATTTGATAATGAGATGATCCACCTGTATCCCTTGTGTTCTCAACTATTTGGCAGATTAAATAAAAGTGTGCAGTAAACGGCAAAAATTTTAATTAGCCTTGGCTACAATAGTTTCCCAATGTTCTGGAACAAACACCTCCCGGTCACTATTCTTCTTAGCAATCTCTATCAAACCAAAATTCTGGTCACATTCCATGAATGAGTGACCAGAAACTAGGAATTTGTGATCTACAGTTTGAATATTGGTGTTACGGACAACATACAACTAGAATTTGACAATGAAATGGCTCTTGTTTTGTGCCCCTGCATTCTCGCTAAATGCCGTCAAATGAGTGACATCCCTTGGCAAGGACAAAATGAATTTGAGGAGGCACGATGCAATTTCTTTGCACCCTCTTGTTGCTTGACTCTCGTTCCACATAAACATAGTAGCATTTCCATTTTTAAGATTATGAACACAGAAATTATAAGTCCATAAGTGCCGAGCATAATAAACTCTAGAACAGCTCAAAACTGGCATTGGTAGCATCTTTTGTAGGTCAAAACACACTGCAACATGACTGGAATCTTCTTTAGCAAGACGTTTGGCTGTCTGTGCTGCTTCTAATTTCGAAGATGCATTTCCTTTTCAACTTCACATTTTGTCTTAGCTTCGTCATTACCGTGTTCAATAATAACCTGTAATTTGTCACAGGTAATACAGGTATTCGTGAGTGGTCTATGGAAACTAAGGTTAAATGAAGTATTAAAAATGTGTCTGTAAAAGCTTTCTTTTACAGGTTCTACATTCTTTTCCTGGCAAAATTCTTTATAAAGGACATAAAGCTTCCTCAAATTTAGACCAGGGTTTAAATATTTTCTATTTGCTGCTTTCTCACGCGAATATTGGCTTGTGTAACGGGGAAAGGACTGAATGTATTCATTCACCAATTGTACAGATATTTCCGGAATTTTATTTCCTGGTGCTTTGTGTCCCCTTTTATCCTTGGGAGATATCCCACTTCCTGACATATTCTTCTTATTGATGACGTTCTGAATTCGTTTTGGTTTTCAGCAACTGTTTTTAGAAAATAACTTCTTGCAAACTCTGTGACCTGCAAGTTCATAAGTGCAACTGACCAATTTTTTTCGAACTGGCAGCTCCATTTTCCTTACTGGATTATTGAGTGTTATTGAAGAATTTATAAAAGAAGACTGCAAATTATGATCACCAAGACCCCAATAATCATCAAAAATTTCTTGACGCTTTATCTCACTCACATTATCATTGCATTTAAAGCGATAGTTATGATTGTACACCTGCAACTTTTTCTCTTGATGCTTTTTTTCCTCTTCTGTCAACATACTCCTTGCCCTCATTTCGAAGTCTCTGGCGTTGATTCCTTTTCCATTTCTCAACTTCCTTCAACCTCTTTCTCCTAGTCATCACTGTAGGCTTCATCTGGTTCACTCATATTTCAGCAATAATGGTTTTAAAAAAAATGAAAATATTCTTCATTATTGAAGAGTCAATAAGCTTCAATTAAAAGAATAATGGTATGATACTATAAAACACAGCATTTATACCCCAGTATTGAACACAACTTCTTGCAACACTCAAACAACAACTTCACAAAGTCTGGAGCACAATGGATATAACTGCAATATATCTGTTGTGCTCCAAACCAAACAGCTGGCTGGTGAAGTAGATCTTCTTTACACCACTAGATTACAGTACCTACTTGAGTAACACCTTTATCCCTTGTGCTCTGAACAAAATGGAATTTTAGCTTTACATTTCTATGCTCAACGCGGATTTTTTAAAAATTGCACTTATATCCCTTGTGCTTTAGTCCCCTCTCATATATATATATATATATATATATATATATATATATATATATATATATATATAGAGAGAGAGAGAGAGAGAGAGAGAGAGAGTTGTGTTAGCTCAGTACTGCAATTGGTGTTTCATCGTTACCTAACTCGATATTTAAGCGTTTCATGTAAAACTAAAGCTGAAATTGGAGCTGAGAAGGAAGAGGTTCAATGCAAGCTGAAGGAGTAGGTTAATGCAACAATAACATGTTATAACATAAATCATCTTATTCTTAACTTATATTTAAAATATGGTTTTCAATTTACCTTTAATATGGGAGTATAAGCAAATATGTTTGGTATAACGACATTAATAAAAATTATTTCCCCTAGAGAACGCAATATTAAAGTGATCGATAGTGTTTTCAATATATAAATTAATCGTATAAAGCTTAAAATAATGTTTGTATTCCGACCAGGAGGAGGGGGATGGTTAGGGTTATTCAAATAAAATAATTGAAATATCTCCGATTTTTTGAGTCTGAATGACATTGTATAGGTTATCCTGTTAGTCATTTAATGTCCTACAATTTATATTCTCAATTTTCATCTTTCTATATTTTGAATATATTAACGAATTATTTTTTTTTTTGTTTCCAGCTTTTGGTTAACCATTCTCTCCTACTCATGGGATTTTGACTATTCAACAATTGTATTGCTAATCATCTCATATCAAAGTTCAAAATGCTTTCAGTTTACCCCCACTATTACTATCGGATTATTATTTAGAATTAGTGAATAGATGGTGAGACTAGATCACCAGCTTTACATATTCCAGTGAGTGGGAAATCTGCTCAATTTACTTTACCCTTGGATGACGGACTTTACAAAGTAACTATTTGATTTTTTAACTCTTCATAACTAAATTGTTGTTACACATGTATCCAGTTGCCAGATAAGATATTCCATTTATATTTTATTTCCAGCTTTTGGTTAACCCATCCACTCCTATTCATGGGATTTTTACTAATCAGCAATTTTATTGCTAATCATTTCACATCAAACTTAAATTTGAAGTCTTGCTTACATGGGTTTCTTATTAATGGAGAAATAGAAAATCATATTAGAGATGACAACATCAGCTTACCATTTCAACAGGTGCGAAATCTGTTTAATTTCCGTTATATCTGCCAGAAGGATTTATTTTCTTCCAAACTCTTAGTTTCAAAAATTTATAAGAGTCTTAGGAATAGTATTTAATATTCATCCTAACTTATTTATGAGGTCTCTTTTAAAATTATAGCAGCTGCTATTATGTTGTCAGTATAATATATCAGGTCTCTGATGATTTATCTCCTTATTATATGGAGGACCAGCCATAATCATCTTATTTCTCTAAAATATTTATAATTCAATACGAGGGTACTAATTTTCTCTTCACCTCTATGGCAAAGTTTAAACTCTCCCAGACGCCTTTACCAATTAGACCACATTATTTAGTCCTTCCCGTGTTTACGATGTTGTTGCATCATTAGAACAGGATCTGGAGTGCTAGCCGAAGTGTGTGGCTTGACTCCACTAACAAGGTTGCCACCCAGAAGTTGAGGCCCGACCTTTTTCTAACCAATGCCAACTCTCTGAAACCTGAAACTGAAGAAGAATTCATAATACTTGAAACACATTTTCTACTGATGAAATCGATAACATGTTTCCTTTACACCAAACTAAGTATGCATATTTGCAGATTTCCCCTTAAGGCTAACTGTTATTGAGGTTATACGCATGGCGAGATTTTAAAAATATTTCTCCAAATGTCCAACGATCCTACTCAAGAGATAGCAAAAATGAGGTCCGTTGAAAATGGAATTCCAAAAATTGGAAATATCTACGTCATTATACGTCGAATTAAAAATTATTATGGAAACATTGTTATTAAAAATTCGGGGTATAAATGTTCTTATACGCATTTTTTTCTCTATCTTGAATACTCCCCAAGAAATTTGTAATTTATAGTTTCCAGCCTTCACGTTATTTATTAAAGTTCCCTTTTTGCTACTATGGCTATGGTTATCTACAGGTTAGCACCCTTTTCTAGCCAGAGTGGGACTGAATATTTTATTTATTGACGTTGTCACTAAATACATTACTATTTACCCAGGCGGGAATCTAACTTGCCACTCTAGGTTTACCATGTGAGATCACATGACTATCCTTAGACCCAACCAACCTTCATGTTATATTAACAATAAGATGCTATATAATTAAAAGTCTTTTTCCAAGCTTAAATACTAAATATTGTTTCCAACAGACCTTCATTATTTGATATAATTGCAAATAGTTGTATGGTGACTTTATTAATTAAGATTTAACGTTCTGGCCTCGAAGATATCTGGCCTATAACAAAATCGACGTTTCAGTCAACTCTAATATTCTTTAATGGCAGAAATCGGACATGGAAATGGGGCGGGCTTAGAAGGGGAGTATTCAAAAATTCAAAATATCTCAGTTATCATTAAACAGATCGATAAATATTGTTAAACTATTGATGCACTACTATTGTTGCTCTAAGCATTTATCACAATCATATATTAAGCGTTTTATATGTACTTGCTTGTTTTCAGCCTTCAGTAAACCCCCACTATTGCTCCTCGGATATTTATTTAGAAATAGAGAATAGATGGTGAGATGAGATCACCAACTTATTATATTTCAATGCGTAGAAAATCTGCTTAGTTTACGCAGCCCCTGCAAGCAAGCCCTGTGGACATTACAAATCAACTATTGGATTTTTTTAACTCTTCATAAAAAAATAAATAGTTGTTACACATGTATCGTGTTGTCAGATAAGACGTTCTATTTCAAGCCGTACTAAAGCAGCAGCGCGAATGATGTGTAGGATAAGCTAAATATAAATATAGATAACCTCTAATATCTGAAATGAGAAGGATCTCCTTCCAAGGTCAAAAAACCACAGATTTTTCTCAGGCGCAGACGACTTTATTTACTTCTTTTTTTGCTGCAACTGACAGCAGTTATCATATTTATGGCAAGAGTCTCATGTTTCTTTATTTATAGAATTTTACATAGTACATTATTTTTATTCCAATCCCACGTAAGATTACATATATGAGTCAAATACTTCTATTTTCCTAATAGCTCCGTCAAAATACATGTATTTATTAAATAAAAATGATCGTAATTAAACTTTTCGATGCCAAATAGTCAAAATTATATTTTAAATATATATATATATATAAATATACATATATATATATATATATATATTTTTTTTTATTTATCAAGTGAAATAAAGGTAATACCATTGACAACTCAATTCCATCGTTTACCGAATTTTAATTTGTGTTTGGTCAATATATTGGTGTTGGGCCCATTTATTCTTATATCTGCAATCTTATTAATAATCTTTATTAAATAATTATAAGAAAATCAGTACAAACTACCAGGATAAACAATGTAAGCACCATTATATTATTTGTTCGAACTATATAAAACATTTTTCAGCTGGTGATCTATGTGTTATATATTAATGTCCAA
This sequence comes from Riptortus pedestris, assembly GCA_019009955.1. Taxonomy (NCBI): domain Eukaryota; kingdom Metazoa; phylum Arthropoda; class Insecta; order Hemiptera; family Alydidae; genus Riptortus; species Riptortus pedestris. Next base: position 85,951,132 of record CM032230.1, on the reverse strand, counting down.
GGCGGATATTCAAGATTTGTAATTCTTCCCGCAAAGCTTCAGATCGTTCTATATAATTCCTAAAAAATATTATTTTTAGGTTAGGGGTAGTACTTAATTATTTTTATGTATATTTTTTTCTTTCTAGGCGATTGGTGGAAAGAATTAAGTATATATATATATATATATATATATATATATATATATATATATATATGCCAGCGTGCCTGGATTTAATATAAAAAATATTTAGAAATTATCTTAGATGGAGAAATTCGGTCCTCTTGTCAATAGAGTGAAGAGAGTATAAAATAAATTATAATTTTTTTTCCACAAGAAAACTTTAGTATTCGTGGAATGAACCCAAATGTAGACATAAATGAAATACAGTTTAATGTAGGTTTTTGAAATGAATATTAGTACAAAACATTAAAGAAATACTGGATTATTCATCAAATGTTATAGTTACAATTCATTGTTAAATAAATTCGAATTTGTTTTTAATAAATATCTCTAATACATTTTAATACATAATATTTGTTCTTTCTCTTGTGATCAACCGTGGTCAATAGCCAAATTCCTGTTGACAAAAAATAAAGTATTAATAAGTATACTTCATTAGAAAAACTTTATACAATCTCACCATGAACACTTGCCTCCGTGTGGGCTGTATTTTTTGTACTTATATTATTATCACACTGCTCATGAATATACAAATACGGTTGAACGTCCTTGTCGTTGATTACTTACAAAGTTAGTGTTTGATGGTACGAATCATTTTAAGCTCACGCGTACTATCGCATTATGATCATACAATATGCTAATATGATATCAATTTGTTTTATTTTTGATGAACATTCTAATCTTCGAGAATCTGTAATCTTCACGAAGATTAGAAGGAATATCTTTTATGTATCTTTTATTTTTGTGACAATTATGTTTTACTTTATTTCTTTTTATGTGAGGTCAACATTTCAATGTTTCATAGTTTTGTATGAACTTCACCTGAACATACTGGAGCACTAAGCAACAAATTGCACTTAGCAAAAATACTTGCTATTTTATTATCAATTTTTACGGTATTTAAACCCAGGTCTCTAAATAAATCATATTAAAATAATTAGTTTTCGAAAAAAAGTGTGAATGACCGTTTCCTTAAGGGAAATCAGCTAATGAGGTCATACTCATGACGCGATTTTTAAAATATTCGAAATATCTGCGTTACTATACGTCTGATCGAAAAATTGTATAGAATCAATCATATTGAAAATTAAATGTACTATAAATATTGGTATATGTATTTATTCTCTATCTCCAATATTAACCAAGATATTTGAATTTTTCAGTTTTCGGTCTTCAGAAACCCTCACTTCTACTCATGTTACATAAAAAATACTATGTTATTTAATAGACCACATTGTTTGAAGCTTAAATACCAAATATTGTTTTCAAGAAACCTTTATTATACGAGATACATGCAAATAATCTGGTGATCCCACCATCCGTCTTAAGTTCAGATTCATTATAAATTACAGTAATGGATATAGTAAATAGTTTTCAATAAAATTAATGTATATTCTGATATATTTCAGTAATTGTTTTTCTTTCCGGTAAGTGGTTGGGAGACCTGTTTGTTTACATTTCAGACGATTCCCACCAGGAAATTATTAAAATTGACTGACAGATTTCTTATTACTGTTTGTATTTATTCACTTAATATTCACGGTGGTGTTGTGTTACCAGTATGTATATATATATCTATTGTTAAACTTCACGAGGGAAATCTGCTTAGTTTACGCAGCTCCTGCGTGACGGTCTTTTTAGTATATTCATAATCAGCAAAACCCCGGGGTTTTAACAAGAACCGCTCTTATTCAATTTAATTTTTAAGCCTTTAGCGAGACGAAACAGTAGTAATGAACTTTTATATTTGAATAGTCGTTTTAAGCAAGTTGAATTGTACTTTTTTTGCCATAGGACTAAAACAATTCAGCCTTATTATTTACGAATATAGCTACATTATATACTTTGTTCAATATATAATAAAATCCTAAGTCCCTCCCTGGCTAGAAAAGGGTGGTAACCTGTAGATAGCCCGTCCCAATTAGCCTTAGTTGCGGAACGTGGACGTTAATAAATAAATTAAATTAATAAATAATAATAACAATTTATATTAAGTACAAATGCTTATACGAAATAAGAGAATGTGGTTATCATATCAGGTAGATATATTTAAACAGAAGATTAATTGAAACCTAATAATACCGAGTAATATGATACCAAAAATAACTCGTTATGAGTTTAACTCTACCCTTTTCAGTTCTTTTTTTACTCGTATTATAGATTTAGTATTAATGTTCTGCCAATAAGCAAATAATCAGGTATCATATATCACTTGATGTATTCTTCTTTGGAATAATTTAGTTCTTATGTTGATTCAGTTTCGCCATAGGTTCACAGATATAGACAATTTACAATCCATAAAAACGAATTATATTCACTTTCTATTTTAAGAAAATAGAGTCTGAAAGACAATTATTATTATTATTTATTAACGTCCACTTTTTGCAACTTAGGCTAATCGGGACGGGATGAAAGACAATTAAATATTTAACAAAATAACACCAATTTAACAAATCAAGTTGCACACTTTACGAAATGAGCTAAAGCCGTTACCGCCAGATGGATTTATAAGAAATAAGAAAACTATAATTAATAATTGAAATGACTGCTTAATTGAAGTGCGATTAATGATATGAACATAGAAACATTGTTTGCAGTAGACTATGTACAAAAAGTTTGAAATTTTAATAGATAAAATTCCGTTTTTTTCCAGTATTATATTGAAGGGTGTAAAGAAAAAAAAATACTCTTTAAAACATATCCCTGCAAGTGTAAGCTATTCCCTTTTTCTTGTTCCCTATTTCAGTATTTTATCTACTAAATAAATTAATTGATTTATTTTTATTTCTTGAAATTATTAATAATCCAAGTATTTCTATGGGAAATTCGTTCGAAACCTTCTGTGCTCAGAGGTGTGTAACTTCACCCATTTATTTCTTCTCTGTGCATACAAATTTCTAAACTTTAATTGTTCCTCCTCCTTTGAGAAGTAAAATAAAGATTCTATTTTCTAGCATATTTCCTTCCATGATTTTGGTTTTCAAATTTTCTGAAATCTCAAACATCTGAAATATTGAGATAAGAGAAAGATTTATATAAGAAAATTTATTTTTTGGCAATTTATCTTGGCAGCACAGTTGGGAAAGCACCCATGAACAGAATAGGTAGTGTTGGACTAATCACCATGAAATTTGCATGGATTAGGCAACACCATTTAATAGAAAGCATTATCTATTTAATAAAAAAACCGCGTTACGCATTTTTCTTCTAATAGAAAATCCGCGTTACGCATTTTTCCTCTAATAAAAAAATCCGGGTTACACATTTTTCCTCAAATATAAAAAACCTAGTTTCGCATTTTTCTTCTAATAGAAAAACCACGATACGATTTTTTTCCTCTAATAAAAACTGCTTTATGCATTTTTCCTATAATAAAAAAAAAACTGGGTTACACATTTCTCTTCAAATAAAAAAAAGCTAGTTTCGAATTTTTCTTCTGATAGGAAAACCGCAATACGCATTTTTCCTCTAATAGATAACCGCTTTACGCATTTTTCCTCTAATAAAAAAAACCGGGTTACACATTTTTCCTCAAATATAAAAAACCTAGTTTCGCATTTTTCTTCTAATAGAAAAACCATGATACGAATTTTTTCCTCTAATAGAAAAAAAACGCTTTACGTATTTTTCCCCTAATAAAAAAACCGGGTTGCACATTTTTCTCAAATAAAAAAATCCTAGTTTCGCATTTTTCTTCTAATAGAAAAACCACGATACTCATTTTTCCCCTAATAAAAAAACCGGGTTGCACATTTTTCTCAAATAAAAAAATCCTAGTTTCGCATTTTTCTTCTAATAGAAAAACCACGATACTCATTTTTCCTCTAATAGAAAACCGCTTTACGCATTTTTTCTCACATAAAAAAAACGGGTTACACATTTCCCCTCAAGTAAAAAAACCTAGTTTCGCAATTTTCCTCTTATAGAAAAACCGTGTTACGTATTTGTTGTACTTATAGAAAAATGCGTAACGCAAATTTTCTTGTTCATTCTATAATACTCATCCTTAATAATTCAAGGAAGCTCGACCCTTACTAGCAGGTACTAATGATTGCCCCGTTTGAGAGCAATCATTCATATTCTTCAATACTGTGTTTATCCCTTAGTAAAATACCGATATTTGAAATTGTTATTATGAGACTCACTCATTTCACATTTACCATAATCTATATGAAAACACCATAATTCAAGTCCGTATTACATTCCTATTTTTGGGAGAAATAGAGAATATGATGTGTGAAGATATCATCACCGTGTCATATAAGTAAGTAGTAAATCTGCTTACTTAAAGCAAGGAGCTGCTTTAAAGAGCATGTTAATGCTCTGAACGGAACAGATAGGTGGATTCCCTAGTTTATTCCTTTATTTTAGTACTTGTTATGTTTCTTATCTAATAAAAAAAATAAAACAATTGACTTTATTTATTGAATGACTGATTAAATTTTCAGACCAGCTGGACGACTCTGTGGATATAAGCAGATCTTCATTGGATGACACACATTTAACAAAAGGTACGAACATAAGATATGCCATTTATTTTGATTTCAAAAAACGAAAAAAAATCTACTGGAAGCAATTCAAACCAAATACACACCTTTATTTATGATTCCTCGTCATTTGATTTTTTGTATTTCTTAGTAAGATTTCGTTTGAATTAAGTTTGGCCAGTATTTTTTTTATTCGTATATCTTATTAAGTGAATATAAGAAGAATTTAACCTTTAGAATTTTTTTGGAGCAAATATTGTCAATCTGTGGGTCAATATAAATTTTATTATTAACGTACGTACCTATTACGTTATTGGTAATGATTATTAATTTTGTGAGTATACACTACAATTACTTGCGAAGAGTCATGTACTGCTCAGAGTATCATAAACCCAGTAGGCATGAATTATCTATTTACATGAATATATTAGTTTCATGTGATGAAATGAGAGAAGCCATTTAATTCTTCTAAAGGTTATAACAAGATGATAAATTGGAAAAAAAAATGCCCAATCTCAGAAAATACGCCAACATTCCAGAAACGAATTCGATTAATAAGATGGAACACGAATAATTTAAAACTAATGCTGGTTAAAATTGTTATTTAAATATTTTGAAGAAGTCGTAACATGTATGAAGTTCCCGATAATTTATAATCTTCCTAAGTGGAATTTGTTAGAGTGGTAATAAGAAGCAAAACCGTAGTTTCTAAACATCTGATAAATGTTAATTTGTTGGTATTTTTATGAGGGCGCTGAACATATTTCTGTATTCCTGTTATGACAGAAATATTTGTAATTTAGTTATTATGTGCTCACTAACTCCCTCAAATGATTTTTTTGCTGGTCTCCAAGAGGAAAATTAAATAAACTAAACATTATTGTGGCACTTACACCGTGGTTGTGGAAAAGTCAACATACAGAGCCGATGTAACGTTGGCTTTTAACCTTTTTAGTTTATATTGTTATCCCGTTGAGTTAAGTGCAGCACTGCATTAGGACATTTTATGGTTTGGCGCAATTCCACACAAGATTCATCAGATAAGAACCTAAGTATATCTCGTCTATAAAAGGGCACAGACTTAAGAGATAACCTTTTTCGAAGGTCCTCTGTTCCATTAGTAATTGTACTGAAATAATACAAATGAAAAGAAAGTAAAATGTATTATGTAATGGCGGGTCCCATAAGGAAAGAAATGCTGTTCAATTATTTTCTTTCCCAGGAGTCACGTAGACAAATAGTATGGATCAGTCGGAAGCACCTTGGACTCATACAGTAAACACCTCGATGGGAGATCCGACTATTTTAAAAGCAAAGGAATGTTTTCCCTTTTAGAGTTTCTTTATCTCCTCTTCACACATTCTTTACCTTCTGTGAGTCCTTCGGTTTTACGCAAATACCAGAAGGCTTCATAAACAGTTCTGTATTTGTCCCCTTCCTTTACCAAAAAATTACCTAAATGCGTGGTTCGTTCCAATTAATTTTTTTACCCTTATTTACAATAAAACAGAGTCCTGTCCCATTTAATTTATGAATTAGCAAGGTCGAGCAAATGTTTCAATATTAATATTGGGTGGGGCAAAACTACCATGTTATTAGAGTGTCCTTACTTCATTCAGTAGCTGCTCTATCATTTTAAAACACCATGTTGGGTTTGATAATTTTCGTTAGCCAAACACTAAAATCAAACTAGATATAGATCTCAATTCTTTAATTGTGGTTTATATATACTTTTTAAATGTATACAAGAACATAAAAACACGGAGGCCTCAAATCCGTCATTCCGCTTCTCTGCATTAAATAGATTGAAAGACTTAGTAAAAACCTAATCCAATGTAGGCTATACTAATTTTCTCATGAAGTATTATTTATTGGCTTGAAGGCGGTCGTCAATCTGTTCCTCCGATGTACACTCAGCACCCCTGGGCGATTGAGGAACTGCTCATATAAAGAATTGATATTCATTGTTTGGGAAGGAGTCTCATGATCAAAACTCTCGTTCACTGGAGTGTGAAAGGCCTTTAGCGTACTATTGAGCCATATTATTCCAAATAAATATAATTCAAATTGTTGTGATCTGGCTGCGGCGATAAGCAGTGGAAGCTGAAATATATGAAAAATCCCACAACCAAACCACTAACAAGAATTTAGGAAGGGCCCACCAACAATCGACTCAAGTCAAAATTCAAATATATATAAATTTATTTATAATAAAAATATTCTCCAATAATAAATATTAATCAAAATTAAGAGGCACCTTTAAAAATATAATGGGGGACACTTATTTCTACTTAGTCTACAACAATTGATACAATATATTACAATTGAAACACTTAGCTGTTTAGGGGAGAGGTAGTACAGGCAATAGGCTGGTCAGGCAGGCCGGATCTGGCAAAAGGATTAGTGTGGTCTCACCGACAAGGGTCTCCCCTCCAGAGAATGGCGAATATGACTGAATTTAATCCGTCGCGAGGGGGTCCTTATTTAGGGCCTAGCCCAGCGGTGAACTTTGAACTGCCGATCGAAATACGCTAAAAAGTGCATTTAACGGGAATTTATTATCGGAATTCATCCGTATTATTACTCATTGTACCGACGTTAAGAGCTGTGAATGTTATTAACAAAATCTATCGGCGTTATCTATGAAAATGTTAGAGCACATGGTGACTTCACTCGAAATTGGATATAATTCTTATTTAAAGGTAAAAGCAATACATTTAAGCATTGTTACATAATAATCTTAATGTGCTCTGTGCTGGGAATACTCAGAATATAAAATATATATTCATTTATAATGGGTTTATGTAATGCAATGTCAATTTCATTACAAAATGAATAAAGTTTGAATGCGGTGTCAGTTCCATATCTGTTCGCAGATATAACACTTATTAGAAACATAAGGTAATTGATACTAAATTACTAAGTTCGTAGTTTTTAATTAAACCTATAACAAAAAGAATGAACATGAAAACTTTAATAAAATGATTTTATACGTAAAGGTCGAGGAAAGATCTCCTCCCCACCTTTGCATCACCCACCTTCTTACAGCCGAGTTGCAACCTTGGCGCAAAGTGAAACGGACCCTTGGATTCGAACGTAAATATAATTCCCTACTCCAGCTTCATCTTTCTGAGGGCACACATTTCTGGCGTTCTATATTTATTCAGAAAATTCAAGTTTCACACCTATATTTGATATGAAAACCGGGGAGCTTCTTCGGCACCTAGATTCAATTCCAAACCAAAATCAGACGGAGCATACTATGACGGTAGTCGTTGTTGCACTATGTATACTTGGTAGATGCTCCTGTGGAAGTCCTGAATTACGAGAAACAAGCAAAGAAAGAAGGAAGTGACCTAAGATGGTGTGGCTTTTGATTGTCTCTTTCTCCAATAGACTATTCAACGAAAAAGACATCAGGAAGAGTGGAAAAAGTACCAGTTCATCAGAACTGCCAGAGCCCTATCCCTGCCTACGCCGTAGTAATTATACAAATAAGCCAATATAGGTATGCTAATTTCAACGTTAACTTTTATATAGCCTCTAGTCTTGCCTCCATATGTTGTCAGAGAGAATTTAAATAAGAAGGAAAAGTAGAAAGCGTCATAAACACTAGGATTGTGCGCAGCAAGTCTTAGACAGTCTAAGGAGAATTTATTAATTCGGAATGAACTGCATACCAAACCATAATTAGGCTCCACAACCACTAATAATTCTCTCACACAAAATCAACTTGACTACATACTCATTTCAGAAATTTGCAAAATTTACTCTTTCGAAATTTCACTAACCGCTCTGTCATACCTTGTTTTAGGAATGTCGCTACATTTGCACCATTACCAATGGAATTCATATACAATAAATATATTATTTAGTACACTCTAATGCCTAGAAGAAGACCACTGTGCTATCAAATAGGTGCCTAAACATTGTCCCAGACCTCTAGTAAATTAACAAAGAAGCATTTATAAAGTAAGGATTGTAGGAAGCATGAGTCCTTAGTTAGTGATTGCTATTCGCATTATTTTATGTGTTCTACTCATGGGGATAACTGTGTAATTTGTACATCAAATAAATTATTATTGTCTTATATTTTTTTTGTATTTGGTAAAATAGTAAGTAATTAACTGTTACATATACTAAGTACAGGATCATATAAAGTATATTACGTTGGTTTTACTTTTTTTTTAAAAATATTTATTCGTTTATTTGCAACAAAATATATAAATATTACAAGCAAATGGTATGAATGATATAACAATTGGCTTAATTATTTACTTGAGGTAGGAAGTTGTCCATTGACAATACCCACATTGGAGGGAACATTGGATTGCACTATAGAACCATACAATTTTTCGATCCAATGCATAATAACGGAGATATTTCGAATTTTCGAAAATCCCCCCTCTAAACCACCCCCCTCCCTCTGGTACGATTTCAGCCATTAACGAACTTGATCTGTCTTTTTACATAAAACGGTTAAATATCGAGTTTCGTAACGATCAAACGAAAATTGCGACCGCTAGACCGATCTGACAAATATATATATATATATATATATATATATATATATATATATATATATATATATAATTTTGAACGGACCTCATTTTCGTCATCTCCTGGGGAGGATCGATGGACATTTGAAGAAATTTTTCGAAACTCGCGTCATGAGTACGACCTCAATAGCTGATTTCCCTTAAAGGAAATCTGCTAAAAAAAGATTGATGCAAAACTTTGTGTCAAGATACGATGAATTTTTTTTAACCCAGGACCATTTTCTATTGTTGCCTTCTTTTATTGAGCATAGAACATTGATATTGCGTGAATAATATTTCGGCCACATAAATATTCATACACAACCAACCAAATCCATAATTAGGATAAGATTCATATGTAAAAAAAAACAAAACTGAAATTCTACTTTATGATACCATTCTTATTTTGTTAACCTGTGATCATTTTGAGCCTTTAAATGCTTTATGATAATTACAGTCTTGAATAATGTGGCTGGTGGTTTGTGCTGTCAGAGATTGTGATATAATGGCACGGTTGAAACGACCAGCCACAAATAGTGCTAAGAAGACCTCGTTTTTCTTTCAGTCTCGATTCTAACCGGGTAATTCAATTTTTGGTCTTATTATACAAGTTCTTCTTGCTTTGGTATTTCTAAGTTCAAGTCGTAAATAAATTTAAATTTGGTTTAGTTACACTAGTCAAGTCAGATCAATTAGATACTTACTCATTTTTCGTATATCATTTTGTGATTCATATAATTATACATTAAAAGGTACGAGAAGACTCCTATATTCTGTGCTTGTATGGTTGACTTTCCATGTTAACTACTAAACCTTTTTCTTCGCTAGAAATTCCTAGCATTTCATCCTGAAGTCGTTTTCAGACATATTTCACGAATCCTCAACAAGCGTGCTTATATTAGATAAATCTTCATTGTTAGCATTGACTTTTTGATCTTACGCATTAATGTTCTGTTTAGCGTCAAGTATTTCATACGATCTTCCATGTTTACGAAAAGTTATTAATGCAGCAAAATGTAAATGGAACATGATTGTTTCTTATTGTTCTTTTTTCTTAAAAACTGAAGTGAGTATTAAAAGTGAATTAAACATAATTAAGGACCTTACTTGATAAACAAATCGAAAATTTCTCATGCAGGTGGTACATAAAGTAACCATTTTCCTTAGTACATAATGACTCTCTGATTTTGCAACCTCGATTCTCTATTAGTCGTGTAATAAAAAGCCTATGTAAACTCTACATGAAATTTAAGTTGGACGTCGCATACTTTGTGATACACCCGCTCAAAGTAAAAAACATCTGATTAGGTGCGGGGGTTTACTGAATGTTGGACACTAAAAAATTATTACATCGAGTCAGGGAAGAATGTTTAGACCAACAGTTGTAGTGCATCACTTTAAAAAAAAAAAAAAAAAAATACGTTTTATAGCATATTTAGCAGATTTCTCTAAAGGAAATCACCTATTTAGGTCATACTCATGACGCCGTTTTGGAACTTATTCAATGCCCATCGATCCAACCTAGGAGATGACGAAAATGAGACCCGTTCAAAACCCCCGTTTTAAGTTCTTGTACTTCTAAAATTTGAGTGATTGAAGTAAAAACTATTCTCATTCATTATAAATTACACCACTAGATATTGTAAATAGTTTTCAATAAAATTTATATGTTACATTCAGTATTTGTTTTTCTGTCGGGTGAAGAATATTTTTATCTAACTCTTCAGCTGAGAGAAGTTGGCTGGCCTGTTTTTTTGTTTTTTTTTCAATTCAGACGTTTTCCATTGGGGGATTATTAAAATTGACTGAAATTTTTCTCATTCCTTTTTGTATTTATTCACTTAATTTTCACAGTGGTAATAGGTATGTTGATTTACCTATTGCAAAACTTCACGAGGCAAATCTGCTTAGTTTACGCAGCCCCTGCGTGTCGGACTTTTATTTGATCCGGCTTTTAATAACAGAGATGTAGGAGATACTGTATTTTACTTCCTCCTTAATCCCACACATTGCCTGTAAAGTAGTAACAAAATATAAATTGATATTTCGTTAAAATAAAATTTGTAGATATAAACAAATTATTTCGTGTTTATTATCATTTTAATAAGAACCCTTAGTAATCATAAATAATTAAACAAGTTATATCAGGAAATGTATTCGTTGGACGTTTTAAATAGTATTTTTCTTTCTAAAATTTATCCTTCCATTGAATTCTTACTTAGATGTTATTAATATTTTGACTACTTTATTAATTTATTTTGATAGTGTTTTATTTCAATTATGTAGTTTCCATATATATTAAATGCTCTCGTATATTTTAAATAATATACCAATTGACAGCATCAAAAGTACTTTTGTTAACAAATGCTTTTGCATAAGTTAAAAGATTATTATTTATGAATTATAATACTTGTACTATAAATAATTGAAATTTCATTATCGTAATATGTAGAGTAATTCATTTTGACACAATCATAATTATAATCGCACGAGGTATGCAAATAAATGCACGAAGTAATTTAACAAAAAATAAAAACTCCTACAAGGCAAGTAGGTCTTGTTCTATGCTTTTCATTACGCTGCAATTCTGCAATACTTGCTTCAATAAATTACTGTCTTGTAAGAAATCGGTATGGAGAAATATAGTTTATATCAGCTGATATAAATATAATTCCCATTTGATCATGTAATATTGAAATTAATAAATTAAAGTAATTATTAATAAGTTAATTAAAAGTATACTGAGACCAATAAAAGTATTTAAAGGTACTAAAAAATCTTAAGGTTTCACTTAACTCTCTTTATTATTTTGAAAAGGTATACATTTCGCCCTCCTGGGGACAATGCAGCATTTTAAATTATTCTCCTAAGTTACATAAACAATAAAATATTACAGGAGAATAAATTTAAAAAAAGTATGATAATTATCCTTTACCAATGTGTTAATTTGTCAACAATTGCCAATCTTAAAACGCTTTTGACTTAGTTGAATTCATGATTGTAAATGCCCAGAATGCGAAACGTTTGCCTGTTGAAAATAAAAAGAGGTTAAAGTGAGACCCTAATATTTTTTTATCCTAAAAAACATCAATTTTCTTCCTATGGCATCAATTTTTTTCTTATTAATTAAAGTATTCTAATTTATTTAAGGCTGTAAAGCGTAAATTCATTTTAGTGTGGCAAATATAAATGCTGGCTCGCCCATAAAAAGTCCGTCACGCAGGGGCTGCGTAAACTAAGCAGATTTCCCACTGAAAATTTACAATAGATAAATATACATACAGGTAACACAGCCGTGAATGCTCAGTAAATGTACAATACACGGCTGAATTGTAAACAAACAGGCAACCTCGTAGCGCTACATAGATAGACCGGAAAGACAAACAATTAATGAAATATATTTGAATAAGACATATTAATTTTATTGAAAACAATTTACTAAAGCTAGTAGTGTAATTTGTAATGAATCAGAATCATTTTTATCTCAATCACTCAAATTTTACTAATCCAAAAACAAAAGAATGGGAGGGGGTCAACAGAACGTATTTGCATATATCTCACAAAGTAAAAATTCAATGAAAACAATATTTGGTATTTAGGCTTCAATTAATATTTTTTATTATATAACAGAGCATTATTTATGTAACACGAGTAGAAGTGGGGGTTTACTGAAGGCTGAAAACTGAAAAATGCAAATATCTCGGTTAATATTCAAGATAGAGAATAAATGTATATAACATCATTTATAGTGTATTTAATTTTCAATAAGATTCGACTTATAGTAACGGAGATTTTTCGACATTCTCCCCCTCTAAACCCCCCGCCCCCTGTTCCGATTTCAGCCGTTAACGAACTTGATCTTTCTTTTTACATAAAACGACTAAATATCGAGTTTGGTAACGATTACACAAAAATTGCGACCACTAGAGCGGTAACAGACAAATATATAGATAGATAGATTGATATATATATATATATATATATATATATATATATATATATATATATACAGTTTTGAACGGACCTCATTTTCGTCATCTCCTAGGTAGGATCGATGGACATTTGAAGAAAAAATTCGAAAATTCCGTCATGAGTACAACCTCAATAGCTGATTTCCCTTAAGGCTGTTAATTAGTATTTTTATACAGAAAACTTGTTGTAATATCCCGCTACATGTGTTTCAAACACTATTATTTGTAAAATGAGTTTAGTTTATGTGGAAAATACTGGAAGAAATAAAAAAGCAATTACTTTCACTTAATTAGTTTCCGTTCTACGACGCCTCTTCAGGAGTTATGCTTATATGTAAATATGTAAATAATATATATATATATATATATATATATATATATATATATATATATAGGCAGTTTTAAACTTACGTCCAAGGCGTCGAGGCTACTAAATCAGATGAAAATCGGCCACAGAAGCCACAGGCATTTATATCTAATTGACAAGATGTTATTAAAATATTTGATAATGATATTGCTTTTTATCATTTTTCCGTTAACAATGGTAAAGGAAAAGCTTTTCGCTAAAGGGTGATACCGATAAGTTTCCTAATGCCTACTTAAAAATATTATACAATTCTTTTAACTTACTTTGCTTGTCAACAAAATTCTATTACTTTCTAATTATGCAGATTTTTCTTTTAATACCTTCTGGATAAGTTCTTGCCATAAACTAAGATTTTTAGATCGTCAAAGTAAAAGTTAAATTTAATAGTATTGTGGAGCAAAGCGGGTCGGTACTTTAAGAGATATTCATTTTTCCTTAGTTTTCTCAACATTTTCAGTATATTAGATGTATCACAGCCGCAGTACATTAAACACATTGTCGTATAAACATTGTAATTAGTATTCTTGCCTTTAATTTTGATGTTTATATGACTAAATATCATTTCCCCTGGGTGGTTATGGTCACAAATTTATTTTGAGGTAAAATTGTTTGATTATTTAAGCTTAGTGCAAGCTTAGTTTCATTCACCTATCTAAAATGAAAGGGAACCATGGGTTATTCTTTAATGTATAGAATTTGACGGTAGTGAAATCATATTAGACATAATGTCCAGGCTTAGAAAATTATCAAACTCAAAAAAGAATAGAGTGATAATATCTACCAAAAACTATCTCTCTTTATAGCGAAACGAATCAGAACTAAACTCTATACTAAACTTCGTAAACGTTACTAAATTGTCATAAGATACCTGGAAGCTAAACCATGATCAAAGTAATTCATTACTTAGCATCGTACTTATAGGAAGTACATTTATACTAATTATGTCCTACAAATAATATTCGGGCTCTAAGCATAAAACTAAAGTGTAATTCTGCCTATGCTATTGAGCGAGGAAAACAGAAACGTGGCACCTCTAAAGAAATTAGAACTATTATAGTTAGAACCTTTAGAAAATAGTTCAAATGGTCTGAAAGCATACTATTTGAAATATGTATGTATTTTGTGAATTATGAGAGTAATATTTTTTATTTGTTCGAACCATTCATTGATGGATTTCAATGTAGAAAGATGGCATTATGAATTGTAATACAATTTTAAATTCTTTAATTAACCAAAGGACCGCAAGACGAATGAAAACGTAATATTGGATTATTTCACATAGTCACATAAAAATCATCTAACATACATGTGATCAATACAGCATAGTTCATCCCTGCTACTTCGCTGTATGAACTGAATAAATTGATTAATTGCTAATTTCTTTAGCATTGATGGCCGAACAGAGCGTTGGGCCTGTGATGTGACTCGTAGCGATACTAAATATTATTTTTCAGAACGTTTCTATATTATCACTCTTTGAGGGTTAGTTAGTTTGGTCTCAGCTATCGATAACATCTATCCAACAGCTAACAGGGTCATTCATCATCTTGGGATTCTTCATGGGAGACCTGCATCCAGTCTCATCTCTCCTATGGCATTCCAGGTTCCATTCTCTGACCTAATCATATTAAACCTTGGCACTCCACAATTTTTAATAGCTGAAATGAAAGAGCTTTCGGCTTGGCTTCAGATCCTTCACCCTTGCTTGACATATTGGTCACCAAATTTCATCGTTAAGTACTTCACAGGAGTTCTTCTGCTATCCTTGGGATGAGTCTTACATGTCACTGTCACAGATAGAAAGCTTTCAGCAGGGCCTTTCTCTGACTTCGATTATCATTTTCCCAAACATGGTAAAAGAGGAGGATTTGTGTAACCCTTTTATAAACCGGTGTGGCTTACAAGTTGGGCTAGTTATATAACTAATACTTAATTACACTGATTATAAATACGACATAAATCCAAACTGTTTATCCTTCAGATTAAATGAAATCGTGAAAATGAATTGAAGGTTTGCTAGCAAAAACCCAACTAGTCAAAAAAAACTGAAAAATGAGTTTGATGTGCCATTATGAGCTAGTACAGTATTACTCATATACTGATTCAATCGAATTCGTCATAATCACCTCTCGTCGGGCTGTTTCGGGACTTGAAAATACGGCGATTTTGCAATAACCCCACTAGTCAGGAACGTTTCGACTAAGGACGTTCTACAACTTGCTGACTACCTGCAACATGCTGCAAGCAAGGAGTTTTACACGAGACTGTTTGTCCAAGCTGCAGCAGCCAACTCACCTTGTCTTGACTACCAAACTGACAACGATGGCAATAGTGATGAATGTGAAGATTGATTTTTCCAAAGTTATTGTACTCGTTATTCAACATTTTGCTTCATAATTTTTCTTAAATTGTTCATTTTTCTTGTTAGAATTATCAAACCAAATAAACAAGTGACTCAATATGCCGAATACTAGTTCTTCTACCTGATCATGTTATCTATATGATATTTGCCTTTTAGGTTATTGTTGAATTCCAGGATAAACCCCATTAGTCCAGATCATTCTTCTTTCCCATTGAAAGAGGATATATTTGATCATTTGTAAATTAGTATAGATAACATTCCTGACCCCCAAGGAGTTTCTTTAAATAATATCAAAATTTTACTCCCTCGTAGAATGAAGATAAACGTTTTTTTTTTTTAATTGACCAAAAAATGGGTTTTTGACTAGTGGGTTTTTTGTTAACAACTCTTCAATTATAGATACTCTCTATCATTTCAAAAAATGTCAATTCCCTGTAAATTAACGCCTAGTATTATTATACAACTATTGAAAACTTCGTATGCTTAATTAAAATTCAACTACATATGGCTTTATAAGCGGGAAATGTGGAATTTCTTAAGCTTCATTAGAACAAGTAATTAATGCGTGGTTTCATTGGGCACCAAAGGTTGCTCAAACAAGCAACTTATAAACAGAAAACTTAAATAAACTAGAACTGACATTTAGCACCTTGCCGGAAAAGTTCGCATGTAATTGCGCCTAACACATTGCAGCTTCAATGCATTTATTGCAAGCAATTGACGAGGGCATACTATCAGCGACTATATCCTGCTGTCCTTCAATTATTGGAATTATCGCTTATTCACTAATGTTATTACCTAGACTGGGTTGCAAGTAGTGGTATATGTCAATTCAAGGTGAACAGAATTGGAAAAAAATAAATAAAACGATGTTTGTACAATATTTTTACAATCAAGAAGGAAGTGAGTCATGACGGATATCAATGGACATAGTTAGCCCACCTGTTCCATGAGCACGGATATAATTTATTCTTGTGATTTCATTAACCTACCAAACGCTACAGTGATTGCAAGACCTGGGCTTCGACCACTATCTTAACTCCTTCGTGGGGCCTACAACTGTGACCCACCGATTCCCCATTACAGCCTCTTTAAGTTCAATAACAGGCCATCTTAAGAGCTCTTCTCTATCAGTGACATCAGGAAACATTTTTCTGTGCCCTTTCATTCTTCAGATTCTATCTTCTAGACGTCTCCTTCCCAGCTCAATCTCTCTCCTTAAAAGCACATTTTGTTAGCACTTTAGACTTTGAAGTTCGTATATAATTTCTCCATGGTCAAAAACTTATTGGAAATGGGTAGTTTTTGGTATATTTAGATCTGTAATCTAAATTATAAAATGCAGTTCAGTGACTGCTTACTGAAATATATATATATTAGTTTAATAAGGACAGAACTAAATTAGAGCTAATTAGTGGTTTAATATTTTTTTTTCATATAATCAGATTCTACTGAATAGGAAAATAAGATTTAAATTTCAATAAAAACACACACGCACCCTCCCGCGCTTGACAAACATTAATATAAGAACATGTGCGTGTGCTTGTGCACGTCCGCGCCCTTGTGTTTGTGTTCTGTATGTAATAGAAAGAGGAGATGTCGCTCTAATGGCCAGGAGAAGTTCTCAAATGGAAACTGGCTTCTGGGCAACTATTTAAAATGTTAGTTATTATTCTTGGAGCTTCCAAAGACTCCTTTTTAGGGATAATTAGGCTTTGAAAAGTCATTTAAAAATGAGCCATATCATCTATCATTTTTAAACGTAACAAATTCTTAAATCATTACTCTTAAGTAATGGAGAAGAATTGCTAGGAGCGGCCTAGACTCGACCACGATATGTTATCTTGGCCACTTTGAGTGCCCTTGAATTCAATCACGTTTTAAATATTAAAAAAATATAGAAATAAGTACCCTGAATCATTTACATCTACTTTATCACTATCTTTATTTAAACAGCCATGAAGTCAAAAAACTTCTTAAATGTCTTTCAAGACTAAAGAAAGAAGCTTTAGGTCTCAAACAGCTATATTTATTCTCCTTATTTTAGAATCGCAGACGTTCCGCCCTCCTGGGCATAAAAATGGTGTATCTCACAACCATTAAGGTAAATCATAATTCTCTTAGATACATAGAGTTCTAGCAAACCTTAGAAAATTATTCTTCTTAGTCACTTTTATACTCACTAATGGGTCGACTTAATAAAAATCTCCATCTCCTATAATTATGTTTTTAGCATTTTTAATGCCCAGGAGGGTGAAAAGTCTACAATCCTAAAATAAGGAGAATAAATATAGCTGTTTGAGACCTAAAGATCCTTTGTTTTGTCCTGAAATGCTTTAATTGGTCTCAGTAAGGATTGCTACGAAAGTACTTCCGAGTTTCAGAACAGGTCATTATAGTAACAAGTGACTATTTTTAATCCAGGATTTTACACGCCCTGGTCAGAGGCAAAACGGCTGTGAACATTCATAAAGAAGACTAATCCTAAAAGATCTTTGGCGATGAGTATTTGACAGTGGGACATTATTATTTCAACAAGAATATTCTATATATATTTATGACGGTTATAGTAAAAGTATCAGTCAACGATACATGAGATAATAATATAGTAGCAACAGAACCAACCTGTTTTAATGTTACAAGGCCTGTCCATTTTTTAATTAAACTAATATAACATTTTTCTTTTCTGCTGGTGGTGAGGGTGATGAAGGTTATTCAGAACAAAGTTTTGTGGCACCTCACAATTCATTTTTACAAACGCATAGTGCTTTCAGAAATTTACATTCCTATCATCAGAGCTACGAACAATAAAGATACAATAAATAAGGCGTTTGGTCAAAATGTACAAACTGGTCATTAAAAAACAGAAATGAATGTTTCAACAATAACATATTTATGATTGAAATTTCGTTATTTAAAATTTTACATATTATCTTAACATTAAAAGAGCTTAATATTTAATGTCTGAGCGTAAATTATAAGCTCTTTTTTTTAAATCTCTTATTCAATGAATCATCTTTTACATATTTCGTATACTACCCTTTTTTGAGGTGCTATTTATTGGTGCTATGTTGATAGGATTTACAATTTAAAATTCGGACATATTTTTTTCCGGGAATTGTTGTTACCCCATCATTATTTGGAGCCTCCAAAAATAATCACTTTACGCCATATTTAATTAAGAAGGGAATACTGTGCCAATCAATCGTTAATAATTTTTTTTTTTTTTTTATATGCGAGAACAAAACTGTAAGAGGAGTTAAATGAGTATATATATATATACTCGCTTAACACCCGCTTGATGTTAAGCCCTACTACACTAGTGTGCTATGATAGCGGACTTGTGAACCGATATTCTCCTTTGGCCGGGATCGAACCTCTATTAATTTTTATGTAGCTTGCTGAGGAAACTGACAGATGATGACCCACGCATTAACTCGCATGGCAACCCATATATATATATATATATATATATATATATATATATATATATATATATATATAATTGTAACCTCTGTCTGTACATTGATTTTTTTCGCGAAATTTCACGATAACTTTTCGTTTCACATGTCATACACACCATAACTGCATTTTGTTTCTTTCGTGTCTGTTTGTTTGTTTGTTACCTTTTCACGCATAAACGGCTGAACCGAATTTTATGAAACTTGGTATGTATATTACTACTAGACCAACTTAGACTTTAGGCTATATCCTCTGAGATGAACAGGAGTGGGGGTTATAAGGGAAGCCTGAAATTAAAAATAGCGATATTTCGTCTCTTATTGGTTTTTCGGCAAATATGCACATAACAAAAGTTGTTTATTTTGTTATTTAGAGTAACTTTTGTAATATACCCTTTTGTCGTATACCGAAGTATAAATGAGTTATACGCTAAAAACTATAGTGGGAGTCAACAATTTTATATGGCACAAAAACTCAAGTGAACTAAACGAAACTCCGTATGTGATTTAGTAATAATACCTCCCTGATTATAAGCTATATTAAAATTTCGAGGTACGTACAGAAGCAGGGGTTATAAGGGAGGTCTGAAATATAAAATCGCAA
This sequence comes from Riptortus pedestris, assembly GCA_019009955.1. Classification (NCBI taxonomy): domain Eukaryota; kingdom Metazoa; phylum Arthropoda; class Insecta; order Hemiptera; family Alydidae; genus Riptortus; species Riptortus pedestris. The sequence continues at coordinate 85,931,180 of CM032230.1, read as the reverse complement.
AATTTCGTAACCTATTCATTTTTCGGCAAACGTGCATATAACTAAAGTTGTTTTTTTTTGTTATTTAGAGTAACTTTTGTTATATACACTTTTGCCGTATACGGAAGTATAAATGAGTTATACGCTAAAAAACTTTAACGGGAATCAACAATTTTATTTGGTACCAAAGACTCAACCGAACTAAACAAAATTCCGTATGTGAATTAACACTAACTCCTTCATGATAATAAGCTGTACCATTATTTCTAGAGACGAGCAGGAGTGGGGGTTGTAAAGGAGGCCTGAAATTAAAACTAGCGATATTTCGTTTCCTATTGGTTTTTTGGCAATTATGCACGCAACAGAAGCTGTTTATTTTGTTATATAAAGTAGCCTTTGTTACATTCACTTTTGTCGTATACCAAGTATAAACGAGATATACACTGACAACAAAAACGGTAGCCGACAATTGTATTTGGCACTAACAATTGAACAGAACTTAACTCAACTTGGCATGTGAATTAGCATTATTTCTTAAACGATTATAAGCTTTATTAATTTTTTTAGGTTCAAACGGGTGGGGGGGGGCGGAGGTTATAAGAGAAGCCTAAAATAAAAATTCGCAGTATATTACATTTTCTGTTTTGTTTTGAGTCACTGTTGGTCTTTGTAACGTATCAAGGGAAAGGAAGTTTAATTCAAACATAGTTTGACTGGCAGAATACTTCCCATGATTATGAATTATATATGTAAAAAAAAAAAACTACATGCACAGGAGCTGGGAAATATAAAAATATTCTGGACAGTGAAACCTTACACAACAAATAATTTTATTATTAACAAATCCACGGCAACGACGGGTATACATCGGAAAATGTTAAAATATTGTGGAAAGTAAAGCATTGCCAAAAAAAATACCATCATCATTAAACCTCAAATGAATTCCCGAGCGAAGCCGGATACCTTAGCTAGTATATATATATATATATTTCCATCACTATGTGTTAGGTAAATAAATGCCAGTATGCTTAAACCGGAACATTAGTTGTACATTTTTAGCTTATTTTCCTTAAGCTGGAGTATTTAAAAATAAAATAAAATGGCCTCCTAAAATTAAATTAGTGAAATTTTTCTAAAATTATTTTCCTCATAATGTGGCAAGTTTTAAAATTGTATTTTTTATTGTTGCAGATTTAGACACAGGTGAGGATGAAAATCCATTTAATTTATCACTCAGTGAGTAAGTACAATCTTATTTCATTCTTTCCTAAATGGTTATAAGCAGTACATAGTTGATCTTCTACCAACATTCTCACATTCTTCAGAATAATTACAGTTTTGATGGTATGTTAATACTATTCACTTAGTAAACACCTTTTGGCATTCATTTATAGTCAGACTAATTAGTGCATATTTTTAAATTGTTAGTTATCGCTTACAACGATCATACTTGAACTTAAGACGCATGGACAGGAGATGACAAAAATCAGGTCCGATCAAAATTATATATATAATACTCACCTGCTACGACACTATTCTTGTTTGATCGTTACAAAACTCGATATATATAAGCATATATAAAGATCATAATCTTTAACAGCTAAAATCGGTCAGGAGAAGGAGGTGGGGGGGGGGCTGGTTGATGGAGGAAATCGAAAATTCAATGTATCTCCATTATTATGAGCGATCGAAAACTTGTATATAACTTAGGCTTCAGTAAACCCCTCCTCCCCTCTTCATAGGATTTTTTACTTATAAGTGGGACATATGGCGAGATGAGATCATAAGTGGCATGCGGGAAAATGTGCTAAGTTTCTCTTCCGAAAGAAGTACTTAAAGAAAATACAGGCTTTCTAGGATTATATCTTAACTTTTACTATTAGTAGTACCTTTCGGAATACTACTAGAATTATAAAGTAAGGCCTTGGGTGTCTTATCTCTTCGTGCCGAGGGTGTTTGTGGAACTTGCTTGCAAATTACAACATAGCCTTGCTCCCCTTACTTCGTTTATTTAATGATTATGGTTCTGTTTCTAATGAAAAATCATTAGTTTATTTGTTGAAGCAGCAGTAGTGTTTTAGCAATAGTTTATCCTTTTTAAGTTTCACTTCAGTTATTAGTTAAGTACGACCAGTCTTGCCTTTCCTTATTGTGAGAGCTAAGATGTTTACTATTAGAGAGTCCAGAAATGCCGAACATTAATTATAGAATCTTATTCGCTCCTTTTTTTCCTGAATTCTCAAAGCCATCAGATAAAAATGAATTCCTTTCATCTGATTAAAGGAACAAACATACTTCAACCTTTCAAGAGGAGTCCTCAATGCTTTTGCTTAGAATATGTCGTTTCCAAAGACAAATCTCAACTACTGGGTCTAACATGAATCGTTAATGATACAGAAAATGTGTGGGAATTGCTTTATAACATCACTTTATTGTTAGAGAAGGGAAAAAACGGATTGTACGAGGGAGTGGGGAAGAACATTATCAAGCTAAGACAGTTGATACAAAGATGGCTTTGGTAGAAAATATGTTCTTTTGGGTAAGGAATTGTGAAATGATCCTTTTAAAACGGCCCCAGATCTAGGTTTGAAAAGATGAAGAGACATTGTTGAGTATACTTATTTAACTTCTGTAAAAAGCCTCTAGTAAAATTTATGATTATAAGTTTTACTTTTCAAACTACGAAAAAAACTGAGGTTAAACTCATGACGCGATTTTCGAATTTTTTCTTCAAATGTCCATCGATCCTACCCAGGAGATGACGAAAATGAGGTCCGTTCAAAACTGTATATATATATATTTGCCTGTTACCGCTCTAGCGGTCGCAATTATTGTTTAATCGTTACAAAGCTCGATATTTAGTCGTTTTATGTAAAAAGAAAGATCAAGTTCGTTAACGGCTGAAATCGGGCAAGGGGGAGGGGGAGTTTAGAGGAGAGGATTTTCGAAAATTCGAAATATCTCCGTTACCATAGGTCGGATCGAAAAATAGTATAGTATCAATCTTATTGCAAATTACATGCACTATAAATATTGTTATATACATTTATTAACTATCTTGAATATTAACCGAGATATTTGCATTTTTCAGTTTTCAGCCACCAGCAAACCGCCACTTCTACTCATATTACATAAACAATACTCTGCTACACAATAAATCACATTATTCGAAGTTTAAATGCCAAAACGTGTATTGAAGAGACCTTTATTATATGAAATACATGCAAATATGTCCTGGTGAACCCCCCCTCCCGTATTAAGGTTTTGGACTACTAAAATTTGATTGATTGAGATATCAATTATTCTGACTCTTTATTAATTACAGTACTAGATAAAGTAAATAGTTCTCAATAATATTAATATATTATATTCTGATATATTTCAGTAATTGTTTTTCTTTCTTTCTGTGAAGCGGGCAGACCCGTTTGTTTACATTTCTAACCATACGCTTCCTGTCGGCAGGGTATTGAAATTGGATGAAACATTTCTTATTTCCGTTGTGTTACAAGTATGTAGATCTTTCTATTACTAAACTTCACGTGGGAAATCTGCTTAGTTTACGCAGACCCTGCGTGACGGACTTTTTACAGTAAGACGAAACAAGAAAATTCCTGTCAAAATACACAACAACCTTCCCTTATGACAGAATCAATCTTGTTTATGCCTACTGTTTTTTATCGACGAAATTCACTGTCAGCAAATAATTATTAATTTAATTATTTAAGAGAAATATATAATCGCTTATCTATTTCAGTGCTCTACCATTGAGTTACACGTCACCGTTATCAACCCACATATAAGTCCGTCAAAAGGGGATGTGTTAACTATGCAATTTCCCAACTGCCGGAAAGTATCTCATCTATTTTCTTTTTCACCTGTAATAAGACACTTATGTAAACAATAACTGAGATTAATAAGATGGACATGAAATGTTCAGTGGCTCAATTACTCAGTGCATGGCTTCTCAATGAGAAAGCTTCGTAACTAATAGGTCTCATAAAATGATTTCTGGTATTCTTAATATATATGCAAACATTCTGACAGTTGTAAATGTTTAAATGAGCATACGGATAAATTTAGTATAAATTACTTGACATTTAATATAATCACTTCAATATATTTAGTTTGTAATTTTATTTTAAAATTTGTTATTAGTTTTAATTGGATTATTGTATTTATATTTCTTTAGACTATATATTCCCAATAAGGACTATAATTTTCATTTTAAATTATGCTGTTGGCTGGAAAAAATTATATTAAGATTGTAGTTGACAATGTGATGATGTTCCCAAGACTGTGTATGGAAAATTAATTAATATTTGGAGAAAGAATTTGGTATTAAATTCCGATTAATTTGTTTTGGTTTTTTCTTATTTTTTAATATTTTAAAAATAATTGCCATTAAAGGCATTGGGAAAATATCAGTGTGTGAGAATCAGGTCTCAGCTATATCTCCATGCGAGCGAAGTACGATAGCCAACCACAGGACATAGGACACCGGGATCTCATGTTGACAAAATGTGAAGAAAAAAAAAATCTCATACTTTCACATTCCTCTTTTTAAACAAGCGTGCACTTAGCAAATGATTCTGATAAGTCTTTTTATACTGAAATCATAGCCATAAGTATATTGGTTGTCGTTTGTGTTTCTTAATTCTTTAATAATTCTGTAGTGTATTTTACTATTATGCTTCATTAGTTTTGAATAGACATTAATGCAATTTCAAATACATTATATGAACAAGACGATGAATGAAAGAAGACATGATTTATTTTTGGGGGTTTTAAGCATGTGTTTTAATGATGTTTCAATTTTTCTGTTCTTCATAAAAACCGCTTAATGGCGTCCTATTATTAAAGATATGATAATTCCAAAACTCAATTACCTTAGAGTAATGTGCTATCACATATAGAAATCAGCTGTTAATTTTTAAAGTAATCCAGTATACAACCTTCCAACCAACAGTTAGGTTAGGGTCAGATTTAAACCACCGAAGTTCGACTGAAACAGAGGATTATCTTAGATGAGCATAATTAGGGTTCCAGAGTCTGGGATTCATAATATATATGTGAAAATATACAAAAGTCAAATGAGACAATAAATTATTTTCCCTATAATAGATTAAAAATGTATCAAATATTTTACTTTCTGTTGACTGTGAACATTTTCTCATCTAATCCTTCGCCCTCTAATGGTTTTGCACCTGTAAAAGCGATTAAACTCCTTTATGTTCATGACTGACGACTGGGGTTATCAATTTCTTCATTGGCAGAAAAAAAAGACAAATCAAAACCACGAAGGTAATATTTATATCATCGGCTGGTCGTAGAGGTGTCACTAGAGGCTATTTATAGCTTGCAGGCCCCAAGAAGTACTTAAGGTCATTAATAAAGGATTTATGGACGGCCTTGTGGAGTGAAGCACCTGTTGATTTCATTATGCCGCCTTACCCTTTAATTACCAAGATACGACGTGACACTTTTCAAGATATGCATGCAATGCTGAGGTGCAAAGAATCCATAAAGAGCTATTTTGAAAAACAAAACTATAAGGAAAATGCCTTTTATTTAATTAATTCTTCAGACTGAAATAAACAGATCAATTCTACTCTGTTTGTATTTAACGATAGCAAAAGTAACCCGTATCCTAAGGTGTTCGAGGACTCGTCTGAAATCTGTTTTGATTAATTAAAAGTAACCAATTCTTAAAAAAAAGTTGATACTGGTGAAGTGTGTATAGCTACTCATTTTTGTTGTAAAAATGTTAGTTTGATTAGAAAAAAATAATTATTTTCTCATGAATAACTTAGCATAAAATTGCTCAAAGGAATTTAATAATTTTCATCAAGACTGCCAAGGAAGACCGCTGTTAATTTCATTTTATAATCTTCTGTTAAAACTTTAAGTAAATAGATTAACATTGCAATTACAGTACTGCGGGACTGACTACCACAACATGATCTTGATTTTAGTTCGTTAATGGCTGAAATCAGACCAGCGGGAGGGGGTGGTTTTGAGGGGAGGATTTTTGAAAATTTAAAATATCTCCGTTATTATGCGTCGGATCGAAAAGTTGCATAGAATTAATCTTTTTGCAAATTACATTTACTATAAATATTGTTTTATACTTTTATTCTCTATCTTGAATATTAACCGTGATATTTGCATTTGTATTGTGCGTGATCGGCTATATGAGGGACTTCCCGCCGAAAGCTAGTTCGGCCGTTTCCGTAACTGTTCGTCCCTTGCGAATTGGTTTAGAGATTAGTTACTGCTACTGTTATTAGTAAGCAGATTTCTCTATTGTAAAACTTCACGTGGGGAATCTGCTTAGTTTACGCAGCCCCTGGGTGACGGACTTTTTTTTTAGGCGCTTCAAAGCGGCATTATAATAGGTATCATCATCAGCTACGGAAGTATCTGTAACCCAAAACATAATAAATCAACAAACGCTCCAATATTTCATCTGTCAATGAACCTTCATTAGGTTCTTCAGACAGGCACGTGACCCGGTTTTTGCCGCCTTCAGTAAGCCTAGTAGCATTCTAATTATGGCTATTAGTTAGGCCAGTTGTCCGTCTCACTATTAACATCGATATATATCATGTGTTGTATTTGATTCCAATCGCGTAGTGACCAAAGGACTTAAAATTTCACAGTAAGATTTCTATTTAGGGATTCAGAGCTACGTGATTTATCGGTGGAGTGCTTTGAAAAAATCCCTAGCTATTATAGTGTGATTTATTATCGCCCAAGGGCTACAGAATCTGCTATTAACATCCCGTCAACTTCTTTAATTTTTCAATAAATCGTAGCACCTCTTAGTAACAGGTTAAATTCATCGGTTCTTTTATTCTAAATTGTGATTTACACATACTGTCTTGTTGAGGTAGATATCCATTCCCAACGGATAAACCGAATATTATTATCAATAAGTAATAGCTATGCTTTAAGGTAACTATTATACAATGTTAAGACCTTTAAACGGGTTTTCACGTCTGGAGTATAATATTATTTTTGTCTTAATGTTATTAGATCGAGTTTCTTTTTCACGTCTTCCCAGAGCTTATTAAAAATTACACTCTTTTGTTAGTCATGAATTTCAGGTTATTTCTTGTCATCGATCACTTCAATTACAACACTAACGAAACTAGTTTATTTCTAACTGTATATTTGATTTACCATGATTTAAAGTAGTGAAGCCTACTTTCTTTGACCTAGCTAACACATTTTAGGCAAAATATTTATTTAATGTATACGCGCCTACCTCATATTGTATTTATGATGGTTACCTTGCTTGCTCGACTGATTTAAAAAAATAAAAATATACCTTATAATTGCATTTTATCCCTACTGAGACCAATAAAAGTATTTAAAGCAAATAAAAAAAAAACATAAGATTTCACTTAACCCTCTTTATTATTTTGAACTGGCAATCGCTTCGCCCTCCTGGTGGCATTTGCTATGTAGAATTTGAAATTATTCTCCTAAGTCACAAAAACAGTAAAATATTACAGGAGAATAAATTAAAAAAAAAACTTCGATAATTATCTTTAACCAATGTGTTAATTTGTCAACAATAGCTAATCATAAAACGTGTAGGACTTAGTTGAATTCTACATTGTAAATGCCCAGGAGCGAAACGTTTGCCTGTTGAAATTAATAAAGAGGGTTAAGTGAGACCCTAATATTTTTTTGTCCTAAAAGAACATCAATTTTCTTCCTATGTCATCAATTTTTTGCTTATTAATTAGAGTAATAAGAGTGTAAGGCTGTAAAGCATAAATTCATTTAAGTGCGGCAAAAATAAATGCTGGCTCGAATTGTAAACATACAAGCCAGCCAGCCTCGTAGCGCTGCATAGATAGACCGGAAAGACAAACAATTAATGAAATATATCTGATTATAATATATTAATTTTAATAAAAAACAATTTACTAAAGCTAGTGGTGTAATGTGTAATGAATCAGAATCAGTTTTATCTCAATCACTCAAATTTTAGTAATCCAAAAACAAAAGAAGGGGGAGGGTCAACAGAACGTATTTGCATATATATATGGTTTATTATATAATAGAGTATTGTTTATGTAACACTAGTAGAAGTGGGGGTTTACTGAAGGCTGAACATTAAAATACGAAAATATCCCGGTTAATATTCAAGATTGAGAATAAATGTATATAGCAATATTTATAGTACATTTAATTTGCAATAATAATTATTCTATACACTTTTTCGATCCGACTATAGTAACGGAGATATTTCGAATTTTAAAAATTCCCCCCTCCCCCTGGTTCGATTTCAGCCGTTAACGAACTTTCCTCTTACATAAAATGACTAAATATCGAGTTTGGTAACGATCAAACAAAAATTGCGACCACTAGAGCGGTAACAGACAAATATATATAAATACAGTTTTGAACGGGCGTCATTTTCGTCATCTACTAGGTAGGATCGATGGACATTTGAAGAAAAGTTTCGAAAATTCCGTCATGATTACGACCTCAATAGCTGATTTCCATGAAAGGAAATCTGCTAAAATGTTTACCGGGACAGAAGGTTAGTGCCTTTTTTGTCCACTGGTATGACCTTTTATAAATCATGTTACACGTTACTGTAGTTGTTCCTACTAAGGCGAAAATAAAACGACTCGTCGAACAATGGGAAGCTTCTTTAACTTCAACGATCCATATAATTTACACAACACAAATATGCTTATCTCTTCGGCGTTGTATATGCATTGTTTCATCGGGCTTAATCATTAAAACGAGAGTGTTCCAATTGATTTCCTCTCGGTTTGTTGAGTTTTGAATTACTTAATGAAATCTTGAATCCTCCATTATAATAGCTGAGCTATAAATTGAACGGGTGATAAATAATGATAGGACAGCCGTCGGACTATGCAAATGAGAGCAAGGTGCATACCTTATGAATGCCGATCTTGCAGTCAGCTCGTCTATTTGTATATATCTAGAACTAGAAGGACTCTAGCAAGGACTACTGCAGCCAACATCGAATCCTAAAACTCTAATTAATGTGGAAACAGAGCAATGTTTATCTTAGCTCACTGATTATTTCAACATAGAAGCGCAATATTTTACACGGCTTCTTGAGCGGCAGTCAACCTTGAGCGAAGTTCCTACAAACAGAAACTACACCATGGTTACGTATTCCAATGATGTCCGGTAATATCGGAAGGATTACGGAAATCATCTGCTGGCCAAGGAGAGAAGATACCAGGAACATCAGGTACAATATAATTGGACAACCGGAGTCAATAAAATCCGTGATGCTTTTTAACGTTTGATACAACAGCAATCCACTGTGGCAATCCAACACTAGAGTGCGGCGATCTCCTTAAATAAAAGGAACGCTCGTCTGCCTGAAACTGGAAAAATTCCGTCACGCAGTGGCTGCGTAAACTAAGCAGAATCCCCACGTAATCTCATCTCACCATATATTCTCTATTTCGAAACTCTATGAGTAGAAGTCGGGTCTTTTAAGAAGACCAAAAACAACAAAATAGAAATAACTTCCTTAATATTTGAGTTACAAAAAAAAGTGTATAACAAGACGTCCTATATATTTTTGGACCCGACTCATAATAATACAGATATTTTGAATTTTTAAATTTCCCTATCTATACACCCCCCCCATATTCCACACCCGATTTCAGTCATTAATGAATATAATCTTTAGTTTTGACTAAAACGATTAAATATTTAGTACGATATTGATCAAACAAACATTTTCGAGTCAAGAACTTAAAATATGAATTGACGACACCCCAACACAAGTTATTTGTATGTATTTCATCATGTAAAGTTCTGATGAAAACAATATTTGGTATTTAAGCTTTTAATAAAGTTTTTTTAGATATAAAAAATTATTGTTAATATCCCATGAGCAGGGTGTGTTTACTGAAGGCTGAAAACAGTAAAATGCAAATATCTGTTAATATTCAAAATACAGAAAATATATAACAACATTCATAGGTAAAAAAAAATGTTCAATAAGATTGGTTCTATACAGATTTTCGACAGTTTCTCATAAAATATCGAGTTTGGTAACGATCAAATAAAAATTGAGCCCGCTAAGAGTTATCAGGAAAATATATTAATAATTTTGGAAGTACCTCACTTTCGTCATCTCCTTGGTATGATCGATTTTCTCTTGAGTGCTTCTGCTTAGCAAAATATCCCTAGCTCAAGTTGTTCAATTACTATATAAAAAAATAGACCTTCTCCACTGTGCGAAAAGTCCCAATCATTAAGAATCAAGTAACTTTTGTCCTTGAGTTGAATATTCATTTTCGGGGAAAGCATTTCTTCCTGATAGCTGTGTTTTTAGTTAGCTAATGTCAAACAAGCAGCCACGTTTAGGCATACATACCATTCAGTTATCCCTTATAAGGCCAAAATCAACCAAAAAAACATAGAAGCCATATTGGTGACCTCAACCCACTACAAATCCGATCTCTCCTCCCCGCCTCGCAATGTTTCCTTGGTAATGTCATAACAGTCATACTTCAATATCCTCTCCCAACCAAAATGTCAATATGGACAAACAACTTTTCTGTATTACCAAAAACCGTTTGTCAAAACATCTTAGGCGGAGTAATGTCCCGCACTGAGAGTACAAACACTCTCCAAATCCCCCAACATAAGGAAAGACAAAAGATAGTCGCAATGCCATAAGACTGTATTCACGGAAAAAAAAAAAAAGCTTTAAAATACGACGTTTCATCATCTGTGTCCTATGTAAGCTTAGAAAGCAGAAGCCTTTTTTCACACTTGCTTGTGCCTGAAATAGTCACTCATAAAAAGAGCCTCACGGCTTTATATGTACAGGGCACTGATGATAATGCTTTGGATTTGAAAGCTAATTTCGTTTGGTGAATAAGTTCATGTAGAGGGTATTATCGCCTCTGTTTTGCCTGAAATACAGCACCCACCATCCAAACATCTGAACACAGAGCTTTTGTTTGCTTTTTTATTCTCTCTTTTATTTTCATTTCTTATATCGATTTTTCTTTCCTTAAACTTCCTGCAATTCTCCCCCTTTATTCTATAACCCCGGGTTCACTCACTAGATACAGGTTATGCACACCATGAAAATATCTCCACCTATTTGAACATTAACTTCCCATCGGTTAAGCTCAGGGGTAGTCTCCAAACTTTTTCATTGACTTTTCCTTTTTAATTATATTATTTGTTTAGTATGTCTGGTTTCCAATACTTGAATCATCATTGTTATTGTTGTATGTTTATATTTTATAATATATTTTATACATGAGAAACTAAATTAGATCATTTTTTCCTCCGCATTTTCCCTGAAGACGTCGAATCATTAGATTTCACAAATAGAGACGTTATTAAAGAAATCTGCTGTTTTTATGTATTTGCTATTTTAATTAATCATTAAACTGACAAGGATAATTGATATTCGAGAAAATAAATACATTAGATGTATTTCCATGTAGCACAATTAATTATATTCCTTGGCCATTAATATCAAAGGATATTTACTCATATCCTTAAGTTAAAATTAGTCTTGTTACTCAACGGAAGGATAACAAGGTCAAAACACCTCCACTCTTAATACTTTATTTATGAACTGCAGTGACCTTTCGGGGCGAACCGCCACAAATTCAGAGCTCTATTTATTTATTTAAGATGCCGCTACAATGGCGATTCATCTTTTGACATGTTTGAATATAATATTATAAATGAAGTATTAGGAGTGGAGATGTTTTGACCTTGTTATTATTCTGTTGATGATGGACCTCAACCAGCCCAAATCCCGATTCTTGTTACTGTCTATCATTTATGTATTTTTTTTTTTTGACTGAGTAAAGACCTAACCGAATGATTACAGTGATCTCCAAGAAACATGAATATACTTTATTATGTCTGTATTGCTACATATAAAATCCTGACATGTCCAAATATTATGTTTTTTTTATTTGCCATGGTTTATTCAACTTTATGCTCTGTTTATATTATTTTTTTCAGGTAGAAATCCCTTGATTTTCGTGATTGGTGGCCATTTGAGAAAAATATAAAGATACGGAAGAATTGATACATCACACTGTCATAGTTTTAAGTTTAGTCTTGATTAATGTCAGCCGTTTCTACGTGAAGGCTATATCTGATCTGTTAATTGCATCGGTATGTCCCAAATAAAGCTTGGAATAAATTATAGGCCTGGAGTGAATTAAGTGCAGCTAACCTGACTGCATTCAAGGAGGGCTGAAGCCCTACCCGAATCTCTCTTCCCCTTGGCATCTGGCTTCTCACGCACCTTCCCTCCTAGTATAGAGTTACCTTCCTCTTCGTGTAACATGTACAACTAGGGATCAGACATACATAGGGGCTACTTGCTGTCCTATAGGATGACATCATCAAGGGTTGGACTGTGTTCTTGCCCAATCTGCTCCATCTTTTGTGAACACATTTTCCTCAAGGAAATCCGCTCTAGCCATATTTCCCATACCAAGATTTAAGCCCAAGTCCAAGATAATGTTTTTTTACTACAACACCATTCGTTAAATTATTGTATTTTTACTTATACGAAAGCACACTATAATCACAATGATATTTGCATAAATATATGTATATGTATATATGTCTGTTTACCCGAAGACTTAACAAATTGCCTATTATCCATAAAATTTAGAATATTTATTTGTCTTTATTTTATATATATATATATATATATATACAAAAACAAAATAAATAATAATTAAAACTAAAACTTTCTTAAACAAAAAATAAAACCGATAAAAATTAAAATTTTACATTTCTTTACAAAAATGAAATAAATATTAACTAATTCTCAGTCTTTCTATAACAAAATATAAGAAATAGTAATTAAATCTTAACCTTTCGTCAACAAAAATAAAATAAATAGTAATTAAAATTTAATCTTTCTATAAGAAAAAATAGGGGGAAAAAAAATTAAATTTTCACCTTTCTTTAGTAAAAATCGAAATTAATAACAATCGAAAACGTTTTCTTTTTTTAACAATAATGAAATAAACAATAATTAAACTTTAGCATTTCTTTAACAAAAATAAAATAAATAATTATTAAAACTTAGCCTTTCTTTAACAAAAGTAAAATACGTAATAATTAAATCTTAACATTTCTTTAATAAAATATTTCCCTATTTTGGTATACTAGTGTTTGTAAATATATATGGACATTCCCCTTCAATATGATTTTCTAAAATTTTGAAAATAGTTCCTAAAGCACTAGAATCATTTCAAGAAGAAAGGGGGTTTGGAGGAACAGTAACACAATATTGCTAATTCCTCCTATTCTGTTAGTGTATTTATGTGTAGGTACGTGTGTGTGTGTGTGTGTGTGTGTGTGTGTGTGTGTGTGTGTTATGTATGTGTGTTTGAACTCTTGCTTATGTGATTGAGAGAACGTTTCCCTGGAAAAATAATTAAATTTTGGAACAGCAACCTTCATTTATTGATTAAGTTGATATGGATTTTATAGATTTTAATGTTTTTCAGAAAACGACTGCATTGTTATTTTTGTATCATTATGAGCTATTTTTTAATATATTTTATACATAACTAAATTAGATCATTTTTCCCCCGCAGTTTCCCTGAAGTCGTCGCTCAACATAAAGGATGCTCTTCTCCTACACCATGACCCTGATTGTGAAGGTAATGGATTATGCTATTTCTAATGTAGATCCAGATATTCGTTTTCTATAAGAAAAATAATCTTAATGATTTTACATTTGCATAATTATTAATTAGCCCTTTCTTTTCTTTCCTTTTTTTAACTGACTTGAAAACAAAAAAAAAGTAACGGATTAAAAAAAGTTTGGGAGTTCAGTTAAGACGATCTACCATTGGTGACTTGGTATGTCAATACAAATAAATAGAGGTAATGCAGCAGATAATTTTTTTATTTTTATTTTTAACAACTAATCAGCATTGCAGCAGCGGTTTATTTATATTTAAAATATATAAATGGTTTGTTTTTTCGTCTGTTGAGAGTCTAAAACATCTTGGAATTACACAAATTACCAAGCAAATCACAGTCATTTTCCTATTCCATTGAAAAATTGGAGTTCATACTGATTAATAAATCAAGTCAATCAGTGGGTTACGCCACAAAAAAAAAGTATTTAAAATGTAAATTACCAGCTTTCATTAGGATATTACTTGGTTATAATTATTTTAAGCTGAGTATGCTATTACAGTATGTAATATCACAATTAGAAAAGATTGATTTATTCACCTATTTAAAGCATTTGCATAATTAATAATAATTAAAGTATTCTATTGCTTTTATAAGTTTTGCAACATTTAAAAAGAACTTTTTATATTCAGTTCATGTGTATTACGTTATTTTGCAATTACAAAGATTGAATGACTTTTTTCTTTTCTTTAGCTATTTCACAGTTTGCTTGAGAAACAGTATATATAAATGAACTCTGGTTTTGGAATGTCTGACCCATCCGTTGTCTATTAATTATTTAAAAAATGGTTGTTATTGATTTGATTATTAAAATAAGTAATATATATTTATTATTATCTTTCTTTCTTGATGAAATATAAGAGTGAATTATGTTAAGTTCTACATAATCCCCTTATTTTATTTCTTTTTTATTTACTCATACCTTCTTATGGCTCGTGATGTATAGAGAGTATGAAACTACAAACATGTGTACAATTTATTTTTAGAATAGCTGTGATACCCTTCGTTGAAATGTTTACGCATTAATTGTTCTCTTTCAAACATAACAGGTTACTTACGCTTAAATATTTAATATTATGATTGAACATGGAGAATTTATGTTTAATATGCCCATGGTAACCATTGTTGATGGGTTACTTTGATCATCATTTGCATCTACTAGAAAACAGGTGCATCCATGATTTTCAGTATTTTTTTTGATAACTGGAGTCTAGAAAAAAATCACTGGAACTTTTATCACGTTGTAATCATATTTCTTTAAAAATTGTCTATTCTCGTCTATATTCTAGGAGTTCTTTACATGTTTTATGTATGTATAATATATATGTCTTTACACGTTTTATATATATATATATATATATCCTTCCGCTGGTAACACTATTTTGACACCTTAGAAAGGTAACATGGGGTGACTCGTCAAGGGATTATTTAATCAATAAAGGAGATTAATGTTAACTCAATGATTTATTTATATTTTGACATTTATATTAAATTATTATTAATACAACTGAAAAATGAAAAATAGATTGAAAAATCACTACTTGAAGCAGTTGCTACACACTTACTTGCGATGCTCGCTGCACGTAAGCTTTCCGCATTTCCTGCAGGCAGTTTTCACTTTTTTGTCATTCGCTGGTGTGCATAGATGTAATTTTCACTACAAATACATATTTCCAGGTTTGTAAATTGAACATTTCTTTCAACTATAGTTGGGTCATTTATCACACGTGATAAATCAAGTAAACAGGCTCTGACACGGAAGCCAACACTCTCAATCGAACAGTACTAACGCGAAGTGAGATTACCAAGTACTAAGGTTTGCCCTACCGCGTCAACCAACAAAACATAAAAAAGTAAATCTACGTGGGGTGACGCATCGCCCCTGTTACCATCGAAAAGATATATATATATATATATATATATATATATATATATATATATATGTGTGTGTGTGTGTGTGTGTGTGTGTGTGTGTGTTTTAATTTTCTTTTAAAAGTATTTAATTTGGTAGTTAGTAGAAGGTCTAGCTCATTTCCGAGTGCATACATAATAATCTCATAAATCCAAAAATACGTAAATAAGTGTTAACAGAAAAAGAAATATATTGGTGTCCAGCTGTTATAAGAATAATTATGTTGTATACAAGTTATATTTTAGTTAATACTTGATTACAGCCCTTTATAAAAAGGGTTCAGTGAAGGAAATAAACCTATTTGTTGATTTGGAAATTTTAAAGAAGAGGGATGTATCAGGTGTGTGTATATAGATTTGTCAACCTAAAACGCACAAAATACTTATATAATATTTTATAAAATATAAATTTCATCAGGATCAATAAGAAGGCCAAGTCCTCTACTGTTTTTTAATATAATGCAGAGTGCACTTTCGGAGTCAACGCTCCATCCTCAGTGCCTGCTGACAAACACAAACCTCGAGTTAATTTAACATTCACAGCATGGCCAAAGGCAAAATAAACAACAGTCATAAAAACAAACACAATATAAATAGTAAAAACAATGTTAATTCTTAAAACTAGTCAACTAATAAAAATATAAAATCTAATCACTAGTCAACTACTAAAAATTAAAGCCAAAACAATAAAAAATTTAATAACAAGTCAAATAATAAAAGCAAACAACGATAAGCATATGTCAAAAACTATAAATAAAATTAAAAACTAAAAAACTACCTAAATTTCAGATTTATATGGAAAACATATCACAACATGCGACAACAAACATGTGATATGTTTTCCATATAAATCTGAAATTTAGGTAGTTTTTTAGTTTTTGACATATGCTTATCGTTGTTTGCTTTTATTATTTGACTTGTTATTAATTTTTTTATTGTTTTGGCTTTAATTTTTAGTAGTTGACTAGTGATTAGATTTTATATTTTTATTAGTTGACTAGTTTTAAGAATTAACATTGTTTTTACTATTTATATTGTGTTTGTTTTTATGACTGTTGTTTATTTTGCCTTTGGCCATTCTGTGAATGTTAAATTAACTCGAGGTTTGTGCTTGTCAGCAGGCACTGAGGATGGAGCGTTGACTCCGAAAGTGCACTCTGCATTATATTAAAAAACAGTAGAGGACTTGGCCTTCTTATTGATCCTGATCAATTGGTTCCTCTACCATCCAGCATATTCCAGAGATATAAATTTCATCGTGCCAAAATACTAATTTGAATTTTTGTTAATCTTATTTGAACTGCATTCTTGTGGTGCGACTATGAGATGAATAAGTTTTGTTTTATTACTGTACTACCGTATATTATAAAAAGAATGTGACTTCTACAATTTTCTCAATAGAAACACATTCATTAAAGATAAAGATGTAATCTTCCTCAAAGCGATGCTATTTCCACATTGCATAATGACAATTAGTTAATAATATAGAAATTTCCTATTTGAAAGAATATGACTATTATATGCTTATTAAATTGTAATTATATGAAAGATACTGTGTAAACAGCCCAAACGGAGTTGGGTTCTATATTCATTCACACATAATACGGCGAAGCATACTGGTTCGTTTCTTTATAGTGGCAATAAAGTCAAACACCTTGGGATCCTTTAGACAACTCCTTTAATCCTGCCTATGTAAATGGCCAGAGCCTTAGCTGAAGGCCATAGCCATATCTCAGCTCTAATCTCCTTAACCATCTACTATTTTTGATTTTCCTTTCTAGGAAATTCTTTATATGTGCAAGTGTATGAGTGTGTGAGCTTCCGTTTTTAATTTTTCTGCAAATGTTATCTTAAAAATCTGTGTGCACTTGAATGAGTCCCTTGCCCCTTGCATGTATGTGTGTTTGTACCTAGTGTATGTAGTTTTGCAAACATATGACTATGTGAATTTTTATATACGGGTCTTTCAAAAAGAATGAACGGATTTCAAAGCTTTAAAGTAATTTAAGCCAGCATCTCAGCAGAACACGTTGCATGCCTTCCCAAAGTGCGTAGTTGTAAGTTTCGAACGGTTGCCGGTAGAAAATCGAAACTTCTCTAGTGCTCTATCGTAACCCCCACTCACAGCAGTTCCCGTGTGAGCGTCACAATGGCTACACCTGTACAAAAATCGTTCTGTGCTATTGAGTTCGCGAATACCTCTGTTGATACAGTGCAGCGTGCTTTCCGTGGGAGATTCAACGTGCAGTACAGGCCCTCTGCCAAGAACATCCGACGTTGGTTTGTACAGTTACGGGACACTGGATGTTTGTGAACATTTCTGAGAGGTAAAAAAACTTCAACACCGGTTAAATACATGTGGTTTTATTTAATAAGATATAGCTTAATTAAATCGGTTCATTCTTTCTGAAAGACCCTGTATTGTAACTCATGAGGGGCTCAGGTTAGCCATGTAAGTTTAGGCGTGGCATTGATCTCACTTGGTAAACCTAGAATCGTAAATTCGATTCTGACCTGGGTAATAGGAATTTAATGACGATGCCACTAAATCAAAGCAAGTAAATTTATTTTGGGCGATACTTAAGTTGTGTTTTATGGTTCCTCATTGAGTCCAATTTTTCCCTAACATTAAAAAACAAAAAAAAAGCATTGCTCACATCTAATATGAATCCGCTAAAAGGTAAAAAAAATTAATAAACAAGAAATGTAGCTAAAGCAGATTTGCAGGCAACTCACCAGAATGATGTCACATTATCAACGCAGAGCTCATGACTGGTTTTTCTAATATTTTCATAACGCGGAAATAGAAAGCGCTAGCATATAGCCAATCATATAACTAATTAAAAAAAAAAGTCAGTGGCAATTGGCCTGATTGAACAATACTCTGAGATAATAGGATGGCAGAATTAATAAATAGTATTAATATGCGGGACTAACCTGTGAAAAGAAAGGAGAGAAGAAAAAAATTACCACCCACGGCAGTCTGCGTAGTAGCCATTATCCTTCACTCTAGCAAATAAAAAAAAAAGAACTTTGAGCAAACAGTTTTCATGTGATGGAGAAATCGAAGTCTAGCCGAGGGCCTTGCATGTTAGTGTTGATTGAAGTAGGAAGGAATGCCTGTCTCAATCATCTTCACGGACCTTATGATTAGAATGCGCCGGAATTATGAAACTCTGTCCACATAGTTATTAGATCTGTTTTCGTTTGCCAGGCCCTTTTTCTTCTGTTGTATTTCTTATTAATATTTTAGTCAAATAAATTGAAAACATAATCCATCCTAGGTAAAATGTTTGTTCAACTAAATAGTAACCACCCGTTAAAGTCTCTGGGAGACTTCAATGGGTGGATAGACAAGGCTGTGAAATAAGAGAATCCCAAGTTTTTTTATTTATATTTATTCTCGAGAAAACTATACCGATTTCTAAAATCCCAGACACTTTTATCTTGTTCTGTTTATTGTTTTTTTTTTTTTTAAATATCTCATTATTCCACATAATATATACAAATGAATCTAAAGAATAAATAATAAAAATAAATAAATGAATCTAAAAGTAAAAGTATTTAAGGTGAAACAAATAAAATGAAGTTGGAATAAAAACAAATAAAATACTATATCTTTGAGTAAAAGTTTATAGTCTTGAGAAGTAGGAGTATTATGAGAATGTATGGACTAACGTTCGTCAGTAATTCCTTTAAGTCTTGTGGTATTTGTAAGTTATAACTTTTTGTGGCATTGGATTAGTATGTGTTTGACTGTTAGATGGGCATTGCAATCCTGACAAATTGGAGCTGTTTTTCTTTCTATCAAATATGAGTGCTTGAGTAACTATGTCCAATTCTTAGTGTAGTAGTCGTGTTAATGCAACATCGTCTCGTTGTGCCATCTGTTCATTTGGCCATGCTTCGACTGTGTATTCAACTTACCTCAACATGTTAAATGATTTGTGGCAGTTTTCTGTCCATGTATTGAGTATGTTACTTTTGGTTTTATTAAACACGTCATGTAAAGCCTATGTGTTGATGTCGCAGTTCAAACAATTTAAGAGTTCTGAGTTGGTATTATGGCAGGTGGAAGTGACTTCTAATGTAGTTAGGATGAAATAATGTTGGCTACGCTTCCACTATAACAATTTATTAAAACGGCAGAGCGCTTTCAATGCAGTGCATCGTCGCCAGTGCCCTTCCGTTTTAATAAATTGTTATAGTAGAAGCGTAGCCAATTCTTTCATCCTAACTACAATTTAAGAATGATCACTCGTCACTCATGGTTTGTTAACAATTCACTCCTTATTCGTTTATATTTATTCCAGTAATTAAGCAACACTAGCAGTTTCAATATGTGTAAAATTTCTACCATATATTAGACTTCTTATAGGAATATTGGTGTTTTATTTCAGTTCATAATTTAGGAATTTATGTCGTATGCAAATTCGAGTAAGTAAGCCTTGTTCTCTACTTGTTAATGGTTTGTGATTACTGCATCTTGTAGTCTATTTGACTTCTCGGAGTTTGTTGACCACCTTTTATAACCAAGTCTGCTCCTGCCCATTTAGTTTGTATTTATTTATTGCTTACAAGGATTTTCCTTATAGCAAAGAGTAGGCCTCATATAATGAGGTTAGTTTTCCTATGTTAGTAGCTCATATATATACATATTTTTCACTAGAATTAAGTATAACTGACTAGAATTTACATTAACATTTCTTGAAAAAATCTAAACTAGTAAGAGTCATTATATTTTATTATCTTACCTAATATTAAAATGCTATATTTTCGACATAATAGTTTTATTAAACTTATCATTATCTTGGTTCCTGTTTTTACTAGTACATACATATAGCAGGACTAAATAATAAAAAAAAAATAAGAGAAGAAGAGAAATTTGGCAATGTTAACTCAGATAAGATTCACGAAGTTTCAAACTATTTCTTAAATATTTAAAAACTCTAATATATACTTCTCTAGTTGCACTATTTAGAATATTATGAGGTTGTGATTTATGGTAAATACTGTTCTCTAAAAGGGGAGTAAATAGGGCAATGAAGCATTATATGATAAATGTCCTCATTCATATTTAAATTACACAATGTGCGAATTTTTTTGGGGTAAAATTATAGTATACATTTTTTATTGAAAACTTTGTACAATAGTTGCTTTAGTTTGTAAGTCACGATTTTTATTAAGCCGTCTGTTGCAGTTACATTATGGTCTTAATAGCTTCACTTGACTACAATGGAACTCTAGTGGACACTGTTCCAAAGAGTGGCCTTTTATAAAATTTAATAGAAATTCATTTCATATGCTGAGCAATCTTAATCTGGTTGTTTCATCACTATTATAATCAATGGCTTGTAAGATGAAAAAGCTATTCGTTTAGCCAAGATGTAAATAAGCCAATTAATGACTGGTTTTCTGTTTCAGTGTTCCAAAACTGTAGCGAGAATTCTCTGTTTATTAACCTGCTCATAACATGCTACTATATTATTAACAAAATAAAGAATTCTGTGTGGGTTATATTAGGTTTCAATTCCACTAGAAATTCCGTTCTTGAAGTATTCTTAAGTTATTCTAAGGCCCCTGAATATATTATATCTTTGTGAAAGTGGTAATACATTTATTTTTTATTTATGGCCTACCGTTGCCAGACTAAATCCGTTAAAGAAGGAAAATGTTTAGTTTTATATTAGCTAAATGTGAATAATGTATAGTTGATATATGCGTATTTATCTAATTTCTTTCTGTCTTTACTTTTTTCAGAACAAAATTCGATTACAGCATCATAAGACCAACAATTTTAAACATATATGTATAAAACCAATAATTTAATTTTTTCGAATATAAATAGTTTGGCTAAGCTCACAGGGCTCCCTTAAAAAGAAATTGTAACGTTGATCTAATAACTAAATCCTAAAGATTTATAGTAATATTTATGCATATGAGTATATCCTTTTCCTATACATAGTTTTATGTCTTAATTAAAAATTAAAGCACCCCCTTCCTCCTCAATTTTACGGTTGTCGAACGTCGAACTTAAAACACTCTTGAGTGTTACAAAAAATATGTATATATATATTTATATATATAACACAATCCATGATTGGTTCATTGATAAGCACATGTTTGAACAAAAAAATGTATCAGAAGTTCGCAATCCACAAACGGTGCCTGATAAGTACAAGGTTCTCATAAAAACAAAATGGAGTTATATGATCTCCATTTGGCAATAGGAAAGTCCACATTGCATTAGATATTGAGATTTAATTGGAACCCAAGTTTTTCATGACCTAAAGAGGTCTTAAAAAACATGCAATAGATTTGAAATTTATGGGCGAACTAATAAATTATGCCAACAATTGACTTTTTGAATTGATTTAATGTAAATCTATGTTACACTTGCATGTTGAAAGACGGGGAAACTACATATTTGGGTCAGAAACCTAATTAAAATTATAAGTAAACAAAAACCTTGATTTTCCAGTTTTAGAGTTTTCTATAAGACTCTACTATTCTTTTTTTTAACTATATCTTGAAAAATAGAAACTTAATATTACTAACTATCGGGTGCATTTTTATAATGATTTGCACATAAAGAGCTTATTTCCATACCGTCTTGAAGTTTCATTTTAATCTGTCGCTCAGTTGATATGCATGAATAATGCATATCTGTCATTGATTTTCATATAAATATCAATCTTCATTAAGTCAAAAGGGCTTTTTTTTTATGTATATTCTGATTTTAAGTCAACTCCTACTTTACTCATATAAGCGATGTTTTAAATGGATAAATTTAATATTATACATTTTATGCAAAAACTCGTGAATAATTATAATTATTTACTGACATTTGACATAAATTAGTTGGCGATTTACATGACAGTTCAATTCATTATGATGTTCAAGTTAGAACTCATTTGATTTGAAATTTTATTTATTATCAGAATAAAAATGTGTATGAATATAAATTTGTGTGTGTTTTTTTTTATGTACTTAATGGCCTAGTTTTGGTTGTAGAATATATGTCATAGAACTGTGCCAAATACTAATTACACTTTTTTAGAATATTTTACTCTATTTAAGTGGACGGGTTGTCCCAGATGTGTTTATTTATTCCACAATTTATTTCTCCATTATTCTCAGTTGGCTTCTTCAGGTGGCTAAAACATTTTCTCGGAGGTAGGTGTCTAACCGGCGATCTTCTTTTCCACTTGTATAGAAAGATCAGCTAATTTGTCGTCAGCTGTTG
The DNA here is from genome assembly GCA_019009955.1 of Riptortus pedestris. Lineage (NCBI taxonomy): Eukaryota > Metazoa > Arthropoda > Insecta > Hemiptera > Alydidae > Riptortus > Riptortus pedestris. Next base: position 85,908,322 of record CM032230.1, on the reverse strand, counting down.
TTCCCCGTCTTGTTCCTTGATGTGTGAGCCAATCACGTTGATTTAGAGTGCCACGCTGCCTAGAGTGTAAATCCTTAAATGTAAATATTCGAATTTAATGTATTTACGACCGCACTTAATACTCACCTTGTTCGGCTCTCTTCAAGGACAGAGCATTAACGTAACCAATTATTGTTTGACGAATTTTGCTCTTGAGAGGTTCAAGAAAAAAAAAGGTGAGGTTGATTTGCTATTACGAGCATTTTTACATTGTTTAAATGTATATACCTCATTTCTTTGAAAACTTTCTACTTATGATATTGCTTTAAATTATTCATTTTATGCCCACCAAAATTTACGACATTTTGATTTCTTTGCCCACCTCTTAAGAAACAATCGATGTAAAAATAGGGTCTATTTAATGTGGAAATTTTTGGTGTATTAGTTGAAATCGTGATGAAGGAGAGTTGTTTACTTTGAAATGTAAACTTCCTTATTTAACTTTATTTATCTGTTCTTAAAGAGCTGTTACAAGACATTATCCCCCTCATAAGAAGGGGTATCTTGAGTATTTATGAATGTGATAATAACAAGCAACTCCATTAAAGAAATATAAAGGACCACCTAAATCCATGATGCTATTGGTCTATTTTATTTTTTCTTTAAAACATATTAACATTTTCTTCGATATAAATTAAAAGTATAGTTAGCCTTACCTTAACGTTTTATAATCATTTGTTATCATGTTCCTGTTAATAGATCCTATCCTTTGCTATTCAGTGGGTTATAGGCTTAAAATGAACTATTAAAACACAATTAAAATGTGTTAAGCATAGGTTGAATGAATAGTCCATTTATGGTTTTCTGTATAGATCGATAAACACTTTTATTCTGATTTTCTGAGTTACAGTTTACTCAATAAATTAATGAATATATCTCTTATTGAATAAATTATAACATTTATATATTCTCTTATATTTTCTGAAATATAAGAATATAACTGATGCACAGGTTAGCCACTATTTAAAGTCGTTGGCTTTAATTCTCATTTGGTAAACCTAGAGTGACCCGTTCGATTCGGGTATTTCCTGGACAATAGGAACTTCTTTACTGACGAACTCATTATAAAAAGTCCGTCACGCAGGGGCTGCGTAAACTAAGCAGATTTCCCACGTGAAGTTTTACAATAGAGAAATTTCAGAATAGAGAGTCAAACAGTTACGGGAACGGCCCGAACTAACTATTGACGGAAACTCACGACTAGACCCGAAGTTAGTCGATCTCATCTCAGAAGCTGAAAACAGAAAAATACAAATATCTCGGTTAATATTCAAGAAACAGAATAAATGTATATAACATTATTTATAGTAAATTTAATTTGCAATAAGAATGATTCTATATAATTTTTCGATCTGACGTATAGTAACGGAGATATTACGAATTTTCGAAAACCCTCCCATCTAACCCCCCCCTCCCACTGGTCCGATTTCATCCATTATCGAACTTGATCTTTATTTTTGCATAAAACGTTTAAATATCGAGTTTGGTAACGATCAAACGAAAATTGCGACCGCTAGAGCGTTAACAGACAAATATATATATATATATATATATATATATATATATATATATATATAATTTTGAACGGACCTCATTTTCGTCATCTCCTGGGTAGGATCGAAGGACATTTGAAGAAAATTTTTCGAAACTCCCGTCATGAGTACGACCTCAATAGCTGATTTCCCTTTAGGGAAATCTGCTAATACTTAGTTTATCCTTGCTAGAAAAGGGTGGAAACCTGTAGATAACCCTTCATAATTAGCTGTAGAAGCACAAATAGGACGTCAATAAATAACATTTTTTTATATTTTCCAATGAAATGTTACGAATTCTTCCTACTCTTATTTATTTTACTACATCATAAGTGATTATTTATTTGCATTTGTTTTTATAATAATAATTCCATATTTTCTTAGTCATTGTTTTATTAAGAAAAATTAGCAATTTACCAAGGTCGTGCTCTAAATAAATAAATTGACAAATTAAATAAATCCTTATTATCATAAGGCCGCTTTATACATCAATTATTGTAATTTCATTTATCGTTTGTTTCGGGTTATAACTCATAAATAACAATTTATTTTCTCACTAATTCAAAGTTACCTGTTTTACGTTTGAGATCCCAAATGTTGAAGATGCTGTTAAGGAAGGACCTAGTTTCTGATGGTGGTTGCTTCGAAGAATCTGATTAGCTGTGTTCCTTTCATGTAAGACTATGATTAATTATCGGCCATTGTATGAGAACAGCCTGGGGTCATGTTAATAGCACGCTCTACAAGGCTTGTCGCTGGGTCATCCTACCATCCCTAAATACCTGATAACACTCAACACCTGATAACAAAGGTAAACAATCCTTTCATACCCCATATTGGCTGCTCAGATAAAGCTGCTGCATCCTCAGAAAAATAAAACTTCAGCAATACACCTCTTAAAAATCGTTTATTTGAAATGTTAATTTCTATTAGTCAGAGATAGAACGTAACTTAATAGCATTTTTTAACATTATTAATACGACATAAAATACAAACACTATATTGAACGGCTTCATAAAAAATGGAAACTAGGTCCTTTAAAAGCGATGTAATTAATGGTGTATTCCAAGAAAACTAAATCGAAACATTAGAAAAAAAAAAAACTGGCGTGAAATGAAAACGTGGTTTCATTTAGTTGAGGGATAATGCACGTTTTTGACGCACAACTGAATTTATTTGCCAACAACCTCAATATCTATCAGTTTTCCTCATGGTATCTGCCCCACTGAAAAAAATATTTCCATATCCAGTCAGACAATTTATATTAAAGAAGTTTGCCGTACAAATACGTTAGATTGGCGAAGCATCTGACGCTAAATATGTACTTCAAGTTCACGGCCCCAAAGCTAATCTCAGGAGGGCTTATCCCAAACTTTTGAACTTTCTTTGTTGATAATTCAGGTCACGCCTGGTGATTTTCAAACTTTAATTTCCCTGTGGTTTTTAAAGCCGACTGTTATCTAAAGGTTATAGAAGTAACTGGCCCCTTCAACAATTCCTTCCTAACTCTCTGCATCAAAACGATTGGTCTGCGTAACCCTCCGAGGTACTTGACCGTGCTCCATCTTGGAAATGTAAATTTCCCCAAACAGGCAGGGTGTTTTGCCTCCTCAGTCGTCCATGAAGTTTTTTTTTTTTCTGTGAAAGCCATTCTTTTGTGAATTTCCCATGACAGCCTTCCTTCAAATCACTTGAAAAACCACTTGACTTATGCTATCTCAGCTCTACAATTTCAAGGGGTATTCACTAGGACCAGCTGCCTAGTTATTTCTTAACGAGATTATTTCAGTAATCTAGAATATATTGTTTGATCAAACCGGAGTAGAAAGCTTCATCGGCATTTGTATATAGGAAGCCCCCAAACTACTACCCACATACCCCAAATATGATAGTTTTGCGAGAAACGTTTTTTCTCCTTGTCCTACTGACGCCATTGTAGCATTTATGGTTTTCAAATTCAGAATTCTCTTCAAGAGCAGCCTAGCTTCGTGTGCAGTGTTCGCATTGATAATCATCCTTTCAACTTTTCACTTCTCTTGAGAACATGCGGTTTAAGTATTTTTCTTTGGGGTAATTTCAGTCGAGCCTTGTTCCTTTCTCCTTATATTCACGATCTTACCAAGGATCTATTCCGCAATAGATGTCAGCCCCGGCACCTCACGCACCACTTCTTTGATCACATTGCTTAGCCTCCCCACGTCATCCTCACCAGCTGCATAGCCGGTTCTCTTTCCGGTGTCTTACTTTACTTTGCTCGATTAACTCTCCCTTCAGTGTCCATTCCTCAGCCAAAACCACTGCTCGCTCTTGATTACCTATGAATGTCAGATTTATGAGACCTTGCTTCCTTGTGGATCCATTGCCACAAGAATAGCACACTCTTTATTTTATAATACCGTTCTCGTTGGATAACTCATGTATACCATGTTGTCGTCTTCTTGAAGTATAATCAACATAACATAAATATTTAACAAACATTCCCCTGCTTAAGTGCATTAAAATCACATAACACTTATTTACCTTTGCTTCGACGTACGTCTTGGCCTGACTCTCACAAAAGGTTTCTTCTTGGTATTTTCATTAGAGACATTCTCACTGATCAAATATATTTATTTGACTCAACACATCCTCGCTGAGCTGCATTCTAACAGTGCGTCAATAACATTGACGTTTACATATACCTCACTCGTTCCGCTCTATTTAAAATATCTAGAAATCGCTTGCAAAGCAATTACATTTACTATTTACTTATTTAATTATTTTTCAGTTGTCATTATTGACCTCTAAGGTCTTTAGCTAGACTCGAACGATTCGCAATCAGAGTTTCACATAGCGCGTGTTCAACTCGACTTTCAACCCCCGTTAACCAACGATCTTGAATGAGTGGTCTCCAGTAGCCTCACAGTATAAGGCTAGTCAACAGGATCAAGGAGAGACAATGTCCTTCGTCATATCGGCGGGCTGTCAGACTGATTTACTCACTAGACTCCCACCATTCCGCTATGCCACGATACCAGCGCGCTCTGGTAGCAAACCGGTGTACTAATACCGCGGACACGTGTCTAAGTACTGGCTATGCACTATGTTACTGGACTCAGGTGATATAAAGTCGGTCGATTAATGGGCCCCATATTTACTTCATTATGAGAATGAAAAAATATCTACTATAAATATCACCTACTTCAAATTTGTTTCTTTCTCTGTATATGTCTATAGTTCTGTAGTCTTAACTACTTCTATTTTGCTGTGGCTAGTTTTATATCAAGTAATGTTAAAATAATTTTTTGTCGTTAAGAACAACTATTACGCAAAGGAACTCCATTGAATCTGGAGTGTCAATCTATTGATTTTATTTTTATATAGGTGAAGTAGGACTATGGATTTTATTTAGGACGTTCTTGACTAAATACATCCTACGGCCCATTCTGGAGTCAGACCCACGACTCTAGGATTAGCAGGAATATAAGGACGCAGGCCTTTATGCTGCCTAGAGCCGATAAGAGGATATGATGATATTTTGGTGTTGTATGATGAAATAAAACCAATCGCCAGTGACCTCCTCTAGATCTCTGTCTCTCTCTCTCTCTCTCTCTCTCTCTCTCTCTCTCTCTCTCTATATATATATATATATATATATATATATATATATATATATATATATATAAAATAGAGGACACGGGTGATTTATTCATTTACTTTTTTCGTCAATAGTACTAATATTCAGGCTTTTTCTTTTCTCCCTTTTATTAAATCATGAACAAGATATTTTTTTTTTCATTTGAAATTAAAAAACTAACTAAATTAAATAAACTATTCCTTACTCATGAAATCAACAAAAAAGAGACTTAACTCGTTGATGGTTATAAGCATTGTTTTCTTAATTTTGGAAAAATGTCATCAAATGCTATCTTTCGTCTCAATGAAAGTGACGTCCGATCGAATATGTATTTATATATTTTGTTAACACTCCAGCAATGGAAAGGGGAATGGTGTCGGGAAAATCTTTATTATGAGTCAAACGGAAAATGTATATTCACCAGCCTTGTCGTAAATTTAATATTTTTTAATATGTAATGGAAAACGTTTTCTCTCTCTCAGAGATAAATTATTTTTTCGTTTTACCTGAAATATCGGGACTTTTTATTTTTCAGCCTTCATTAAACTCTCTACTGGAGCTAATTTCATAATAACAATAGACTATATATATATATATATATATATATATATATATATATATATATATGAAACTTTTTATTCCATTCTTTAATAGCATGTATTATTTACATTGGACATTTACTGTTTGAGATATATGGAGACATGTCCGGTGTGACGTCATTATATTAGATTATACGTTTCAGGCTACTCGATTTTTATTTATTTGATTTCGTACTCCAAATATAATCGTTTTAACGTAAAATTAAATTTGAAATATCTCCATTATTAAGTATTATTGTTATAAAATTCGAACAGCCACGCAAAAAAATATAAAACATCTAAAGTCTCCAACTTCACTGTCAATAATTTAGTAATTGATCCGGTATTCTCAAGTCTTAACAAAACTATATTTAAAATAAATGTAGAGCCTACAATTATGGTAATAACATACACGATATTTAACAGTTCTATACAAAACTAAATACAAATCGAAAATTTAAAATATCTCCATTATTATGTGTCGTATCAAAAAATAGTTTTAACTACTCTTGTCAAAAATTTAGTTTTTGCAATAATTTCACTAATTGTATGCACGCTTCTCAAACTCGATTTTTAGTCGTTATTTGTATATATTACTTTCATGCTTCAGTATGCCTCCCCGTTTCCTCCCCTAAACTTATTGGATTAGGTATTACATTTAAAATATGTTTTAGAGAAAAATTCATACTGAAATTCCACACAATGAAAAAAATCAAACCTCTGTTTGCGTACCATACTAATGCAGAGAAGTCATATGTAGCTATTTGTAACATGTTACCACTGTTACCGACAAATAGATTCCCATATGCATGAAAATCTATTATTTTATTAAGATATTTGGGATTTTTATAAAAGTAGACCTCACCCCAATCGTGTTTTTCTTTATTAAAAAAATAATACCTCAACATCCGCAAGGCTTGTATAACACGGCAAACATGCGCCGTTAAAAAATGTATAAATGTATAAACACTACCACTTAACTCATCTGTACTTGTATGGATATGGTTCGCTGGTTAATATTCTGTCCATGATTTATCAATCGAGCCGGTATACTCCAGGCTTGGCAACTGTGTATTAAAAAGTTATGAAGAGCCTCCAATTATGGCGACTACCTCATCATTTTGCGCCACCTCATTCAATATAATTTTTTTCACTAATGACAGTACTAAATAAAGCCTCCAACATTCCAATATTCTCATCATGCTGACGCCATCATCCTTCGTGTTCTTATAAATCACCAACAGTAGTTTTGCCTCCCCTACATTTATTTTAGCACAAAGGCCAATGGAAAAGTCGTATAATAAACCCATTGATATTGCTACACTGATTAATCCGTTGCCATAAGTTAAATGGTGTATGCCCAGTGCCGCGTCTTACAAGAAAGTTCTTGTGTCCTTGACTGTTTTGCACATTTGGGAATAATGTCAGCGCGTATTGATTTAATATGTTTTGGAATATATTAAGTGTCTTTTGGGACTCAGTTTAGCCAAGAGAGTTAAGGCGTTGGTCTTAATCTCACTAGTTAAACCAACAGTTGTGAATTCGTTTCTCACCTAGGCACTAGGGGTTTATTTAGCAATGAACTCAATAAATAAAATCCATGCTAGAAAAAGGGGATAACCTATAGGCAGCCTGACCCAATTAGCCTTAGTAGCACAATAAACTGGACATCAATAAGGAAAAAAAATGTATTTAAAATACCGGCGGAGTAGCCTTGTTCAAGCTGTTCTCTAAAGTTCATTGGAGCCCCTGAAGATGGGGCAACATGCTCTGAAACGGAATAGGCCACGGATTGAGATAATATTTTTACTTTATATATTCTGAACGCTATTTGAATTTGTCTGGAATATAACCATAGGCAGATGAATGATTTATTCAAGAAATATTTATGTTTCATTCCTGGGATCTAACCTGCCAATAAGCCAATTGAAAATTACAAAGACATTCTTACCGACAAAAGAAAATGTCAACTATATCGTGCTAACTATAGCGAAAGATGTTTAATGCAATTTTTTTTTATTTCATCAGTAAATGCAGGATCTTTGGGGTTGTGCTTCTATCTGTTTCCTCGATGTCTTTTAAATAACAGAAGTAATAGAATAACTACTTGAATTACTAAAGTATGCAATTACATTACTACAAATATGGAGTGAACAAAGCCGTATAGGAAAACACTTGAATTTTCTTTTTTTCTTTTTTTTGTTTAATCCGGAGATCAAACTATTGCCGGTTGATTCGTTGAAATAAGCCGGGCAAAGCTGATGTCATCTTTTTAAAGCGAGAATTTGAATGGGAAGGGGGGTGTCCGCGAGAATTAAGTAGAATATAATTTTCCACCATCTCACAAAAGTGATATTTCATTCTGTAAAAATGAATGATACCATCTGGCTATCTTTGCAGTTACATATTCGTTTTGTTAAAACATCATGGCAATGGAGCTATGGTTAAAAGTTTGAGAATGTTACTGAATCAATAAATCACGTATCACAAAAAAAAAAAATTAAAGTACGTATTATTATTATTTTTCGCCCATCATTGATAAATATGTATTATATTTCACCCAAATGTAAATAAATACGTTGTGCTTTCTTATTAAAAAGAAAATTTACCAAAAACGCCAACAAAAAAAAAAAAGAAGAATTGAAACGAAAATATATGTAGGACAAATGTTCTATTATCCTTGAAGATTCCCGGAGATATAAATAATAAATTTAGCTTACAGTAATGATATTCAGAAATAATCATGTAACAAAAGATACGGGCAGTGGTATATGTTAATTTTTTACAATGATACAGCTTGCCACTGGTATAAATCACTGGATGATTACCTATGACCACAGCCTAAGAGATAATAATACAACGGTCCAGGTTGTACGCAAGGCGACTGGTTCCTCTCTGGAACAATCATTTCTGTTTTTGTTCGTTATCTGTTTCTGTAATAGCTTATACGAGTAGGAGTATACGTCCCTACTTACAATTGGTTGCCTTTTTCCTTTGTATGAGGCTCAGGTTAGCCGTGGGAGTTAAGGCGTTGGTTTTCATCTCAAATGGTGAACCCCCAAAGCTGTGGGTTCGATTCTCACCTGGGCATTAGGAATTAATGTAATTCATTAAATAAAATATTTTGAACCACCTTGGCTAGAAAAGTGCAGTATCTTTAAGATAAACAGTCCCAATTAGCCTCTGTAGCAAGAAGTCGACGTTAATAAAGGACAGTTTCCTTTAATATTTCTAAACTCATAATTCTATACCTAGTTGAAAGGTAAATAAACCGCAAAGAATCCGTTCCAAACCGCCTTAATATAGTGAACGAAGAAAATAATTTATTCTTGCCATATATTTAGTAATTTAAAAATTGCCGCTAGTATTTTTGTATTATCGGTCCAATATTGAGTTCCATTGATCTTTCTTGTTCACTGGAAGGAAGATGGATGTAACATCCGTCTACACCTGTTAGGATTAGTCTTAATTGCTATGTCTAACTAAAAAAAAAATAATAATGCTAACTTAAAGTTTGTACACTTTTTTTATGTAATGCACTTAATTATGATTAAGTTAAATAAGTCATTTTGTATTACAAAAAAACGGTTATTCCTTTTTTAGATTATCTTGAATGTGGGTAACACCCAGTTCCGTAAAACTTATTATGTAGGCTGCTATTTAACAAAAGACTTGAGGTATTTGGACTTCTTTTATTTTATTCATTGTTGAAAATAACAGTTCTGAATTTTTAAGAGTTAAAACTGTATTCATACGAGTACATTTGATGATTAAGTTCTACCAAAATACTGTAAGCTTTCATTAAGTTTATATTTTTGCCTATACAACTTACAGCAAATTAAAACAAAATATATTATTAGTAAAAGCATATTATATATTTGTTGTCATTCAATTAGAGGAAATAGTGGATTGTAAACGTTTCCTTGAAGACAGGGAGCTAAGCAAGAGGAGCTCATGCCATCTAGTATCAGAACAGTGAACTACTCATTTCTTCTTGTTTTCCTCAGTTTCCATATTTCTGTTTGACTAATAAAATATTTCTTACAGTAGCTATTCTATTCTGTGGGTGTGTTTTATAAATGTTTATTTATAAATTTGTTCTCAATTAAAAGTACAAACAAGATATTACAAGCGTTTATTTTAAAAGGGATTGATTATATTAATGTTAAATTAAGGAGAACTTGATACAAAATTATCAATGGATTTTTGGATGATGCTCGAGAATTTCTCCCATAAGGGTTTAATGAAGATTTCAATAAGATCGTATTAGATAATTACTTTAAGAGCTGTGTAATGGACTTAATTATCTAGAGGCATATATGTCCAGCCAAAAAGGAAATAAAACTAGGGTAAATTCTAATTTTTGTATTCGATTTCTTGTTCAATTTCAGGACTTAATCCAAATATTTCTTAACTCATTCACCATTTGTGTATACATTCCTTCATATAGCTAGCTACACATTACCTTAATGTCAAAGAGAATGAACCTCTGAGTCTATAAATCCAGAAAGGCAAACAATATATATTTGGCAAAAATACACTTCACAATCTCTGCAGTATAATTCTATTATAGACCAAAATTCTACTTTTTCTTTCAATTAGATACTCAATTGCCACACAATGCCGAGTATGGACCGCAATAATAAGTAGAAATTCAACCTCGTAACATGAGAACAGAACAGCTAAACACAATTTAGTGAGCTCGCCACAGAATGGTAAGTGTAATGCATCCATTAAATAATTCTATCAATATTTTTTTTTTATATATCTGTTGTAATTAATTTTGAACTCTGGGGATGTGGGCCAAACTTTTACCATTAGTTTTAGCAGATTTCCCTTATGGGAAATCAGCTATGGAGGATGTACTCATGACGCGATTTTCGATTTTTTTCTTCAAATGTCCATCGATCCTACCCAGGAGATAGCGAAAATGAGGTCCGTTCAAAACTGTATGTATATATATATATATATATATATATATATATATATATATATATATATATATATATATATATTTGTCTTTTACCGCTCTAGCGGTCGCAATTGTTGTTTAATCGTTACCAAACTCGATATTTAGGCGTTTTATGTAAAAAGAAAGATCAAGTTCGTTAATGGCTGAAATCGGAGCAGGGGGAGGGGCGGTTTAGAGGGGAGGTTTTTGAAAATTCGAAATATCTACGTTACCATACGTCGGATCAAACATTTGTATATAACCAACCTTATTGCAAATTAAATTTACTATAAATATTGTTATATACATTTATTCTCTATCTTGAATATTAACCGAGATATTTGCATTGTTATTAAATGTGGGCCGATAAAGAACGTTTCCCGCCAAAAGCTAGTTCGGCCGTAACTGTTCGGCTCTCGTACAGAGATTTCTCTATTGTATAGCTTCACGTGGGAAATCTGCTTAGTTTACGCAGCCCCCGCGTGACGGACTTTTTAAAAAGATTTCAAATATATTTTATCCAAGTTTTGCCCCTCTCGGTTTGAAGCCATGAGTTAAATTTCCAAACGGATATGATCTGTTCTATTTATTTTATTGACAGAAATTGTTTTCTCAAAAGTTCAATTCTTTATGTACTGTTGGTTTTATTTATTTTATTTTTTTGTGATGGGATCTTTGAATTTTGAAATGTCAAATTTGAATCAAATAGGCCTGCACACGTATTCTGGCTCCAAACATTTCCTCTTTCTCCGATGTTAATAGCTCCTGAATTAACCTGAAGTATCACCATAAACTATCACATTAAAGAGTGCAGTGAGGTATAAATGAATTCATACTTCTGTTCTAATATAAGTGTTTTACCAGGGTTTTTTTCTGATTCGACTTTTTTTTCCTGATATCTTACTATCGATTCATTTGAGAAAAAAATCGTACTGTAAACCTCAAATTTATCTTTTTAATATATGTAGATTGTATTGATGAAATTTTAAATATTGACCATTGTTTTCTGAATAAGCAAAATCACAAAATATACAAGACTATTAAACAACACACTTAATTTTAACAATGCTCTCCGGGAATAATTTTCTTACACACACACACACGCGCGCGCACGCACGCACGCACGCACGCACGCGCGCACACATACACACATACACACACACGAACGCATCCACATAAACTTCAATTTTGAATACCATTAAGTTAGCTAAACCTTTGTTTAACTAATGTTTGAAGGGCAAGAGAACGAAAGCCAATATGTTAGATAAGTAATTTTTGTCTTAGTATTTGTAATTTTGAACAGAATCCAAAGGAATACTAAACATGAAGAACATGCGTCCGAATACCGCAAAACATGTAGTACAAAATAGAATGTTGAAATTAAATTTCATGCATTTTGATTGGATGGAGTGTTTGTGGAGACGTAAAGGCAATTTCATGTATTATTGATCTTTTGATAGATAGCGCAAAGTGATGTTGATATTTTGCGTGAAAAGTATAGTAGCATAAAAAGAAAAAGAAAACAGAAATGAATGTCGTAAACGCTTATCACCCGTTCTAGGGTAAAAGTCTGAATCATGAGTTCTTGTTTGATTCTGAAAATGTGTACCTTTTCCAAGTGAAATATCAAACTTGGATTAAATTAGAAATTCAGCATAACCACGGATAATGCTACTTTCATGGGCTTTAAACTGAACTTGCCTAAAATGAAAGACCTTAAAATTGAAGAAGTAACATTTTGAACCAATAAATCCTATCAATTGCGCATAATGGAATCTATGAGCAAATATTGGATATACTATTGAAAACAGCTTACCAAAAACATGTTTTCAAAATCATGTTATTCCCTAAAATGACTGTTATATCATTGTAAAATAAATATTAGTGTTCTAATATATCGGTAGACGTGTACTTCCTGTATTCGTACCAAAATTTCTCCTCCGAAAATTTTGCTGAGAGAGTGAAGAGCACGAGAACACATTCACTATGTGATTTCAGCTAAATATTGACTTCAGGTAATCTTAATTTGTGAAATCCTAAAAATAAATAAGGCAAATGAAAACCGGCAATGTAGCGTGATGAGGAAAACCGACATAATGTTTAAATTGAGTTGAGAAAATACACTTAGTGTCATACATTTTTTTTTCTGAAACAAAAGTTGTTTCATTCACAGTGAATAAGTAATTATAAGCCTCGTTTATAATAAGTATAATGAAAGTTTGATGTATTCTGTTAAAATGGTAGTGGTGCCAAAACGAACGGATAATAATGAGAATGGAAAACATATTATATAATAGCCTTCTAAATAAGTAATATAATTAATGATGTCTGATTACCGCCAATATAATGTTTCATAACCACTCATTCAAAATAAGTAAGCCATCTTATTATGTATGTATGCTCATTCTGTAATATTTACATACTGTAAATACTGTAATTGTACTACTTTTTATCAAATTACTGGTTGTTAATTCTTGAACACATTTCATTATTTTTATTTATTATTATATATGTAATTTGTTATTTATGCTCCTTGTTACCGGCTGATACTATGCTTCTATTAACTGATTAAGTTGTTTCATATAAATAAACATTTCTAACCTATTCTACATTTTTATGAACCACATTACACCATAAAATGTCATATATATTCCAGTCATCCAAATTCCTGAGCACATTGAGTTAAAAATGATCGAAAATAAAGAAATCAAAATCCAAAAATTAAGCAAATTACCAGTTCTCTGTTGGCACACTGGTGACCATCTATCATTCTATTCTCTATTTCTGTCTTGATAAGAACCCTACAGGAGTGTGTTTAAGATAAAAATAATACCGTTGACAATTGAGTTACAACAAAATGTATATATCAACAATTATATAAAATAACTATATGTCACTCACATAGTTCATAACATATTTTGCTGTATGTATAGTTTTACATGAAATTTTCAAATTTCGCATTTAGTATTTATCAAATACAAAACTGCTACTGCAAGAAGGACAATTTACTGTTATCTTTGTCAACCTTGCCATAGAGGAAAAAATAATAACTCCTACAGTAAGAACTTTATGTAAAGAAAATTTGAATTTTAATATGCACATGTTAAGGGAGATGAGATAAGTTTATAGCTCAATTAAAAATTACATAGGATAAAACTAAAAACATACAACCCGTTATAACAGAGATATTTTAGATTTTACGCCTTTCAAACCCCCCATTCTCTGTAGTCCGATTTCGCGTACTATGATACTTTCACTAGTTTTACATGAAATATTTAAATATCGAGTATGGTAACGATAAAACAAAAAAGTTTACACCAAGAGTAAAACCAGACAAATGTAATCGTGTATATATATATATATCGTACTAAAGGTTTGTCGGAAATGCTTTTCAAAATTGCCGGGACTAAAGTTTCCATGCGTGTCATTCTATGAACAATTACATCAATATCGAAATTTCAACTGCATATGGTCATTTTCTTACTCAATTACTTAAAATGGCTAGTATGATTTAAATAAATTTCTACTTCTTTGTAAAACGTAAAGAAGGTTTACATCAGTTAAGAAGGGTTTTACCTTCAGGCGACCTTAAGGTAGTGACGAAAATATTTGGGTATCATTTTTTCTACGATTTCAACTGAATCTATTTTGACTAGTTCCAGTGTGACGTACTAATGTAATGTGTCTCGCTTAACTTCAAAAGGACTGGTCTTCGAATGCTGACTTTTAATATTAAGGATTCCTGGAGAAGAGTGGCAAAGTGTGCCAGTTAGCTATACAAAATATTTATATAGACCTTTTTTGTTTATCAATAAAACAAAATATAAATTATATTCAAAGGGAGGTTTAAATCCAATGGACTGATCCGGAGATATCGTGTATCATTTTCAAATGAAACAATTTGGCATGAAGTGCAGCAATTTTGATTGTTTAGTTTATTTCGAGTACAAGAGAACAATATCATGTCCACCAGATTTTTTTTAAATGACTTGTAATATGTACTAGAGTCCTGGAGAGTAGAGGAATATGGGCCGATGCCACCAGTTTTTTGTACTCATTTTTATTCGTCCAGATATTTTGAAGTTGCTTTAGTTTAGGGAGGGAGGGTTCAGCTAGCTTTGAAATGTGTCACGTATATTTTAATATTTATTTTTATTGCATAATCTTTTCATGTATTACAAAATGAGGACCAAGACTGAATTGCATATAATTATTTCTAGAAATGTGATTTTTTAAAGTATTTTTTATATGTACATGGTAGTTTATTTATATTACCTTTTATTTCTATAATAAAGAAAATAATTCATTGAATCATTTGTAGGACACCCCCCGCAGACACTTTCGTAACACTGTTGTCCTTTCTTTTGGTACAGGAACAATTAAACTTGTAGTGAAATGTATTTAACTTATTGATCTAACTTGTTTCAATTAAATATATGTAAATATCAAGTTTTCCTTGAACGTGTATTACATCGTTATTGCTATTTTTCAGAGACCCCGTGACTGTTATAAATATTCTGGTATATACCCGTTACCTAGTGGTGTACTTTATGAAATAAAATATCAAACTTTTCCTAATAGAACAGAATAATAATAAAAATAAAACATTTTAAATGTGTGATTCCAAGGCATTAGTCACAGAAACAGCATATTAACGTTCAGTAAAAAATCGATTACATTTATCAAGAAAAAAAATCGTTATTTACATTTGAGAAAAGAAAAAACAAATATTTATTTGGGATTTCGAGCATGACCAGCTTCATTCTGTTGAAATAATTTTCGATTGATTGTGTTTCATGATTTATTTTAGTTTGAATTTTCTTGGAGGAGTTTATATAATTGATATTTTATTATTTGTAAATTATCTTGATATATTCAAAAGTGAGTGCAGACTACACACAAGTATTTTTTAGGGTTTGTGCTTATTTTCCATTGTTTGAGAGATCTTTTAAGTATTGCGAGAAAATAAAAAATACTATCTAATTATTCTCTTCGTGAGCTATAATAATTAATCATATTCCAGTGTTACTAATAATAAGTGATGGATGTTTACGCCAACCCTGCCCGGGAGGGACAATATATTATTTAGAAATAGGAGCAATGAATGAGTTATTTTTATTTCTGCCAACGTAATGATGATATAAGAAGTGTCAGGGTAGGAAAACAAATCCGTGCGATGGGAATTAGTTTCAGGAAAATGAACACATTTTTAGCGGCAATTTAAATATGTGCTAATTGAAGAGCGGCTTACGTTATTAAATAGCGACCACTCTGGACGCACGCGAGCCTTCCGATTTTATGAATGACGCCTCATCGGTTCGATCTGCCCATCACCTGTAGGGCGGGGAGGAAAACGTGCGGGGTGGTCACGTGGACGGGAATGTGCCGGGTCACGTGGTACCGAGGGTTGGGGAGCGGGAGTGGGGGGAGCAGGGGGGGTAGGGGAGGGAAAGGCGCCCAGTCGGCTCGCGTCCACCTCAACGAACGAATCGACAATATCAACTTATTGACATTAGCAACAACTAATATCATCACTATTACGAACTACAATCATTTTGCTACCGCTGGAAGCGCGCCCCAATTCCGCTACCCCCCAGACAACGCCAGCTCATGGCTCCCATCTTATAACAACCTGTATGTCTCAACCATATTTACATACATACAAAAACAAAAATAAATTAAATAAACCACGTAAATAAAAACAAACAATCTACATAATAAAAATAACATATCAATGGTAATAATTCATTCCGACTACACAAAGCAACCGACATCATACAATTAAAATCGGTTTTTAATTTAATCCACAACTACATATTTCGGCCCAATTCAATGGAAACATACACATAACAAAAAGAATAAAAACACTGAAACTTTAATGAAATATTAATAACTTTTATTACTTTAAATTATTTTTACTGTAGTAATTTTTTATCGTGCATTGTTCCTCAGGCCAAACGGATGGATAACCTCCAAATATCCTGCTATTAGGTAAGATATTCATTTGTAATTTTAAATATTCATGTTAATATTTAATAATCACAATGAAATCTAAAATTTCCTTAGTTTACTCCGTCAACTAATTACATTTTTTCATTTCATTAATCCTGTCCAGAGCTTATATCATAAGCTCAAATTCCTGTATACTTTTTTGCCATTTTCTTAAATATAATTCCGATTCTTTATAATTATTTGCTTTCTTTTTGAAGAAGCATGACGTAAAATAATAAATGTTGTGATTTTGTGTTGTGTTTTTATTAGACTAATGACATTCAACTCATACAATGCATGTTGTCTGATTTAATGATACACTAATGCCTACTTTGACTTCTTATGTATTTTTACTTCTTTACATAGAAACTATTATGACACACATTTCAAGTGTCGCTTTGAAACTTCAATTCGCAATTTTTAGAATTTCCTCTCAATACTAAAACAGTAAAAAATTTTCGTAGCAAACCTATTTCTGTAGTTCTCGACGTTTACATTGTCGAAAAATAATACTCTTCTATGTGAAGTAATGACAAATGGAATTCTCAAATGAAAATACATGCCGATAACTTAAATCTTGTAGACTCATTAGGTTGAGAAACAATTTTACTTTCAACGTCTAATATATCTCCTCCAACTTAGGTATATATGGGAATTTGAAGGATTAGAAAATAAAGAAAATTGATTGCTAGTTTTCTTACCAAAAAATGCTGGTATATTATTATTAACCTGCCTCATTTCGGTGGTATTATTACTTTATAGATACATAACTATCTGGCATGATGATTTATATCCTAAATTCTTCAAGTGTATTCAACTGTAAAATTTCAACGTTCAAATTGACTGATTGATGACTACCTCTTGAACGCCAAACAGAATTCTTCCATTTCGAAACAGCTTTATTTTTTATTTATTTATTGAATGAGTAATTATTAATAATGGTAATTCATTTTCTTTAAGCACACTTGTTAGCCAAGTGAGCTAAGGTCTTATTTCACATTATAAACCACGAGTCGAGGTTTCTATTCCCATTTTTGTATTAAGAATTCAATTATTGACGAACACATTAAATGAAATCTTCAGCCCACTCCGTTAAAAAAAGGAAGTGCTAACCTGTAGATAACCCGTCCCTATAAACCGTTATAGAATAAAGTGGAAGCTAATAAATGTCTAAATTAGCTGATGATAATGTATCATCTCTTATTATAAAATGAATAATGATTATTTGAAATTATTTAAATCCAATTTCAATTTTGTTTATAAAAAAACGGTAAAAAATTAACAAATAAATGTATGCTAACCGTTGCTAGAACAGTGTCTTAGATCAAGGACTAGAGTATATGTAGTTTCAAGGCCGCAACTAGAAACCTGTAATGGACTCTAGAGATCTAATCAATAAGTTCCACTTGTCGTAAGAACTGATTTTTTATATGTTTTTTTCCGACAAGAAATTTCGGCCAAACACAAAAAAAGAAAAATTGAACAATCTACTCAAACTTTTCATAAAGAATAAAAATGTAGGATTTGTTTCGATTCGAAATATTGCATTTAATCATTTATTCAACTATCAATTAATATTAAATTATAAGAAGTATTCTTTGGCTGATTTACTTTGAAGGTTATACTTTAGCTTCTGTTTTAAATTGTTGGACAGCACAGCGTGTTCCGTTTTATAGTACCCTATTAATTAACGAACACTATAGGCTACTAAAAATAATTGGGACAGGTTATCATCTTGTGTTATTTGTATAAAGAACATGAAACGCAAAGATAACCACTAATAACTTTGGAAAAACTCTTTTTTTTTTAATGTATGGGAATTCGTATATGACTTTTGGTTGCCCATTTCATGCCTCGTAAATAATTCCCTATTTTTACTGACCTTCTTAGCATTTTATTGTCTTTCAATAGGATCCAAAATAAATATGGGGCACTATTTAAGTTTAATGTTTTCATTATCTATTAAGAAAACTCCCTAGCATTATGACAAAGTTAACAATATAAACTCACTCATTAATTCTTCCCCACTTTATTGAAATCTTCATCAAGCTTGTGTTCTGTGTAAAGCTAATATTTTAAAATTACTAGCATACGCACTCAAATTCATGATCTGTTTGATGCCGTTGAAAAATGACATACTGTTGCCCAATAATCATTTTTTTAAATATGTTTAAGTTGAAATCTTTTACCTCGAAATATAAGGTTCATATCGGTCTTCCCTTTGGACATTTAACACAATTTCACTTATGTCATTTAAAACATCAAGTTCGATTTCCTTTTGGGCCCAACTTCCTGTTGGTGATTCTGCGCCAAGTCCGTACTTCCATTGCTTCTAATCGATTATGTTCTCTTTTGCGAAGAGTTGAATTTTCCCTTCCAGAAAGCCATCTTAGTAAAACATGTATTTTTTTGGAGTGCCGAAAATTAATAATAAAAACTATTATTATTATTTTAAAGCCGTTTTTCTAGAAAAACCGGGGAAAAAAGAGACTGGAGATTCGAAGACTTTATTTATAAGTCCATGAACAGGACCCAGTTTAAACCCCTAAAATATAGTTTATAAATTAACACATACTTCTTTTCTGTTGTAAGTATATTACATACTGAGATAATGAAAACCCAAATGTCGTCTTTTTTCAGTAAACCGACATTTTTTTTAACGCAAAGAAAATATAATACTGCGAATTTTTCGGTGACAAATATTTACAAACGAAATGTGAAAGATTAGACAAGAAATCAAAATTCCAAGTTCTCAACTTAATTCATACTTCAATACAAGTCTTTACTCATGAATAAATTATTTTACAAACAATATATAGTTCAAGATATTTCAAGCTAATTATATTTTCGATATTGCCAAATTTATGTTTCGTCCTGGGGAATCTCCACTATGTTTTAAAATGTAATCATCGTATAGCACACGTATTCAGGAAAGTTGACATTAAAACGTTGCCTCCTCACAGCTACCTGTGTTCTATGAATATTTACTGCAGTACTGGTACAGGGGATTCTATTGGAGTTGTAAAAAATAAGGAATTCAAGACCAATTCTAGAATAATAAATGTTTATTATGCTTAAGTATTAGTAAATATGTGTTTGAACTAATTTCATATTTTTCATCTTCTTTGTAGGGTCGATATTTGTTTTACGAAAATCGCGCCATGAGTATCACGTCAATATCTGAGGGAAATCTGCTAATTATTACGACAAGTATATTACAGTAGTCATCATCACGATCTAAAGGCTACACCTTGTATTGGCAACCATTGTGTTCTTTCAGAAGCTGCTCTTTGCATATTACTATACCCACCCAAATCCATAAGATGCTTGATGTATCCAAAATAGGATTTTCCAGGCCTTTCTCTTCCCACATTCCCAAGAATCTTACCTTCAAATATATTTGTAATTAAGTCGTCGTGCCTTAAGATATGCCCAAGAAGTTTCACTCTCCTTTTATCCATTGCCTTGATAAGACATTTGTTCTCACTTACCTCATTTAGAACTTCAATGTTTCTTTTTGTTTTTTTCTAAGTCAACTTGTTCTAGTGATTCTACGCCAGCTCCACATTTTCATTGCTTCCACCTATTGTATTCCCTTTTGTGGAGAGTCCAACTTCCGTTCCCGTAAAGCAGTGCACTCCATACAAAAGACTTAGCAAACATTTTTTGCTATCCACGTTTATATATTTGTTAGCTAAACCGCATCTTTTGTTTGGAACGCTTGTTTAACAAGTGCTATTCTTCTATCATCGGCTCGACTATCGTTGTGTTCTGTGATGATGCTCCCTAGGTGGCAAAATCCTTCACTTTTTCAAGCACAATGTTTCCAATTATAATATTTATATTTAGCGTGCTTCCATTATTTTTTCATATTACTATATCCACGGAAATCGATAACATGATGATGTCCTCAAAGTAGGATGTTCTCCCTCTTACCGACGTCCAAGTACCTTCAAATATATTTGTGATGAAATCATTGTGCCTTATAATATGCCCAAAAAGTTTCACTCTCCTTTTTTTCCATTGATAAGAATTTTGTCTTAACTTACCTTATTTAGAACTTCCAAGTTGGATTCATTTTGAGTTCAACTTGTTCTGGTGATTCTTCACGAGATCCACATTTCCATTGAAACATTTACCCCCGTAAAGTAACCCGATCCATTCGCTTAGCAAACATATAATACTCCTTTTGGTTTGGAAAGCGTGTTTAGCAAGTCCTAATCTTCTGTCGACTTCAGCTCTGCTATAATTTTCTTCAGTGAGGAACTACAGTAGTACATTGTTCACATTTGTCTTTCTTATCCTGCTTTAACGGCTCTTAACGATTTATGACGATACTTAAATTTTAACAGGACCGAATGGAGGAAAATACAGATACAGTATCATGAGTCAACGGGACACTGAGAAAGGTCAAATTAGCATCTGGAACAGTTACTAAATCGATCTTTTCCTGTCTAGTTTGAATATGGGTTTCGAAATTCAAATACGGACTCAATAACGGTAGCGAAAATATTCTGATTATCATTGCTAGGATTAAAGCAAGACTATTGCCCAGGCCGAAAATATTTAAACATTGATCTGAAAATCGCCATTAATTATAGTAAATAGTGTAAATGGTCTTGTACGGTATTTAAAAAAAATGTAACTACATTGCCTAATTTAAAAATTCATTGTTAAAAAGGCTCTTATTTCATTTTTATAGAAACTTATAATTCACATTAACTTTAAGTGTTATACTCTATAAAACCTGCTTCAACAAACTAATAAAACGATTACTTACAAACCTTGAATAACTTCACATCAATGATCGTTGAATAAATTACAATAACAACCCTAAATCTCTCTATTCTAGCTGAAAGCAAACTCGTTCATGTAGTTTATTAAACGTGGTATTTTAGCTTAAATAAGACGGATCGTTCATATATATTGCCTCGTTAGTAATGCTAGAAGAGTATGAATATAGATTCACTCAAGGTTGGAATTTACAAAATACTAATACATCGGTTAATATTAGAGTTAGAAATGTATTGAAAAAGAACTGTAGAAAATTAAATTTGCAACAAAATTGGATGTAATTGGACATTTTATGATCCAGCCAGATACATGGAAGTTTTTTTTTTATTTTACTAGCCAATAAACCATCCCTTCCATGTCAACCACCCCATTTCAGCCTTTACCAAACTTAACCTCTTTAAGTTTTGTAAGGCATAAATACCGGATTTGGTTTTATATATATATAAAGTTGTAGTCATCATACTCATACTGGCTAATGTCTATCATTAGACAACTTATGCTGGCTACAGGCTGGATGGATGGCCATCTAACAGCTCTGGCCTCGAATCGAATTTTCTCCAGTCATACCTTTACTGATGTGAATGGAATTTTCCTCATGATGCCTTTATTGCTTGGTGGTCTGATGCAGAAGGCAATGGAAAACCACTCCATGTTCTCGTGACCCTCTTATTCCCTTGTTCAGTCCTGTAGAAATCAGGTTAACTTATTCACTAGATCAATTACCCGGTGTAACCTGTAAATACTATATACTCATATATAATATAAGAATCACATTTTTTCCTTATTTTTTATGTAGGATTGAAGCACATTTGAAGATTCTGTTTTTAAATCTATAAGAGTTAAAGGAAAATCTGCTAATATAGCACATTGGTCTTCGTAGAAAACTTGATGCGATGTTCAAATATCCCGTCAAACATGCATAACATATTTCTGGTTGGTTCATGGAATCCAGTTGCTGTTGTGAAAGTAATTTTACTTCTTCAGTTGGAAGTGTTCAAGGTAAAGAAATTTCCTGAGCAGAAGTAAGGTGTTTAGTAGTTTAGTAATTATCCACTTCAATTCAGCAGCATCTATTTTATCTTCCATCATTGTTCTCCTCTGTTGGAATTATTACACAGTTTATAATCATAACCAAATTATATGAGTCGGTAGGTCTAATAAACGTTTGAATTTATATTTGTGGAACTTCGGTCCAACTTTATAGAAAGTACTTTCTTCTAATGGGTGTATTAACATTCCTTAAAGATGAGGCATATTGCATCCCTGAATGAATTTATGTCAATTAATTCTAAAATAGTCAATAATTAAATAATGTCTTAAATTTGGAAACTAAGACAATAATAATACTTGGTACTGATAAATAATTTCATAACTTAATAAAACTTATAGGGTTAGATTCCGATAAAGCACCATACAGGAGTTTCAGACAGGGCTGCGTATACTTAGCAACTGGCTCTATGACAGATTCCAACAATTCGTATTCTACTTCAATATTTTTCATTCCCTAGAACCGTAGGTAAAAAAACATTTATTTAAGCTGCACATGTGATAATGTTACGTTAAATGAAAATATCGTAGTTGGAGAAGAAAGACAAACAGAAATAACTATGTTAGTTTCCGCTTTAAAGGAATATGCAAAAGACAAAAATTTACTATGCCACGTGGTCCAGTTACAACATAAATAATGTATGAATTTATATTAAAGTTCACATTTAGTTTTTGGCAAAGGCAATATATAGCTATTCTATACAGCTCCCATAGTAAATACTCAATACAAACAAAACGTGAAATTTAAGCTCACCATGAGATGGGTTGTAATAGGCATACTTTTTGTAAAAATCGTATATCTAAAAGTTAGGTTTTAATTAATAAAAAAACACTATAACTTTGTTTATATGAGATTTAGGAGTGTATTCCTCCAGATTATTTCCCTCAAATAAAAAATAGTCAAATTATTAATATTGGTGGAGTTGCACATTGGTTTCTGTAATCCCTATTATGAATAAACATCCACATTTATATAAATAAATACTGTAAAAAGTCCCTCACGCAGAGTTTGCGTTAACTAAGCAGATTTCCCAAGTGTGTCACGTATTTGCATTTATCTCAAAACGTGAAAGGTCAAATAAAAGGCTTCATAATATAACAACTTATTGTTAATATGACATGAGAAGAAGTGGGGGGTTTACTAATGGCAAAAATCTAGAAAATGCAAATATCTTGGCTAATAATCAAGTTATTGAAAAAGCGTACATATCAACATTTACAGAGCATTAAATTTGCAATAAGGTTGTTTCACAATCTTTCGATCCTACGCATAGTAAAGGAGATATTAAGAATTTTGGAAATTCCTCTCTAAAACCCCCTTTTACATAAAACGTTTAAATATCAAGTTTCGTAACGATTAAACAAAAATTGCTACCGCTAGAACGTTAACAGACAAGTATATATATATGATTAGAATGGACCTCATTTTCGTAATTTCCTGGATTGCTGGACATTTTAGGAAATTTTTCGAAAATCGCATATGACTTCAATAGCTGATTTTGCTTAAAGGAAATCTGCTAAAAGAGTTCTTCCTTCAATAAATGGAGATCTGAAATCCCGATTTTGCATGAGCGTGCATAAAAAATATGTAGTCCTTGAAATTGTTTAACTCTTGAAATGTCTGGAAAATCTCCTTTCATTCTGTAGTGATGATAGTGCTTCTTCAGATTATAGATTCTACATCCTAGCAGCATACCTAACAGCGACCATAATTATTATTAATAATTAATAAACAGTAATATAATAAACAGTAATATTTTTTTGTAAAATGTATTAGTCATTGTATTTGAAAATTTAAACTTGATTTTTTATTATTTTGTCTTAAATATATAAAATTTACAATATTATTATTTATCAGTTACAAACTTCTCATAATTGGTGATTGGTATGTTTTATTTTAATAACCTGATGAGCCTAAGCTGATGTTGAAAGAATTAATATGTAAATTTAGAATTGAGCCATATGGAAGAAATTTTAATCATCTTGTTGATTGCGAAAGTGTCATTTGTTACGATTCTTGAATTTGGTTTGAATCTTTGGTTATGACAATATAAAACGGTGAAGCTATTTGTAATTATACTGTTAGTATCAGTAGTTACAGTATTAATATCATTATACTTGAAAAATCGGAGAGACACCGATAAGTGTATAGAAGTAACACTCCCACTTCTGACAGTAATTTATGCGATAAAAAGGTGCATATAGAATCCTTGGCATGGGTGAATCAAAATTCATCTGTTCACAACCATAACTCGCATGTGTCTGTGCTGGTTTTCTATGTAGCAGAACTGTATGCAAAAAGTGGCGGATTGTATTGCGAAAATTAAGGCTAGGATATAGGTTAATTGCACATGCTTGGTATCGGAAAATAAAAAGTACTCACATTTGTCATCTGCCATCCAGATAGTTCAAATCCACGTCTAGAGGCGATTCTCGATCAGCTGATCAGCTACTATTCTCGACCTCTAACGGTCCAGGATTCGGCACTATGTACAGAATTCATCTAATACTCGAATTTGTATTCCGAAATACGTCTAGCCTACGTGACTCGTGGAGCGCGACGTAAGGAGACTTCTCCGTTGACCGCTTGGTCCAAGAAGGCTCTTAAAATCCTAATACCTCATATGCATGTACCAAACAAGAACATTAGTGATTATATTTACCTAAAAGCACCGAGGCCTCTGTGGGCAGATATGCTGGTCCCAGTGGACACAAGTGTGACAGTGTTTCATAGGAAGGTGAAGTGGGTATTTGTCTCTCTAACTATACGTGGCCTACAAGTCTTAGATAACTGGGAGTCGTTCCAGTTATTGCTCAAAATTCGGATCATAAATCCCTCGAGGCGTAGAATGACATTCTAGGTCTGCAAAGGTCGAATTAAAAATAAATACGAGTACTTATAAGTATTTCCGAATATTCTTCCTATCATCGGTGCTGTGTCCGGCAAAGCGCTATATGTGGTGCCATGGAAAGTGTTTGCCGTCCACTCTCAACGACATGCCAGAAATGTCGAAGATTTGGCAATATAACAACCTAAAAAGTTCAGAAAGGGTTTTAGAAATATTCGGATTGCAATCATTAACATGTAAATCATGTTACATTAACGTTATATCATTAAAGCGAGTGCAGTCATATTATTTTGTTAATTAATATATCGCTAGTACGTTCTTGTATTAATTCAATTAACGTTTTAATTGGTAAAGAGTATTCAGAATAAAACGAATTCTTGTAATTAACTGTGGAACCATAATAATTTATTTTATGTTCATAAACGTCGTTTGGGAAGACTAAGATTTTTCTTCATTCTATTTAAAACTCAGTGGTCAGTCTAATTAAATTAATATAAACTATAAGAAATATAATCTTTATCTCTCAGTAATACAATATTTTACATTTTGTTTTGAGTTTTAACATCGCAAAAAAAAGGTAACCCAATTCTGTCGGAGAGTCACCCGTGAGTCACTTGTGTAGTTCTTGTATTAATTCAATTAACGTTTTAATTGGTAAAGAGTATTCAGAATGCAGCATGCCAACGACTTCTTGTAATTAACTTTGAAACTGTAATAACTTCTCTTATTTTCATAAACTTCTAAGATTTTTATTCATTCTATTTAAAACTCAGTGGTAAGTCTAATTAAATTAATATAAACTATAAGAAATAGAATCATTATCTCTGAAATTATTAAAATGTCAGGAATAAAATAACATCTTTTTATATAATAATTTACTTTAGGGCTTTAAGAGTGCTTCTTTCATATCAGAAAGTTCTTCATTATCTATTAAATCGTTTTTTTGAAGAAGGGAATGGAAGAATTCCCGAAAACTACTAGATTAGTAGAATAGAAGATATATTTCTTAGCTTGAGAGGAAAGTCAGAGGCAGTGTTTAACCTACTTAATTAAAGACATGTTTATAAAAGCTATAATTTATCGTAGTCCAAGGTTGTTGTCATAATCAAGAAGTGTGCTATATACACAGAAGCCAATCCTTCTACAGATCTTTAATTAACACTTAGCACGAGATTTCAAGATCAAAATCCATTACTACATTTTGATTTAATGACCTGTTCGATAGAGAGCATTGAGTAAAACAAATACTTGTAAAGAAACTAGCTTCTATTTAATTAAATATGTTTCAATAGGAGAAATTGATTTTCTTGTTATGAGCATAATCCCTAATTTTCTCGGGTAAACGGTAATATATTTCAAGGTATTCTGTAAAACTTTGCCTCTTGATTGATCTTTTAGTGTGGTATTTTATTTCTCTTGGGTTGTTAGAAACTCAACGTTAACTTGTACAAATATTTTTATTGGTTAAAATAAAGTGTAAAATATATTAGAGAAACAATGAGATTTAAGGCGGAATATGCAAATAAAAAGTCATTTTTCATTACGGTTTCCCTTTGTCTGTTAGATCGATTGTTTGTGGGTATATTTTTAGCATTTTCTATATTTACAGTTATTTCCCTCACCCTTCATTCTCGTGTTTCGAATTTTAAAATTAAAATTATACTCAAAAACATTCTAACGTCAGAGTGTTAAAAAACGTTAGGGTTAGTTATAGTGTCGTCTTGTTTTTTTTTTTTGCTCTTCTGATGATTGAACAAACTGTAAACTGTGAACAAGAAAATGTTCAGAGCTTAGGCGATCACTTGGTAATTTAGTACCCGTTAACATTATTTCTAATTTTTGTACGAATCCAATGAACATGAACGTGGATTCGGTTCTCGCTAGGGAATGACAGTTTATTTAGTAAAATTAAAGTACCTACTGCTAGAATAGGAGAGGTTGTAAATAACTTGAAGCATAATATGGATACTTAATTAAATGGCATGATATGATGTTGCTATATCATATTGCGATATCATGTGAACACCAAAATGTACTTATTATGTATTCCATGCTAATTTGTTATAGTGTGATAAGAAAGTAATTACTGAAATTTTATTACGCTGAAATGCTATTTATTTCGATCCATAAATGATACACATCTTCCAAAATTATAGACTGATCTTTCATTAATAGTTTGTATATGCTCTAAACAGTCAAAAAGGTTTGACTCCAAACAAGATATTTAGTGTCCACACTAAAATGTTATTCTTTTCCTGATGAAGTCTCTTGGTTTCTCATCCTCGGGTTGGGTGTTAAAATCCCTGCGGTTTTCTTGCTTAAATCTCCAGGCATAATCATTGTTCGTTCACTGCATTCTTTAGGCTGTTTGTAACTTTCTCCATTAAGCCCCATAATGACATTAAAGAGGCAATTTTAATAATAAAAATCTATATTATTTGGCGCTTTGCTTATCTCTAGAAAAGAAAAAAAAAACTTAAACCAAATCGTATAACGTGCTCTGAAAATGCCTTGATAGTTTATTTGATACAGTTAAAGAGAAATACATGACATGCTTCACTAGTACATCCGACTGACTGAGCTTTAGAAAAAAATAAAAAATAAAGAGGAGAGGTTCTAAATAGTGCTAGATAGATACTCAATCCTCTAAATAATCTATAGAATAAATGAAAAATTCTGAATTCCACGATTTTCTGTTTAATGCCTTGAGTAATTATTTATGGAAATAGTTTCTGTTCTTTAAAAGTGTTTTAGTGTGTAGTAGCTACTACCGTTAGCTAAGCTGCCAACGCCCGGCTCTCAGCATCTGGAAGAAATCCAGAAAACAAAACATTATGTTTCCAAAAGGATAAAAAATAATTATATATTCCAAAAATCTTTACATTTTCCGTACACCGTATATTTATAGACCATGAACAGAGCTGACATCTCAGTGAACAATTCTACATTTGTATTCATTATATTTACTGACGCTGTATAAAGTACATTCTACATCATTCCATTCCATTAATTTTAAGTTTCAATAAATACTTGGAACAACCTCATTGATTCAAAAGCATTAAAATCATTATTACTTTTAAGTCCCTATATATGAACCATTTTATACAAGCAATCTGTCATTCTATGTAAACGTTTGTATTTAGATTGAAATTAATGTTGGTCACAAGTACCCAGGGACTTTCCTGAATACCTAACTACATAAATTAATTATTGAAGCCTAAACCTGAAATGCTGCTTTGCAAAATATACCAAATACTACATTATAAGTTTGACAGAAAATAATAATCATTTATAAGCCAATTTTCAATTTTATATAGTTTTTATAGTAAATTTTTGCTGGTACTATTGAACTCCTCTTAGCCTTGTTACGACCTTAGTTAACTATGTAATTGTTTGTACCGATTCTTTCACTTTTAAACTGTAAAATGATGATCGCTTTTGCTGATTTTGCTGGTTATGATATTTATAAAATCTTTAGAAACAGAGTTTATAAATAGGTGAGGTTTTTCCTTGGCCTCAGTCCTGCGCATTTTTGATTTTCTCCGTTTTATATCGTTGATTAATACTTCATGATTGTTGTTGCTAGGATTTTGAGTGTTGTTTATTTGCAATTTGTGGAACGTGTTGATATGCTCTGGAGTGCCTAGTTCATGACCTTTAATAATACGATTTCCTCAACTTATTTGTTTAGGAATTGCCGAAATTCAGGTTTCTTTAAAATTACTCAATTTCCTAGAATGATTTTGTCCATGTTTCCTACTGTGTTGATAATCAGACTGGTGTTTAAAATATGTATCTATAAACCTCATCCATCTTATAGTGTATATTAAATTGATAATTATAGTTTTAGTTTTTTTTGTGTGTACTAGATTTGTAGATCTGTTGGTATTAAATGTGAGTCTGTTAAAACGCGTCCATTGTTCAGTTTAATAATCTTTTAGGGCGTTTAGCGTTTGCATTTAAAATTTGCTCTAGCCATAATGTTTCAAAATATTCGATAACTTGATGTTCCCTGAGATACACCCAGTGGTTGTGGCTTTGTATCGTGGAATTTAGTGTATAAATACTGTTCTATTGTAAATATATGTCTGAAGTAATGTATAAAAATGTCGTGACTGGTTTATGTTCCTTAATCTGTACAGTAAAGTTGTTGGCCATCAGGCCCTGGAGCCATAGCACTCACTCATAGTAAATATAACAACTTTTATAGCAAAAAAGCTACTCAGTTGCCACAGGAAGCAGACTGGACGCCGGGGTAACCGGTAGAGGTCGGCACTTGAAGCCCTGTCGGCACAGCTTCTCCCAGTCAGGTGGTACGAGCTACTTCTCTTTAAGAACCCTTTGTAGGAACTGACGATAGAGTTGGAGCTCTCTGTCATTTTCTTGATGAAAATATATCTTGTTTACTAGCCACGATAGATATGTTCCTATATCTTCCAGTATACCCAAACATTCCTAATAACTACTCAATACCACACTCTTCTCCTGTATCGTAGTGAAGAGGAAATTCTCCTACCAATTAAGTCGGCAGTGTCGATAATCGATAAATACGGCTGAGCTGTTCTCAGAGTGTTCCGTATTCCGCCTAGTGAACCGATAGTGCTCCGTAGTTATATAGTTAATGCAGTGCCTGTTTTTTGTGACTCTCAATCGTCCAATGCTGTTCGCCTCTCGTGCGCATTCTCTGAAAGCTCAATATGACTCCCACAGGTAGGACAGATAATATATTTGACTTTTACCGGCTATAAGGGAACAGTACTATACCTCCCGCCATATAATTCCAACGAGGTGAACGTCAGGCCAAGGCAGCTGTACCAAAGAGGTCCAAAACTGTATAGAAGGTCTCATGTCTCAGTGCCACTATCTCAACAACAGCTCACAATGCTCATAAGAAGATTTTGCGATGATTATACGAATATTTGTTTTTCGTGTGGAAAATGATTTGATGTTTGTTGCACTTTGGCATGCTGTTTACATGAAATAATTTGTAATTATTCGTTCATGATACAACTTGGTTATTCTGGTTTAGGTGTCCAAGTTTAGGTTGACAAAAAAGTTGCATTAGCTTCAATCGAAGAATTTTAGGATTGACAAAATAAGTTGAACGTTGCAAACCTAAGGAATCTTTCTGTTAACTTTTATATCCCATTGAACTAGCGCGGCTTCAGAATCATTTAAGAAGTCAAAGTGGCATTAATATCATTTTGAAACCTTGGCGATACTGACGAGGACGTTGAGACTCGAGCTGACCTAGTATGACCCGCAGGAGCGAGCGAGCGGGAGACATGGGATCAGACAGCGGGTATCGTGCGTTCCCCCACCAGGAACCTGCCGGCTACCCCTGGCAGCCCCACTGGACCCACTGCAAGTACGAGGCGGCACCTGCACCTCCACCTCCGCCAAAGAGGTATCTACTTTCAGGTAAGGCTATCTCTTTTATCTATTTGCTTTTTGTTAGCTTTCATAGAGATTAGAGATCTACAAGCAACATGTATCAGTATGAACACTACTAACAAGGAGAGTGTACGGGCTTCACCACGCCGATTTGAACGAGAATTTTTTAGTGTGTAGTACCTAAAGAAAAACAAACTCTGTTAAAGCGAGAAAACGCATTCCTCACGCGTTCGTTTAAAAGAATGATATTGATTTGCCCTAAAGTTTTGAGGTGTTGCGAAAATGTATATTTCGTGAGCTCGGTTAATAGTGTCCTTTTCCTGTAACCGCAAGATCTCGAGATCGAATCTCGCTGGTAGCATCGATGTTTTGTTATCTTGTTTCTTGGGCGTTTATATAATATTAATAAATAAATGAAAGTTTTTTTAATTATTGGAATTTAATTTTTAATGTGTTCCATATATTTAAAGAAAATTTGAATGCTGACGTATACTTTCATCATCAAGTTAAACATGTTATTAAGCGCCTCCAAAACTGCTTGTATTTGATTGAACAGAATAGCGAATTGTTATCTAGAGAGGACTATATTAAAATTAGTTCTATTCTTCATCACCGATTGTCATCGCCAATATTTGATAATGTTATGACACGCATGATTTGCTTATAAACTTGGCGAGGAAAACGATTTTTTAAAAAAAATCAAGTTTGCTTTCCTATAGACGTTTTTAAAACGCCCTGTTCGTAAAAAAGCTGCATTTATTAGATGTGCCATAAGTGTATGATTTAATTGCTTTTATGACCAACATCATCCACAATCTTGCTAAGCCACTACAGATTCCACTAGCTAATAATATTAAAAACACTTTTTATTTATTTATTAATATTAAATAAACTCCCAAGAAACGAAAACAACAAAATAAAAAAAAAATAGTCGCTCCCGGCGAGATTCGCTCTCGATATCTTGCGACTACAACTGAGCCACCGAAGCTACAAAATATACGACATCTCAACACCTCAACACTTTTGGGCAAATCATTAACAATTTTTTTTTACTTACCGAACGCGTGAGAAGTGCGTTCTCTCGCTTTAACTGATTTTTTTTCCAGTAGATACTACATATTAAAAAATCGGTTCGTTAAAATCGGCGGGGGAAAGGCCGTAAACTCCCCTTGTAAAATAAATTGAATTAAATGTCACACATCTCTAATTTTGGTGAAATGCTTATCTTGAATGACATTAGACAGTTTCACAATTTCAAACCAACACTTTTTCAATGCTTAAAATGATGATATTTAGTTTTTTTTTTTATTTTATTGTTTCATTAGGCAATTCTCAGTTTAATGTTGAAGTGATAAAAAGAGAACAGATGTTGAGGTTATGCAGTATGATATTCGATGAGCACACACCTTGTGCTGTGACTAGTTATTTCAACTATTTTGTGTTATACATGATTTTCAGTCTCCAAAGGCTTTATTAGTATGTGAATTGTAAATTCTTCCACTGGCTACACTTCGGTGTCGAGGACCTTTGAGATAATGTCGTCATAGAGATACTGGAAAGTGATCTAACAGATAGGTGGCCTCCAAAACAGGACAAACTGCAACCGGTTGGAAGAAGATTTATTTATCACGCAGGGGCTACGTTAACTAAGCAGATTTCCCATGTACGCCACGTATTTGCATTTATTTCAAAAAGTAAAAGTTCAATGAGACCAATATTTGCATCATGATATAACAGCTTATTGCCAAAATGACATGAGTAGGGGTGGGGGTTTACTCAAGGCTGAAATATTATAAATGTTAAGATAGAGGAAACATGTGTATAACAACATTTAAAGAAAATTAAGTCCACAATAATTGGTTCTATACAATGTTTCGATTATAATAACAGAAATATTTTGAATTTTCGAAATACTCCCTCTAACCCCTCCCCCCCCCGCAATGGAGAGGAATCCGAAATATTTCCGTTATTATAATAGAAAAATTGTATAGAACCAATATTATTTCAATCAGATTTCAGCCTTAAGAAAACCCCCTTCTCAAATAATAAAAATAAACTCTTATATTATGATGCTTAAATACCAAATATTGGTCTCATTGAACTTTTACTTTTTGAGATGTAAATAAGTGGCACACGTGGGAAATCTGCTTATTTTACACAGCCCCTGTGTGACGGACTTTATATCAGTCTAGATGTGGTATAAGGGAGTCACCTGATCAGAGGATTAAGTTTAAGTTTTATGGTGCAAAAGAAGCAAATTGTTCCGCAAAATACTGTAAATTTAACTGTATGATCTTGGACCTGTATGTTATTATGTGGTAATGCTTTAGGTCGTATATTTCCGCCATGGAAATATTACTCGTACTTTTTACTATAGACATATATACTCCGAAGAAAGTTCAATGAAATGAACAGAAAATTTATAACCCTTAAAATGGGCATTGATAATGAAAACAAAATTTTAATTCATTATCTTATTGATTTATAATCTGATAAATGAAATTAATCAAACAGTTATGTCCCAGTCATATAGAATACCTACATTCATATAGTACTTTTTTTTTTATTTCGAGAATTCAAATTTTCCACAGATTCTAAATCAGTCTTAAGATTTTACTTGACGGTATAAGAATGACCGCTAAGCATTCAAGAAAGATGAGTCAGATATTCTCTAGACTAATATGGAAGCAATAAAATGACAAAAAATCCAAAACGTTTTCAATATATGTATATACTTCTTGTAATATCTTTTTATTTATTTTATAAACTTGATTTATACAGCCCACACTAATCAACCACCTTCATGGATAATTTATTTGGAATTCCCAACTCTGTGAAACATCAAGGTCTTGAATAATTCTACCTGAGGATCATTTGTACCCAGACTGAGGTAATAAAATCCTTATATTCTCAGCTCCACTCTTCTCTTTCTATCGTGAGTAATACAGGCTTTGATTACCGCTTTCACAGTCATCGTGCAGCGGAATGTTAACATATTTATGCATTCTGGGGAAAAAAAGGGTTCCAAATGTTTCCTTCTCTTTGGAATGCCGTTTTTTGGTCGGTATTATGCTGAATCGACTCGTGAATCGTTTCCCATTAGGCAGTAATAGAATGAAACCTGGCATCTATTTTGGCCCTGATGATAGATGAAATAAAGTAATATATGATTTTATATTAAAATAAACTCCTTCCTGTGTTTAAAAAATAATAAATTAAACAAAAATGTGGAAAACGTCTGAAGAAAATAAAGTTGATGAAAGAAAGTTTATTTATTTTGGTTGTGTGCTTTCGGTATCTAATACTGGCATCATCTGACCCATCACAAATTACAAGCAATTAAACAAAAATCAAACAAATGTCCAGGAAAACATACAAAACACAAAATTATCTATATTTAAGAATTTACCTAAATGAAAGAAAAACGTGAACCATCTACAGTTTTTAGTCAAATTAATCCTCCTTAAATCTGGACACTTAGCCAACCTATATTTTTTCGCAACCTGCCCCCTTTTTCTCTTCTCATTAAACATTTCTTTTTAAAGTCTTGATTTCTTATTTAACCTTTCAACAGGGTAAAACTGTTCTCATTCAACTCATGTTTCACAGAATTCTAAATATCATAAAAAATTAAGTGATTTAGCTTCCACTCATTTGACTTCTTGTCCATTCATAATGGCATCAAATAATATTTTAACTAAACTTGTTACTTTAGTAGTAGCACGTGAAGACAAATACTGGAGACATTCGGTAAACAAAATGAATTGAGCACAACCTGTTGACGTAGAAAGGAACTACAGATGAGCTGTGCAGGTTTAGCCTAGCGCACGGCGTATTCATGGTTACCTGTAGCTATTTTTCAAGTACTTGCGTTTTTACACTCATCCGATAATTTATTAATCTGGATTAATATTCACAGATTTTTTCCTCTATAAAAAATTAATTATTACAGACTGTAATTTTTTAGTCCTTGTGTCATCTTCAGTCAATTCATTCTTTAGGAAAATACTGTTTTCATTAATACATATAAAATGGTTCCTCAACCCTCCATCATCCTAAGACACGGTAACTACTTATACTTTCTTATTTTTGGTATAATAGGACCATTGACGTAAATGACTTGTTCATAGAAAATATTTATAATAATTAATTAAATTGAGAATACTCAGGGACGGGTGTGTTAGAATCCCAATCATGTTATCAAATAATTGAAGGGGGAATATCTATATACATCTCTTATACTTACTGGCCTATAGTAAAAATATAAGACAAGCAATTGGTAAATTTTATTTTCTGAAATTAACATAAATATGTACAATAAAATTCTATAAAAGTAGTTGATAATTATAAGGACTAACATATTTTTAAAAGAATATTGATTGGGGTTGATTACTAAATTTATTTTTTAATATTTTCATAAATTGACCTTCTATACACTATTAACTCTTCATAACTTCTCGGCAACTCAAAACTGAAGTAGAATAAAACCACAAATTAACAAATACTTGACTTTAAAATTAATGTGCCTACGAGCACCCAGGGACAGCCCCCAGGGACCCAGGGGGGGATTGACCAGGGAAAATGAAAATTGGTACTATAACCTAAGTAGGATACAATCTTTGTTGTCATTACGGTTTTGAGCTCCAAAAACAAAGCTGATGGATTAATGACTACCTCATTTTTACTAAATAACCGAATAGCCGCCTTCTAGTGTAAACTTGCTAGGAAAATTGAGAGAAATAAGGGATGGAGATTTTGCGGGATTCTTGAGTAAATAATAAGGAAAGAAGAGTCTTAAGCTGTTATGTTGGAGCCTGAATTAATGACTAATTTAGTTGAAAAAATAACTATTCATTTTACAGTTTTAAAAATCGATTTCTTTGTTTGGACATATAACTTTCCTTGTGTCATAAGTTTTATAGCATCAACCCCACAAACACATATAAAATAATACAACCATATGAAGTATTATATTTGAATCACTAAAAAAATAGAAATAGCTTTTTTTATAGGCAGGCTACCAGGTAAATATATCAGCAAAAATGTTAATTACTATATTTCCAGTATAGGAGAAGCTACATGATAACTATCATATTTCCACGTTAGCGGATGCTGCAGGGCAATTACTATATTTCAGGATAGGGGATACTCCGTAGTTACTTCATTATTTCCAGGATAGAGGATGTCCACGGTAACTACTATATTTTGAGGGCAGAGGAGGATCCAAGGCAAATACTTTAACTCTGGGATAAGAAATGATCCATGTTAACCACTATACTTCCAGAGCAGGGAATACACCATGGTTACTACATTATTTCCAGGGCAGGGGTTGCTACATGGTAACTACCGTATTTCCAGGATAGAGGATGTTCCTCGTTACTACTATATATCCAGGGCAGGGGATGCTCTATGGTAACTACCGTATTTCCAGGATAGAGGATGTTCGTCGTTAATACCATATTTCCAGGGCAGGGGATGCTCTATGGTAACTACAATATTTTCGGAATAGAGGTTGTTCCTCGTTACTACTATATTTCCAGGGCAGGGCTATGGTAACTACAATATTTTCGGAATAGAGGATGTTCCTCGTTACTACTATATTTCCAGGGCAGGGGATGCTCTATGGTAACTACAATATTTTCGGAATAGAGGATGTTCCTCGTTACTACTATATTTCCAGGGCAGGGGATGGTCTATGGTAACTACAATATTTTCGGAATAGAGGATGTTCCTCGTTACTACTATATTTCCAGGGCAGGGGATGGTCTATGGTAACTACAATATTTTCGGAATAGAGGATGTTCCTCGTTACTACTATATTTCCAGGGCAGGGGGTGCTCTATGGTAACTACAATATTTTCGGAATAGAGGATGTTCCTCGTTACTACTATATTTCCAGGGCAGGGGATGCTCTATGGTAACTACAATATTTTCGGAATAGAGGATATTCCTCGCTAACTACTATATTTCCAGGGCAGGGGGTGCTCTATGGTAACTACAATATTTTCCGGATAGAAGATGTTCCCCGTTAACTACTATACTTCCATGGCAGGGGCTGCTCTATGGTAACTACCGTATTTCCAGGATAGAGGATATTCCTCGCTAACTACTGTATTTCCAGGGCAGGGGATGGTATATGGTAACTACAATATTTTCGGAATAGAGGATATTCCTCGCTAACTACTATATTTCCAGTGCAGGGGCTACTCCACGGTAACTACAATATTTTCGGAATAGAGGTTGTTCCTCGTTACTACTATATTTCCAGGGCAGGGGCTACTCCGCGGTAACTACCGTATTTCCAGGATAGAGGATATTCCTCGCTAACTACTATATTTCCAGGGCAGGGGGTGCTTTATGGTAACTACAATATTTTCCGGATAGAAGATGTTCCCCGTTAACTACTATACTTCCATGGCAGGGAGTGCTCCAAGGTAACTACTATAATTCTGGGGTATGAAATGCTCCGGGTTAACTAATGTACTTCCAGAGCAGTTGAGTCTCCATGGTTATTACGTTATTTCCAGGGCAGGATGTGCTCCATGGCAAATACATTATTTCCAGGGCCGAGGAATCTTCGCGGTAACTAGTATATTTCCTGGTTAGGATATGCTCCAGGATTAGTACTATATTTCCTGGTTAGAGTATGCTACATGGTAACAACTGGGTAGGGGATGTATAATTCTTCTATTGGAGGGATGAAGTATTACGAAGGTAAATATGAAATCTCCGTCTGAATTTTGAAGTGATTTTGGTATCTCATTGTAGGGGAAAACCTATAACAGTTGTTTTGGACTTAAATAAACAAATTTTAGTTCTAAATTACAGCTTCAACCGAGAAAAGTATGCTATTAAACTCTCGTTGGATGAACGTAATTGATAATTGTTCTTCTATAAGTAAGTTACAAATTGTTTCATGGAACAGCGTTATACTCCAACAGCCCTATTCTACACACCATACGTAGTGTATATAGGCAGTTCGTCTACATAGTGTATATTTCTGTAAATGTGATAATATCCTAAATCTGAATGTCTGAGAGACAGGACACTTCTCAAAACATTTTTGAAGTGAAAACTTCTTTAGGCACGTTGTGCACCCCGTAAGGAAGCATTTGCGGGAGAGGAAAAAAGTATGAAATCGCGACACCGCCACCGCCACCGCTAGTACTAAGGTTTAGAAATAAAATCATATGGTATTTTATAACCTAATCATTTGATAGTTTATTTACAATTGAAGTGAAAACTTCTTTAGGCACGTTGTGCACCCTGTAAGGAAGCATTTGCGGGAGAGGAAAAAAGTATGAAATCGCGACACCGCCACCGCCACCGCTAGTACTCAACTCAAAGCTAAAGGAGATTCTTTTTTTCATAACTCCTGAACCAAATTAGCTAGAGTTTTCGTTTGCATACCATTTTAAAGAGGACAAAACCAGCATCATTTCGTTTACAGATACTATATATCTACCATTTTTACTTTCATAGATATTTTAATTCGAAGTTTAAATAAATTCGAATATTTAAATAAATAAATTCGAATATTTAAATAAATTCCGATATTTAAATAAATTGGAATCAATACTGTTTGTTTCCTACTTTAGCTACCATATACCGATTGTATCAGTTTTAGAAATTGGTGATGATGCTGGCAGTGATGATGGCGCAAGAGTTGTTGAAATTATGGATAGAAATTGATTTTTCTGAGTGTACTTAACTTATTTTTGTAAAGCATTTGTAATAATTCTGAAATGTAATTTTTTTCTTTTATGTAAAATAACTGAAATAATTATATATAGTATTTTATATTGATAAATAAAACAATTCGTGGTACATTATTTTTTTTTATCACTATTATTTTTGTCATTTCATTTTT
Source organism: Riptortus pedestris (assembly GCA_019009955.1). Taxonomy (NCBI): domain Eukaryota; kingdom Metazoa; phylum Arthropoda; class Insecta; order Hemiptera; family Alydidae; genus Riptortus; species Riptortus pedestris. Next base: position 85,869,661 of record CM032230.1, on the reverse strand, counting down.
TCATGTAAAATAGAACATAACTGTTACTTATTGATAAATAACTAAAAATATTTTTAAAATAAGACTTCGTAAAAAAAATTTCTCAGCAATGCCAAAATTGAGCGATCAAAGCTAAAGGAGTTTTCACTTCTACCGGCAGTCCCCTGACTGCTTACTTTTTTTTTTTTTTTTTTTATAATAGAGTAAGATATATATTAGCTGCCAGAGTCGTTCTCAAATCAATATTTCATAGAGCCAAAAAGGATAGGACGTACGTACCGAATGAAATTACTACAGAAGTAAATTGAATAAGTATATACACACCAACACACACACACGGAAAACATTTCGAAACCAAAAAACGTTCACCATTTGGTGCGCCGTAAATAGGAGGGTGCGACTAAGCCGGTCACACTCTTTTAATTCAGAAGAATTCCAACAGAGAGCGCACCAGCTCCTATCTTTCCCTTTGGAACAGATACACCCGAGTTACTCCTTCCTGAAATTATATTATATTATATTTTTTTATTTTATTTTAGTTCTGGTGCTTTTCAGAGAAATATATTATTCTATTATGATATGACAAAATACATTTATTTACATACAATTAAGTTTCAAACAGCTTTCACAATATAAGGTTCAGAATTACTCGAGGAGCTTCTTTATCGTTTTCGACCCTGAGTATTTACTGTGTTAGAACGGTCGGTGAATATACAAAGAGGGAGTCGTTTTATATGGCTGTAATTATTTTTTTTTTATTCGGTTTTCTGAAAATTCGTTCGAATCTCGGAATTAAAAAAAAAAAAAAAATCTCCCTTCCCAAAATGAGCAAACTAATGAACAAAATAAAAGACCAAAGAAAATGAAATAATAATTTTACAACCCAGAATTTAAACTTAACGAAATTCCTTTAAAAAAAAGAAACTCTAGTCCAATGTTAATTAATGAAGAATTTGAGATGACGTAAGTCGGTTTGCCTGTATCTTTCTAGGTACTCACATGTAGTAGGAAGACACTTGAAGGAGTAGGACAGCCTTTTTTTAATTTCTTCCAGTTATCAAAAATTTCCAATTAAATCCAAAGTGATCTATTGCATTGCTGAAATAGATACCTGTAAAATGCTTAATAATAATGTTAGCTATAGAAAAATTACCATTAAATACTTTCATATTAATTATCCCAATTTTCATCATTTTGGTGTTTGTTTTCAGACCAGCTCATTAATATTGATTTATTTTTCACAATTTAACACATTGTTTTTGTCCAGTCGCAATCTTTAGGGTTTTTAAAATTAAGGAAAAATACCAACAAATTATTCATAAACCTTTCCACTATTTGAACCCGAGTAATCACATAAAAAAAAATTCTCTAAATATTCTTTCACATTCAATGATTTTGAACTTCGTTCTGTTGTTGTCTCGTTCGTTCGGCGGTCGGCATGCTCGTATTCAAACGTTCATTGGAATGAAGTTGTCATGAGTAAATGAAGCACACTGAAAAGATTGTTAAGTTTTAATAGAATGCTTGGTTTTCGTGTGCCTATTGTTATACACTCTGTTCTCAAAAAGATCAACAGATGTCCATTGAGACCTTCATACGTCGTTAGGTTGTAATCAATCTCAAGGGAAACCTGCTATAATAAATAAAAAGTCCTTCACGCAAGGGTTGTGTAAAGTAAGCTAATTTTCTACATAAAAGGATCCATGACACAGTATTGCTCCATTCTATATATAAATAATAATCCCATGAACAGAAGTGTGTGTTTACTTAAGGCTGAAACCAAGAATATACAAATAACTACTTTAGTATTTAGTAATGAAAACATGTATAGAACAAAACTTGTAGAGCATCAATATATTAAAAAGATTGGTTCCATAACGTTATTCGATACTACTCATTATTATTATTACGGGCATAGTATAAAATTTCGAAGACCACCCTCCACTGTATACATTTTCTGATCCTGGTTCAGTTTCAGGCATTAACATCTATGGACTTTGGTGTTGACTGAAACGGTTAGATATCAAGTATAGGATTAATCAAATGAAGATTTTTAGGGAAAGTAAGTAAAATCTTTATTGATGATGTCATCACACAACGTATTTGCAGATATCTCATATAGTAAAAGTTCAATGGAAACAATATTTGCTAGTTAACCTTCCAATAAGGTGGTTTATGGTATAACATCTTATTGTTAATAGGACATAAGTAGGTGTGGGGGTTTACTGGAGGCTGAAACCTAAAAGGTGCAATTATCTCCGTTAACATTCACGAAAAAGAAAAAAAAATGTATGTAACAACATTTATAGTATATTAAATGCTCAATAATATTGGTTTTATAAAAGTTTTCGATCCGATGTCTAATAACGGAGGTATGTTTAATTTTAGAAATCCCCTGTCCCGCTCCTTCGATCTCAGCTGTTAATAAAGTTTATGTTTAGTTCTACATGAAACGTTTAAATATCGAGTTTGGTTACGATCAAATAAAAAATTTCTACCGCATACAAGGATATTTGTCATTTTGAACGGTCCTCATTATCGAGATCTCCTAGGTAGGATTAATGGAAATTTGAGGAAAATATAAATTACGTCATAAGTACAACCTCATAGCTGATTTCCCATAAACCTCAAACTGGACCACCGCCAGAATTTGGTGGACCGCCTGATTTTTATTTTGACATTATGTTTGTTTTTGTATGAACTGGCAGAACTGTTTTTTGTTACGGTAGTTTTGTTTGTATATTTTAGTAATTTCTATTATTTTTTTATGTATTTTGTATTATTGTTTTTGTGTGTTTTAAGTCTAGGTTAGGGTCTGTCTTAGATGTGTTAGGCGAGTCACCAAAGCCGCGGGTAGGCTCATAAATTTTGACCAGTAGGTCGATCTCAAAGGGTGTAGCGAGCCCAAATGTATAGACGTTATTTATTTTTTTATATTTGTAATGTAATTTGTTAAATGGAGTATTAATGCAGTGTAATAAATTATCGCAGATACAAATTTTATACAGGATCGATTGAGATTTGAGGGAAATATAAATCACGTCCTGAGTAAAGCCTGATTATCTGATTTCCCTCAAGGGGATATTTTGAATTTTCGGTTTCGCCCGAAACAACTTTTGTTATGTGCAAGTTTGCCTAAAAATAAATAGAAAATGAAATATTGCGAATTTTTTATTCAGGCGTCCCTTGTAACCTCCATTCCCGTTCGAACCTAAAAAGTTTAATATAGCTTATAATGATGGAAGAATAAATGCTAATTTACATATATAATTTTGTTAAGTTCGGTTCAATCGTTAGTGCCCAATAAAATTGTTGGCTCCTACTTTAATTTTTTAGTGTATATCTCGTTTTATACTTTCTTATACGACAAAAGTGAGTATAACAAAAGTTACTCTAAATAACAAAATAAAAAAACTTTTATCCTGTGAATATTTGCCGAAAACCAATAGGAAACGAAATATTGCTATTTTTAGTTTTAGGCCTCCCTTACACCCTAAGGGGGTTTAGGACCCCCTTTCCTGCTCCATCTGCCGTGCTGATTTGTCCCGTTAAGCCATCCAGGGCGTCACCCAAACGCGTACAAGAAAAATCATTCAAATCGGTCCAGCCGTTTAGGAGGAGTTCAGTGACCTACACACGTACAGAAGAGTTATATATATAAAGAAGATATATCTGTATATAGAAATTTTGAACGGACGTCATTTTTGGCATCTCCTAGGTAGAAACGATGGGTATTTGAGGAACATTTTCAAAAATCACGTAACAACCTCAAAAGCTGACTTCCTTCAAGGGCAAGCTGATAAAATTAATAACAACTCTCTGCTAGAACAACCCTCTTGGCAAACATATCTTATTCGAATTCTTGTAGAGTCTTTAGTTCGCGAATGATTGAGACGAGGTATCTGTGAGTCAACTCTCCTCGCTGAAAGAGAGAGGGCCTGGAGTATTACTTTCTCCGGAGATTGCGCAATGGGCTCCGTTTCCCGGAAAGCTGGTGGAGCAGGAGCTACAGCTGGCCCCAGAAGGCAGGCTCACAGCCCGTCTGACAGTTCGCCCACAGAGGAATGTGGCTGTCGACCGCTTTGTCTCCCTCAATAGGGACATCAATGAATGGGAGAAAAATCAAGAAAGAAAGAAAAAAAAAACCAATCTCCAAGTCTGCCTGTTACGTATTGATACAGTGGAAAATCACTATATCAGAATTTTTAACGATTTCCAGTAGTGGAGGGAAATAAATTAACAGGTCCTATAAAGCTAATTTTTTCATAAAACTACCAACAGGTTGTATTCATGCAATATTTTTTGAACCATTACCCAAATATCAGCGCCTTACCTGGTATTCACTTGTATCTAGGTAAGGGACCCGGCTTCGCCCGGAATATCATTTGAGGCTGAATGATGACGGTATTTTTTTTTCGGCTTTACTTTATACAATATTTTTCATTTTCCCGTCTCAATGCTTAGGATTTACACCCAAGTCAGGTTTGCTGGGGATATGTTAATATTAGCTAGTTATGTACTTAATTCTCCAAAATACTCAATGTTTGTATGGGTTCGTACCTCGAAATTTTAATATAGATTATAATCAGGGAGGTGTTAATGCCAAATCACATATGGAGTTTTGTTTAGTTCGGTTGAGTCTTTTGTGCCATATACAATTGTTAACTCGTTTTTAGCGTATAACTCATTTATAGTTCGGTATACGACAAAGGTTTATATGACAAAAGTTATTCTAAATAACAAAATAAACGACTTTTTTCATGTACATATTTGCCGAAAAACCAATAGGAAACGAAATATTGCTATTTTTAATTTCAGGTCTTCTTTATAACCCCCACTCCTGTTCGTCTCAGAGAATATTAATTTAGCCTAATACCTATGTTGGGTTAGTATTAATATACATACCGAGTTCCATAAGTTTGGTTCAGGCGTTTACGATTCTATAAATGACATTCAGACAAACATTCATTTTTATATGTATAGATGAAATTCATACAACTCTGATTACATTCAAATAAACGTGCATCTGTTGATTTCAGTGGGCTCTGTCACATGTAATTAGTACGTACTTCGCACCCCCCCCCCCGCGAAAGACAATGCTCAAGGATTTCATTTAAATTGACATAATACTATTCAAATGGATTTATGAGAAACGAAAAGTGTCGAGCTCATAAATAAAGTAGTTAAAGGAAACAGTGAGTTTTATTTACAAATGGCCAGTCTATTTTTAAGTAAATTTCATGGTTATTGAAAAATTTGACAACTAACATTTTTAATCTACTCAATTGTTTAGTGTCCTATGTATAGGGTGTTTTTTTTTATAAAACAAAAAAATAGTAATATAGATAGTTTTATGATTTTTTTTTTTTCATTTCGTTCTACTAGTACGGTTTGTGCACTAAGCTGATATGAGTAAATATACAATATCCTGGCTTTTACTAAGGGAGATAAATAGTATGTAATGTGACATGACTTGATCTGTGTCACACTTCCTTTAACTATCGTTTTCATCTTGCCTGGGAACCAATATGAGTACCTATTTGCAAATCAGTACATGCAATTGTTTGTGTGTACAAAAGTACTGATCAGTTGAATTGTATAGGGGCGGTGGTGGTCCAGTCATAAAGCACTGTGATTATATGCTAGAAATCAAAGTTCAAACCCGGATATCAAAATTTTATTTACTTTTGGACTCATTGGGCCATGAGATTGGATTTTTATTTGTTCCTCCGGTACTCACTCAGTATAGTGAGAAAATTGAGTAGCTACTTGAATAAAAATTAGGGGCCACCACAATTCTGCTGGGAAGTTGGAGGAAACTCTCCATATGACCTCCCATCAAAGCCATATGACAGACCATGGATAATAATAACCTTTTGAGCCAAACTTCATAAAGTTACTCAAATGGAATACATCTCGGCATTTATTAGCTATTTGCCACCCACAGATAGTTATCGGCATTTTTATGTATTGTCTAAAAATAAATGTAACATTACCCTCTGAGTGAAATATGAAATAACAACCATTAACTTTAATACACTTGTTTAAGAAACCTTTCTATACTTTCAGTATTTCAAAGTGGTTGTCTTCTGGCATCGTTTAGATAAAGAACTTTGCTCCAGAATATTTAAGCTGAGAAGATAATCTCTAATGATCTCAGTAATAAATAAGTAGATGTGAGTGGCGCTATCGTTTTTATTTGACCAAGGAATATTGAGGCATCTATAACTTAAGAAAAATTCCGCTGCTTCTGGAAATGAAGGTTATAATAACTCGAAATTAGGCAGTTTCATTCTGAACTCATCGACTTCCAACTAACTCTGTGTTATTAATTTAAAAAAAAAATTAAATTATCATACATTAATTAATTAATAGAAATTAAAAATTATAATAATAAGATTATTTTGGAAAAATTAAATTTCTTCTAGTGTCATATATTATACATGCATCTAATATGAAATTTGCTCAATTTGAAAACAAAAAGGTCAGCATTTTGTGTTTCGTAGCTACTCTGTGTATATTTCTGGTCAAGTTATTTAATATCATTCATAATTAACCCTGATAAAAGCCGGAAGTAATTTAATTAACCATTTAGTGTACTAATATTAGCCTGCACTGAGCCCATGCTGCTTTTATTAATGCCCCCTTTAATTATCATTAATTATTTCGTTGATGAAAGTTTTAGATAAGTTACTGATAAATAATTAAACATTATTTGATCAACGTGTTTATACTATTAATTATTAAGTTCGTAGTACTCTATGGTTAAATCTCTATGGTCATTATTGAAGAATAAGTATCTAAATCTGTAAATCATTTTTACTTATAAGTACATACCCGTATTTTGTGTATCCCATTATATTAATAATTAAAGTTATTTACAATAAAATGAGCAATTTGTTTTTTTTTGTTTGGAGATCAAGACATTATATTAGATATGTTATTTGGTGGATCAAACTAAAAAGGTAGCTTAAAGTGGCACTATCATATGAGAACATAATTATTTGACTTGATAATATTGAAGACAGACATGTAACCCATAGTTCTGCCGAATATGTTACAGATATAGCATTTTAATCCTTGAAATTAGAGTAAAGTATTCCTTCAGATTCTTTTAGGCATTTATTGACCTTCGATTAATTATTTATAAAATTATCATTTATAAAATGGGTTTTAAAGTAAAACATTGTCATTTATATAACTCTCTAGACCAATATCTGTTTAAAGTCAAAGAGAACATATATTTCGATATATTATTAATGATATATTAATATCATCCTTCTTTTAATCCTTCCTTCTTTATAAAATTAACAGAGTAGGATGAAAAGCAATTAACATCCTTCTTCCTGTATATTGTCAGGAAACTTTATGATGTGCACTACTCATTGAAAGCGGTAAAAATAGGGCACCAATCAGACAGCACACATAGCTAAAGTAAAATGCTCTTCAACATATTGAAGTGTTGATTGCGATGGATTCAACAGGTAATTCGCTGAGAACATTCCTTAGCCGCTATGGGGAAGAACTACATATCAAACCTTCTCGAGGATTAACTTATTATTTTCATTATCCACTTCTACAATTAAAAAAAAATCGATTATATTTATTTTAATTTCTTAATATTTCAGGCTTTTAAATACCATAGACTCACATATCAAAGAAAACACCGTCCCCAATGACCTATATTCGGTGTCAGGAAGGCAAAATATTAGATGAAACGAGAAACCACAACCTCAGCGTGAATCCGTGACATGGCGCTGGGTTACTGTTACGTAACAGCAATAGGAAATCGATGCAGGAACTACCCCTATTTTTCTCATACGCTTTTTACTTAATTTTAGTATACATTTTTGCTCGAAATTTTTAAACCTCTTTTCATATTTATTCTACGTTATTCCTAATCTGTTTTAGACCAAACCTCAAAACAATATTTCTTTCTTGGTCATGAAGTTTGCTTATGGAAAATATTTTGGTAATTTATATGTATAAACATAGTTTTGTGTCATAGCTTACAAGCCAGCCTTACATATATATAAAATGATTTTTAAAATTGAATCCTCTTAAGCAATTTATGTTAATGACTATTTACGTAAATAAATAATTTACATTCCTTCTATTTAACACTTTTATCTGTTAATAAGTTATAAAAAGATTCCTCTACATAATTCCATTAAGGGTTTGCTTAAATGAATGTACCTGAGACATTTCTTGATATGTGTTTTGTCCAAGATCTTTGCGTGTGTGCCATTGAAAACTGTTTTAGATCTATTGGGTTCAAGAATTCAATTCCCAACGTTTGTTGTAACGTAATATTTCGTCAACTAAATCCAATATAACGGTTGTCCAGTTCTTTTTAATAAATACTCCTATAAAATAATTTGGACCTTAAATTAATAGTTTTTTGCAATTTTTTTAGCCACTCGGCAACTATAATCTGTTAATGAAAATTAATTAAGAAGCAAATTTTGTCAAAAAATCGCATTAACTTTTCCCAAACCTTATGTGTTCATTTTTAAAAAATATTATTCGTTAGGCTTTAGGTTTATACCGTTTGAAAATTTATCTCATAATATGTACATAATTAGGCTCTCTGCTGATAGTTATCACACCACATTGTTTACTTTTTCAAATCCCACTTGCACATCTCAATTACTAGACAAACAAGCTTGCTTTTGTTTTTTGGTTGTCGAAAAGTAGTATATAATACAAATAACAATGCGCAAATAGCTCTTTCTGTGGGATAAGGTTTGATAAGATTTCCTGGAAGAAATTAAAACTTTTTGATTCTTTTTTTCAGTTGATTACATCTTATTTGTAAATGATTAGCTTTTAGTGAGGCATTTATTTCATAAAGCCGGTTTTGTGTCTGCATTATGATTTTATTCTACCAAGACTATACCCAATAAAGGAAAAGGATATCTTTTGACATTTTCCAGCACTTCAATCTGCTAACGTAACCTGTGTCTGCTACTTTTATTTTCTAATAGATATATTAGTAGCGCACACACACACTCACACACACACGCACACACACACACACACACTCACACACACACATACGCAAACACACACACATACACGCACGCACATACATACACACACACACACACACACACACACACACACATATTCATATCTTGATCCTTTAACACCCAAATATCAGATAAATACTAACACGATGCCTTATCAAGAAAATCAGCTTCATAGGATATCACAATTAATGAAGCTATAAAAAATAACTCTTCAAGAGAAATTACAGTATTAATAATTGACAACAGAATTGGTATTTGACTACAAACGGGCAACACTTAAAATAACAAAAAAATGCTTATTCAAGGAATGAAAGAGTGTTTAAGTCAAGCTTTAAGATCAAGAGGCTATTATTTGACACAATTAATAATAGGTCATGAAACAGTTAACTCGTATTATATCGGTTTGTTGTGAAAGATGAACCAAATTGTTACAGCGACTTTACAACGGAACAAACTTGCAGACACCGTCATCACATGCTATGACTGTAGACAACTAACCCAACATAAAAAAGAGCTAAAACAACAAGAAAAAGATCCAACAGACAATTTGCACATTAGTTTAATTATTTTAAAATATCGAATTTATCATTCTAACCTATGGTTTTTACTTTTTTTAAATACTTTATTTTATATGTAATTTTTCTATTGAAGTTTTGCAAATTACATTTAAAAAATGTTAATGAGAAAACCCTTGTTATGGAAGGAAATAAGAAAACAAAAACATAGACATACATACACACACTTTTATTTTTATTTTATTTTTATTGCATTCCTTTCTTTTTCAAAAATTTTTGCCTTGTCAAATTTAAGAGCATGGCCTGTAAGTGCCATTTTCTTTTTCATATCGTCAATATTTTTAGAATGTTGTTTTAGTCTCTTTTCTAATAGAATGCAAAGCATGTAGCATTTAATAAAGTGAAGTAAGGAGAATTGCACTTCTATAAAATATGTCCCTGTGCCTACGAGTGATATTTGATGTGTGTTGTTGGGTCATTAGTGAATCATATATATTCATATTTGTTTCTACTACTAATTAAAAGTGGTTAGCGTTATTTGTGATGGTTAACAAAGGTCCATGCGCGGGCGAAAAATTACCTTAGTCCTTCAGTATCTACAAGGGTGATGATGTCGGTGCTTTCTTTAGTAGAAAGTACATCGTGGAAACCTTGTGTGAGTTTATGTGGCAACACGCTCAAGACCATTAGTTTCAGTTCAGAGTAGCACATTTTCATGAAAAGTGAGCAGGGCTCAGGCTACATGATACTATATAATGAGGCCTGCCAGTCTCCAGTAGACAATGTATTCCCGGATATTGATCAAAGAGTACGGACAGGAATTCAAAATCCACATACAAAACCTGATTTCTAAAATCCATAGGCCACTAATGATATAAGCTCTTTAATGGCGACCGAATAAAGTAACAACAATTAATTAAACTGGTTTACAAACTAATCCTACTTAACCTATTCGTAAACATGTCCCTGGTCTTTTGCTGGAAAAGTTCAATTTTAATATGTCGTCATAATGTCTCAGAGCTACAAACAATGGTTATCAATGAGAATCTACTGGGAGCGGTAGTATCAAATCAAGTATGAAATATTCACGTAAATCCCTCTTCCTTTCACAGCGGTCTGAGATTATGTTAATTGAATACAGAGCCCATAGGAGGCGCCACTGTTTGGAGGGAAGGTGGCAAGCACTTCCTTAAAATGATAAGCAGCAAGGGTGAGAGGTTCACTAGAATAAAAACAGTGATAACCTACAGGGCTAGTAAATAAGGCCGTAAATAATATTGGATGACGTCATGAATACCGGATAACTAGCTCCAATCAGGTAAAAGCCCTTCAAGGACTTCATGCAGCCCTTTCTGTTTTATACCAGCTACTTAAGGGCCGTTTATATTCAATAGCTCTCATTATAATTCCACTGGAGAAGTTTAGTTTTAGCTTTTCTGTACTATTTTTGTCCTTTTCCACCAGCCCTTCTGTTTTGTTGGTTTTACTAATTAGATTTAAGACGTAAACGTATTTATACATTTTTTTGTCAGACCACGTTTGCAAGAGAAATATTATAAAGACACTGTCCTTATTATCCAAACATAATTCATTAATATTTGGCATTGTAGATCATTTCTGGCATCAAGCGATGTATTTCCCACCGAGTGGAGGACCTGTAATGGTATGCTTCATGTGAACTTCGTCATGTCCATAGACCTCTATCCACCACACCCCACAGAATACGCTTGCAGATAGTTCTTTGTAGAAAATGCCTAAGCATTCAAGTTCCAATGTCGACGATATACCTTCTACATTTTTCAGGGCCCATTCGCAAATGACTTAATGATCTGAAGTAATATTTTAATAAAATGTCCATCATCATTCAGGAAAACCATCGTTAAGTAGCCATTACTTAAGCGAGCGACAAGTGCAAAACATTGGTTGAAACCAATTTGAATGTTTTGAGTAGCTCCTTTTTCAACAAGTCATGTTTTTTCATTGACTCTTCAATAACTCTTGTGATCGAAACTAGTCTGCACCCAACCAGTTTCTTATATGTTTGATTTATCCATAACCATAAGGTTTTGTATTTTATTAAGAATACATACTTCATAATTACGTTTCAAACTTCCATAATGTTACCTGATTGAACTTTTATCAAACTAATTGAGTCTACTGTATTGCCGTCTTCTCAACCCTTTACATCACTTATTTAGACTTGCCCTTCATACAGATCCAATTTGTCTTCTGGTTCTGTAATACGATGACTTTTTGGAGTCTGACAGGCGTACTCTGCGGCACTTTCTTCCGGGTTATTGAGCTAGTTTCATTATTGGTTTCTGTTGGGAGCTATAGTTTTAAAAATACTTAAATTTCATTTTTTAGCTATAACCACATTGAGTTTTAAACTGATATTTCATTAATAATTTAATTATTTCTTATTTCAGTGAAAAAGTAATTATTTGTTTTTTTTTCTGCAATATGTTCTTTAAAAATCAATAAAATACAGAAATTTCATATAAATGTTTTTTTATCGAAATGTTTAAAATTCACTCCAAACACGTATTTATTTGTACCCATATATTTTAAATTTGCTACCATCAAATGTCCCATTTTTCGATAGGCAATTGCTCTATCAAATACCAAAAACATCATTACATTTGTCAAGAAGTTCGTAGGGAAATTCCATCGCACAATTCAATTTATAATATTCCTGTAAATTTTACAGGACCATAATCGGATAATTAACAATCATGAAACGAAATTTATATGCCATGAAAATTCCACAAGCCGCTGAGTACAAAAATAAATTCAATTTTAATTTATATCAGAGACAAGCTATTCACTTGTATAATAAGAAAGTAAAATTTTCATCCATGTGAATAAATGTATTTATATTTCAGATTCAGTTCTTACAACACTGTCTTCTATTGTGTAGTTGAAATCACAATTTACTTCCCTTCACAACACAATTTTTACTTCCCCCTGACCCATTGTATAGATTTGTGTTTCTTGAATCTCAAGGAAGAGAACCTATTTCAGGGGGTGGAGAAAAAAAACAGGTACCTGCTAATTAATGAATTAATTTATAATTCAATTCATGAGATTTTCGCTGAGCCGAAGTGAATCACTGCTTGGAAATAACGAGGGGTCGGGCCAATTAGTGATCCAGGGTAGCAGATTTCACCGCCACCTTCATGCTTTTCTTACTTTTTGCCCTTAACAAGTAACAGACTTAAAATCACCTTCACAGTTCCACTTGTGATTTTACTATCACTCTTCCTGAGGATTACACGGTTTGAAAGATATGGAATAACAGGTCATGTATTTGCAATTATTATCTATTTCATCTTGTTAATTTGTACATATTTCTTTAAGAGCACCTCCAGATCTTTAGATAGGGCAGTTCTATCTGAATAAACACTCAAGTAATATTAAACAAAAGTATTAAACTTTTTTTTTCAATTTCTTTAAGTTTTAGTACAATGTAAACTAAAAGTAATGTAATCCGTTGCTGAAAAACAAGTAATTACATTAACTATAACAACTCTCTATCATTATTTCTTCTTTATCTACGATCTGCTTCTAGGATATGTCGTCGTATCTACAAGCTTCACCTAATTATTGTTTCCATAAAAAGGACATTGATTTCCCGGAGGTATGAACACGAGAAGGAAACAGATTAAAAGGAATTTTCTTCTATCTGTTAAACTATCAAATACTGAAGGCTTCAGAAAGAGTGGATAACATTTGACTAGAATATTGATAGAGAACCATCCCTCTGTATCCTGTATTGAAATCCTTATTGATATTCTTTGCCAACATTTATAACTTAATTGTACTCTCCAATCGTACTCGGCTGACTTGTTCGATAGTTGGTTCTGAATACAGTAGTTTTATTAGTACTGGGAGAGATTTCTTATAATATAAATCCTAATAAAAACTCATAAGAGAAGAGTGGTTTCTCCTTAGGATTTTCACACACTTACTCAAAACAAAGAGTTCCGAAAATGGTGTTCGCCATTTAAGTGAAAATTCCTCGGGAAGCTTATACATGAAAAATTTTCAAATTCTAGCTTACGTAAAGTATTTAAATAAAATGTTTACTAGCGTCTGCTAATGGCTGTTGAGTTCTTGACGTTCATTGGTATTTTTCAAAGATTCATTATTTTATTTAGAAGGAAGGTTCACTAGAAATAGCAAGTAATTGTTACTAATCCTTACTAAGGTTTTATAGTGGCAGCGTTGTTGCCGTGGTAACGGAATGAACGTTGTAGTGCTAACAGAATGCCAAGTTCTGCTAAATTTATTTCTATTCACTCAAGTTTATACAGTTGTTTTTTATCATGTTTAAATATGTATATTTTCCAATCAAATAAAAACAGTCTTGTGTTTTGAACATTTTCATTTACTTAACGAAAGATCGTTAAATTTTATTAGGCGAGGAACAAATGAGTATCCGTAGACACAAAGGTCCACATTAGTAACTTTTATTCAGCAAAATACTTTAAGGGGTATCCCCAATACCAGTTAAGCAATATAAAAATGGTGTGAACCCAAACCCCCAATTAGATCAATTCCAGAGAAATTTAAAAACGAGCCACTGTTTTTTGGGAGTAATTATGTTTTTATGCAGCTTTCATATTCATATGGGGTACATGATAATTAAAATGATTTGTTTTGGACTTCATTCGAAACGGAGCATAACGTTGACTGTACAGATATACTAGATAAGTTAACAAATACTAGCAAACTGTTCAATAGTCTAAAAGCTGTATGAAAAATAAATATCCTATTATCTCTATCACTGATATTACAATGCGAAAAATTTAGTCTTTCATTATAAAGGAATTATACTTAATCTAAACTTCAGGGAAGTAATACTAGTGCCCGCTGAAGTTAAGAATACTACTGGCATTACGAGCATGTAGTGCGGGACTGCCTAACCAATACTATTACTGGCACAGGGCATTTAATGCCCTGGAGGTGTGTCTTAACACAGGTGAATCTTACAGTTGGCCATCGTAATATGGCATTACGATATAGACCAATTTAAAAAAAAAAAAAAACAGAAAATATAAAAAATAAAGCCTACAGCAGTTGTAATATATGGCAAAACATACAAAATTGTTTAAAATATCTTACACTTTAGAAGCAATGATCCCAACTATTGAAATACTACGGGGCATAATAGGAGATAACCAATGCAATGGATTAGTTTGGTAGTCCGTCTATTTGGACCTGTTCCACGCTGCTGTCACACTTTGGACCATTTTCAGGAAATTGAGCATTAATTTAGAAAATGTATGTATATTTTTGGGAGAAATTTTACGAAATTACTTAGAACCCTATGGAACCAAGCCATTTACATTGCTACGTAGCGCACGAACTCGAGTTACGCATTAATTATGCACTCTTAATAATAAACTAAACAAGTAAAACAGTTACCAGTGAAAACGTTTGACTGGAAAAATAATTGGAAAAACACACATTAAAGTGGCTTGACGTTTTCAATGCACCCAAGTTGAGAGCGAGAATAATGTATAGTTCTAATAATTACTTGTAATTAATAAATTAAACATATTACGAATTCTCTTTACACAATAAAACTTTGAATAATGAAATGAATTGCATTTATTTTAAACATAAGTGTTTAAAACATTTTAGACCAAGAAATATTGTACTTTAACTTGTACGCTTTAACAAGTTTGCAAAAAAATGCATATATATTTTACTCCTGATGAGAACTTTCCCCGAACATTTTTGTATATCTGTTTGAAATTTTGAAGAAATCTTTTATCTTGATTTCTAATTCAGTCCTATTTTTTTAATAGAATCTACACCAATAATTTTAGTTGGGAGGTTTGTCATATCACTTTTAGAAGGAAATAACGCATTAAAAAATTAGCTTTTCCAATTTTAATGGTGGGTAAGAAATGATGATCCGTGCAGCTAATTTTCCAAATAATGCTAATATACTCCTTGTCTAAATTCTTACTTACAACATGTAAATAGGGCAACCTACGGAGAGCGGCTCTGTAAAAACGGCTTCGATTGGAAATTTCTACTTTCATGGCAGTAAAAGCATGTGTGAAATTTCCCTCTTGACGCCTTTATTGTTAGTTGGCTGATGCAGAAGGGAAACCATTCACGTTTTTGCGACTCTTTTCATTCCCTTGTTTGCACCAGTGGTAATCAGGATATTTCGTTAAAGGGAACAATTTTACCAAGGGAAACCTGTAAGTAAAAGGAACGTCCGTCACGCAGGGGCTGCGTAAACTAAGCAGATTTCCCTCGTGAAGATATACAATAGAGAAATCCATATACGACAGCCGAACACTTACGGAAACGGCCCCCCCCCTCTAAAGCCTCCCTTCCATTGGCCGATTTCAGCCGTTAACGAACATGATCTTTTTTTTACATAAAACGACTAAATATCGAGTTTAGTAACGATTAAACAATAATTGCAACCGCTAGAGCGGTAACAGACAAATATATATATATGATCAGTTTTGAACGGACCTTATTTTCCTCATTTCCTAGGTAGGATCGATGGAAATTTGAAGAAATTTTTCGAAAATCGCGGCATGAGTACAGTCTTAATAGCTAACAACCATTGAACCCCGTTGAGCTGCAAATTTTGGGAAATTTAGAATATTTCATTTTATTGTGAAATTGTACTTGAGAAACAGAACTTGCAGCGAAATATTAACCTCTCCAGTGGAGCAGACTCAAGGATCACTATAAGTGCTGAACCTAGCTTAAAGAGAGTAGAGGTTAGGTAGAAACGGAGTAGCAGCGAAAAGTAGCAGGTTCTACGGCCTGTGGGAGCGGGAAAGTGAAAGTGAATCCGCCCATTTTCGGGAACCTTCCGCCCCTCGCTCAAATCACCTCTTAGAACTGTTATCGTGAGAGCTGTCTCCAATCACCATGATTATATCTTTACGTTACTTCTTCTGCTCGCACTTATACTGCATTAGACAGCTCCTCCATGTCACTCCATTCTCTTCGCTTAATTTTCTTCAGACACTTTATCAACTTGCACCGAGCCTAATATTTACTTCAAGAACTTTCAATGAAAATCGCTCTACTACTGACATGGAGTTTTAAAAAACCGGACTTAAATCAATCAACCAATAGATATAATGCAATTTTTCAGTTTTCAGTAAACACATCTTTCACATTACAATGAGCTGATATTCTCGAAAATTTCAAGTCTCTACTTAATTTCCACGTTTTTATTTTATAGGACTTTATCTAGGATAGGTATTTAGGGATAAATGCACAATGTGAACTCATCAATGAACATTTTGTGCTCTGAAGACATTAGTTTTTATTTTATCGATACCGTACTCTAAATTACACCGTTCAATGAAAACTGACACTCTATACCATGAAATAAAGGTCCGTCACGCAGGGTCTGCATAAACTAAGCAGATTCCTCACGTGAAGTTTTACAATAGAGAAATTTCAGGAGCGCCGAGCATTCAAGGAAATGGCCGAACTAGCTTTTGGCGGGAAAGTCACTAGTTCGTTAACCGCCCAGATTTAATAAAAATGCAAATATTTCGGTTAATTTCCAAGATAGGGAATAAATGTATATAACAATATTTATAGTAAATTTAATTTGGAATACGTTTAATTCTGTCCAATTTTTGGATCCGACCTATAGTAACGGAGATATTTTGAATTTTCGAAAATCCTCCCCTCTAAACCCCCCCCTCCCACTGGTCCGTTTTCAGCTGTTAACGAACTTGATCTTTCTGTTTACATAAAACAACTAAATATCGAGATTGGTAACGATCAAACAAAAATTGCGACCGCTAGAGCGGTAACAACATATATATATATATATCTATCTATCTATATCTATCTATCTATATATATATATATATATATATATATATATATATATATATATATATATACAGTTTTGAACGGACCTCATTTTCGTCATCTACTAGGTAGGATCGATGGACATTTGAAGAAAAATTTCGAAAATCCCGTCATGAGTACGACCTCAATAGCTGTTTTCCCTGAAGGGAAATCTGCTAAAATATGTTGCCTCTACCTAGCTATGAGCAAGACTAGCCAATCCCAAACTCCTCCAATAGCCTGAAAATTTCGTCCACCGAAATGTTTAGTATAAATAGAATACACAGGTCTCCAGTGGGTCCTCATAATTTGGTTGAACAGTTTAAAAGTCATTTAGGTAAGCCACAGGTTTTATTGGTTAGACTTATTTAACCAGGATAACTTTGACCTCGGTCTTCGATCCCCCCCCCCCGAAAGGACATGAAATTTTTTTAGCAACGTATTCTTGAAACGAAACTCCTAGTTTTTACCCGACTAAGAAAACGGTGACAACCTGTTAATATCGCCTTCCAATCAGATTAAAGTAGACGTTAATTCATAAAAAAAAGTACAATGAGTAATAACCGTTTGCGGAAATATTATTAGTTTCGTAAATCCATAAATAACTATTGATAAAGGGTACTAGGGAATCCCAAACCCAATGTTTGTTTGTTTGTTTGTTTTGGGCAAAAAACTTCATGGTTATCAATGCCCAACACTCCTCATACTGTATTTGAGTTCCCCAGTCATGGGAAGTCGCAGGCACTCGTATGCTAGACCGACTTTTATTGTATATTAATATGCATATATTTTTTTTTACATTGTTCTTAACATTATATATATATATATATATATATATATATATATATATATATTTTCCAACCCCCTCTTTTTTTTTTTAATTTTTTTTTTCTTTTTGTTCGCCCGTCCTTCTTTTTTTTCCTTTTTTTTTTTCTTTTCTTTCTTTTGGTAAGGGGGGGGGGTTTGGCCATTTGCATTTACACCTACTCGTCGGTATCACAGAAACCATTTCGACTCATTTACCAATTACATTAAGCTTATGGACTACATCTCTAATTAACTATTAAATGACAGCATTAGACTTAAAGCTCATCACGAGAAACACAGCCATTAATGACAACAATTTTTTTCGAAAAAAAAAAAAAAAAAAAAAACAACTATATATATATTAAAATTAGATCCCTTAAAGTAAACACTAGAACTATAAATTATTAAAAGAACATTATAAATACAATCATTAAAATAGCAACAAGGTTAAAGCTATACAAATAAATATTAAAATTAAATCCAAAGAAGAAAAGAAGATAAACATCTAACTTAAAGCTTATTAAAATAACCATTAAAATAACAACAAGGTTCGAGCAATTAAAAAAAAAATATAAAAATTAGATCCATAAAAATTAACATCAAGCTTAAAGCCTATTGAGATAGCCATTAAAAACCCAATATACTTAAAATAGGAATTGGAATATTTAATTTTTTTTTTAAATGGGAACAAAGTACTTTTAATATAACTTTGTAAATAGTCTTCAGATTGCAATAATTGTTAAATCTTAAACTCTTGTTTAAGATCATGTGATACTCGAGTTACGTAATTATTATTTCTTGCCTTCCTTGACAGAAATAATTTTGTACTGATAAAAAATTACGTAATATATTGCCCCTTGTTACTTATCGCAATTTTTTGCCCCCTTTTTAATCGCGGACGTAATATGACACCCACGCTATGTATCTTAACGCTATGTTGCATCACCACCATAGTCAGTAGCTACAATGATAATAAAACAATTAAAATCACTTTTAATATCATTTAATGGGGAAGGGATCAGTGGTTCATGGCAAACGAAATGGCACCTTTATTTTTAGACTATTGCATAGCCAATAATGGTTCACATTTATTAATTACAATACTTCCCGTGGATTTTTTTCTTTTTGGGAATAATCAAGTAGAAAAAGATTTAAAGATCTGCCGGAATTCATTTTTATATAAGCTACATAATCATATATAAATAAACCACTACACTTTTATTTGTCTAAGGAAAACACATTGTTACTCCATACTAAAATGAAATTATTTGTAACTGCAAAATCTTAACAGTAATCTTTCTCTTCAAAGTAAAGCACGTGCCCTCGAATTACTTATTAACAGTATTTTGCAAATAAGCTAATTTATTCATCTATTATTATTCTACGTCTACCTAGAAGGTCATTAGTAGACAAAAATAGTAATATTACGATCAAAACGCTAATAGTCTTAAGGAACTTAAAAAAGATTTTGAACATAATTTTCTTCATTCTTCAGTATTTCTTACAGAGAGGAGTCAAGACTTTACAATCTTCTGGGCCTTGTTGTAGAAATAACATTGCACTAACACTTATTCTACTGTTAGTTTAAAGTTACAATTACAGCAGTTTGATTAAAAAAAAAAAGAATTTTTTTTTGGAGATATGTATGAGGGAGGACCATCTGACCAATTCTTACACACTTAAGTGACACACTTGCTGTCCCTATGAACGCATGCAAGTAGCTCTGAAGATGGAAACAATATTCTTGGAAAGCGCTAACGCTGAAATAAAAAACTTCTGAAGAATTAGTCGTTTTTTTTCTCTCCAAGTACACAATATTCTTCACTTCCAACAACACTGCTGTGAAGCAATTCTTACACAAGTCAGCACGTTTTCTATTGCTTACTTCTTCATAATGTTCGCCATTTCTAGACTTCTAGTTTAATTTATACTAAATTGCAATTTAATGATGACCAAATTTATTTTATTTTATTTGAAGGTATGACTTATGTTTCACAAAAGAAGCATACACTGATGTCATTATTGATGTTATTAGCCGAGAGGCTACTACAGAAGGTAAAACGAATGCAGGTTTAATGTAAATAATAATTTTATGTTAAGAGTTAATATCACTAATAGGATCTCGGAAATATCTGCATAAATAGAGATTCCAGGTTGAGTAAATCGGAAAAACTTCCACAATAAGGATTTATTCAAGCGATAGAGCGCTTTCGACATAGTCCATCATCATTAGCACCCTATCGTCCTGGTTGTTGACTTGGAGTCTGGTCCTAGAGCCCTAATAGTCACCATCTAGGACGTTAGGGCTCTGAAGATGTTGCACAGCGTCGAAAACGCTTAGTTGCTTGAATAACGCTATTGTGGAGGTGTGGTCGTTTTACTCAACCTGCAAAATAATTCACTTCTACCTGCCAGAAAGCCAACTTCGAATAGAGATTGTGATTGTGATTGACCAAAAAAGATATATATATATGTGTGTGTGTGTGTGTGTGTTTTAATGAGTTCATTTTGATAACTTGACTTGCCTTTAAATAAAATTAAAAGATTGATTCCAACGTATTTCGAGGTGCAGGAAATAGTTTAAGTTCAAATATTCGAATCTTCTTGTTCTTTCGGAGTCCCGACCCCTCTTCTATTCATCAGATTTTTAGCTGATTTCTCTTAAGGGAAATTCTGATAATTTGACTTGCCTTTAAAGAAAATTAAAAGATTGATTCCAATGTATTTCGAGGTGCAGGAAATAGGTTAAGTTCAAATATTCGCACTTTCTTGTTCTTTCGGAGTCCCGACTCCGCTTCTATTTGTCAGATTTTTAGCTGATTTCCCTTACTGGAAATCAGCTATTGAGGTCGTACTCCTGACGCGATTTTCTAAAAATTTCTTTAAATGTCCATCGATCCTACCCAGGGGATGACGAAAATGAGGTCCGTTCAAAATTATTATATATGTATGTCTGTTAACGCTCTAGCGGTCGTAATTTTTGTTTGATCGTTACCAAACTCGATATTTACTCTTTTTATGCCAAAAGAAAGATGAAATTCAAACCAATCTTATTGCAAATTAAATATACTCTAATTATTGTTATACATTTCCTCATTCTTGAATATTAACAGAGATATTTGCTATTTTTTTAAGTGTGTGCGGATAACGCACGAGATGAGATCGGCTGATGTCGGGTCTATTCGTGAGAATCCCCCGATAGTTGGTTCGGTCGCTTCCGTAACTGAAATGGTTTAGAGACTCTTTACTACTACTGTTACTAGCATGCAGATTTCTCTATTGTAAAACTTCAGGTGGGAAATGTGCTTAGTTTACGCAGCCCCTGCGTGACGGACTTTTTTAATTTGAATAAAAAAAAATATGGTGAGAAGAGATTAGTAGTGTGTCATACCAAAACGTGGGAAATCTACTAAGTTTACACATCCCATGCGTGACGGACTTTTTCTTCTCCTTTTTTCCTCATTAGTTAAGTTTGGTAACGTTGTCCGAGACGTTACATCAGTTAAAGAGTAAACCAGGAATGGCATTTGAAGGAAATACTTTGGCCAGGATTGGAAAAATGTGCTATGGGATAGAGAAGCCGAGAGGTCGTTGCCCTTACTTGCTTACTAGGAAGAAGGAAGTAGCAGTGGCGTAGCGTGCCCGATGGGGATCAGTTACCACTCTACCAGATTGGTCACACTTTCTGTTTTGCCAATCCGTTTCATCTCAGACTCTTGGCCCTTCGTAACTCGGTCTCTCTTGCCACCTGTATGATAGCTCTGTGGACACAGGTCCCGTTTAATGACATTGTTAAGTTTCTATAGACTAAAGTATTGACTGAATGAAGTTTCAGCCATACGAGTTAGAACTTTAATCTCACCTAGAGAGGTGAGTCCGAATCCCGCCTGAGCAATAGGAATTTATTTAGTGACGAACTAATTGAGTAAAATCCTAATTCCCATCCTGGCTAGAACAGAAGTCCGTCACGT